>OU015772.1:9884657-10015873 GCA_907173295.1 Fagus sylvatica | reverse complement strand
GAAAAATTAATGCCTTAGAGCACATGACAGCCATAGTTGAATTGATTTTTTAGCAAGTGGTACTATACCGAACAATTTTTTTTGCTAAATGTACTATACCGTACTAGTGATTTTAACTAATCATTATTAATTCATTATCAAAAAAAAAAAAAAAACTAATCATTATCAATAAGTATTATCATTACTTAGAAAAATTAATGCCTTAGAGCACATGACGGCCATAGTTGAATTGATTTTTGTGAATTATATTTGTGTCCATATTGGGTAAGAGTAAGACATGTCGCAACTAACAATTAAAAAATAAAATGTGGCAACATGACATTGAGTAATGGCTAGGTGGTATCCAGTATTCGTTGCTTCTTTTGGGAAGGATTTTAATTATCAATTAATAAGGTTACATACATAATATTTTCACAACAATACTGAGGTATCAAGTTGTGAATGGTAAATAATAAAGTGCAATAAGTGATAGGTTCAGATGAGAACTAATAAAATCTTGTCAAATCAATATTATTGTAAAATTATTGTGAAAATATTGTATCTGCACCTTGCACAATATAAGGAAATATAAACATTGCAACCATAATTAGTATCAATAAAACTATAGACACAATATTTCTATAACAATACTAAGTTGGCAGGTTTTTATTAGTTCACATCTGAACCCACCATTTATAGAGTAATTATTCAGTAATGCAAGACTATAAATAAATGCATAGTCCCCCTCTGATATGAATGGTGGATCCTACCATGAATACATTTATTTATTCGGTTCAAGATTTTAAAAATAGCTTTAGAAAATTGGCATAAAAGAAAAAGACATTAAAAAAAAATGCAAATTGACATATGTATGGGAGATGTATTATATATTTGAAAAAAAAAAATCAAAACTAAAATCAAAAGCTATATATTAAATTATTTTTTATTATATTCTAATTTATTAGGATGCATCCTTATCATATCTCAATATAATTATCATAAGATATTATCAAAAACTAACTAACTAAGTACTTTTTTTTTAATAGAATTAACTAAGTACTTAATATATGTAGTATATATATTTAAAATGTTTACCGTGTTTTCAAGCAAATAACAAAAAAATTCTTCTTCTTTTTTTCTCATATTATTATAATCTAAAATATTTTTATTTTTATTTATTCAAAATCTCATATTTGTATATGAATATATATGTGTGTAGATACATTATATACTATATTAAGATCACATCATCCAAATTATAGAAAAATCTTAATAGATCAAAGAAAAAGAAAATTCAAGAATAAAAATAAAACATATGATAATGTTGATGTTAAAAATAAATAGAAAAACATAAAATAAAAAAAATAATAATATTAACTTTGATAATTTTATTTTAGTTAATTAAAAATTACACATTCAAACTTCGCTCTGTTTCAATTGAATCCTCTAATAACTTTACCTTATTCTTTTTTCAGTCTCCTAACTTTCATCTATTATCAATTATGTCCTTTCCTCTACTTTCGTTAAGTGGGTTTCCGTTAAGTGCCTAAAAATGACATAGTTTTTATTCTTCAAGAAAAAAAAAATGAAAAAAAAATTTGATTCGAATTGATTCTCAAATGGGAATAACACAAGGAGAAAAAAATTTAAAAAAAAAAAAAAAATTACCTAAACAGAAATTGAGTAAGATTCTTGCCCAAATTTTAAGAGGTTTTCTCCTCTAAAAAAATATGAGGTTTTGTTGAGTTTATTTAGGTTGTTTTATTTGGATTTTTTTAAAATTGGCAAATATTTGGAAGACGTTTTAAAGTTTAGGGGAGGAAAACAAAACAAATTTTTTCGTAACTTCTACCTATTCCTATCTAAATACAAAAATTTTATACACAAATTCAATCTCTAAAATTTCACAAAAACATCAAACTCCATCATCTTCAACACCACATCACCATACCTGGTAATTGACAAACCCACAAAGCGCAACCCACATTACACGCTCAAAATTTTCATCCTCAAAGTATTAAAAAGAGAGTCTAGTCCCACATTGACTAAGTTTTTTTTTTTTTTTTTTTTTTTTTTTTTGTTGTGTACAGTTTTTAAGACATGGATGCGCAATCCTCATCTCTCAAGACGTCTTTTGAGATTGAGTTAGGCTCATTGAACTTTAACATGGTATCATAACCACCTTTGGGTGTTGGGCAGATCTCCCCCTATTGTGGTCCACGTGTTTGGTTATGATGTCACACATGAGGGTGCATATTAAAGAGAAAGTCTAGTTCTACATTGACCAAGTTTCCTTGGATTGTGCAACTTTTCAGTCATGGGAAATCATCATCTCTCAAGATGTCTTTTGAGATTGAGTTAGAGCCATAAGACTTTAACACGAAGTCCCCAAATACAAAATCTTCATTTTTAATCAAACCAATTCACAAATCAAGTAATCTCACCAACGCAGCTCAAGGCATCCTTTTCTTTTCTTTTTTTGCTTGGTTTTCTCCAACTCAAATAGCAACCTCGCATCCTTGGCCTTGTGCACCCCGACCTTGTCCTCCATAACCAGGAAGATTTGATTGTCCACAAAGATCAAGGTAGACCAAGTTGGCCTCCTCAATTAACCTACAACAATAGCGATTGTCTCTGGCAATCATCAAAACGAGCTTCCCAGAGGGGTGGACGAAGAGGTCATTAATGGGCTTCTTGTGGGGGGAAGGACTTGAAGAGGATGAAGGGTTGGCATGGGATATTCAATATATAAGAATCTTATATTTTAAATGAAATTTTTAGCTTCTTTTTGTAATATTCAAAAGGTGAAAAAATCAAAATTGCGTTGTATTGGGACATTTAACGATAATCTACTTAACAAAATTTTATGGAATGACTGAATTAATAACAAATAAAAGTTAAATGACTTAAATGAAAAATAAAAAAAGGAAGAAGTTAACAACCCAATTGAAAACAAGCTAAATTAAAAGGGTTTAATTTGTAATTTAGGCTTTCATTTTCGTAACCCATATTGGTACAATGAACAATTATTATATCGATAAAAGTATTAAAATTTAGTCAAATTAAAATATTTTTGTGTAAATAATATATAGGAAACATTCAATACATATTTTGTAATTTTTTTTTTTTTTTTAAAAGGCTAAGTTATATGGTTTTAAAAATCGAACCGTTCAACGAACCGGAAAAGGGAGAGGTTCAAGTTTTTGAAGTCGGATCGGGGTTCGACTCGAGGTTGAACCGTGATGAAGTCGTAATTAATTTAACATTTAATTAAAATACAAAAAAAAATGTATTAAATTCATAGATAAATAAATATATCAAAATTTACTAAACAAATATCTAAAGAAATTTCAAATAAATTTTAACACTTTTGATAAGGTTCATAGAAAATAATAAAGTATAACAAGGATAAAAAAAAAAAAAAAAAAATGTTTAGAAATCCTCAAGTATAAAGCATTTTAATATAAACTAAGACAATTTTCAAAATATATTCATAATTTTGAGATATGGGTTAAACTAATTTTGGTGTCAAGTTGGTCCTAAATCTATTACCAAAATTTCACATTGGTCCCATGATCATAACATCATGAGTTTCTTGTTGACGTGGACAATTTTTACAGAGGTGGCAAGTGTAGGCTGACATTTGTAAGATAGAAAATTAAAAACTAAAAAATTTGATTTTACTAAAATTCCCTTTGGACAACCAAAACCCCTCACTTCAAAATCACAAAAAAAAAAAAAAAAAAAAAAAAAAAAAAAAAAAAAAAAAGAAAAGAAGAAGAAGAAGATAATTGTTGTGCATGTTTGAAGTAATGGGTTAGCAATGATTTAACCAAATACAAAAATTCCATTTAAAATCAACCAAACTCATTACTTCAAAATCACGAAAACGAGACAAACCCCAACTCACAAGTCAACCAAAACACATACAATACCAAAAAGAGATCCAATATTTAAATCACCCAAAACCCATTACTTCAATTGGGCTTGGTTACAAAGCAAGAGAATTCACGGGCGGGATTGATTAGATTTTGGAGATAACTCGAGCAAGAAAAAACCTCAACCCACCAGCAACTGTTAAAGATAAGAACAAACGATATGTAGCTCAACTTAATACAAGCTACAGGTCGTTTTGTTCATTAACTTAAAACAGATAACAGAAAGACTACATTACTGCTCTGCTACATCACTACACTGCAGCTCTTCTTATCTAACTGCTATGCTGTCATTGACCAACCAAGAGTTGAAGATGGTGAATTGAGTAAGGTTGTGACAGCTGGAACAAGCTGGCAGTCCAGTCAGCAGTAAGTCATCAAGTTGGAACAAGCTGGAACAAGCTGGCAGTCCAATCAGCAGTGAGTCATCAAGTTGTTAAGTTTGTTTAGCACGTAATTTGGAACTTTTTAATAGTTGGTTACTGTAAATAGCTTCTATAAGCTTCTAGATTATCAACTTAGTATATATACTGCCTTGTAATCAAGTATAATCTAATCAATGAGAAAGTAAACATTCTTCTCCATTACTATCATCTTCCTAAAGCTTTCTCTTTCTCTTATATTTGGTTTACTGTGTAAACTTCAACATGGTATTAGAGCAATCTGAGCCTATTGCTCCAATTCATACAGAAACTCTCTCTTCCGCAGAAACTCCACCACTAAGCTCCAATGAGACACCAATACCTCCCACTGCTCCTATTGCTAGATTCATGGATGATTCTAATCCATGTTTGCTCAACAATGGAGACAATCCAGGTCTTTCACTGGTTACTCAAGCTCTCACTAGAGAGAATTATCAGACATGGTCGAGATCTATGACCATGGCCTTGATTGCCAAGAACAAGGTTGGCTTTGTGAATGGCACTATCAAACCTATGGAGCCAAGTTCACCTCAGTACTCTTCTTAGAAACGTTGTGACACAATGGTTCTTTTATGGATCATCAACTCTCTGTCCAAAGAAATCTCTGCCAGTGTCATTTATCTTGACACAGCTTTTGAAGTATGGCAGGATCTCAAAGAGAGGTTCACACAAAGCAATGGACCTAGAGTTTATCAATTGCAAAAAGCTATTGCCTCACTGAGTCAGGATCAATGATCAGTAAGTACCTTTTACACCAAGCTCAAGACACTTTGGGATGAACTCATTAATTTTCGTCCCATACCAGCATGTAATTGTGGAGCCTTGAAGACTTTGTTGGATTACCAACACTATGAGTATGTGATGAAGTTTCTTGTTGGTTTGAATGACTCCTATGCTAGTGTAAGGGGCCAAATCCTTCTCATGAAACCTTTGCCTTCCATCAATAAGGTCTTTGCCTTAGTTTCACAAGAAGAGAGGCAAAAAGAACTCAGTTCCACCCCAATGCTGCATGGTGTTGAATCTGGATCAACAGCTCTTGCTGTTACCAACTACAAGCCCTATGGAGGAAACAAGAATTTTGGCAAAAAGGAGAGGCCAGTATGCTCTCATTGTGGAATCACAGGCCACACAGTTGAGAAGTGCTATAAAATTCATGGATATCCACACAAGCCAGTGGCTACTTGATGATTAGAAGTAGAGGCTTCATTGCTCATCTGAGAATTAAGGAATGAGAGCAATTGTTGACACTGTTCAGAAGTAATAGACAGTGCATTGCCTTGATGCCCCATGCCAGAGGCAGTGACTTGGTTAGCTGCAGCTCTGCCTCTTGGCTTGTACCCTGGTGGATATCCATGAATTTTATAGCACTTCTCAACTGTGTGGCCTGTGATTCCACAATGAGAGCATATTGGCCTCTCCTTTTTGCCAAAATTCTTGTTTCCTCCATAAGGCTTGTAGTTGGTAACAGCAAGAGCTGTTGATCCAGATTCAACACCATGCAGCATTGGGGTGGAACTGAGTTCTCTTTGCCTCTCTTCTTGTGAAACTAAGGCAAAGACCTTATTGATAGAAGGCAAAGGTTCCATGAGAAGGATTTGGCCCCTTACACTGCCATAGCTCATTCTCACAATTTCTCAGGTATACTTCATCACTCTCAAATCTTGCACAATCCTAAACACACTGTCTTTTCCACTCAAATTATGAACAAGAATGCTTATTCCAATGGCACTTGGGTCATAGACACAGGAGCCACTGACCATATGATCCATTCCACCAAGCTGTTCACTAAAATTACTTCTACAATTCATACTATGTAGAGCTTCCTAATGGAGAATCTGTTCTAATAACACATATAGGCACTGTCAGAATTTCAAAATCTCTCACATTAGTTGATGTGTTATGTGTTCCATCATTTTCCTTCAATTTAATCTCAGTCAGCAAACTTACTTCATCCCAGAACTGTTGCATATTTTTCTTGTCTAATCTTTGCTTCATTCAGGACCTAGTCAAGTGGAAGCTAATTGGGAGGGGTAAGGAAAATGAAGGTTTATACCTTCTGGAGCACCAAGATCCTGTGTGTGCTCATGAGATATCTCCGAGTTCTAAGTCTTTTTCTTCTATACATAAATCATTTGTACATAGGTCCATCAATAATAGGTCTTCAAACCTTCAATTGTGGCACAATAGGCTAGGTCATGCATCCTATGCAAATTTACAATTCCCCAAAAATTGTATATCTGATCTCTGCATATCTTGTAATGTGGATGATCATGATAACCATTGTCTTGTATGTCCTTTGGCTAAACAAAAACGTTTGTCATTTCCTATACATAATAAAATGCCCTATGTTTCCTTTGCTTTAGTCCATTGTGATGTATGGGGACCAATTCCTTTTTCAACTACTGATGGTTTTAAATATTTTCTAACAATTGTGGATGATCACACAAGATGTACTTGGGTTTCCTCATGAGATCAAAAGATGAAACCCGAAATCTGGTTCAATCTTTTTTTGCTCTAGTTGAAACTCAATTCAATACTAAAATTAAAGCCATTAGGACTGATAATGCTAGAGAATTTGCCATGCCTACCTTTTATGGTCCAAGAGGTGTGATGCATTACACTAGCTGTGTTGCTACTCCACAACAAAACTCTATTTTAGAAAGGAAGCATTAACACATCCTAAATGTTGCTAGAGCCATAAAGTTCCAATCTCATATTCCATTAGAATATTGGGGTGATTGCATCTTAACAGCCACATACTTAATCAACAGAACCCCTTCTTCTGTTCTTCACCATAAAACACCTTTTGAAATGCTATTCCACATCAAACTCAATTATTCTCACCTTAGAGTCTTTGGATGCCTATGCTATGCCTCCACTCTTGCTCAAAACAGATCCAAATTTGACCCTAGAGCATCCAAATGTATTTTTCTTGGGTATCCCTATGGTGTCAAAGGTTACAAAGTCATGGATTTAATGACATATAGAGTTTTCATCTCTAGAGATGTTGTATTTCATGAGAATTCTTTTCCATTCCATAATCTAAACTCCAAAGTCTCCCAAATAGATCCTTTTGCTACATTGGTTCTGCCCTCATATATTGCTGAACCTAATCTCCATCAACCACCTGCATTTACAGTCCTAGCTTCTGATTTTTCTGTCTTATCTCCATCAGATACAGCCTCTGGTTTTTTTGCACCAACTATAGCCTCTATCTCTCCTGCATTACCTATGCCAAACAGTCTACCATCCCCATCACCTGCATTACCTATATCTGACACTACCATAGCTCCTGCACCAAATATAGCTTATGTTGAATCTGTCTTCCCTACATCAGGTATAGCTTCTGTCAAATCTGCACCAGATATGACACTCATTTATCCAGTGGTTAATACCATAAAGTGCACCAGATCATCTCATCCTCCTAGATATCTGCATGATTACCATTGTAACTTGGCTGCTTCACCTTCTCCTGCTCTCTCAATTCCCAAAGACAAGGTCCCTGCACTCTCATCATCAGGTACCTCTCATTGTATTTCTCACTCTCTTTTTTATTGCAAATTATCACCTCAATTCAGAAAATTTGCTTTTGCCATATCCACAGATATAGAACCTCAATTCTATCATCAAGCAGTGAAATCACCCGAGTGGAAAGATGCTATGCAAGCAAAACTTGCAGCTCTTGAAGCCAATCATACCTGGTCTATTACTCATTTACCTTCTCATAAAACCTCTATTGGCTGCAAGTGGGTTTATAAAATCAAACATAAGGCTGATGGCTCTATTGAGAGGTTTAAAGCTAGATTGGTGACTAAGGGCTATACTCAAAAGGAAGGAGTTGATTATTATGATACTTTTTTCTCCTGTGGCCAAATTTGGCATAGTTAGAATGTTGCTTGCAGTGGCTGCTGTAAAAAATTGGCACATAGCTCAACTTGATGTGAATAATGCATTCCTCTATGGAGAGTTGAATAAAAAGGTTTACATGAACCTTCCTCCAGGATTTCACAGCAAGGGGGGTCACTCACACATGGTCTGCAAGCTCCATAAGTCCTTATATGGACTCAAGCAGGCATACAGGCAGTGGTTTGAAAAGTTTTCATCCACTTTGATCCAACATGGCTTTGTGCAGTCCAAGGCAAATTATTCCATGTTCACACAGAAAAGTGGACCATCCTTCACTGTGTTATTGGTGTATGTTGATGATATACTAATTACCAGTAATGATTTGGAAGCTGTCAATAGTTTGAAACTCTTCCTAAACAAACAGTTTAAACTCAAAGACTTGGGAAATTTGAGATACTTTCTAGGATTGGAAGTTGCTAGGTCTCCTAATGGTATTTCCTTTAAGTCAAAGGAAGTATGCACTAGAAATTATTGCTGATGCAGGGATGCTGGGTTGCAAGCCATCCAAATTTCCAATGGAGCAACAGTGTAAGCTGTCCAAAACAGAAGGTGTGCTAGTCCAAGAACCAAGCACCTATAGAAGGCTTGTAGGAAGGTTGCTTTATCTCACACTCACCAGGCCAGACATTACATATGCTGTGCACAGGTTGAGTCAGTATATGGACCAACCTAGAGAGCCTCACTTACAAGCAGCATATAGAGTTCTACAATATGTTAAGGCTACCCCTGGCAAATGCTTGTTCTTTTCTTCAAAATATGAGCTTCATCTCAAAGGTTTTACAGATTCAGATTGGGCTTCATGCCCAGACACTAGGAGGTCAGTGACTGGTTATTGTATATTCTTGGGAGATTCCTTGATTTCTTGGAAGTCTAAGAAACAAACAACAATCTCAAGATCATCTGCAGAAGCTGAGTATAGAGCAATGGCAGTGGCAGTGTGTGAAATAGTATGGTTACTATCAATCTTTAAGGATTTGAGAATACCACATCCTCAAGCTACTTCACTGTTCTGTGATAGTCAGGCAGCCTTGCACATTGCCTCAAATCCTGTTTTCCATAAAAGAACAAAGCACATAGAAATTGACTGTCATCTAGTTAGAGATAAAATTCAAGAAGGGTGTATCAAAACCTTTTATGTTTCAACACATCATCAGCTGGCAGATGTCTTCACCAAACCTTTGGGTTTCTTGCAGTTTTCTAAGTTAATCAACAAGATGAACTTGCTAGATCTTTATCAGCCTGTTCCATCTTGAGGGGGCCTATTAAAGATAAGAACAAACGATATGTAGCTCAACTTAATACAAGCTACAGGTCATTTTGTTCATTAACTTAAAACAGAGAACAGAAAGACTACATTACTGCTCTGCTGCATCACTACACTGCAGCTCTTCTTATCAAACTGTTGTGCTGTCATTGACCAACCAAGAGTTGAAGATGGTGAACTGAGCAAGGTTGTGACAGCTGGAACAAGCTGGCAGTCCAGTCAGCAGTGAGTCATCAAGCTGGAACAAGCTGGCAGTCCAATCAACAGTGAGTCATCAAGTTGTTAAGTTTGTTTAGCACGTAATTTGGAACTTGTTAATAGTTGGTTACTGTGAATAGCTTCTATAAGCTTCTAGATTATCAGCTTAGTATATATACTGCCTTGTAATCAAGTATAATCTAATCAATGAGAAAGTAAACATTCTTCTCCATTACTATCATCTTCCTAAAGCTTTCTCTTTCTCTTATATTTTGTTTACTGTGTAAACTTCAACAGCAACGACCACCACGACCTCCAGCAAACATCGAGTGAAGCCCACACTAAGTTACAACCTGATGTCACCCATCGCCTTCATTTACGCCGCTACCTGCACGAACCACCAAGGCCATCCTACTTCAAATAGTGAAAAAAACCCAACTCGTGGGTCTAGGTTCAAAGCAAAACATACAAATGCCACCCCAGCAGATCTAGTGTCAGCTTCGATTAGGCTTTCTATAGAGAGAGAGGAGGGAGTTGCGTTGAGGACAAAAGGTATTTTAGTAAAACCAATTTTTTTTTTTATTATGACAAATGTTAGCTCAAACTTGCCGCCTCAACAAAAATTGTTCACATAAGCAAAAACATTCACGGCATTATGAACATGGGAGTTGGGACCAACGTGAAACTTTGATAATTATTTTAGGACCAACCTAACATCAAAATTAGTTTAAGGACCAAAGTAAAATTTGGTGTATAATTTAGGGACCAAAAGTGTAGTTTTGCCTAAAAATAATATATGTTTTTTTTTAATATGAATATATATGTACATGTAATTAGCATGTACACATGGCACAATAATCGAATCTTACTATTGCAACCTAATTTAAAGGAGGGAAAATGTGAAGAATTGCCAGTTAGATTGGAGCACAAACTAACAGCTTATCACTCATACAACATATAGTTCTCTTTCTGGGAATGCTTATCTTTTTTCTTTTCTTTTCTTTAAGGGTAAATATGTTGTTGGTCCCTAACGTTTCATAATCATGCATCATTGGTCCTTCCGTCTGTCTCCATTAACTTTGTGTATACTTGGCTAAAGGATTGATGGCGTGGCCAATTTTAAATTGAGGTGGCATTTATTTCATTTACAAGTAGGATTTGACATAACAAATAAAACTCACCCACCCGATTTTGATTCAATAAACCCGATTAAGCCCTAACATTCAGGGCCATGTAAAGTCTTTTAAAACCTCATGCTGAATCTCAATCCCTAGACCTCATCAAAGAGAGAAGAAAGAGCACCTTCAAAAAAAATTTGTAGGTAACTTTGTAGGTATATTTTTTTGGTTAGATGTCTAAAGGAGCCACCTTCTTTAACAATTCATCGTATAAGTTGAGAAATAATAAATAAAACAATAAATTTGGTATTATATCAAACAAATCAAGGATTGAATTCTTTGCATATGCCTACACAAAATGAAATTGACCTAAAATCCCCAAACCCACCACCGGTATAAATCAAGAATAGAAGAAATGTGGGTTTGGCTTGCCGACTGCTTGGAGTAATTGTCATTTCTCGACCTATCTTTGAACTTTACAAAACCCATTATGACAAGAGGTGAAGGTGAAGTTGGGAAATAAAAGATAAGGAGATAGGATGAAAGAAAAAAAAAAAAAATGATGGCTGGTGTTAAGATGTGATTCATCCATGATGAAGGTTGTCGGTGCCGTTTGGGCTGTTGGAGGGTGAAAATGGTGGATCTCAACTTAAGGATTTCAATACAAAATACCTAATTTTGATAATTACATATCTGAATTATGTTCTTGTAATCTTATAAGCCTGATGCGAGAGAGAGGCAGATGGAGAAGAGCAACACGGATAGGGTCTGTTAAAATGTTAGGGTTTGATCAGGTAATGGGTTTATCGAATTAAATTCATGTGGGTGAGTTGGGTCATGGGTGGGTTTATTTATCTTTAATCGGTATGTCATGTCAAATCCTACTTGTAAGTTAAAATAAATATCACTTCATTTAAAAATTGGTCATATCATCAATTTGTTAGCAATGTATACATAAAGTTAATGGAGATAGACAGAAGGATCAATTGCGCACAATTTTGAAACGTTAAGCACCATTTTTGCACGTTTAAAACGTTAGGGACCAAACATACAACTTGGGTAAATGTTAAAGACAAACAATGTATTTATTTCTTTTTTTAATTAAATGAAATTCATTATGAGTGATAAATAAGTACTCTTAAAGTACTTTAAATACGTACTCTCTCCTCTCACATGAATGGTGCATCTCACAATGAATTTAATTAGTAAGGTTCACCATTCATGTGAGAGAAAAAAGTGTGAATTTGTTTGTTTTACATGAATACTAAATAATTTTCCATCGTTGTGTCACCTGGAAGAATGGAGAATTATTGAGTACTCTCGGAACACAAATAAATATGTACTCCTTCATCTCATATGAATGGTGGATCCCACCATGAATTTAATTAGTGTGATCCACAATTTATGTGAAATGAGAGAATACACATTTATTGTATTCTGATTTCTGAGTGTACTGAATAATCACTCAGGAAGAATAATATGAATGAATGATATAAATGCGCACTCCCTCCTCTCTCATAAATGCTGGGTCTCACTAATTAAATTCATGGTAGGACCCATCATTTATGTGAGATGTGGGAGTACACATTACACTCATGATTTTAAAAACTAGACTAGACCAGCTAGATCAACTGGTTGGACCGTAAACCTGATCCTAACCCGGTCTGATACTTATTAAAAACCAGAAATGACGATAAAATCGAAAAAAAATCAGGAATTGTCGATTCAACCGGGAACAGGAACGATTTGACTAGTAAAACCAATTTGACTTTTTTTTTTAATTATTAAAAATACAACTAATATATTAAGCCTAAATGAAAGTTAACCCACTATTAAACTAAATAATATTAGGCTTAAACAAAAGGTAGCCCACTATTAAACTAATGAATAGTAGGCCCACAAAATAAGTTAGCCCATACATTCACGTTTAAAAATTTTAGTAGAGTGTGGTATTTATAGAAGAGAGAGTATAGTATTCTCTTTCATATTTCCAATGTGGGACTCTCAAGAAGTCTTTCTCACAAAACAAGTCTCACATGAAAAAAATAAAATTTATATAAAAAAAATTCCCAAATCATATATGCTAGCCCGTGGGCCAAATTTGCCAAAAAAAAAAAAAAAGCATTTTTTTAAGTTTTTAGGCCAAACATGCCTATATTGATATTAATTTGGAATATGGACTGATTTCAAATCGTCTTTAGGAAAAACCGTTTTTCCGTTAAAGTCGTCTTTAAGAAAGACGTTTTTTGACTCCTTTTACGTTTTTTGGCCGTATGTTTTGCCACCAGGATTTAATTGAAAGTCGCTTTTCAAAAGACAACTTTCAACAAAAATTTTATAAACCTAAAAATCGTCTTTTACAAAGACAACATTTGACTAAAATTTGATAAAATCGTTTCAAATTCTTAACTTTAAAAAACGTGAAAATCGTCTTTCACAAAGGTAACTTTTATATAAATTTTTTTTGAAACTTGTCTTTTATAACGACGTTATTTTACTAGATGCAAACGAACACACATGAAAGTTGTCTATTGTAAAGGCTTCCATGTAAAAAGAAAATTTAAATAATCATTTTTTATAATGTGAAAGTTGTCTTTTTTAAAAACGATTTGCAATCGGTCCATATTTCAAATTATATCAACAAAGGCATGTTTAACCGAAAAACTTCAAAAAAAAAATGCATTTTTTTTAACAAATTTGGCCCTAGCCCGTGGATGACTGATAAATGCAACGTAACACTGGAAATATTATCCAACGTAATACTTGAAATATAATTCATCAAATATTATCATCAAACGTAGGGGTGACAAAATATACCCAAACCCATTAACTCACCTAACCCACTCATTAATTACCCATCCAAATCCACTTATTTAAATAAATGGGTAAATGGGTGCTGACCCAATTAGACCCAATTAAGTTGGGTTTAATTGGGTTTTAATTGAGTTGCTTATTGGGCATCTAACAAATTTATCCAAACCCACCTATTAATCATTTGGAGGTATTTTTGTCATTTTTATAGGGTTATATTTGTCATTTTAGAGATTTTAGGATATTTTGACCATATGCATACATAAAATTGTTGGGTAAATGGGTGGGTTAGGTTTTACCTTAGATAATTGGGTTGAGTTGGGTATGGGTAATACATATTTTTTAAAATGGGTTTAAATCAGCAATTGGTTTTTAAAGATCCAACTCATTTATTACCCACTCAAACCCACCCATTTGACACCCCTAATCAAACGTAATTACATTCATTAGCAGCTCAAGGCAAATATTTTCATTCACATATGTAATTATCCTTAGCAAAATATATATATATATATATGTGAATGTAATTATCCTTAGCAAAATATATTATATATATATATATATATATATATATATATTATATATATTATATATATATATTTATATTTTGCTTACGTCCTTATCTTCTTCTTCGTTTTCTTTTTTTCTTTTTTTATATAATTTGAAAATTATTAATAAATATTTATGACCACTAGTCCGAACCCAGTCAGACCAGAGAACCAGGAACCATCCTTTTCGATGCTTTGACCAGTCCGGTTTTTAAAACCATGATTACACTATAGTTTTTGCAATCAAATTTGAAGGTAGAAAAATGTGAAGATGCACTAGTTGGACGGAGAAAAAAACCCGTGGATCTTGTAATCAATTCATTTATCCTCCAAATTCTTGATGAGAATTAAATCATTATGATTGAATATTCAAACAAATAACTTATTAAAGATCTACAGTATATAAATATATAAGCTCAATATTCAAACAAGTATCAAGATGTTAAGTCATTAAAAAAATATTGAATTAACTTATTAAGAAAATTTATAGTTAAAAGATACAATTAAAAAAAAAAAAAAGACTTAAATTAAAAGGGCCAACAAAAATATAAGTAGAAATAATTCATTTAAAAAACTATTATGAAAAAGATAAAAATAAATTGAAATGAAAATCATTTAAACCAGTTTGAAATTAATAACTTTATATCAATTAAGGGATAAAATTAAAGAAATAATCTCAAAGAAACCGTTAAAGATATAGCATTTTTCTTTTTTCAAAAGACCAAAAAGTAAAACAATGTATAATAATAAATAAATAAACATTTTAAAAATTAAGTAGAGAAGTCATCGGAGCATATGAAAAACTCAAAACAATTAGACGATCATATGCTTAAACCTATTGGGTCAGAAATAATTAAACAGATCATATCTTATGCTTAAACAAAGTAAATAAGGAATCGAACAGATCTAGGTACTTGTTAATCGGTCCAACCGACCAATTCAATCAGGATTAAGAACTATGCTTATAAATGAACTGAAAAATACTAAAATTATTATTAATTTTTTTTTTTTAAAGTAACAGATAGGAAAAATTTATTGCCAAATAATGAAATGTACAGAGAGTATACTAAAGCTTGGATGACCCCAAACCATTACGTCCATGATTCATGATTCATAATAGTAAAAGAAATGCAATTACAACAAAAAACAGTTTTCATCTGTGTGTTCGTCTTTGTTCTTGTGAAGTCCGGGTCTTCAAATTTTCACTTGGTGGTAGTCATGGAAGAGTGAAGTGGCTGCTCGGATGATTCTCAACTATTATCAATTTTATTGTGACCGTTTGAACGTTTAGATTTAATTATTATGCCTATGACGATTTACCGGTCAAAATTACTCTTTTGCAATTGAAATGTGAAAGGCCTCTTTTACTTGATTTAGGGTTAAACAATAGTAACAAAATGGGGTGTCTAAACTTACTAAAAAGTAGGTGTTTTGGACTGTTAAAATCACCCAACACTGCACAAAGGGGGTGGAGAGCTATACTCAAGCTTATAGATGATGCCAGAGAATTTTTTGAGAAGTAGAGGATAGTAAATGTATCTTTTTGTGGCCTGATAACTGGCACCCTAGGATTTTAGTAATGAAGTATGGTTCTAGAGTGACTTATTATGCAGCAAGTAATTTTGAACATAAGATAGACTCGGTTTTGGTGAACAAAAATTGGGCTTGGAGGAAAATGATGCAGCAAAGTGGACTATTACCATTTCTGGTTGCTTCTCTTGTGCATGTAATGAGCTTAGGTCTAAAGAATTGGAGGTTCCATGGTGTAGCCTGCTTTGGTTTAACTTTAGTGTTCCTAGGCATGCATTTATGGGATGGTTGGCTATAAAAAAACAAGCTCACTACAAGGGATATGACTGCCCAATGGAGTTATTCTGGAGATTGATTTTGTGTATTTTGTAGGGGCTGTATTGTAAGTAGGGACCATCTCTTCTTTGAAAGCCCCTTTTCTAAGAGGTTTTGATCTACTTTCATGCACTTTTGCCTTGTTTCAGCACCAAAAAACAATTGGCAGGAACTCATTAGTTGGGTATTATCAACCTCAAAGGTAAAAGCTTAGAGTTTCTATGTGTAAGATTGCTTTATGGGCTACAGTTTACCATATATATAATATATATAATCCATCAATCCAAAAAGTCTCCATCAATCCAAAAAAAAAAAATGATAATATATATAATCCATCGAGAGTGTTAGTGATCAATCGAATCTCAAAACTTGATCCATCAATCAACGTGGAAAAAATAAAAAAGAATCTGAGACGTGAAAAAAATGAATCTAAAACGGAGCACGTCTCGATCGATCTTGACCGGCCAATTGCCTTTTCCTTCCAATTTGGAGAGAAACAAAGGCAATTATAAACAGGGGTACGGGGGTAGTCAGAGGGATATGCAATTATATGTATTAGATTATATATTATTTGCTCGAGTTACACTAGGTTGCAAAAATATACATTACACTAAAAAAGTGAAAACTCGGCATCTCAAAAACTAAAATGCATACAAACAAAAGTTTAGCACAAGATATGCACACTCGGAAACAACTTTCAGATTGAAATTTCTGATACACTTTCAACATAGATTACTTAAAAAGCAATTTCACCCTTGCAAAATTTCCTGGTTAAAGCAAGTGATCACTAGGCCCTCAAAAGTGAATAATATTAGAGATCAGAACATCTATTTAGCTAAACTTTACATGCTAACCACTCCAATAACACTAATGGCTGACATGAATAAAATAAAGTATTAAAGCAAATATATATATATATGTCCTTTAAAACCAAGTGGACCCAAGAATTCAACTGGTGGCTGACGAAAGCATTGATTATGATACATCATTTACCCATTCTACAAGTGATTTTTGCTAAATCCATTCTACAAGTTGTACTAGACTTTAAACAACATTGTATGACAGATTTTGCATAAAGCCTGATGAAAAATATGAATAATATGCAACGCATGACAAGAAGACAAAGGGCGTATTAGTTGTCAAGCAAGGTTTTCATTTTTCCCCAGGAAAAAATATAACAGCCGTACTTATTACAACTACCAGTGTCTCAAATATATGAACAATTCCCTAAGGTGAGGCAATTTCTCTCTTTCATGGTTGAGCCCGAGAGGCATTATACGAGAATCCTGAAGACGTAAAAGAGTCTGGACATGTTCTCAGGTGGAACATCTGCAAGCTTTAGCAGCAAATTGAACCCAGCAATGGATACACATATACTGATATACAAAGTAACTGAGGTGAAACCATAATATTGCTGAAATCGTGAAAACTGCAAAAAAAGAGTTTGAGCCTTGACACAATCACTTCTTACCAGATGGATTCATCCTTTATTTCCTCTTTCCTGTGCCAATCGATAGGAGCTCAAAGCTCCTTAGTGTATCATCACGACCACCTCTGGTGGCTGCAGTACGCGTAAAAGTAGTTGTCTTGGATTCAAACCCAGGTTGAATCCTCTGGGTTGTAGACAGACGACCACTGCTCGACATCAGCCGGCTTGACCGATTTTCACTGGGCTCACCAGAGGAGCTTGGCCGGCTGCTTGATACAACCGGCCTCTTTGAACTACTGCCATTACGAGAAGAACTGCGTCCCCTTTCAGAATCAGGTTGCTGCGAGGGGAAAAAAGAAGCAGTAATTGGGAATCAGAGTGCAAGAATGACTACATGAAAAACTGAAAGGGACAAATTAACAGAAATTATACGGAAGATTGTCTATTACTGCTCACAACTACTCACCGCGTCCTTGGAAGATGGCACATCATCTGAAGATCTGTGCCTAGAGTGATCACCATGCAAACCATGCCCTGAACCATTCCTTCTAGCAAACGCCTCAACGGCACCAGAGAACCTATCTCGAATCTCTTGCCCCACTAGAAGAAACATATAATGATATGTGTCATATGTTGAAAACTCTTCATCTTTCTATTTCAAATAAGAAATGAAATTGTGTAGAAATATTTACAAATTAAGCAAAGTACTACAGATCCCACTGCTCTATAAGCTTTTTCTAGGGAAATACCAGAGTGACCAAAAAAGGAAATCGAACATTTAAAAATGCAAGTAGATATCTCAAGCCACAGCACAGAGACAGGCCAAGCAATTGAGAGCTTGAAGCCTCTTTTACATATTAGGAGAATCTAAACACCTATATGAGTTGATTGTTTAAAACCAACTTGATTCCAAGCCTTGCAGTGAAAGGGAACAGACCTGAAGGCCTATCTATTCTTTCAGCAGATGTCCCTGGATTTAATGCTGGTTTCCCACTTGGCTGTTAAAAGATGACAATAAAAGATAGATCAGTTACAACCCCAAATATAGAATATTTTACAAATAAATAAATGCCAACAAATTATGTACTGACTCGTGCTCTTGAACTGGAGCCAATTTGAGGATATTTCAATATAGTCCAATCAAATACATAGTCAAACTGATAACCTGCACCAATTACAACTCATTGAATTCTAAGTTATGTGAAATCTCTCAATAAGATTCAAGATGAGCATCACACAAAGAATTGCTCATCATTTATTAAAACAAAGAAGTGAAAACAATCAAAAGAGCTGGGACTTAAGAGTCTAAAAGTAACCTTCTCGAATAAATAGATCCCGGAAAAGCCTCTTCAAGTATGAATAATCCGGTTTGTCCTCAAACCGCAATGATCGGCAGTAATGGAAGTATGATGTGAACTCTGATGGATACGATTTGCAAAGGACCTGCCAAAAAGCATATTTGTACTTGATACCTTAAGTTTACACATGTTTGGAGCACTTGGAAAACTTGGAAAGAACAAGGACTGTACATTAGACTCGTGATAGCATAAAATCATATAATTGTATCTTGGCAGAAGCAAGTTATTATACCTCAATGGGAGTAAGCATCTTCTTTTCACTAATCTTGTCATATTTCTGCTTCTTATTACCTGCTTTTAAGCCCTGCCAGGGAAGGCTGAAACAGAGAATCATATCCAGTAAGTAAAGAAAATTTGAATAAGCTTAAGCAAACTAGGCAAAGTGAGCATTGGCAATAAGTGATCAACCTTCCCCTCAGAAAATACATAAGCACATAACCAAGAGACTCAAGATCATCTCTTCTACTTTGTTCTGCAGGTAAATCAGAATCATGATTACAATTAAATATGATAGCAAGAATACAAAACAATCTGAAATTATATTATCTGCAAAAAGAAACGTTCACTCACCAACTCCAAGGTGGGTATTAACACTTGCATAACGAGCCGTTCCTGTGAGATTTTTGTTTTCCCTGTACCCCCCAAAAAAAAGTTCTCATTACACTTGGGGCTAACAATGGAAATAATTGGGGAGAACTTCATATTGATAAACAGGAAACAAATGCTGAAAACATGGGAAGTTGAGTAGCATATCAATGCATCAGGAAGTCCGCAATTTATTGATGATTTTGGGCCAAAAACACAAAAAACATGACAAAGAAAAGGATACAATGAATCACTAAATAGCCTGTATTATAAACAGAGACATCCCAGCATGCAAAGAAAATAGGACCATGTCAACACTGTTAAAGCTTCCATACAATAAAGCCATCTTTATTTTATTTTTTTTAATTTTATAAGTACTATAAAGCCATCTTTATGTTTCATACGAGTCGACTGTCGACATTTTTCATGATTTTTATATGCAAGTTCCAGTGTGCAGAAACTAATATATTTGGGAGGATTGCTCATAATTAGAAAACACTCCTAAAATAGAATATCGTCATACAACTGAGAAGTTAGAAGTAAATATAGTGGCACATTTAGCAGACAATTTTATTTAAATAGGGCCTTATCAGAAAAGAATTTGTTGCATGATTAGACCATTTATTTTGATGGAAAACGTGTTATGCATTCTCTAGTGTTTGGTACGGTATAAGCCAAATAGAGCAAAAATCGTTTTCCACTTTTTAAAAGCAGAAAGCGTTTTCCACTTATTAAAAGCAGAAAACATTTTCCAACATAATACTCAATAATCCAGCACAAAAAAACTCTCCCAATGGTACCTCCTCTCTATTCACCCATGTCTCTCACTCCACAGGCCAACCATTGACCATTGTTAACCAACCGTTAACTTTTTCCCAAATGACCTTTTCTACTCAAACCAGACACTTTCCCATTTATTTTTCACTTAATTGTTCATGTAGATTACGAATTTGGGGCTCTTTGTCCCATTTGAGACTTTTAATTGGCCAAAAACAGAAAGTGCTTTCCCATTTGGGGTTTATTTTCGTCAATGAAAGTTTTTGTTAATATAATTATGGTTAAAATACCATTTACACCTCTAAGTTTGAGGTAGCTTCTGAATTAGTCCCTTTATAATGAAAATTTGCAATTTACACACTTGAGTATTACAACAAAATCCATGTGCCCCTTCCATCAACATCCATTAGAATCTTGCCATTAACACTGATCCAATTCAGAGTTGATGATTATACCGATCAATCATAAAAGAAAAAATCTGATTCATTCCAATTAATTTTTTTTTATCCAATTAATATACAAAAACGACCTTGTTAATCCGTCCTTTAACCATGAAAACTTATAATTTTCAACCTTGAGTATTACAACAATATCAATGTGCCCCTTCCATCAACCGTTAGAATCTTGCCATTAACCCACACAGAAACGACGTTGTTTTGGACAGAAAATCAGAGAAACGACATCTTTTTTGGCAGGTTAACAATGAAACTGTGACGGACCACAACAAAAGGGGCACATTGACATCATTGTAATAGTTAAGGGTGTAAAATACAAGTTTTGAAAGTCAAGGGACCGATTTAGGAGCGACTCTAAAATTAGATGTGTAAAATGCATTTTAGCCTATAATTATTTGAAATTATAAGAAATCTAAATAATTTTCTGTGCAAGCCGAACAACAGAAAAAATTTTCTAAATCATTTTCAAGGTCGCAACCAAACACAGGAAAACAAGCCAATTTTCCAAAAAAATAAAAAATAAAAATGTTTTACAGAAAACAATTTCCGTTGAAACAAACAGAGCATTAAACAAAGTAAAAAAGATTTTGAGTACAAAAACCAGAGAATGAGTTAATAAGGGAGCCACAAGGAACCATAATTATGGATTACCTGTATGGTATGTGCTTGTGTGTTTGAAGCCAATTTTCCACCCTAAAATAAAAAATAAAAATGTTTTACAGAAAACAATTTCCGTTGAAACAAACAGAGCATTAAACAAAGTAAAAAAGATTTTGAGTACAAAAACCAGAGAATGAGTTAATAAGGGAGCCACAAGAACCATAATTATGGATTACCTGTATGGTATGTGCTTGTGTGTTTGAAGATCCCTATAC
The DNA here is from genome assembly GCA_907173295.1 of Fagus sylvatica. Lineage (NCBI taxonomy): Eukaryota > Viridiplantae > Streptophyta > Magnoliopsida > Fagales > Fagaceae > Fagus > Fagus sylvatica. Next base: position 9,994,368 of record OU015772.1, on the reverse strand, counting down.
TTTTTTGCAAGACCATAATCAATTATATATACCTGCCGTGAAAAATACATCCAGTTAAGCAAGGAAATGCTAAGCAATGCATGTTAGGGCACATCTAGAATATTTAGAAATATTAATCTCCAACGGTGGTAAATTATGTACAACCAATTATGTAAGCATCAGTTAAGCAGATCAATGCTGCCAAGGGGCAAGGCCACGCCAATACAATATGTCATACAGCATGCTTAGTGAACTCAGTCTCATGGGAGTTTGGCAAAATAACCATGCTGCATTTATCTAAAATAAAATCCCTACCTCTCTTCTGTTCATACTATACTTCATCCCTTTTTGGATGTGACCTTCGGATATCTTTGCCTCAGAACAAAACAATTAGAGCTCAATCAACTGGAACATGTCTTAGCCACATAGGGGGATCTTTCAATCAACAAAACACATCAACCTCAAGTTCCCAAGGTTGAGCCATCTTATCATCACTCGGTAAGTTTCTTCAACCATCCAATACTTTCCAAGCAATTTTCATTCAAGAATTTTTATTAATTGATATTTTTTTCTAAGAAAACAAAAATAAGCTTGATCTTTGCCAGCAGTACAGAGTTTTGGGTTAAAAATATAAAGATTAAAACTCATTCTTTATATGATTTCTCAAGAACTACAAAACCTCTTCATTAACAACCAGCCTTCTATAGTTTACACTCAAATAAACAATATCCATAAAGTAAAAATAATAATATACGGTGGGGTATTGATGAATGTATCTATGTTAAATTGCAATTGTCGTACAAAAGCATCCCCAAAACTTTAATCACGTTAGATAGGGGAAGTAAGCTATAATCAGCCAGATACCTTGTCATGACAAAAAGACATGTCAAATTTCTAATGGTTTGCCATATCTGTGTTCCTGTGTTCCCATCCATATCAACCACAAGACTTAGCAAGTCCCTAGGACTAATAAAAGAACCAAAATCAATACGCCAACGTACAATTGCCCATATTGCAAGTATATTCTCTAAACAGAGCTTTAACATTCAAGGTTTGGCCTACCCCCATTATAATGCCTATCTATTTTTTCATTAGCATTTAGGCAAGAGAACTAACAATTGTTCTTCACATGGGGACATAATTAAAGTTATCAACTCATCCAATTCAACTAAACAATTCTCATACATAACTTACTATAGCCTAAAAAAATTTCTCTCGTTGACTAAAGTCTTATATCAAGCATTTGGCAATTTAGCTTCTACAAAATATGAGATGAAATCATTTTCCCTTAACCCCCAACCATACCACATCCATCAACTACCTAAGCCCAGACTTAGCAGCTCAGGGAGGGGGGGAGATGTTTTTTTATGGTTAGCTATAGCTGCACAAAATTCTGGCCAAATAAAAGATACATACCATTCACATTGTCAAGAGTCAAGATGCCCAATAGATTCAACAGAAATCACCCAGTCTTAATGGAAACGAAGGTGGCCTAATGCACATACATTTATGTTCTACAGTCCAATGTGTGCATGCATTTAAAGTATCACAAGGTGGGAAAAGAAAGAAACAAAGAAAGACAGAAGCACTATATAGAAAAAAGGCTTGGGATCCCCAAATTTATTCCTCTTATTTTACATAAGTGAAGTTTATCCAATGGTTTGAATAACATTTTAATTTATCAAAAAAAAAGAAAAAAGGTAACCTGATTTGCTTTGCGGCCTAAACCCATTAAAAAGTTGTCAGGCTTTATATCACGGTGAAGAAAACCCCGTGAGTGCAAATACTCAACTCTGTTTATCTACATAAAGTAGCAGCAAAAGAAAAACATCAGTATGGAAGCCATATTTACCCAACATACTTTCTTTATTTTGTTGGGGGGGGGAGGGGGGGTTATCAGTAATAAGATATTTACGATTCCTACAAAATCTACCTTCTTTGAAAACATTGGATTCTTACCAACTGATCTGCAAGCATTAAAACTGTTTTTAAAGAGAACTTCCGGGTGCAATAGTTGAACAGGTCTTCTAGGCTTGGGCCAAGAAGGTCAATAGCCATAACATTGTACTCTCCCTCAACGCCAAACCATTTCAGATGGGGGATACCCGCTTCATATAGATAAAAGATAAATAAGTAAACACACAATTGATTTTAACTCACAGAAATAACCTTACACACCAACTCATTATAGACAAAAGGAGCAAAAAAGGGAAACTCACTTCCTCCTTGTAGAAGCATGTATAATTTTGACTCATAATGAAGCTGAGGGTGCTTGGTCTTCACAGATTCCTGGGGAAGAAGAGAGATATATGTGGGTCATGGAAGTTATACACTTACTCAAGTTGTAGCACACAAGCAAAATCATAGATTACAAAAATATAAGAAAAGGGTAAAAATTAATTAAAGTACTCAAACTTTTGTAAGCACTAAGCAACACTCAATCACGGGAAAGATATAATAATATAAAACTTGTATTCACACCAGCTGCAAACTCAATATGCCGGCGAAGATTGGTATAAATACCAAAATAATCAACAAAAACCATCTAAGAGATCTATATAATAATCTGTGAAGGATGATGGAGAAGACAGACTTTGATTGCCAACTTAGATGAAGGCCTTCCAGATCTATATAATAATATGAGAAGGATGATGGAGAGGACAGACTTTGATTGCCAACTTAGATGAAGGCCTTCCCCAGCTCTTTTAATCTATTCATCATAAATAAGTATATACATAGATTATTGTGAAAGGTTATACTTACTTGAATGAAATAATCCTCAGCATGACCTTAAATACAACTCCCAACACCTAACATCCAACTAATGAATTACCAATCCACCCCATAAAAATCAGTCCTCTCATCTTTCGGAAACTCTGCAGTACTAAATCAAGCTACGCACAACAACAGGACACGAGATGCTTCTAAGGAAACTGTAAATAAATTTCATTAAATAATTAACTTAGCTAAACGATAACTCAAGTACTTGGATATTAAAACTAGGCAATGTAAGAAATAAAATAATGAAGTTCTTTAGTAAATTGAAATGCAAGTTTGCTCAAAATTTAAGGTGGTTTTGGACAAAGACAAAATCCATCTTCCAAAGAGTTATTTAAAAAGTGGCAACCAATAACATATAGTTGGATTCTAGAGCCATGTTGTTTTGTTTGTTCATCAATGACTTGAGCTCCACAATACAACTCAAGAACTCAATCTACTAAATTACAGCAAGAAAAACTGGTCCCAGTCACAATATTCCAAAAAAGAAAATTTAACACAAAAATTTTCAATACCATCCAATTAAAAGGAAAGGGGGGGAAAAATCAACCTCCCAAAACAAAATTTAAAATGAACAGGATAAAATGAAGGCCTCCCAACATACCAGCTTGACAGCCACTTCCTCTCCACTCTGTACATTAACCCCTGAAACAAACCAAACCAAACCAACATGATTCACAACACAAAATACAAAACCAAAAAGTGAAACAAGCAAACAAGCAAACAATGCTAACTTTAAACCCCATGAATTACATACCCAAATAGAGTTCTCCAAACGATCCACTACCGATCTTTCGCCCGAGCTTAAACTTCCCACCAATCACATGATCCATGATCCAATTCCCAATGAAAACTAAAACAAAACCAACAAGCTTACCCTTTTCACCCTCCTAGCTTTTCCAACCCAATCCAATACTACAATGATCAAAAGCCTTTTGCTTATTCAAAAAGCTCATCACCAATAGATCTTTGATTCCAATCCACTCTTAGATCCACCAAATCCCAACACAAACAATGATCCCCTTGCCCCCAAAAGAAAACCCTTTACTATACCTCAAAAAGCAAGCTCAAAGATACAAACTTTTCCCAAAAATTCAATAAAAAAAAATCTACGCAATATACGTAACTCTAGCATAAAATACAATTACGAAAAAAAATCTACAAATCTAAGGAAAACCCATTAATCACCGAATTAAACCCGGGATTGAGGGTCATCAAAAGGGTATTTCCTTTTCTTGGGAAAATCGAGATGATAGAAAAAAGAAAAGAGAGGAGAGCAAGAAAAGAAAGAAAGGGGGTTTCTTTAAATGGAAAACTGTTTTGTTTGTGGATAAAGATTTGTGTATATGTGTTGTGTGAGGAAAAGAATGAGACTGTAGAACTTTGAAGTCGGAAAAGGAATCTTTGAATTTGCTTCCGATTTTCACGGCCAAACAAAAAAATGTGGGTGGTCGATTCAGAGGTGAGCTTTCGGATCTGGGTTTGGGACAGCTATTGGGTTTTCTCGGGAAAAAAATTTTGTGAGATTTTCAGGAGTATTGAGATGAGAGAGAGAGAGAGAGAGACGGAGAAGGAAAATGGATGAGAAAAGTGGTTGATTGATGAGGAAAAGCTTAATAAATGATATTGTTTTATCTCTTTTGCTTTTTTTTTCTTTCTTTTTTTTCTTTTCGGTTATATATTATTGTTTTTTTTTCTATTATTATTATCTATTGAATATGAGTATCATTCATTCATTCTACACTTAACTTGATGATTGGTTATTTCTGAAAAAACAAAAAACTTAATAACTCGTCAGAAGTTATGACAAATTTAGGGAACAAAAAATTTCATAATTATTGAGGTGATATGTTATGATTAGTGTTTTAATTAAAATGATTATAATAGTATCATTATCTGAGAATGATATTCATTAAGCACAACTTCTTTTTTATATTGCATCAATCACGACTTACTATCTCAATAAATTGTAGACAAAAAAATAAACTCAATTTCTAACACCACTAACTTAAGATGAAGAATATCATTATGGAGACTATTCAACTTCTGATAGCATGAATTAACAAAACTGATGCATTTAGATTGTATAAAGATGGATACCTCATATTATTTTTTGATAATTCAAATTATTCAATAGTTAGAGTAAAGACTTAAAGCTTGAATGTGGAGATGTCACTTGAGCAAACTCTTGGCAATGGACACCTCATATTATTGTACAAGTAAAAAATTATTTTTATGAAGTTCGACAATCCATGATTTTTTTTTTTTTTGGCTAAATAATAATTCATTAATAAAACAAATGAACAGAGAAAAAACAAATTTACAAAAAATCATGACCATCTCCATTAATCATCCTTTAAAACCACAATAAGTTTTGAGACATAATGATTTTCATAAACAAAATTCACATCTATCGAGGTGTCATTTTATAAATGGTAGATAATAAAATGATATCATTAGTAGATCCAGAAGAGAATTAATAAACAAGTTCCAACTCAACTATTGTGAAATTTATTATATCTTTAGTATTACTCATAACCCAACGACGAATTGAGAAAAGGCAGCATATGCAACCAAATTGTGAGCCTTTGAATTGGCTAAACAAGACACAAAAGAAAATTCTCAAACAACAAAGGAGTCTATAAACTCCCTAATATCTTGGATGATTAATATCTCCCACCAGTATGACTTGGCTTCCATTTGTAATAACAACTTAAGAGTCACTCTTAAAGTAAACATATTTTAGATTTGATGGGTACACTTCCTCAATACAAGGAGCAATGCCTTTGCCTCTACCCAAAGCAGAGAGCCTCTAAGGCAAGATAGAGGGCCTCTAAGGCAAGATTTGGTCCACACAAAGCACACTTCACCTAAAGAGTTGCTACACACTACTACAATATATACACCCTTAGGTATACACGATGCATCACAATTAGTCTTCCACCATCCTTCCAAAAGAGGAGAGGGAAGGGGGGAGGGGGGGGGGGACCATGAGGGACAAAGCTCTTCACCCTGAGAAATCAAATCCCTCGCATTTAAGTGTTTGTGTATATGTTTTGTTAATTTATTATGCTACCAGAAGGGGCTTAAAATAGGGGCCTCAAAAAGTAGTTTATTTCGTAACCACCATATTTGATCACATAACAATGCCACAATGAGGGAGAGATTTCTTTCTTCATCCTTCTTATTTACACCAAGATGTTTGGGTGGGGCAAGTATCATACAAATACATTCAGAGATTGGCTTTGGGGCCATGATGCATTCAGCCACATAATTTTTGCAAAAGAGCATGAGAGAGAGAGAGAGAGGAGAGAGAGAGAGAGAGAGAGAGAGAGAGAAGGTTATGGTTTTTTTCCTCAACATCACACATGGGACAAAGAGACCTCTGCCGCTTAGGGTTGTCATATTAAGGAATAATTCTCTTTAAGAGGTCCTAGGTCGAACCTGCAATAGGAAGCACTTGGGAATAAACCTCACGCTCCCATGTATTACCCACTAATACTCTCATGAGGCTAGGATATCACCTATGGTTTACCAAATCCCTTGCTTACAGCCCCAGACTTAGCGGGTATGATGCTACTATGGTCACGCCTAAGTAGGAAAGCCACTTTAGTCATCCCATCCTACATTTTTTATTTTATTTTTTTATCAAAAAAGAAAAGAAAAACATATCATAGTATTTTACATTCATGTTTAAGAGTAAGTCTCAGATTAGACACAATTCAACAACCTTTACCACAATTTAGTGAGATGTCATGTGGTGATTGAAGAAAGGTAATACCAATGGTAAACCTTTATGATATTAATTATTAACCACTCACAACTTGTCACTTCATCAAATTATTAAAAAAAATTTGTCCGTAGACAAATTGTTCATTTGAAATAATAGCTCATGACAATATTTTTAGGTAGGTTTCATTAAAAAATTAATTGAGCTTAAAGTATAAGATAACACATGTTACAATTGAGATGATGTGGTTTATGTAAAATCTGTAACATTTAAATCCTTCTTTATTTAAAAGAAGATAATAATGATTTATATTCATATCCTTAGTTTAAAAGAATATCTTATGACAATATTCCTAGATGTCTCATTATATCACTACTTGAGGCTTGAAGCATAAGATAACTCATGTTTAAAAAATCCAACATTCTATCCGTCATCCTTGTTTTAACGTTTGATCAAATAGAATATCAATTGCATTTTGAACTCAAAAATTTGTCAATGGAAGCCATCATGTCATATTGTCCCCTAGTAGAAATGATATCAATAATTTAAATTCCTTACCACGTAGGTGATAAAGTAGATTAGTACTGAACCTAGGGGTAAAAAGAAGGCTCGTTAGTTTCTTAAAGATGCAGTTTTGAGAATTTGAAAAATACTTGTGAGAATAATTTCTACTATCTTTAACTTTTATATGAGAAGGGATTGAAATATTCTTTTATTTGGTTCATTGTCATTTTGAAAGTAAATGTGAAATAAATTTTCAAAAAAAAGCAAATGAAATCACTCTCATATAAATAGTAAGACATTGCAAAAGTTGAAACGTGGTATACTGTATTCACAAAATAGTGGGGATTAGAATTGTAGTAATGGTGCCACCTTGTCTCACTCTCATTGCTTGCAGGCCCTTCAAGACAAGACACTTGTAATAAACGTGCAGAGTCTCTTTTTATCTTTTCTATCACCTCAAAAGGGTTAAAAAATGATGGTGAGGTTCTCCAATACAATTAAGACATTACAAGTCATAAAATAGTGAATGAAAATAAATATAAGTTTAGAAAAATCTATCTTACCAAATAAAAAAACAACAGTTTAGAAAAATCCAAGGTACCCTTGTCAAGTGGGTAATGTTCGCAACTTTGGATCTGACGGTATGAAATGTAGCTTTCAGTAGAGTATACATGGAGATAAATGGTTGGTAGCTGATTTGACCTAAACTTTGTTAAATTGGGGCAGGTGGACCAATCATAGATCCATTTGTCTGCTATTTATTTACCCCTTTGGCCATGGACAAAAAGTAAAATTACACATATAGTAGCTGCATATTGGACCAGAACAGTCCAAGGCTGCCTGTCCATTCTAATCATTTATTGAGCTAGATGGGCTTTAATGAAGTTTTATGGTTTTTGGTCCAGTAGCCAATCTCGAAATTATGTATGAAAATCGTTTTAAAAAATAAAAGTTGTTGCTAATCTATTACTAGTTTACTACTAGTAACCTACTAGTTTGACACGAAATTAATTACCAAACAAGGACTCAAGATGGCCATCTTTAATCCTCCAAGTACAATAATGTACATGGTACCAATACCACTTTCAGATGATAAGCTAAGGTGAAGGGAAGTTTTATAAGAACGTTCAGTAAACTAACTAGGCAATTAAAGAAATACAACCATTATACAGCTAATAAAAGGTGTACCATTTAGAAACAGATATTGTTTATTAGAATGAATATAGAACATACAGAAATAAGTAGAGAGTGAATTCCTGCAACCTCACCCAAAATAGTATGCGCACAGTGATTCCTATAAATAACTATTCATTACCAGGAGTCATCTCCTTGGTTTTCTGCATTTAAGCTATGGATATTGAGTGTTTCGTTCTTGTAACAAACACCACCGAGTGAGTCATCAGTATCTTATTCGTGAGAGACAGTATAAATAGACTTCTAAAGATCTCGTTGATTTACGAGTTCAATTAAGAAAGAGGTACTTAAACAATACAGAGCCAGCCAAATATCCATGTATGTTATTGTCGACTGTATGAGTCAGTCACATCACATGCTTCATGCTTGATAGACAATGTAACCTTTCTATCAGAATTGTCTATGAATGATTAGGTGTGATATATCAATGAACCAGAACCGGGTCTCTGTCACTATTTAACTCAGGGTATGGGTTTAGCAGCATTTTAAACAGGCTATAAGAAGGCATTGAAAATTTAAATGGGCGGAGAGCGTACTGATTTAAGTACAAGCTTCTTTTCATTCAGAAAGGGAAGTGGTCCTTTCATTGCAATTAAATGTAGACGAGAAATTAGATAAAACCATAACAAGATAAAGACATTACAACTACAAGCCCAGAAACATAAGCTAGATGAGACTATAGTCTAAGTACTCTATTCATTGGTCTCAAATACAATAATTGTTCCTTCAAACAAAAATACACATGGACATCACAAATTTGGGAACTCTCAGCCTGATAAGACTGCGAGTGAAATGTTTCAGATTATGGTCCAAATGGCAATTCTCAATCGTCTTCTCTTTCAGGAGGGAGACCACAAGGCAAAAGCATTTTCTACAAAACCAAAAAAGCATTAGAAGATTAATCAGTAAGCTTTAAAAACCACTACGCCCATTATCCAATATCATTATTTAGAATAAATATCACAAAAGAACCATCATCAGTCCCAAAAAAAATTGCAGACATAATCTAAAAGGGAGATTATGAACATGTCTATAACACATCCCATCTTTTCAAATAAGCATAATGTAAATACTCATATCATCAGCTCCAGCCAAGACGAGAAATGTTAGATGCTTGAATGGGAAACTAGAATCGCAACTTCAACAGAAATCCATTGGGACAAAAAATATTTGCTCGGATGATTGATGAAATAGAATGTAGCAGGCAAACCGATTCATACATAAGATACTACTTGGGCTACACAGCTGAATTAAAGATATGGCTTTTCTACTGGGCTAGAAATAATAATACAAATCCAGACTTACTAGGTTATTCATATATAGAGAAGGTATAATGATAAGTGACCCCCAAAAGCAATGATGGATTACAAAACTTTAGATTGAAAACTTCTATCTGGAGATCATGTCATCTATGAACAAATATGAAAAGAGACTTATAACTACATTATCTGCATGAAGTTCAAAAACAGCACAGCAATAAAATAAAATCGAAAATACATTACAAACAATGTTGCTGAAAAAGGAAACGAACCACTTGTCAAAAAAGAAGAAGAAGAGGAAACCGGAAAAGAAAAGAAAAAAGAGGAGGTATTGAACCTCCATTTTGAAGGGAAATGGCATACATGATGCATTGGTTAAAACCTCACTATATTAGAAAGAATCATTTCCTGTATCTGAAGAAGCTAATATCAGCTTCACTAAATAGAAAACAGATATCCTCTCACTAAGGCCACAGCTGTGGGTCTTGCAACATTTAATTAATTTTATATGGGCAAGGAAATTTTGGTCATTTAGTATTTGCTAGATGCTGGTTGTAGGACTCATATTACTAGTCAACAAGAGTCAAGTTTGGCTTGATATGTCATATGTGGCCTTTTAGCCTGGTTTATTAGTCACAGTTTCTTAGATCTATTAGGTCCTAAATTCAAGTTTTTTTTTTTGATAAGTAATAAGAAATTTTATTGATGCCAAAGAGACTAGTACATCAGAAATATACTAGAAAGAAAACAGATTACAAGCAATCATCAATAAAAGAAAGAATGGAAGGATAAGCTTGGCTGGAACCAGCTGCCATCCAATCCATGAGGGTTCGTATAAAAATCAGCTTCAAATCCACCGTATGCCTCTCAATATCTTCAAAAGCCCGCTGGTTTCGCTCACGCCAAATAAGCCACATTAAACACCCCGGAATAGCATTCCATATTGTGTTATGGTCCTTGGTGAGACCTCTTCTCTTCCAACAAGCCAACAGATTCGACACCATGCTAGGCATCGTCCATTGGATTCCAAAAATACAAAAAACCAGAGACCACAACTCCCAGGCATACGCACAATGTAAAAACAGGTGAGCCCCTGTTTCGCTGTCCCTCTTACACATAAAGCACCACTCCACCACATAAAGTCGTCGCCGACGTAAATTATCAATGGTAAGGTTCTTATCATGAGCTGCCAGCCACATAAAAAAGGCCACTTTAGAAGGAATTTTAGGCTTCCACACACTCTTCCATGGATACTGAATATTACTTCTCCCACTCAGCAGACCATAGAATGATCTAACTTCAAACAGCCCACTCTTAGTGTGATTCCATTTCATAGAATCCATTTCCTCCTTCTTCACTTTTACAAAAACGCCATGAACCCCAAGAAGACTTCCACCTCCCAATCATGCAGCGAACGCACCAGATTCACTGACCAAACCATGTCATCATTTTGCCATGAAAGATAGGTTGACGCTTTTGCCCACTTGTCTTGAGCAATACTAAAAATATTCGGAAAAAGACCTTTCAAAACCCCCTCCTCACACCATTGATCCAGCCAAAAACTCACCGAATCCCCGGATCCTATGGAAAAAGACGCATGCTCTGCAAACTGCGACCAGCCTGACTGAATGTGCTTACATAGGCTAACACCATGACCCCCCCGGGCTTCCCTTGAAGACCAATCGCCCCTCCCACTACCATACTTACTCACAATCACCTCCCGCCATAAAGCATTCTTCTCTTTAGCAAACCGCCAGTGCCACTTACCCAATAAAGCTTTATTGAAAGGGACCAAATGACGCACACCCAAACCTCCTTCCAGAATGGGGAGACAAATACTCTGCCAATTGACCAAATGGTATTTAAACTCATCTCCCCCTCCGCCCCACAGAAAATTACGCTGAATTTTTTCCATTCTCTTTGCCACACTCGACGGAATAGGGAACAATGATAGAAAATTGGTGAGCAAACTAGAGAGAGTGCTCTTAATCAAAGTAAGTCTGCCACATTTAGATAAATACCCTCTTTTCCAACCAGCCAAACATTTCTCCATCTTCTCCAAAATAGGGTTCCAAATATCCTTCGATTTATACCTTGCCCCCAAAGGAAGCCCCAAATACTTCATAGGCAAAGAGATAATTCTGCCTCCAAGCACACTCGCCAACCCCTGCATATCAGAAACCTGCCCAATAAGGAGCCAATTCCGACTTCCCCAAATTAATGCGCAACCCCGAGACCGCCTCAAAGCACATAAGAACTCCCTTCAAGTGAACGAGATGGTCTCTCTCAGCTCCACAAAATATCAATGTGTCATCAGCAAAAAGAAGATGAGACACCTTCAATTCTGACCCATTGTTGTGAGCCACAAAAAATCTTTCCAAATACCTTATAACCACCGCCCTATCCATCATGCGACTAAACGCCTCCATGACCAAGACAAAAAGAAGAGGAGAAAGAGAATCCCCTTGTCTTAATCCTCGGGAGCTCGTGAAGAAGCCACAAGGATTCCTATTGATTAAAACAGAGAATCAAACTGTAGAAATACAATAATATATCCATTTATGCCATTTATTCCCAAAACCAAGCCTCTCCATCATATACAAAAGGAAATTCCAATTTACATGATCGTAGGCTTTTTCCACGTCTAACTTGCAAATCAAACCTGGCATCCCATCTCGCAGTCTACTGTCCAGACATTCATTAGCAATCAAAACAGAGTCAGTAATTTGCCTACCTTGAATGAAGGCATTCTGAGATGGGGATAATATCTGATGCAGCACCTCCTTTAATTTGTTTGCAAATAATTTTGATATAATTTTATAAATGCTACCTGTCAGGCAGATAGGGCGGAAATCTCTAACATCTGAGGTGCCCACTTTTTTCGGAATAAGCACCACAAAGGTAGAGTTAAGGCTTCTTTCAAACTCTTCATGCTCATAAAATTCCTGAATAGTATTCAGAACCTCTACCTTTACCACTTCCCAACACTGCTGGAAAAAAGCTAGGGTAAAGCCGTCAGGACCAGGCGCTTTCTCCCCACTTATTTGATGCAAAGCCGTCACTACTTCCTCTTCTGAGAACTGCCTCTCCAGATGCTGAGAATCAGCTACCTCTAAAGACTTAAACTCCACCCCTCCTAACACTGGTCTCCAATTAACACTCTCCGAGTAAAGGCCCTTATAAAATTTTACTATCCCCTTTCGGATTTCCCCCTGAGTCTCCCACATCTCTCCCCCCTAGTTCATGTGCTCAATGAAGTTCTTACGCCGATTGGAATTTGCGATACGGTGAAAAAATTTGGTATTCTTATCCCCCTCCTTTAACCATTTAATCCTCGATTTTTGTCTCCAAGAAATTTCATCAAGGTGCAATGTTTTCTCTAACTCTTTTTGAAGGTCCGATCTGTGTAACCTCTCTGCTGCAGTAAGCCCACCCTGATTTTCTGAATTCTCCAGCCCTTGTGATCCGAAAGGTGCAATGTGATCCGAAAGCAAACGAGGAATTGCCTTTCGAGCCAACTGCCCAAAATGATCTTCCCAGTCCGAGGATAATAAGAATCTGTCGATTCGAGATTTTGAAGGAGGATCTTGATTATTCAACCAAGTGAATGGACCTTCCTTCAGAGGTAAATCAATAAGCTCCATCTCAGATATAAAATCTGAAAAATTCCTCATAGCACTTGTGAATCGCCCTCCTCCTAATTTCTCGCTCGGAAATCGCACCACATTAAAATCTCCTCCTATACACCACAGCACACCCTACCAACTACGAACCCCAGCAAGCTCCTCCCATAAAGTAAACCTCTCAGCATCAGCATTCGGCCCATAAACACCCGAGAAAGCCCATTCAAACTGATCCTGCACATTCCTAAATCTACAAGAAATAGAATACTGACCTTTAACCCACTCCTGAACTTCCGTCACCCGTTTATCCCACATAATGAGCACTCCCCCTGAAGCACCCTCAGATTCCAGAAACACCCAATCTGCAAAACGATTGCCCCACAGACTACCAATCTCTGATCTCCCAATTTTACTCAATTTAGTCTCTTGCAGACAAATAATCTTCCCATTCCACATCTTGAGAGCATTCCAAATTTGAGACCTCTTCTCTTTGCTATTCAGGCCTCTAACATTCCATAAAATCATTCGTATATGCATTAAAAACAGTTAGCTCCCCGATCTCTACGACCTCTACCAGACTTCCTCGGAGTTTCATAATTAATAGAAGTGGCTAAATTTTTTAATTCTCAGACCCCCTTCCTCGAATTATGTTTGGGAATACTCCCTACTGAAACTCCTCCCCCCTTTTGTCTCCATCATTTCTCGATTTCCACAAAGAGATTCATCGCCACACTTTCAAAACATTCGATAGACACCCCCATCTATTTGCTAAATTCCTCCATATGTTGCGTCACCCACTCGGAATGTTCACTGTCGTCAAGATACCCCTGCACCTTTTGTCCTCCATAGGAGTTGATGGGAGGAATATCGAGAATCTCTTCCGTCTCCGCCTCTGTATCAATAACCATGGCTGATTCTCTCAAATATACCACCAGCGATCCTTGATCCTTAGACCATTCTGCCCCTTCCACTTCATTGACGACTGTGTGGTGTGCCTCCCCATACCGATGAGCCCAACTCATCCCATTCGGCACCGTGCCGAATGTGCCGAACCTTTCCTGGGCTCCTCTCAACAGACTGATGTTGATGCCGAGTGCAAACTGGAGCCGAAAAGTGTGAGTGGTCTCTCTCTCGTGCTTAGACTGCACCATCACGGTTCGTGGAGTCAACCGAGATGAGTCTCGATCTTCTAGAGAAAGTCTCTAGATATTTCCTCTCCCCCATTGAGACAACGGCGTTTTGAGCTTGGTCCTTAGTGTTGTCTGGGCTTTTCACTTTTTCTTGCACTACTCGGGTTGGGCCCCCACAATTGGGTTGCAAATCCTTTTTTTTCCAAACCATGGGTTTTGGATTATTGGAGCTCTCCCCCTCTTCATAAGTCGATGGGCCCGTGAATGAGTGCTTTGGTTGCACTTGGACCAGCTCAGTGGGCTTATTATTTGGCTTGGAAACTCGGCCCACATTATTCTGTCCACGTGGGATCCACTCACGAACCTTCTTATCCCCTTCACCGAATTTCCCACCTTTATTGCCCCATATCACCTTACGTTTTCCATCTCCAGAAACAGAAATCGTCAATTTCGGTGTATCATTAACAACACTCTCTTTCCCCCTATTTCGAAATTTTGTATATCCCAGAAATCTCTCTGTATCTCTCGTCTGCCCCTTCTTTGGTTTATCGTTGACTCTCAATCCCGGTATTTTCGGGTTTTCCAATAACTTCCCCCGATTCGTCTGCGTAATTCTCAGTACTCCAGTAACTGGTATCGTGGAATTAAGCTTCGTCGGCGCACGTAAAGAATCGGCATATGATGTCGCCGCCGTGGTCAACGCCCTTCTTGGATCCTCACTGGGACCCTTGTCATCAGTTATTCTATCTGCCTTGTCACTTTCGATCCCCTGGTTGATCAACAACCGCAACTCTGCATTGAATCCACGCCAACCACCTAGTTTCGGACCTTCCGAAATGATTATTTTAGCTTTACATCCGCCCCTGCCATATTCTGTAACCTCTAAATAACACCCATGTTTATTGTTATCTCGCCTCATCACATAGCCCTTGTCATGCTCCCTGAACGTGCGAACGAAAGCTGGTGCCTCCTCCCTGACAATGTTCTCCTCAATGCCTCGTTCCAACCATCTAGCTCCTTCCTTGCCCGTGAACACGGAGTTCAATCTATATTTCCCCCGTTCGAATAGTTTCACAGATGATGGGTCTTTGCCCCCCTCCAAAAAGAAGTCATATCTCTTAGATTCTATATAAAAACCACGTGTCCCCGCCACACTCCTTGTCCCAGCCATCCTTTAGCCACCCCTTAGGGCGGTATGGTTGAGACCACTTGCTCTCGAGTTTCACTCTCTCACTCCATTAGGTCCTAAATTCAAGTTAAGAGAATTAAGTATGCAAACATGATCCAAGGCAAACAAAAGAGATCTTAAATAATAGAATACAACATCAAGTGTGTTTATTTGTTAAAGGCATGGTCTCTGTGTGTGTGTGTGTGTCAAGTAGAATACATTTTGGACTTTGTCTACCTGTGGATATGGTAGACTTAGGGTGTGTGTGTGACATAGGATAAATTTGGAAATTTGTCTACATGTGGTTATGGTAGGCTTAGGGTTAGGAAAGAAGGATTAGGCAAACAAAATAGATCTTCATTAGGTAAGTCTAGAAAATATTTAGGCAAACATCAAGACATGTATGTATAAGAAGGATTAGCCAACAACTATGACCCACAACCTAAAATTACATAATTACAATAATATCCTTGAATCTAGAAAAACCAAATAAAACTATAATAAAATACTAAAACCCAATTAAATATCATAGGCGCTTATTATTCATGGCTTTACCTTAATCTTAGCCTTTCATAGAGGATATTTTTTCTCTAACCACGCTAGTTTCACCATCTCTCTCTCAAACCAAATCCCAATATGTATATATATATATTGTTGCCGAGATCTTGCCCATAGCCCTCAGAATTTTCCTTTTCTAGCCTCTTTGCAACCACAAACCCTAAAAAATCTGAAGATTTCCCCTACCTTCAGTCATCTTCTAACCCATCATAACCAACCCCGAAAACTCAAATTTAGCCACCACAAGAAATTCCTGTAACCACGTTTCTCCAAGATCAAGCCCCCTTTGACTTCTTGTCCTAGTCCTTCAACACCAAAATCAATCTAAAACTGTAAATTATTTCATCCACAATCATAAACCCCTAAATCCTGACTTATTTCCCCTACCTTCAGTCATCTTTTAACCCATCATAACTAACCCCAAAAAACTCAAATTCAGCCACCACAAGAAATTCCTGTAACCAATCAAATAAGCAATTGTAGACAAATTTTTCCAATACATGTCACACGACAAGAGTGAAAAAGTTAGGCAAAGCTTAGCCAACTGGCTAAAAGTGAATAAAAATGTCATCATAGACAGATTTTTCCAAACATGTCATACAGCAGAGCGAAAAAGTTAGGCAAATCTACACCGACTGACAAAAGCAAATAAAAACGACATGTATCTTCCAGATTGCAAAGTAAATCACATCTAGCCATCAGAATCAACAAAATGCTATTTTAATGGTTGAGCAATTTGCTTTCAAGTTCAACTACCAGCCCTAGAATGCTGAAGATATAAATACATAGTAAATAAACCTTAAGAACTTCAAAAGCAAAGATCCCTAGACACACCCATTTTCAATTGGTCAAGTTACTTTTAATTTCACTAGGATGTAAGGTTTAGTGAGTTGAGTTATGCTACAAATAAGCTCATAACCACTCTGCCAACTAAGCTCGACTAAAGCTAATGATGCAAGCTGAGACCAGGTAATAATTAAAAATCAAAGGGGCAAATTTGATAGTGATAAATCCAATTATCTTCTTGATCAAAAAGATTAGATATAGCCTCGAATAAGTGGAATACAAGAGAGAATTCACATAGTCCAATCCAAAAAATTGGAATAAGGCTTTGTGAGTTGAATTTAGTTTGGTTTAGCAATACGTTACAAGATGATATACTTCTAGACTCAATTTCCCAATGTTTTAGGAAGAGCCACAAGCAAAAAGTTACATCATTGCATAAAGGAAAGCCATTAATACCAATGTCACATCCCAACTCAAAGATGTACAACCCTGTACGGACATCCAAGTGGATAAACTCATCTCAACAAAACCTTATCCAACTATTTGGGAACAGCTAGGTGAATCTTCAGTTGTCCCATTGCTTTATATAAGTCAATTTGTCTTTTTGATAAGTATATAAGGCCATATCTTTGAACTCAAATATCATTTCGTCTTTCAAATATACACAATCCATGTACTATCCAGCCCCCCTCCTATCCAAGTAGTACCTTCAATTTCAAAAATATCATTTATTCTCAATAACCACTGGTCAGCGTTGCACCAAGACTAAGGTACCAAATTTTGCAGCCATTTTCTCTCATCTCCTCAATGTCACTTCCTCAAACATCTCACAAATGCATCCAACTCTAATAGACATTTCAAGATCATTTTTCTTGTAAACTACACTCACTATATTGATTGCTTAGTTCTGTATACTATAATGAACTCTTTATTTCTATGTTAACAATTCCATAAAACAGTGAGCCACAAAGCACTCACCTAATCTACCACAACTTTTCAACTAGGCCACACCAACCTTATTATCATAAAATAAAAAAAATATAAAATAAATAAATAAATAAATAAAAACCTTATTAGACTAGCAGCAAGGCTCCTCCTATCGACAGAAAACATGCTTTGATAAATAGACATAGCTCAAATTTCTTCTTGGAACCACTCAAAAGGAGACGAAAGATATCAATTTAACTTTATCAAGGTCCAGAAAAGATCATTTACAAGCAGTATTGTGATACCCTCTTCATTGGAGTTTTATGATAGATAACTGGAGTATGCCCATCATAGATTGTCTCTCAAAACCAGAAACAAACTTTTTCTTTTTTGTGATAGGTAACAAGTAACAAACTTTTCCTCATCACATAAACATCAAATACTTCTGACATAAAACTAATGACATTTACACACATCAAAAAACTTACCATAAAAAAATAGATATATAAAAAAACCTGATGACATTCAATCAAAAAATAGATAAATAGAACAGAGAGCACTATTATTTGTTTGGCAAAAAGATCATTCAACACCAACATATCAAATTATAAACATTGACATTCGAGCTATGTATAACCTTACCTATGTATAAATGCAAAATGGCAACAAAAAAATGGCACACCAAAGAAACCATACCAATACTAAAGCTTTAAACACTCAGAATTCATATAAAAAGATAATTCTAATAAAACAGAAACTAACATTACCTGCATGAAGTTGTAGCGCTCTCTTCCAATTGATTCATTTTCTGCAATAGCAAAGTATGCTAGTAGTGGGTAATGCCCAACATAGGATGCATAGCTATCCCTTTGAATGTTCACCGCCCATTCACTACACATCCAAAAAATATATATACATACATGAAATTTACAACCACAAAATAACAAAATATAGAGAATTGGCAGGCTTACAATCTATTCAAATCGGCATGGCCTGTTCCAACGTATTTAGCTTGGAGGTGCTCAAGCTGGGAATTGATGTTGAACCTATCACTGGCCTGCACAGTTACAAGTATCAAATTCAAATTCCAGATATATTAGGGTTTTGAGGAGCAATTGGTGAAAGTCAGTACCTGCATGGTGGAGTTTGGGGATAATTGAACTGCAAGAAAGAGAAACAAAAGGAGCAGTGAAATCGAACTGCGCAACGAGCACGGAGGAGCCGCCGATGACGGAGAGACTGGGAGTTGTGGGTGGGTCTAAGAGTGAGAGAGCGAAGATGAAATAAGAGACCGGAATTCGTGAGTGAGAGGGATAAAGAAAACAAGAGAGCAAAACGGGTCGGTTTTGATCCGACCCTTTACTTATAAAATCTCATTCATATAAGGCTTTGTTTGGTTAGAAAGATTGAAAAGTGAGTATAGAAAATGTTGGGAGGATAGAAAAATGTAGTTTTTAAGTTTACTATTATGCTCCTATTACAAAAAAGAAAATAAAAAGTTATATAGATAGGCAAAGACAAATAAATCTTTTGACTTCAATACCACGTACCCCCATTTTTTCTTTCTCATTTTCTCTTTAATTTGGAGAGAAATTTTTGTGGGTTCGGATGGAAAATGTCTGCCCCATTTTCCTTTTCCCCATTTTTCTCTACTCAACCAAACAATAAAAAACACTCTATTTTTTCTCATTTCCTTTATTTCATCTCTGTTTTCTACCCAACAAAAAAACAAATCAACCACGTACAGCCATCATGTATGGCGGCCAAAACTCAACCCACCCAGCACCATCGAACGAGCTACGCACACCAGAGAACCTAAAGAGAGGTAAGCCAAGAGATGTCCGAGACGAGAGAGTGAGTGAGCTCGAGAGATAAGAGAAATTAGTGAGATTAAAGACTTACCTTTCAAAATCAAAGCCTCAAAAATGCTTGAGAATTTAAGAGAAATCAATAGGCCCGAAATTATAGAGTACCTAAGTTTAGAGAGAGAAATAAAAATTTCGAACTGAATGTTTGAAATTTGGTTAATGTGGAGACTAAAATGGGAAATGGGATCATTTTTAAATGGGAGTAAAATGGTTTTTTAATAATTTTTATTAGTTAATGTAACGATGTTAAGTTACAAGGGAAGTTAATGCAATTTTCCTTTTTAGCCTTTTTATACTTCAATAGTTGGGTCCTAGGGGAGAAAGGATTTAAATCCTTATTCTTTATATATATATATATATACACAAGCATCATTGAATTTTTAACAAAGAATTCCCCAGGAAGACTTAGCTGAGGGAAAAGGATAAACGCTATACTTCAAAATCCTCCATTGAATCAATTCTTGAAGGAAAGTCTAATGAAGAGCTGGCCAAAATAGCAGCTCAAATCCTAACTAGAGCAATAGATAAATCCCCTGCTTCGTCAGAAGGGTCCTCCTCCAATAAACCAATTACCAGCAAATGGTATCAAGATCAAAGTGGTCAATACCGTATTGGAGACCATTTCGGTTTGGTCAGGGGAATGAAATATTTTGGTACCGACCAATATCAGTGTACCGTTTCGAGTTTACCGCTATATATATATATAAATTATTGAACATAAGTGAGAAAAATTCCTTCTTTTTTACATGAATATATTTAAGAGTCACTTAAAACACATGAACATAAAACTTTTTTCTAAAAAAAAAACCCATAAAAATTAAATTGTTCATTAACTCAAAACACACCGAAACGACTGAAACACCCCGAAATATTAACAAGTACGTTTCAATGGTATTTCTTGTACCGGGTGGAAATACCAGAACGAAATATTTCGGTTGTTTCGACCGAAACGGTACGAAATTGACCACTTTGATCAAGATGCCCAAGACCCATTCGAAGACAATGACATGGCAAAAGACTAAAACAATAAAAATATTGTTCATTAACCATGCCTGACAACGGCACTATTCAGTAAAGATAAACATACAAGTTATTGTTCACAAGAAGTCACTATTCATTTAATAGTACTTTCACTATTTTATCAGTAGTAAATAGAATCTATGTTTTTGAGACTGGCTTTTACTATTCATCAAGAGGAGAAACGCCAGAAGAATCTCATAATTGTACCGAGACCAGCTTTTCACCATTCATACATTGTAAAAAGAATCTCTCATAATCGTACCGAGACCGACTTTTATTGTTCGTCAACAAGAGAAACGCCAAAAGAATCTCATAATTATACCGAAAGACCAATCCATTTGTTCTATTTAAGCAAGGCTCTTCAGCCTTAGTAAGCAGAACTTCTTAGCCATTCATGTGTTGAAGTCAAAGAATACATTAAAACTTGTATCTTTTACATTCATGTATTAGAACCTCTAATCAAGTCTCCAGTCTATCTCATAGTAACTTGTAAGTAATTTTCAATCAAAGTAATTACACTTAACTAATATGTATATATATTATAATTTCAGTTGAGTTACAAGATTCTTGACTAGTACTAAAAGATAATATATTAAAAAGTATGGGCTTGTACCATGATAAGCCATAAATGCCAAAAATTCAAAATTGTTTGTGAAAACCCTACTTTCCAAGACCATACTTTTTATCCAGACATCCAAAACATGAGGTGCTGTGGTCGCTATTATCACATGGAGATGGCAAAA
The DNA here is from genome assembly GCA_907173295.1 of Fagus sylvatica. NCBI lineage: Eukaryota > Viridiplantae > Streptophyta > Magnoliopsida > Fagales > Fagaceae > Fagus > Fagus sylvatica. The sequence continues at coordinate 9,973,101 of OU015772.1, read as the reverse complement.
GCTTGGTTCAAAAAATGATTTACAAGGAATGGAGAGAGAGGCGGTGGTGCTAGAGACAGTGCAGAGGAAAAATGGATAACGGAGGTAGGGAAGAGGCACACAGATTGATTTTAAAAATGATTTAAGCTTTCTACCATTTTGATGTAATTTTCCACCACTGACCATAAAAATGTTCAGTTTACAAACAATTTTTAGGTTGCACCAAAGATTACAAATGCTGAAACATGAGAATATTTTACACAAATAATTGGAACCTAAATTATGATGGGGCATTACAAAGGGAATAATAAGGCTCTCAAAGAGCTCTGTTAGGCAGAAAATAAAAACCTTAGTTACATGATATAAAGGTTAGAATGAGAGCCAAAAGGAAAAACTGCCTTCAACTAAAGCAATGCAACCCAAACTGATAAAGACTTAAGCATTTGAATGGTAATCATTAAGCCATGCGAACCCATCCAAATCTCAAGTCAAGAGAAGAGAGACAAGAGACATGAAAATCACAAACCTGATTATATCAATTAATTTTTTTTTTTCATATGGAAACAGTACAACTACCATCAATACTAACAGTAAGTTAATTACACAAATAATGATGCTGGTATTATACAAAGGATTTTTTTTCAGCACTACAAAGGGAGGAAAAGGGAAAAGAAAAGAAGAAAAAGAATACACGAGTTCTCAAAGAATATATATTTCCAGAAGCCATTTTACAGAGACCAAACCACTCGTCTGGAGCCTTTGCCCCAAAAACTCACTCTAAATAACCAAATGCAAGAAGCAGAAAACAAAAGCCATTCACCAAAGAACAAAGCGATCTTTTATTGGATCCTGTGGCCATCTGATGTTACGAGGAAAATTAGTGCAGCTTATTAGGACTGCCTCCGTTTCTCAGGGACTTCTAGTTGGGGAGGCAAGAGGTTTAGAAAGCTCCCGTGAACAGGTTGACCGCCAGCCTTGGCTGACTCGTCATCTATAATAGATGAACAAAATTTATAAGAAAAAAAGAACTACTCTAAAAATTAAATACTTCTACTAAATGTATTTACAATTCTTTCTCTGTTGGCATCTGAGGCATACTATGTATAGCAACTAAATTTTGAAAAACAATAACTGGATTAGCTTTATTCAAAGAATTAATCTGAAAACTTGGAATAAGCTTTATAATGAAATTAATTCAACCGATATCACCCATATCGAAAATATAGGGCTCTCTTTGGTAACCGTTTCAAAAACAGTTTTATGGTTTTGAAAACAGAAAAATATTTTTCACACCAAAAAAATTGTTGGCACCTTGTTTTCAAAAAACTGCTTTCTTGGAACAACTACAAAAGGCAACGAAAATGGGGAAATATAATTTTGATGTTCACAAGATTATGTTTTTGGAGAACAGAGAAAAAAACCCGAAAAAATGCCTCATGTACAGTACCTGGCATAAGAAGGTTATTTTTTAGGTAGAATTCTCTTCGTTGGTTGAAGCATTAGTGGCATGTACGGGGTATCGATTGCTGACTGGTGGTGGAATCAGGGTTCAGATACTGTGGGTGGTGTTCTGAGGTGGTTAGAGCTTGATTTATAAATGGATTGGGTTTCGGTTGCCATAGGTGATGGGTTGTAGGGGTGTGGGTGAAGGGTTGGGCTGGGGGGCGCTGTAGTGTGGGTCAAGGGGTTGGAGTGGGAAAGGGCAGTCATCCTGGTGGGGTGGAGGAGCCAATGAGTTGCCATTTTTTTTTGGGGGGGGGGGGGAGGGGGCGGGGGGGATGAGCTGCAGGGTGTCCATCCAAACATTAATCGTGTGTTTTATTTTTGGAAAATTATTAACTTTGCAAACATGTTTCTCATTTTAAAATAATAGGAACTTGTGTATAGTTTTCATCTTTAAAAATAGTTTTCTGATAACTGTTCTATTTTTTTTTTTTGATAAGTGAGAACTGTTCTATGAAAACAATACGAAACAGGCCCTAGCTTCTCACAAATATAAACATGAACTATCTGTCCAAAAATGGTGATAAAAGAGGGTATGAGACATATTTGTGAAATTTCTAACAGAAACAGTAAAAAACAAACTTCTGAAAGGAGACTTATAATCATCACAAAATATAGTACCAACACAAATTACTTTGGATCACTCATTTCCAAAATTTAGCATTCAGGATAAAGAAAAAAACTATTCAACTAACCATTCAAATATAGCGAGAAGAAGAGGGTATAAGAAAATGGAGGTTACTACTCAATAATCCCAAAAACAATTACATCAAAAAAAAATTAATGAATCTTCATCAGCATAATTAGAGAGACCCATGAGCTACCTTGAATATAGCGAGAAGGAAATGGAAGTCAATAATTTGCTTAAAAATTAGGTACTTTCGCTAAGCATTTAAAAAAATTTCCCTCATCTTCTCATTGTTGTTTCCAAGATAGAAAAGTGCGGAAAAAAGAATCTATGACTACAGAAAGATGGGCCCAGAACCCTGTCCAATTGAAGGAACGTGTACGGGTCTACAACATGTAAAAGTTCTACCATTTGTGGGTATGTGTGACAGCATTTTAGTACTCACATAAAAAATGTAGACTTAATATTGAGATGATACTAAATAAAAAAATGTGTCCTAAGATAAAAAGGGATGTGCTGAAAAGAAATATCTTACCAAAAAGGGACTTGATGGAAGGCCTCTTAGATTTTGTGCTCTTCTTCTTTAATTCAGCTGACATAGGAATGCATAAAAAAGTCACCGTAAAGATCATTGCCAAATAACAGATAAGAAAGCTCAACTACAAAGATTAAATAGATGTATGCATGCATGAGAGAGGCAGGTAAGGTAGATACCAATCCCGGGTAATTGATGATCGTTTACAATTTCAAAGTTTTTGTATGTGTAACCGACAAAGTTGATATCCTTAGATGAGAGCATCTGCAGCAGAGGGCAAAATAGCAACAAGAGCATTAGCAATCAACACCACCTCTTTCAGAACACAGCGCACACATTCTATCAATTAAAAGCACCTCAAGAAGGATCAACTGACCAAACAAAAAGGGAAATTCTCATAAAATTTGATGATTAATTGAATACTAAACAATTTCAATTGCAGAGACCAAAGAAAAGGACAACACTAAATGATTCACATTCTTTCTAAATAAAGGATAGTGGATACTGTATTTTTAGGAACACAATGAACAGAGACCACACCAAAGATACTAGATTAATAGATGAAAAATTGATCATCTCATCTGTACCCTATTACTCTAAATGACCTCACTGTCTTGCAATCAAACGCATCCTTAAAGTACTGGGTGTTACATCCAGAAGGGAAACTCCACTTTACAACTATAAATAACATTAATGAAAAAGTAAAATGTGAATTGGAAGAAACAAATAGAACACTGCTTAACAAATAGAGTAACATCAGCTGCCAAGCAGCAATAATGTTTATAGGAAAATGCACACTACAAGCAATTCTTGTAGTGACCATTGATCAATATGCAATTAAATTATCAAAGGGGCCTTATTGCCAAAATGGTGATCTGTTTAGATACTTGCCAAATTGGGGATAAAACAGACTGCGGCTTAGTTATGAAAGTGCGATCAAGAAGTAAAAGCATATATGTGGGACACTAGTGAGGATACTAGTAGTCTACTACAGCAACTTTTATGCCCAGAATCCATCAAATCAAATTATATATACCAACCTTTCTCCATGGACCTGCTTTCGAAGAAGTTTGGATTTCGTTGTCAGCCTATACGTCATCAGCGAATCACAAGAAAGAACATAAAGGTTAGCAACAACATGCCTCAAAAACAGGTAGATCTATGCTATTTCATACATTTAAGAAATTTTTACATATATATACATATAAAAAAATTTACCTCTTCAAATTTCTCAAAGTTTTGAGTATCCAATTCATCATTGACCTCAGGAATAAATGCAGCTTTCATTTGATACAATTTGTCCCATTCAATGCCTTTGAACCATGGATGAGCCTGAAAATAACCAGGTCAACAAGTCAATTCATTAATTAGCAATTCCAATCTTAAAAGTGAATCAAAGAATTTAGAACAGAACACACCACACAACACCTTTATTTCATCCGCTCCTTTTGTTCCAAGCCTCTGGTCAACATTACATAACAGCTTACTTATCAGATCCTTTGCTTCTGGAGATAGTTTTGCTTCTTCCGGAAATTTCAAATGAGTTCTCCAATTAACTATCTGCATAATTGATAGAGAGGGGCAATGTTCCATCATAAAAATAAAGACAAGAACTACAAGCTAAGGAAAGAAAAACATTTAGACATAGGGCCAACGAAAATGTGCAATTATAATTCGTAGTACTTAAGAGTTTATCAAAGCTATGATGCACAAAAGGCATAAAGAAAAAATGCATCAGAGTTCCCATGAGTAAGCAATTTTAGCTTCTATTAAGAAGAACAAATTTGAGGCATAAAAGAGAGAATTTAAACCATATCACTATATCATAGCCAGGAATGGCAAATACCCAATGGATGCGGTTTATCGTATGGTGGCAATGGATTGTCTTGATGAAACCTCTTAAAGGCACAATTTGGAAAGGGAGAGCACATTACAGTGAAGATGTTAAACTGGGGACAGGTTCATATTGAGATCCACTCCATCCATATAATTTCCAAAACAAAATGCTAAGCACCAAAATGTTGATTTGTAAAGATGCACCAAACAATTTAATTTCCAGACCTTTCTAAACAGAATGGAAATTAACATGGGGTAAAACAATCCCTCCCTACTAACTGTTCTTCATTATGGTGCCTCCATACAGTTTTCCACACAATTTCCAAAAAACAAAATTAACTGTATGATGGCCTCATTGGATTACATGATTAACATGTTTACACCAGAGTTGCAGAATATATGACAAGGCAAGCAAATGGTAAAGAAGTTACAATCATGCTAGACAACCTGCACTCACTTAATGCGAAGAGGAGCATATGCACAATCTAAATATATTTTACAACTAGAAATGGAGAGAGTTGGATTGACAGTTCATAACATTATTCCCAGCCCTTTTTAGGCTAGAAAGATCAATTGTGTAAAAAACCACCAAAAAGAACTAAAAACATAAAAATAATAAGCTCAATAGCTTATAAAAATATGATGAGGATTCATATGGAAACCAAAGCATCTACAGCTGTACTATACATGAAGCAAGGAAGTGTTTCTGGTCTATCCGGTGTCCTCAGTCCATTTTGAACCTCAACATTTAATTAAAGCTAACAATATTCCAGTCTCTAGCACACTTCACCATGTTTGGGTGATTACTTTTGTGCACCCTACTTTGGTCCAGCTCCAAGAGAGACACAGAATAGAAGAAAGAAGAAGAAAGAAAGAAAGAAAGAAAAGAGAGATAATAAAGATAAATATGCCTTGCTTAACATATGTTTTAAGAAATCACATGAATAAAAGTAAGTTACCTTCCTACAAGTCGACATAGGTTCATCTGAATAAAAGGGCGGATATCCTACGAGCATCTCATACATGATAGCACCAAGAGACCACCTGGATAAGTATTAACAGGATGTCACCAGCATGTATTCATGAAAAGATAGATTAAAAGAGAAAAACAATATTCAATACCAACCAATCACATTCCATGCCATATCCTTTCTTCAGCAAAACTTCTGGGGCAATATAATCAGGTGTTCCAACAGTAGAATAAGCCTGCAACATTAAAATTGAAGACATTTTTACATTTTAACAACATAACCAGGTACTCACCATAAATATTCTTAAAAAAAGCCATGCTAAAACAAATTTCATTAGGAAAGAGGTGAATTTGGAGCCTTTCTATATAAGACTTAAAACTATGCCATAGCACAAACATGAAAACAAAACCCTCATAGTAATGAAGAAAGCATGTTGAAGATGATGCTGTTTTCTTTATGTTGATAGAGGCAATACTATAATGATAACAGTCATATCAGTCATGTGATGTTACAAAACTTACAAGCATTCTCCTGTTCCTCTGCCAATGCTGAAGTTGCTCCTGTTGTGTGCGTTTTGGTACCAGAGGACGTCCATCACTCTGAAGAGCCCCACTAAGGTTGTTTCCAAGAGAAAAATCCTTTTCTTGGAGATTACTGCAGTCTAGTGGTTTACATAATCCAAAATCTGATAATTTCATGTGACCATTTCTATCAAGTAGCAAGTTATCTGGTTTGATATCTCTGTAATATGTAAACGTGGAATATATTAAATGAAACTAGAAGAAAATAACAGAAATAACGTATTTACAGCCTGCCATCACGAAATCTAGACAAACATTAAAATACCTATGTATATAATTATGTTTATGGATGGACTCAATAGCTAGGACTGTTTCCCCAACATAAAACCTGGCCTCATCTTCTGTCAGTGTATCTTTGCGCATCAATAAAGTCATCATATCTCCACCAGGGAGATATTCCATAATGAGATATAAATACTCCTCATCTTGGAAAGAACAGTAGAGCTTGACGATGCAATTGCTATCAACCTCTGCAAGTAGATTCCTCTCAGCTTTCACATGTTCAACCTGAACCAATTTAAATGCAAATTAGATAATTGCATTATGAACAATAGTCTCAATAAAATTTCTGTCAGGCTCAGTAAATGTATACCTGGCCCCTGCGAAGCATCTCTGATTTCTTAAGCTTCTTCATAGCATATACATGAGCAGTTGCCTTCTCCCTGCAGATTCTAACCTGCACCAGAAAAGAAAAATTATTTACATAAAAGCAATCAACAGATCAATTAAGTTGTTATAAGAACATCACAAAGAATCTAACACCACAGATGAACCTCACAAAAAGGTTAATTATATAGCCAGAAACAGTCAGAGCATCACTAACTCGCAAGTCCAAGCAAATCAAATACTATCCAGCAGTACATCCTTCTTACTCATTGCTTAAAAGGAAGGAGAAAAATGTTGCTGGCCTTGTAACCAGAACAAATTTTACATATATGAAATAACACCAATGCAGGCATATTGTAATTATGAATTTGCAAATTCAATTTAAATTAGGAAAGGATCTTTTAGGTGAACCTTAGAATTGAAATTGTTTTGATTTCTCATACCAAAAATTCATGTCAATATTTCCATACAAGTTCAAGTCTTGCTTTAAAAGTTATTTTAGCTTTTTTAGGTCATTTGGCTATTGTATCCTGGGTGATTTTAAGTGTCCAGGGCAGGAAGCAGCCTATGTAAAGGTATTTAATGGATGTAAAGCAAGTGAACAATCTTGGCATGGTAAAATCATAGAACAGTTAGTTTCTCTTGTTTCCAATCCTCTCTCTCTCCAATTCTTATGTTCACAATTTTTAACTCCATCTCCCTCCAGCTTCTTTCTCCCCTATTTTCTAGAAGGTTACCAAGCCCCTTAAGGTTACATCAACCCATAATGTGATTTAAAGGTACAGAATTCCAATCACCATGCCTCCTTCCAGTACACAACCCCATCATGAGAGAGAGAGAGAGAGAGAGAGAGAGAGATGTAAAAGACATGGGAAAACATAATAGGAAAACCTGACTTGTAGCTGTCACTTGTACTAGCTGCACAAATTTAATTGCTTTCTACGGAGATGAATACAATAGGCAATAGCACTTTAATATCACTAAAAAATAAATTTAGAGCCTTGCACATACTTTTTTTTGATAAGTGAGAGCCTTGCACATACGAATGAACTAGAATCGATATAGAACTATGTCAAAGGTAAAAAAGTTATACCTCTCCAAATGCACCCTTCCCTATCATTGTCAATGGCTCAAAATCATCAGCACCCATCTTATGCCTTTGAAGGCGCATATATTCTGTTTCCTTCTTCTCCAAATACTTTAGTAAGTTGTTCTGCTCTTCCTCAGAGACCTCAGCATCAGCCAACTTCTTTTCAAGTACATGACGTCTGAATGATATTCAAGTACTAAAATAACATCACTCAAGGTTCTAAAAGCTTGATTACCTCAACAACCACATTGATAGAATAATTTATTTATTTTTTGATAATTCGATAGTTACAACATAGGCAAAGGGGGGATTTGAGCCTTGGTTCTCCTCATTGAGGAGATGAGGCTATGCCATTGAGCAACAAGGCAGTTGGCAAAATAAAAAATTATTAATAAGGAATCATTGGCCCATAAGGATGGTGTGAAATCATTTGTGGCCAATAACTTTATGCCAGTATTGGCGTTGATCATAGAGAAGAAAGTAGTGATTGTGTAAATTGCGCTTGTAACAATATGCTTGTACAGGAGGAATTTGACAAACTGGGTCTTTTTGGTGTTCATGCAGTCACATGACCAACAACCGCAACGAAGCCTCGTCACTTATCAGTGGCCCGTGGAAGGTAACTAGTATTACAGTGAACTGAAGGTGGAATATTCATAATAAATAAACATCTTCAATCCAACAGAATTGTAGAACAAACAAATTTTTTTTTTCTGACCAGTCTAAAATTTAGGCTCAAACTTTCAAACATGATCAGCTCATTATTATAAAAAGAAGCATTGAAACCATACCGCTCCTTCCTCTCCTGCAGGCTCTTATTCTGCTTCTTGTAAAAGTTTTCGATGGTCTGTTTCGCAGCTGCAGCCCTTTGCTTAGTCACATTTGAAGGGGCTTCCTCACTCGTCGGCACTTTCATCGCCTCCTTCCCATTCCCTGTGGTTTCCTTCTTGTTTGAAGGCTTTGACTTGTCTTTCGACTTGAACTTAATGAACCAACTCCTAGCCTTGTCCATTTCTTTCGCTAAGCTAATACCTCACCTCGTAAATTCACACTTTCAAACACCCATTTTACTTTATCTCACCAAAAATTACAGTCTAAAATTCTGATGCATCGTCGATCAATCACCTAACTGTCCAATGCATTTGCTCTATAATTAACAAAAAACAAACAAAATTGAATTAACCTCACCAAATCCGAATTCGATTTCTGAACGAAATAATTTCTAACAAATTTTGTAAGCAGAAAAGATCTTAGTTTCTAGAACTGATACAATGAAAATGAATGCACCACTTGCTTGCTCATAATTCATAAACAACAAGAAAACATGCAGAGAAATTTTTCCAAAAGAAAAATTACAACAAGCTATATGCTCAAGCATTCAAAATTAGGTCAAATTTAAAATCCTAGTAGCTTCTAGAAGCTCCATATACTTTATCATTTCCCGCATTTTCTCAGCATCCAAACAAAGCTGAAAAAACTGAATAATTAGAATCCAAGAAACAACTGAATTCCTAACGAGAAGGCCAAAACTGGAAAGTTGTAAAACCCTAGAATTTCAGAAAAGTGAAATCGAATCGGACGGTTAGATTTGGGAATCGGAGAGGAGAGAAGGAGTAGCGTACGTACCGTAGGAAAGCAGAGCAGAGAATCATGAAGAGGAAAATCTTAAAGGCGGAGAGTCCGCGAATTACGGATTGGAAAGAAGTTAGGAGAGAAGAGAAGGAGTTTGTATTGGTGACGGTGAGGGTGATGATGATGTGATGATGATGATGATTCTGATGCCCCCCCATTCGCTACTCCCGTAGCCTTTTTGTGTTGAAAGTTGAAAGGTTGAAAGTTGAGACCTCAGACTCTTGCTTTTATACATGACGACTTTTTTTATGTGCTTATTTGCTGTTAACCTCTTGGCGAACCACTTTGTGTCTTACTTTTCTTTTTCTTTTTTTAATTTAGTACACTATTTGTCTTTGAAAACCCTGGATAAGGTTCAATCTATCGTGATATTTCGTGGCTTGTTTTTATTTTAATCAAAATTTTGAGTTGAGAAAAGAGGATGGAAATAACCATCATTGCATTGCATGTCCTGTGCTTCTTAATTCAAATCTTCTATTGTGATATCAGAGATTCTGTTTGATTTTTTTTTTTCCATTTTAAATTTTTAGTTATTTTATAAGAAAATGAAAAAAAAAAACTCTATTTCTTAATTCAAATCTTATATTCTATTTTTTATGTTTCACTTTATGATTCACCAATTGTAATATATATCACATATTTCAAAAAAAAAAAAAACTGTAATATACACATGTATCAGATTCTGTTTGATTTTTTTTTTTCCATTTTAAATTTTTAGTTATTTTATAAGAAAAATGAAAAAAAAAAAAAAGTCTAGTATTTGTATTCACTTATAGATTTTGGCTTTTTGTTGTCATGTATCTCTCATGAAGATTTTTTTTTTTTTTTTTTTCTTTTTTACAGTCAAAGAATGTAGATATTGTATATAGAAATTCGATATTATCTTTTACTGATAATTAAAAGCAATTGAATGCATAGTGTAATGCACTTGATTTTGTGGGAGTGGTTGTGGATTTTATATGTAATGTAGGACGTAATAATAATGTAATATAGTTAAATATCATGTTGGGCATGTATTAGGATTATTTGAATACTCTACTATTTTATTCCAAAAAAAAAAGTTCATTTGAATACATAAGCATTGCAACTAATCTAGAGCCAACCAATAAAATCATGTGCTCATGAGTATTGCAACTAAACACAAGCCTAATGAAAAAGATTTAGTCCTTTGGAGTATAACGCATAAGTGATTATATTTAGCAAAAAATAATAATAATAATAATAACGCATAAGTGATTATTATTTCTCTAAATCATATATAATAAATATGGTATAAAAAATGATAAATAGTTAGATCCTTACATTGGTTTTGTTTCCTTTTAGATTTATGTCTTATATTTTAGTACTAGATTAACAATGGCCAAAATTTGGCCTTAAGAGTACAACTCAAATTGATATTCTTTTGTATTTTTATAGTGGTGTACGTTGTATAATACAATATAATTATTAAAAGAATACACAGATATTTCATTATGCTTTTTAAGTTTGAACTCACATATATGATTAGTATGATAGGATAATTAGCAAAAACTAGAAACGAAAAATCATTACTAACTAGATTTTTTTTTATAAGTTAATGGAGTTTTATGTTGAATTAGAAATTTAAAAATCATCTTCTTAATAAACATTTACAAATGCTCCATATAAATTATAATGCTTTAGTTACTCACAATATAACTGAATGTCTACTTGTTGTTTATTTTATTTTTTATTTTTAAATTCGATAGTTACAACAATAAAAGAGAAAAATTGGAACTCTATTTCTCCTCATAAGAGATAACAAATAATGTCACTGAGCTACAAGATTTTTGGCAATTAAGTATCTAGTGACTCTAGTTACCCAGATAGGAAAATTCTACAATACCCACATTTGTGTGTCTTGGTACCTCTAATAAGTAAGAAAATCACATTTGATGATACCTACTATCACATTACTTGATATCTTAAATTTTATTTATTTATTTAAAATATATATATATATATTGAATAGTACCAACATTATATTGGATAATAATACTATCACATATAATAGTAATCACAAAACATTTTATGGTAGCAATGTTTAAGCTTCCACTATTTATATTTTTCTAACAACTTTTTAACCTCCTCCAATCCACTTATTCCTTTCATAGAAGTTGATGAAGGATGGATATACAACTAAAAAGAAAAAAGTTGTTTTAGAAACTTCTTCTTATGTTTAAATGATGATTTGAGGGGTTTTTTAAGTTAGTCTGACGGACAGTGGAAGTTTTGATTTTAGAGCAAAACAATGTCATACAATTGCAAGAATATTACTTGTGTGTAAAATGATCATATTTAGTAAAGAATGTTGCGTTTGTTTCCTGAAAACGTTTTCCTAAAACGTTTTCAGCATAGGCGTTTTTGCAACTAAAACAAAAGTCAAACTGAAAATTTTTTCTTTTGACTAAAATCGCGAAGGAAAAAACGGAAAACGGTTTACGGAAAAAATTTCCTAAACCATTTTCCAAAACAAAACACGCGAGGAGCCAGCTCTCGACCTCCCTCTCTCCACTTATTCCTTTCATAGAAGTGGTCAGACTGCTCTCTCTGCTCTCTGCCGTCCCGCCGTGACCCCGCCGTCCCGAGCCACCCCCAGATGCTTGATGAATACAACTAAAAAGAAAAAAGTTGTTTTAGAAACTTCTTCTGAGTATGAGTTTTAATTTTGTGTATTGATTGGTTTTGAGTTTATATTTTTATTGTGGCTTGTATTCAATTTTAAAGTGCTGCTCTATGATTTGATGTTGTTTTCGGGTTTTCACAATTACCTTATGTTGTCCGGTTATTTGCTTGGTCTTTGTTATTGGTGACAGTTGGTAAAGTATATGATAAAAGGGCATTTATTAGAAAAAGTTAACTATCAACTATGGAGAGTATTTTTTTTGATGTTGTGTTGAGAGTTAGTTTTGGGGTTTGATGGTTCTCATTGTTTCTGTTCTGGAGGGAGGAAAGGCTGAGAAGCTTCCCAACTTAAGGAGATTGCTATGTCAAGAATAGGGCCAGTTGATGCCAATGCTTTATGAAGAATGAGCACATTTCTGAAGAGATGCTTGCTTCAGCTTTCGATTATTGTTCAATGTGTATTTATACTGTTTAGTATTTTGATTATGTATTAAAAATTGGATAAGTAGTGTTATGGTGATATATGTTATGGGAATGGTTATAATATAGTATGGTGTCATTGTTTGTTATTATGTTTATTTATATTGAAAAAACTTGTATTGTTTCACAATATTGTGATGGATTGTTTACTAAAATAAAATTTCTTATTTTAGGTAAAAAAAAAAAAAAATTTCGCACCAAACCCGTAAAATATTTTCGACCATTTTCCAGAATGCAAACAAACACCGGAAAAACAAATATTTTCGAAATCATTTGATTACAAATATTTTACATTTTATCGAAACAAACGGAGCCTAAGAGGAATTTGACGTACAATAAATCAATAAAGTATCAAATAAGGGAATTCACACTTATAGGAATGAAAACTTACTCGCATTACATCAATTCAAGCAATACAAAACTTCCTCCAGAATCCTCACTTGATCTATCAATTACAATAATCGAACTGTTAGGCTACTGTTAATGCTAGACTAATCCTAGAGTTAGAGCATTCTCAACCCGCCTCTTAAAATGCATTTTTTGTTAAAATAGACGTTACTGTAGCTAAAAAATCACAAAAAGTCACTCCCAGCCGACCATGGGTTTTAACTCCCACATTTACACGTTGCTACAGTAACATGTAAAAATACATGTTACTGTAGCAACATGTATAAATTTTTTATTCTGTTTTATTTGGTCTCCTCTCTCCTCTCTTTTTTTTTTTTTCTTTTTTCTTCTTTCTGCTCTCTCTCTCTCTCTTTGCTCTGCTCTCTCTCCCTCTACTCTGCTCTGCTCTCTCTAATCGGCTCTCTCTCTCTCTGATCGGCAACAGCCCAATTTATGGAGGTGATTGTGGGTTGCGTTTGTGGCTTGGTGGTTGTTTGGTGGCCATGGGTTTCGAGGTTCGATGGCCATGGGTTTCGGTGGCCAGGGGGTGTGGGTCGTGGGTCGCCGGCGTGGTTGCAGACAAAATGGGTTGTGGTGGGTTTGGGTTTGCCGGCGTGGGTATGGTGGTTGTGGGTTTGGGTTTGCCGACATTGGTGTGGGGGTTATGGGTGGTTGCTGTGGTTGAGGAGGTGTGAGTGGGTTTTGGGTGGTTGTTGTGGTTGAGGAGGCGTGAGTGGATTTTGGGTTTTGGCTGGTTGTCGTGAGTTGCAGTGCTGCGGCTTGAGAGGAGGAAGTAATCTGAGAGGGGAGGAGGCTTGAGATTGGCGTGAGAGAGGGAGATTGAGAGGAGAGAGATAATGGTTTCTAAAAAAAAAAGTTATTTAAAAAAATTATAAGATTATTTTAATGAGATATTTTGTAAAATAGAGAATGGGTTGTGGGGTGTTTTGTAAAAGTGGGTAGCTAAACTGAAAAAGTAGCTTTTTTGAAGATGTAAAATAGAGAATAGATGTAAAATGGGTTGGGAATGCTTTAACAAAGTAAAAGATCTTGGATAATTTTACAATTGTTATGTACTTTTACTTTTAATTTATCTTCCTTTTATATTGTCCAAGTTCCTGTCATCATTCCAATTTCACAAAAAAAAATTATTTATGTATATAATAGTTAAAATGCCACATATAATCAAAGTTGTTAAAATTGAGATCTGGGATTGTAGGATCTAACCACATATTAAAAAAGATCCAGATCGAGGTAGGATCGCATACCCCAATAGGATCGGTAGGATTGTCCAATCCTACGATCCTACTTCGATCCCACTAAACATGCTATTTGGACCAATTTATATTATGTGTTGATAAAAAGTACACGAGCCTAATAGATAAAAACAACCCAAATGATTAAAACCAGTCTTTTAGCCCCAAAAACTTGTGAAATAACAAAGAAATTCCTCTTTATTCTCAATTAAAATCCAACCACACCCCACACAATACTCAACTCCCAAAATCCCTAAACCCACACACTGTGTCGCTGCCGCTGTGCCTCCATCACTGCCTCCATCGCTTCCAACCTCGCCTTCAATTCTTCATTGTCTCAAACTCTTACTGTATCAGTATATATTCTTAACGTTTACTAATATTTTTCTGTAGATTCAGATTATGATGATTATGATGATAGGAATCTTAAAATGGATGATTAAATGTTTAGCTTATGACTTATGTACTATTGATACTTAATGTAGTTATTCACCATTTTACTTATTTCGTACTTAATTGCTAACTAATTAGTAATTACTTATTAAATTTTTGGATAAATTGTGTTGAGAATTAAGCATATATCTTTTGTCAATATAGATTTAACGAATAAAGATGTATCAACCTCATGTATGGTACGAATTACATTATCTTGATGCAAAACTCTTTATTTATTTATTTTTTTTATGGATAATATCATAATTCTAATGAACATTTAACATATAAAGCCATTATTAATGTGTTTTTACACTTTTTCCGACAAATAAGTAGGATCTTACGATCCGATCCACGAAGTCCCTCCACTGATTTTGCGTAAAATCCCGATTTTAACAACCTTACATATAATCTCCTTCTATACGAACTTTACACTTCTTAAATTGTTCCATTTGTCAACACACAAAAGCTATATTTCAAATATAAACAAAACTCTTAATAGTGGACCATCAAAATTTATATATGTTTATTTATAAAAAGTAAAACATTAGTACAGTTTTTTAAGTTAAATACATTAGGTTTCTTAGTTGAATTTAAATACATGGTTACATTAACCAATAAAACACCAATAATGTTATTTTTTTAAATAATTAAATTAAATGCAGTTATATGTTTAGAGTCAATTAAAGAATCTAATATATCTAACTTAAAAATTCGTACCTAAGTTTTATCTTACATTAAATTACAAGTATTATTTATTATAAACTTACAATTACAAATATATTCAAGATTTTATTTTAATTTTTAAAAGGAAAGGTGAACGAGAAATTGGAGAGAGGCAAAAGCAGAGCCGCGAATTTAATGAGAATGAGAAATTAATTAAAACCATTGCATTGCATCAAAAGGGTGCTGAGCTGGTGCATTAGGAGATGAACCCGATGGAAAAGGAAAACTGTGAAGAATAATTGCCTAAACGATGACTTTACACTCGACACATTCAAAGCCTTGATGTCCGCCTTAGATACAGCGCCGCATGCCTGCCACGTGTCACCCCACGATTCTATCTTCAGCTCTCCCAGTTCTTTCCTGCTTCCTTCTTTCTAGTTCTAGTTATATTGGAAAGGATAACATGACAAAGCCAGTTGAGAACCACGTGACCGTCCTGTAAAATCATACCACGTGTTCATGATTTTTTATTTATTTTTGGATCAAATCAAATCCTCCTACAGAACCTACACGTGGTACCCATTTTGAATTAGTTTTTTTTTTTTTTGATGAAATTAAAGAATTAGTTTTTGTTCTTCCTAATTATGTTTATTCTTCTGGGACTGTTTTTTAAGATTAAAGATCTAACCTCATAAATCTCTACCCACAAGAAATTGAACTTTAGAATTTCAAGTTTATAAAGGGTAGAGACATCACTACACGTCTACACCACAAGACTATTAGTTTGTTTACCAATATAAATGTTGAGAATAAGAAAAGAGAAAGAAAGAAGAGACTGAAAGTGAGCAAAATAGCTCTGTATAATATATTCAGTAAATAAACAAATACACGGAACTGCCTTTATATAGACAGAGTAGAGTGTGCGATACAAGTATGTGTAGTACAAGTATATTAGGCCTAAAGCCCAGTAAGCCTATAATATATACTAACATCCCCCCTCAAACACAAGGTGGTGACGAAAAAGCCATATTGAGTTTGGACACAAGGTCGCGTAAGCGTCCCAATGGATGGGACTTGGTGAATACATCAGCAAGCTGGTCCTCAGAGAAGACAGATAGTAAGTGAAGAGCACTTTGCTGAAGATGATGACGAATGAAGTGACAATCGATCTCAATGTGCTTGGTGCGCTCATGAAAAACATCATTATGAGCGATGTGAATAGCACTACGATTGTCGCAGTGGATAGGAGTACTGGTGGTCTGGGGAGCACCCATGTCAGTCAAGAGCCAACGAAGCCATAACAGTTCTGAGGTGGCATCGGCGAGCACACGGTACTCAGCTTCAGTACTGGTACGTGCAACAACGGACTGTTTCTTGCTACGCCAAGAGATAAGAAAAGAACCCAGTAAGAAGCAGTAACCTGTGGTAGAACGACGATCAGTGGGATCTCCAGCCCAATCTGCATCAGCATAGGCGCGCAACTCAAGGGAAGACTGTGCTGAGAAGTGAAGGCCATGAAAGAGCGTTCCCTTGATGTACTGAAGAATACGAAGAACTGCAGCATAATGAGTGGAGCGAGGAGCAGACATGAACTGACTAACCAAATGAACAACATAAACAAGGTCCGGACGGGTGACAGTAAGATAGATGAGACTGCCCACCAACTGTCGGTATAGAGTAGCATCAGAGAGAGGCTCACCATCAGTAGGATTAAGCTTGACATTAAGCTCTAAGAGAGTGGAAATAGTCTTACTATCAGTGAGACCGGCCTTAGAGAGAAAATCAGAAGCATACTTGGCCTGAGAGAGATAGTAACCATCAGAAGAAGAGGTGACCTCAAGACCAAGAAAGTAGCTAAGAGTGCCAAGATCTTTTATCTCAAAATGTTGACTAAGGAACTTCTGTAGATCACGGATGCCTGCAGTGTCATCACCTGTAATAATCATGTCATTAACATAAAGAAGAATGAGAGTGATACTAGTAGACGTATGGCGAATGAAGAGAGCTAAATCATAGGAACTAGGAGTGAAACCCTGTTGAGCAACCACAGAACTGAACTTAGCAAACCAGGCCCGAGGAGCTTGCTTAAGGCCATAGAAAGCACGGCGAAGGTGACAAACTTGATTTTGAGAAGCAGGGTAGCCAGGAGGTGGCTGCATGTAGACTTCCTCAAAAAGATCACCATTGAGGAATGCATTTTTCACATCCATCTGAAACAAAGGCCAATGACGAACAGCAGCAACAGCAAGTAAGGATCGAACAGAGGTAAGACGAACAATAGGAGCAAAAGTCTCCTCATAATCAATGCCATATTCCTGAGTGAATCCCCTAGCAACCAGGCGAGCCTTGTAACGCTCAACGGATCCATCAGCTCAAGTCTTGATCTTATAGACCCATTTACAACCAACTGCAGACTTGCCAGGAGGTAAAGTGGTCATGTCCCAAGTATGAGTTTTGTGAAGTGCATCAAGTTCATCAGCCATAGCTTGCTGCCAAAGAGGATTAGTGCTAGCCTCATGATAGGTATGAGGCTCATGGAGAGTAGCAAGGGCAAAGTAACAATGATAATCAGTAAGATAAGAAGGAGGAGCCCTTACCCGAGTGGAACGACGAATATCTGTGGGAGACTCTAATGGTGCTGATGGTGCAGGATCCGAATTAGGCGAGCTAGCAGCTGGGGACAGAACCAAAGATGGGACATCTGAAGAGTTAGGAGGCGGGACAGAGTCCCTCACAGGGTCAGGGTAAAGATCAATGGAAGGATCAGTGAAAATGGGAGTCATGGAAGAAGAGATAAAGGGAAAATGTTGGCGACTAGAAAAAGTCTAATGTTCCTAAAATTCTACATGACGGGAGATGCGAAGGCGACGAGATATGAGATTATAGCAGCGAAAACCCTTTTGAGAGATACCATAGCCAAGAAAACAACACAGACGAGATCGTGGTTCGAGTTTATTTCGTTCATGGGAAGGAAGAGAGACAAAACAAACACAACCGAATACTCGAAGAGAGGAATAGTTTGGGAGTTTGTCATAAAGTAACTCAAAGGGAGATTTCTTGTAAGTAGTAGGTGAAGGAATGCAATTTATGGTATAAACGGCAGTGAGAGCCGCTTCACCCCAAAAACGCTCAGGGACAGAGGCAAATATGAGGAGGGTACACACAACATCAAGAATGTGACGAAGTTTGCGTTTGGCACGACCATTTTGTTGAGAGGTATAAGGACAAGAATAGTGGGGAAGGGTGCCATTAGAATCCAAAATGGAAAGGAAAGATTTATCATGATATTCTTGGGCATTATCTGACCGAAAAACCTTAATTGTGCGAGAAAATTGAGTTTGAATCATTTTGTGGAAAGTTTGAAAAACAGGAACAAGGTCAGAACGATGTTTTAACATGTAAATCCAAGTGAATCTAGAATAATCATCAATAAATATGACAAAATAGCGACATCCCCCCTCAGTGGTAAATGGAGCAGGACCCCAAACATCAGAATGAACAAGATCAAAAGGTGCAGAACAAAAAGAGTCACTGTTATTAAATGGTAATCTTGTTTGTTTGTCAAATTGACAAGACATACAATCAAATTTATGAAAACTAACAGACTCTAAGTGGCCTTGAGAAGCTAATAACTGAAGACGAGATAAAGAAGCATGACCATGACGAGAATGCCATAAGTTTGGAGATAAGGTGGTTGTGGCAGCAACAGAGGAAGAGACCATATGTGAGGGAATCTGCAAATTGCATAGCTCAAATAAATGTCCAATCTTACGGCCTGTCCCAAGCAGCTTGCCCGTCAGTAGATCCTGCACATCAACACCACGATTAGAAAAGTGGAGATCAAGACCAAGTTCACAAAGTTGACCAACAGAAAGAAGATTGAGGGACAACTTCGGAACAAGATATGTATCAAGGATAGTCAAATCAGGAGAAGAGATAGTGCCTATGTGACTAACAGACATATGTGAGCTATCAGCAATGTAAATGATAGGGGAAGGAGCTAAAGGTGTCTTTTGAGAAAAAGGGAAGCATGAGGAGTCATGTGATTACAACAAGCTAAGTCTAGGAACCAAGATTTGTTACCTGAGGTGACTGAAAGGTCAGGGGAAGGTTGAGACATATACCGATGAAACATACTCTCAAGTTGAGAGACAGTGACCACAGGATCATCAACAGGGGCAGAACTCACAGCGGCTGCTTGTGGACGAGAATAAGTACCACGAGACTGATGTTGTTTCCGTTTGTCATCCTTTTTTTTACGATAGCACTCAGTGATGTCATGACCTGGTTTTTGGCAATACGTGCAAATACAACAAGGTCGATCAGAAGAAGAAGATGAAGGACGAGATGTAGCCAAGACAACATCTGAAGAAGACAAATAATGGTGAGGACGCCGATTTTCTTCAGAAATAAGCTTTTTGACGGAAGAGGAGAGTGACTAAGCAGAGCAGCTCGAGTAGGTTCAAAGTCCTCACGGAGACCCATCATAAACTGTGTGAAGCGACGACGATCTTTGTACTTGGCAAAAAGATCGATGTCTTCAGCATATCGAAGTGCTGGATCAGCAACAGCTAGCTGTTCCCACATAGAAGCAGTCTGTGAGTAATAATCAGAAATAGACTGACCTGATTCTTGGCGCATCTGATAAAGCTTGACTTCAATATGAAATTCCAAGGCAAAGTCATAAGTGCAGTTGTATCGAGTGGCCAAGAAAGACCAAGCCGCTTGACCTGTTTCCAATCAAGGAAGAAGATTGCTAATGGCAGGCACAGAGGTGTTAATGAACCAGGAAAGGATCCTGCATTGGATGCTTTCCCATTCCTCAAGACGTGCCTCAAAATCATCAACTTGAACAACTGCTTCAGCTACAGAGTCACCATCAGAATTATCGGAGTCTGTGACAAGCCCAGGCATTGGTTTTGGAATGTCACCAGTAACATAACGCCAAAGTCGGCGCCCTTTGAGAAAAATAATCATGTTTTGGGACCAAGCATGATAAGAAGTGGGACCATCAAGAATAACAGTGATGGGATGTGTAATCTCATGACCTGAAGTAGAACCCATACCTGGAAGAGCCGGATGAGAAAACGGACTTCAAAAATGGAATCTACGCGAAAAACCGTGAAGGACAGTAGTTTTTTTTTTTTTTTTTCCAGTCAACGGTCAAAGGCGGCGGTCACTAGGGCTGACGTGGCGCTGATGTCACTAGGGCTGACATCAGCGTGACGTCACTAGGGCTGACGTGGCAGCATAAAGAAGGAACGCGCATGGCGGCGCTGGTCGCGCGTGGGAGCACGTGCGCATGTGGCTGGAGAACCAGAAACTTCTAGCGGCGCGTGGGGCCGCGTGCAAGGCTGGATCTAGCCGATTTTGGTGGCAATGGACAGATCTTGATGAGATCTATCCAATGAAGCTGTGCTTGAGTCGAACAGCAACTCGGAGATGAGGATTCCGAGGAAGGCAGAAACGGCGAGAGGGTTTACGATCTCGGGGAAGAGACCGTGAACCCGTAGCAGCGGAGGAACGCCGGATTTTGCCTAGTGAAGGCCACAAGAAAATGGCTCTGATACCATGTTGAGAATAAGAAAAGAGAGAGAAAGAAGAGACTGAAAGTGAGCAAAATAGCTCTGTATAATATATTCAGTAAATAAACAAATACACGGAACTACCTTTATATAGACAGAGTAGAGTGTGCGGTACAAGTATGTGTAGTACAAGTATATTGGGCCTAAAGCCCAGTAAGCCTATAATATATACTAACAATAAATATGTTTATAATCAGAAGATTTATACATGACAACATGTATGTGAAAAATAATGTAACAACATGTGTCATTGTTAGGAATGACTTTAACCTTGATTATCCACCCAAGGAAGCAAGATAATAGAAAATGTAAAAAGAATAAAAAAGTGAGAGAAATGGGAAGATTTAGATTTTTCATCATGTATTTTTTATTTTTATTTTTATAGTTACAATAGAATTTAAACCTATGGCGTTTGCTCATGATGGTTGCTCTTACCATCAGGCCAAGACACCAATTGATTTTTGGTGTAGGCGGGATTTGAACCTAAGTCCCTTGCTCGACAATAAGAGACTTTACCAATTGAGCTAACTAGAACCCACCATCATGTATAGTTGGTAGAGAGAATGGAAAAGTAGAAAAATATAAAAATATAGTTTGTATAAATCTATCTCTACTATTATATCATTATTATATAAGGGAAAATTAATTTCATATTTTTTTTTTAATTAGTAAAGGTGACACACATCATATTTATTATATTATTTTATTTTATTTCACTATCCATCTATTTTATAAGAAATAAATAATGTTAATAATAACACTTTATAAAAATGAAAGCAACACTTTTATATATTACCAATTTACCATGCTAGTACCTTAAACATTTGTCTTTCTTTTCTTTCTATTTTTTCCCCTTTTTTTTTTAATATGGATATCCAAGTTCAATTCTATATTAGAAAAAAAAATTGTAATTAATTATATGATGTACATATCTTATTTAATTTGTAAGGTGTCTATTGGCATAAAACTAATACAAAGACCCTCACATTATATTTTATAATATCATAAAGTTATTTGCAAACAATAACTTCATTAAAATATTTTAATCAAACACATAAATACTAAAATATATGGAAAAAACTATGTGCTCGTCGTATTTATATTGGTTAGTTTTAACAATACAGCCTTTGTTTGTCACAAATGTTGTATCTAGAGGTTAAAAAATATATTGATAAAAAAGAAAATTATCTAAGTACATGATAATTTTTTTTTTTTTGTTATAAAAAGGAAGAGCCTCTTCACACGCACTATTGATAAAAAAGAAAATTATCTAAATACATGATAAATTTTCCCAATTTAATAATTGATTTCAAATAATAATGTGTCTTAGAAATAAGGGTATAATAGTCACATATCAATTGAAAAATCTCTTAGTTTTAGAAACTTGATTGGTTGAAATTCAAATATAAGACAACCATATCACTTTAGTCAAAGCACAGACTAAAATACCCCATATTTAAAATCAATTGAAAAATCTCTTAAATTTCAAAGCTTTTAAAATAAAAAATAAAGGTTAAAAGAGTAATCTACTGATCTGCTCAAATTCAAAAGTTAAAATGATCACAATTCCTAAAAACGTTCATGTTTTACAATTGTTTTTTTTTTTTCTTTTTTTTTTTTTTTTTTTTTTTTTTCTCTCTTACATCTCCTTATCTACTCCACTTTCTAATTTCCAACTTCCCACTAACTTCACAACTCCTCATTTACTCAACTTTTGGCTCTTTTTTTTTTTTCTCTTTTTTCTTTCTCACATCTCCCTTATCCCTATATTATAACTATAAACTTTTCAAATAATTACTTAAAAAAAAAAATACATAGACAAAAAGGAAAATAGTTTGGCCGGCTCACACTTTTTTTCTATCTCCATATTCGATTATTTTTCCTCATTTAAAATTAAATAATTCAACTAAAAATTTAGCACCAAAGTCCAAAAAAAAAAAAAAACACTCCTAAAAAAAATTTACATATTAAACCTGTGTTTGGATCCTCTACTTAAAAGTGATTTCACGGATTTTTATGCATAGAATATATTTTGCAAAAAATCTAAGATATTTAGTTAGGATTTTGGAAAATGCAAAATGCATTTTACAAATTCTCATTTCTAGAGCAGAAGTCAGAATCCAAAATATTTTGGATTCTGATTTTAGCTTCTACTTTTAATTTTTGCTAAAGTAAATGGGACCCACTTACAACAGTTTATTACTCGAACAACTATTTTTTCCCTACTTTATTTTTCTCTTTTTTTCTTTTATTTTCCTTCCCTCTCTTTTGTTCCCTACTTTTTCTTTTTCTTTTTATGTATTCCATATTTTTTCTCTTTCTTTCTTTTATCTTTGAAAAGGTATTCTCATTTTCTCATTTTATATCAAAGAACTAGGGATGATTTGGAATGATCGTTAGTAATGTTTTTTTCTTTGTTTAATGTAAACTTGTTATGATGTGTTTTTTCCAACACTTTATTTGTAATGTTTGGATTTTATGTCACATTATGTTTTTTCTTTTATTTGTAATGTTTGGATGCAGGGCCGGCCCTGGGGTAAGCCCAGCAAGCCCCTGGGCTAGGGCAACCCCCCTTCGGGGGCAACCAAAAGGGAAAAAAAAATTTATACTATACATAAAAAAAAAAAATTATACATATACATAGAAAAAAAAAAATTTGTATTCATAAAATAAAATTTTTAGTAGAGGGCAAAAAAAAATATTCAGAGGGTAAAAATAAAAAATTATCATAAACCAAGGGCAAAAAAAATATTCAAAGACAAAAATAAAAAATAATCAAAACTCTTAATCCAATTACAAATACACGGGAGGGCAAAAAAAAATATTCAAGGGCAAAAATAAAAAATAATCATAACTCATAAACCAATTATCAATACACGGGAGGGCAAAAAAAATATTCAAAGGCAAAAATAAAAAATAATCATAATTTATCAGCCAATTACCAATAACGAGAGGGCAAAAAAAAATATTTAAATGGGCAAAAATAAAATATAATCACAAAACACCCCACAGATCTAACCAAAACTAAACCAAAAAATAAAATACAAATAAAACAATCCAACACAAATTATCGGCAAAACACAACTTTACCAAACGTGCGAAAAAAAAAAAAAAAAAATCCCTAAATCATAATCCAGAAAAAATCCCCCAAATCACCTTGAAACTACCGGTTCACCACGATCAGCCACTAGATCCGAAAAATCCCCCAAATCACTTGGAAACCACCGGTCCACCACGATCAGCCACTAGATCCGAACTGAAGGAGGAGTAGCTGAGCAGCAGCCAGCCACCACCACGAGCAAGGCACGCCGCTCGCAGACGCTGAGAGCTTGAGTTGCACGGCACGCCGGCCACCGCACTCATCTCACGTTGTCACGCGGCACGGCCGGACTCCAGATCCAGTATTTTCTCTCTCTCTCTCTCATATGCTTTTGATATTTTATGGAGTATTGACTATTTGACTGGCTTTGTGTTTGTTTTTATGGACTTTGCTTTTAGCCTTTTAGGCTTTTACCGGCTGCTGTGGGTCAATGCATGTGCACTGACCTGTTTGCTTTTTTTTTTTTTTTTTTTTTATGCGTGAATGAGGCTGTGTTTTGTTTTTTTTTACTTGTTTGGGGAAAGTGGTTGGTCAAGTGCATGTGCACTGACCTGTTTGCTTTTTTTTTTTTTTTTAATTGTTTTTTATGCATGAATAGTGAGGCTGTGTTTTGTTTTTATACACTTTACTTGTTTGGGGAAATTTGCTTTTTTTTTTTTTTTTATTGAATTGTTTTTTACACTTTGATTAAATATATTGTGATTTGTGTGAGTGCTGTATTATAGTGTTTGTATTTGTGAGTATTTATTTTATATTTATTTGAGACTTTGAATGTTGTGTTGTTGAATTATTTGAGATTTTGAATGTTATGTTGATGAGTATTTATTTGAGACTTTAAATGTTGTGTGATTGAGTATTTATTTAAGACTTTAAATGTTGGCATGTGTGGTGTGGTTGTGTTTGTATTGACCAAATAGTGTAGTGTTATTTTTATTCTTTGGATGGGAGCGCTGCGCATTAGATTTATTTTTCTGTGTTGTGTTTTTCTTTTTATTTTTTTATGGGAGAGTAATAGTGTTATTAACACTAAAACATTTTTTAGTTAAAAACTATTAAACCTAAAATAATATTAATAGATATTAGTTTAGATTTTTAGATTTTTTAGATCTTTTTGTTTCCGCTCCCTCTACTCTCTACTATTATTGCTTTCTATTTTCCTACACACCATAACCGGTTAAAAATATAATGTAACCTTGATTTTGTATAAAAAATTTTTTTTTGGACTTTATGTTATTTTTTTAATATTAAATAATAAGTAGGGCAACCAAAATTAAGACCGGGTAGGACAACCCAACTCTCGGGGCTGCCCCTGTTTGGATGTTATATGAGAGAGAGAGAGAGAGAGAGAGAGAGAGAGAGAGAGAGAGAGAGAGAAAACTGAGAAATTGGGGAAGGGTGTGAACTGTGACGAGGAAATGAGAGAAAAAAAAGAGATGGGTGAGAGGGGATGTGTGTGGTGGGGGAGAAGAAAAAAGAAAGGCAGGGGGAAACATGGGTGGTGGGGAAAAAAAAATAGGAAAAAAGAAATGGGGAGTGGGGTTTACGTGTATGGTGGGAAAAAAAAGGGAGTGTAAAAGAAAGAAGAAAAAAATTTTGAAATTGAAAAATCTAAATTGGTTTTATTTGTATGTTCACTTTATTTGGTGTAACGTGTAGAATTGTGAAAATTTATTTAGAAGATGTCTATGATATTTTTTTTATCATAAATGGTTTGTGTATATCTCTATTGCAGATACAATTTCTCTATATTTTTTTACTACATTGTTCAAATTTTATAAAAATGTGTTCAAAGAGATGTGCACAAATCATGACCTATTTTTTTTATTAGTAGACATTAATTTAAATCACAACGTAATACTTTATTTCTTTATTACATTGTTAATTTTGTATTGGTAATAAATGTATTTTTAGCCTTGTATTGAGATATTTAAAAAAAAAAATGTTAATTACATAATGTATACTAATAATATATTATTTAATAGGAAGAATGCATTATTTAAAATACCAATCAAACACAATTTATTTCAGCATAATCACTTATAAATAATTTCAATATTTTACCAAACGCACTATTTTCAGCAAAATGCATTCTCTAGAATGTATTCCCAAAATAGAGGATCCAAACACAAGCTAAGATAATATGACTCTTTGGTTTCCACTTTCTTTAAAATTATCTTTTATTTGCTCTCACACACTATCTCTCTCTAAAATTCTATCTTTTATTTTTACTTCTATGATAAAATAAAATAAAATTATCTTTTACAAAAAAAAAAAAAAACACGTAAATAACTCCCTCAAACCACCTTCCACCTATCCAACCATGTCTCCTTATCAATAACCACTTATCTTCATCCTCATCAATATATCTTTTCCTTCAAATTGAAAAAATGCATTTATCACTATATCTTCTTCTTCTCCCCGACAATTTTATGCTTGAAAAAACACGTAAGTAATTACTCATTTATTCTTTCTACAATTAAAATTAGCACATTATCTATTAAATATAAATTCCACATTTGAGACTTAAAAAAAAAAATCCACTATTTGAATAATCATTTGTTTTTCAAAATTCAAAATAATCACAACTTATTAAAGATAACTTCAATTATTTGAAAGAATTGCAGTTTTTTAAATTTTAAAACATTCAAATTTTCTTTGTTTCTTATCAATTTGTGTCAATTTCGGACTTTAATTTTTTGAAAGGTATTCAAGGGTTGTACCTATTTTGTATTCAAGGGCATGCAGTACCCATTTCTGCTCTTCAGTACTCATGGAAAATGTTTGATTTTTCATTCCTCTTCGTTTTACTTATTTTTATATTTGTTTTTGTTTTTGTTTTGATGATACAAAATTAAAATTCATAGTTATTGACATGATTCTAATTTGTGTTTCATCTTTATTAATTTTTTTTCAGGTATGATGGATGCTTTATGGTGTTTAAGAAAGAAAAAGGCATCATGAATGAAAAAGAAAGTGATCAAGAGGGGGTGATTAAGGTCATCAGGTATGGTAAATGTTTTATTTCTTCTAAAGAATTCATTTGCACTAATACTTTTGCAGACTAAGATAGAACGTTTATTAGACTACGTAATCATCATTAGTTTTGAAGAGTTTCAAAAAAAAAAAAAATTGAATTGTTGTAGCATCACTTGCAGAGATAATTTGGTGAGGAAAGGTAGTTGCTAGATACAAAAGAGAAAGTGAAGAGGGTTGGCTAAGTTCGTTAGAAATAGGTGCTGAGGCCATATGGTGCTACAACATATATTGTTCATACTATTGCTCTAAGACCAATGATCTTGAACCAACATTGGTGATGGGGATGCGAAGATTTTGGGTTGTCATCTTCTTCTTCTTTTTAAAATAAATTATATATTGTAATATTCTTGATTTTTGCATCAGTGAGTGTCATAAGAGATCTATTTCATTTCTATGGATTGATTAATCATTTCTATTGGGGCATCTTGATTTTTATTTTTATATATTTATTAGTGTAGGAAAGTGAATAAATTTGAATTTTGATTTGTAAACGACAATTAGAAATATTTGGGAGAATTTCCTTCTTTTCTCCTCAAATTTGATTTTTCAATGTAATGCATTTAGAGTCTTTCGGTGAAAAAAAAAAAAAAAAAATTGAATTCTTAACTATACATTTTTTAAGGTACCTAGAATTTAGGTACATTTCTTAAGTGTAGTACATTAGATTTAATTAAATTTCAATAAAGACGTGCATTCAATTTAATTATTCTTAAAAAACATAATATTATTTGTGTTTTATTGATAAATGGCTAAATGCAACCAAGTTATATTAGGAATTTAATATATTGCATCTAAGGGACTGTACTTAGGTTTTACCCTCTACCACCTTTACTGTTTGATGTATTGCATTAAGGCTTTATAGACAAGTTCCACCATATCTATCTAAACGGTATACCCATTAAAAAAATGGAAAAAGCTTCTGAACACGTGAGAAGTACGTGTAAAGATGTGGAAAAATTGAATAAATAAATTAAAAAATTAAAAATGATAAATAAGAAAAGCCTCTGAACACGCGTGTAGCGCGTGTGAACAGGCTAATAAATTATTATTTTCTTTAAGGGGATTTTAGATAAGAACTAACTTAGTAACCCTGGTAAATTGAGAATAAATTCAATAAGTACCGGCTGTAATACCCTGGTTTTACACTCACTAATAAGATCACGGTACGTCATTTATTTTAACTTTTTCTTCACATTCTAAAATGAGCTCATCCACACCTAATAACTTCTTTTAAAACTATCAAAAACCCACAAAAACCAAAACACCTGATGAAAAAAAAATCAAGAGAGAGTAGGGATATGATCGAATTTCAGTTGTGAATAAGGATGATTCGCCACCATCCCGGCGCGAACAACCACGTTGAAATAGATCACGTGATTCGTCGAAGCTGGAACATTTCCAGTGAAGGGTCCGGTGTTTGCTGAAACCTGCTGGAAAGGGAACCTCACGGGGTTAGATCCGAACACCGCGTCGCCTTTTCCGTGACCGTGACCGTAAGCGAGATTGAGATCCAACAGCGAGAAGAGCCGGCGGGTCACGGATCAACGATTCCACCGTGCTACTCTGGCTGGGGCTCTGGTTGTTACTATTACAGTTAAGATTATTATTGATCTTGTTGTGGTTCACATTCTTGAAGGGAAACGAAAAGTTAGTTTTGGCCTTAGCGCCGTGAAACTCTCTAGTGGCGGCGTCGTAGGCTCTCGCCGCTCCCTCCGCCGTGTCAAAAGTCCCAAGCCAAACTCTCTCTGTTGATTTTTTTTTTCATCAGTTTTGGTTTCTCTAGGTTTTTGATAGTTTTAAGAAAAGTTATTGGGTGTGGATGAGTTGATTTTAGAATGTGATGAAAAGTGAAAATAAATGATGTGGCGTGTTCTTATTGGTGGGTGTAAACTGGGATATTACACCCGGTCTTTCTTGAATTTATTCTCTTGTCAATTACCAAACTCATCAAAATTGACGAACACTCACAGACAATGAAACCAGTAGGCCTAAGAGCCAGTTTGGCCCTGCATTTTTAATTAAAAAATTCACGGTTTTGGACAAAAACACAGAAAGTCATCTGTTTGGCTTTGCGTTTTTTAAATATTACGTTTTAAAAAACGCTGAATATGTGCGTTTTTGGAACGGATGGGCTGGGTAGCTTTTTCAAAAACGCAAATTTTTAACGCAAATCTGTCTTTTTATCACCAGTGTTTTAAGTTTGCAATTCCTAAAATATCCTGACAAAATTGCATTAATACCCAAATACGAATTCGAAAACCTGTTCACCTGCTGTTGCTGTCTTTTTATTTTTTTGTGGGAAAGTACACTTTACTCACCTGTGATTTGGTCTATTTACACACTGTCTACCTGTGGTTTCAATTTTGACACTTTGCCCACCTGAGCTATTATTTTTTAACTCCTTTAAAAAAATAAACACACTAAAGAAATAAAAAAAACAGTCGGCTCTCTCATTGTCTTTCTTTCTCACGCTCAATAAACCCCTATCAATCTCGGCCTTTACAACATTGCTCTCTTCATTTTCTTTCCTATCAATTGCTGCTAAGCTACCTGCAGGTACCTGACTTTCTCTCTATCTCAATGAATTTCCTTTTGAACTTTTTGAGATTCTGTTTGTTATCAATTGGTTCTATTTTTATTCAAGCAATGCTTCTGTACTAGTTCTGAATCTTTGATCTTCCATGTGAGATTCAGGTGAGGCAATGGGTTTATCGTGCGTGAGAGAGTAGGAGAGCCGACTGATTTTTTTATCTCTTTTGTTTTTATTTTGTTTAGTGTTAACGGTAGGTGAGATTTTTGTAACGGGAGTGAAACCACATGTGGGTAAACTTTCCCTTATTCTTTTTGTAACGGTAGGTGGGCAAAGCGTTAAAATTGAAACCACGGGTACGTAATATGTAATGAGTGAGTGAAATCACATGTGGGTAAACTTTCCCCTATTTTTTTTGTAACGGTAGGTGGGCAAAGCGTTAAAATTGAAACCACGGGTACGTAATATGTAAATGAGTGAAACCACATGTGGGTAAACTTTCCCCTATTTTTTTTTTTTTTTTTTTATGAACATCTCTTGCTGTCTTTTTAAGTATGCGATCCATCTCAATCAG
This sequence comes from Fagus sylvatica, assembly GCA_907173295.1. NCBI lineage: Eukaryota > Viridiplantae > Streptophyta > Magnoliopsida > Fagales > Fagaceae > Fagus > Fagus sylvatica. The sequence continues at coordinate 9,943,051 of OU015772.1, read as the reverse complement.
CAAATCTTCTGGACTGCAATCTTTCTTCGCTATGTCAGAAAGGATGTTCCAAGCATGGAGTAGATCATAAGTTCGGGGGTACATTGAAAAGGCTTGGCACCTGTTGAGACAGATTTTCCGGTATATCACAAATCAAAAAAATTGTGCAGGTAAGCCGCAAAAAACCATCTTTCTTTCTCTCTGTCTACTTGTTTTTTTTATTTATTTAATTGCTGTGAAGTTGTTGGATTGATGTGAATTTGTTGTTGTTGGATTGCTGTGATTTGTAGAATTTGTGGGCTCGCTTATTTCGTCCTCAAACCTGTAGCATGCCCCTCTCTATCTTCCTTAGTATAAAACCAAAACCAAAGCCACCATTTGTATTCAACCCCTTCACCACCTTTTTCTTCTCTACTAATACCACTATTACTTCAACACCCACAAATCCTCTCATCACAAACACGCTTCTGAAGCAATGCAAGACCTTAATCCAAGCCAAGCTGGTCCATCAGCAGATTTTGGTCCAGGGCCTTGCAGACATGACCACATACCTCATTGGCACCTACATGGCATGCGAAGCTCCCTTGCTCGCCAAATCGGTGCTCAAACGCCTTGTTCCATCACAACCTACTGTTTACTGGTGGAATGCGCTTATACGACGTGCCGTGCGTCTTGGGTTTCTTGAAGACGTGCTTGGTTTGTATAGAAATATGCTGAGACTTGGCTGGAGGCCTGACCACTACACCTTCCCTTTTGTTTTCAAAGCTTGTGGCGAGCTTCCTTCGTTCCGCCGAGGTGCTTCGGTCCATGCCGTTGTTTGCGCAAATGGGTTTGAATCCAATGTGTTTGTTTGTAATGCGGTGGTAGCAATGTATGGAAGGTGTGGTGTGTTGGATGATGCGCGCCAAGTGTTTGATGAATTGTATGAGAGAGGGATAGGTGATGTGGTCTCTTGGAATTCGATTGTGGCTGCCTACGTGCAAGGCGGTTATGCAAAAAATGCACTAAAAATGTTTACCAGAATGGTTGCTGATGATCATAGAATCTGTCCGGATGCTGTTAGCATTGTCAATATTCTTCCTGCATGTGCTTCGTTGAGTGCGTGGTTGCAGGGTAAGGAGGTTCATGGTTTTGCAGTTCGAAGTGGGTTGGTGGAGGATGTCTTTGTGGGTAATGCTTTAGTAGACATGTATTCCAAGTGTGGGATGATGGATGTAGCAAACAAGGTTTTTGAGCGGATGATGGTTAAAGATGTGGTTTCTTGGAATGCTATGGTAACTGGGTACTCTCAAATTGCTAGATTTGAGGATGCTCTTGCTTTGTTTGAGAAGATGAGGGAGGAGAAGATCGAGTTGAATGTTGTGACTTGGAGTGCAGTGATCGCTGGGTATGCTCAGAGTGGTCATGGTTATGAAGCATTGGATGTGTTTCGGCAAATGCAGGTTTGTGGTTCAGAGCCAAATGTTGTTACTCTTGTGTCTCTTCTTTCGGGTTGTGCTTCTGTAGGAACACTGATTCATGGAAAAGAGACTCATGTTTATGCCATCAAACGTATTCTGAATGTAGAGGGAAATGATCCTGGCGATGATTTAATGATAATTAATGGGCTTATTGACATGTATGCTAAGTGCACAAGTGTCAAAGTAGCACATAAGATGTTTGACTTGATAGCACCAAAAGAGAGGAATGTGGTAACTTGGACTGTCATAATTGGTGGGTATGCCCAGCATGGTGAAGCCAATGATGCCCTAGAGCTTTTCTCCAAGATGCTTGGACAGGAAATTTTCATAAAGCCAAATGCTTTTACTATAGCTTGTGCTTTAATGGCTTGTTCTCGTTTAGCTGCACTAAGGTTAGGTAAACAGATTCATGCTTATGTATTACGCAATCAACATGAGTCTATGGTGGTATTTGTAGCTAATTGCCTCATAGATATGTATTCCAAATCTGGAAACATTGATGCTGCTCAAGTTGTGTTTGATAACATGAAGCAGAGGAATGCTGTTTCCTGGACATCTCTAATGACTGGTTATGGCATGCATGGTTGTGGAGAAGAAGCTCTCCAGGTTTTTGATGAGATGAGGAGAGCAGGGTGGGTGCCTGATGGTGTAACATTTGTTGTTCTTCTTTATGCTTGCAGCCATACGGGAATGGTTGAGCAAGGAATGAAATACTTTGATAGCATGAGTAAGGAATTTGGGGTTGTTCCTGGAGTGGAACACTATGCTTGCATGGTTGACCTATTGGGTCGTGCTGGGCGCTTGGATGAGGCCCGGAAACTCATTGAAGGTATGCCTATGGAACCAACCCCGATAGTGTGGGTGGCATTGCTTAGTGCTTGCAGGATCCATCCAAATATTGAACTTGGGGAGTATGCTACAAATCGGTTGTTAGAATTGGAGTCACAGAATGATGGGTCATATACTTTGCTTTCAAACATATATGCCAATGCTAGGCAATGGAAAGATGTGGCCAGAATTAGATCTTTGATGAGACATACAAGGATCAGGAAAAGGCCTGGTTGCAGTTGGGTCGAAGGAAAGGAAGGCACTGCAACCTTCTTTGTGGGGGACAAGTCTCATCCACTATCTCAACAAATATACAAGATCCTTGGAGACCTAATCCTACGCATCAAAGCCATGGGATATGTTCCTGAGACAAGTTTTGCTCTTCATGATGTGGATGATGAGGAGAAGGGTGATCTTCTTTTTGAACATAGTGAGAAGTTGGCACTTGCATATGGCATCCTAACATCACCTGCAGGGGCACCTATCCGAATCACCAAGAACTTGCGTGTCTGTGGTGATTGCCACACTGCCATTTGCTACATATCTATGATCATTGAGCATGAAATCATTTTGAGAGACCCAAGCCGTTTTCATCATATAAAGAAAGGATCATGCTCATGCAGAGGTTATTGGTGATAACCAAGTTTTGCGTGTCTCATCGTGCAATCAATTTTTTTTTTTACCGTGGGACAGGTATTGAGATTAACATGACAATTTTAATTGTAAATCTAGACATTCTCACAAAAGTGGCAAGCTAGAAAAGGAGTAAAAATTAAATTGTATGTTGTTCTCACTTTGCTAATTTCCACCACTTTATGTGGCTAGTTTTGCGCAACTGTTGAGTCATGGCTTTATAGTATTTATAAATTTAAAAAATAAAAAATAAATATGGCTTTATTGTATGGAAGCTTTAACAGTGTTGACATGGTCCTATTTTCTTTGCATGCTGGGATGTCTCTGTTTATAATACAGGCTATTTAGTGATTCATTGTATCCTTTTCTTTGTCATGTTTTTTGTGTTTTTGGCCCCAATCATCAATAAATTACGGACTTCCTGATGCATTGATATGCTACTCAACCTCCCATGTTTTCAGCATTTGTTTCCTGTTTATCAATATGAAGTTCTCCCCAATTATTTCCATTGTTAGCCCCAAGTGTAATGAGAACCTTTTTTTGGGGGTACAGGGAAAACAAAAATCTCACAGGAACGGCTCGTTATGCAAGTGTTAATACCCACCTTGGAGTTGGTGAGTGAACGTTTCTTTTTGCAGATAATATAATTTCAGATGGTTTTGTATTCTTGCTATCACATATTTAATTGTAATCATGATTCTGATTTACCTGCAGAACAAAGTAGAAGAGATGATCTTGGGTCTCTTGGTTATGTGCTTATGTATTTTCTGAGGGGAAGGTTGATCACTTATTGCCAATGCTCACTTCGCCTAGTTTGCTTAAGCTTATTCAAATTTTCTTTACTTGATATGATTCTCCGTTTCAGCCTTCCCTGGCAGGGCTTAAAAGCAGGTAATAAGAAGCAGAAATATGACAAGATCAGTGAAAAGAAGATGCTTACTCCCATTGAGGTATAATAACTTGCTTCTGCCAAGATACAATTATATGATTTTATGCTATCACGAGTCTGATGGACAGTCCTTGTTCTTTCCAAGTGCTCCAAACATGTGTAAACTTAAGGTATCAAGTACAAATATGCTTTTTGGCAGGTCCTTTGCAAATCGTATCCATCAGAGTTCACATCATACTTCCATTACTGCCGATCATTGCAGTTTGAGGACAAACCGGATTATTCATACTTGAAGAGGCTTTTCCGGGATCTATTTATTCGAGAAGGTTACTTTTAGACTCTTAAGTCCCAGCTCTTTTGATTGTTTTCACTTCTTTGTTTTAATAAATTATGAGCAATTCTTTGTGTGATACTCATCTTGAATCTTATTGAGAGATTTCACATAACTTAGAATTCAATGAGTTGTAATTGGTGCAGGTTATCAGTTTGACTATGTATTTGATTGGACTATATTGAAATATCCTCAAATTGGCTCCAGTTCAAGAGCACGAGTCAGTACATAATTTGTTGGCATTTATTTATTTGTAAAATATTCTATATTTGGGGTTGTAACTGATCTATCTTTTATTGTCATCTTTTAACAGCCAAGTGGGAAACCAGCATTAAATCCAGGGACATCTGCTGAAAGAATAGATAGGCCTTCAGGTCTGTTCCCTTTCACTGCAAGGCTTGGAATCAAGTTGGTTTTAAACAATCAACTCATATAGGTGTTTAGATTCTCCTAATATGTAAAAGAGGCTTCAAGCTCTCAATTGCTTGGCCTGTCTCTGTGCTGTGGCTTGAGATTTCTACTTGCATTTTTAAATGTTCGATTTCCTTTTTTGGTCACTCTGGTATTTCCCTAGAAAAAGCTTATAGAGCAGTGGGATCTGTAGTACTTTGCTTAATTTGTAAATATTTCTACACAATTTCATATCTTATTTGAAATAGAAAGATGAAGAGTTTTCAACATATGACACATATCATTATATGTTTCTTCTAGTGGGGCAAGAGATTTGAGATAGGTTCTCTGGTGCCGTTGAGGCGTTTGCTAGAAGGAATGGTTCAGGGCATGGTTTGCATGGTGATCACTCTAGGCACAGATCTTCAGATGATGTGCCATCTTCCAAGGACGCGGTGAGTAGTTGCGAGCAGTAATAGACAATCTTCTGTATAATTTCTGTTAATTTGTCCCTTTCAGTTTTTCATGTAGTCATTCTTGCACTCTGATTCCCAATTACTGCTTCTTTTTTCCCCTCTTTGCAGCAACCTGATTCTGAAAGGGGACGCAGTTCTTCTCGTAATGGCAGTAGTTCAAAGAGGCCGGTTGTATCAAGCAGCCGGCCAAGCTCCTCTGGTGAGCCCAGTGAAAATCGGTCAAGCCGGCTGATGTCAAGCAGTGGTCGTCTGTCTACAACCCAGAGGATTCAACCTGGGTTTGAATCCAAGACAACTACTTTTACGCGTACTGCAGCCACCAGAGGTGGTCGTGATGATACACTAAGGAGCTTTGAGCTCCTATCGATTGGCACAGGAAAGAGGAAATAAAGGATGAATCCATCTGGTAAGAAGTGATTGTGTCAAGGCTCAAACTCTTTTTTTGCAGTTTTCACGATTTCAGCAATATTATGGTTTCACCTCAGTTACTTTGTATGTCAGTATATGTGTATCCATTGCTGGGTTCAATTTGCTGCTAAAGCTTGCAGATGTTCCACCTGAGAACATGTCCAGACTCTTTTACGTCTTCAGGATTCTCGTATAATGCCTCTTGGGCTCAACCATGAAAGAGAGAAATTGCCTCACCTTAGGGAATTGTTCATATATTTGAGACACTGGTAGTTGTAATAAGTACGGCTGTTATATTTTTTCCTGGGGAAAAATGAAAACCTTGCTTGACAACTAATACGCCCTTTGTCTTCTTGTCATGCGTTGCATATTATTCATATTTTTCATCAGGCTTTATGCAAAATCTGTCATACAATGTTGTTTAAAGTCTAGTACAACTTGTAGAATGGATTTAGCAAAAATCACTTGTAGAATGGGTAAATGATGTATCATAATCAATGCTTTCGTCAGCCACCAGTTGAATTCTTGGGTCCACTTGGTTTTAAAGGACATATATATATATATTTGCTTTAATACTTTATTTTATTCATGTCAGCCATTAGTGTTATTGGAGTGGTTAGCATGTAAAGTTTAGCTAAATAGATGTTCTGATCTCTAACATTATTCACTTTTGAGGGCCTAGTGATCACTTGCTTTAACCAGGAAATTTTGCAAGGGTGAAATTGCTTTTTTAGTAATCTATGTTGAAAGTGTATCGGAAATTTCAATCTGAAAGTTGTTTCCGAGTGCATATGTTGTGCTAAACTTTTATTTGTATGCATTTTAGTTTTTGAGATGCCGAGTTTTCACTTTTTTAGTGTAATGTATATTTTTGTTACCTAGTGTAACTTGAGCAAATAATATATAATCTAATACATATAATTGCATATCCCTCTAACTACCCCCGTACCCCTGTTTATAATTGCCTTTGTTTCTCTCCAAATTGGAAGGAAAAGGCAATTGGCCGTACAACAATATCATTATCAATAGAAGCAAAAGGGAAGGAGACACATGTCTATATCATTATCAATAGAAGCAACGATAATAGGATATCAAGACAGTAAGAAAGATTGAGAAATATTAGGGAAAGGATATGTGGAAAGGTGAAGAAGTACATGGAAGGAAGACTTTCGGGCATCTAACGCGTTTGTTATGGCGACTTTGGGGTTATGGCTACTGCATTCTACCACATGAAATCATTGGTGCTTTGAGTAAGGTTGAGGCTAGGCTATGTCTCAACGTGACATTTCTCCACTTCAATAAGAAGTTTTAGATTCAACGCATGGAAACATATTGACGTATTAGAGAGGTTGGTTAGCTAACTGTACATAGCCCATTCCCTAAGGCTCATCTATTTTGGAACTAGTAATGGTTAAATATAATTAAATAAGAGATGGGTAGACCACCTAGAGTCCTGAGTTCAAATCTTCAAGAGCGACATCGTGACATTGGTTTAACTTAAGGACTGCATTCTACCACTTGAAATCATTGCTACTCTCAGATCAAACTATGACTCAACTCACTTGAGGGACAACTATATTTTCTTACCATTTAAGCCCCTAGGCATTGGTTCCTTAGCAAGTAGTAGAGCTACTATAGTCATGTCTAGGTAAAGCCATCATGGCTGGTCGCCCCTCTATTTTTTTCTTTTTTTTTTGGGTGTTAAATCAGTGAGTTAGGTTCCTATTGGCTTGACCATTGATAGCCTTCCTGACCCTAGATCACCATTAATTGGGTTGTAGTCAGGTCATGTTGACCACTACCTCATTACTATATTACCTTGATCATATGAAAGCCTGGGGAAAACTAATTTTTATCATACCAAATTCGTTAAACTACATATATACACTACCAAGGGTTTACCATTGCTGAAAACTTGCAATTGCTAGCCAGTAAAAGGACCTTTCTACAGCTAGTTTTGGTATGCTTGGGCTTATCACAAGCTGGTAATTTTAATTTACAATATTGCATGCTGTTGTTGAAACCCTTTGGATGCGTTGGTCAAGTAGTGGATGTGGTTTGTCTGTGATTTAGGCTTTTGTCTGTTGACTTTTATTATCTCTTCTGCTAGAATTCCTCAGATTTTTTTGTTCAAACCAACATCCTCAAAATCATGAGAATTCTATATTTGCATATGAACTAAAAACAGAAAGACAAGATATGGAGAAATTTTGGGTAAGCAAAATTATAAGTACTAATAACTTCAACCACAACTCTATTTACTTCAGCAGCACGCCGGCCTTTGCTTCAGTTATTGATCAATAGATTAATAAGTAGCTTACACAATACCCATAAGAAAAAAAAAGAATTGCGTATAGATGCTGATAGTCTATGGCTTATCAAATAAATCATGGAAAAAAGGAAATAAAAATTAATAAGGTAAACATAACTTAATGCTACAAAATAAAATCGTTTTCTGCATAACTACTTGGGACATGCTTGTAATCCCTTGAAGCAGCAGAGATTTCAATGACAAACAGGGAACAAAAAGGCGCTGTTGTCCTATTCTGAACCCCTGAGGCTTTCACTTGTCAGCCAGATTTTCTTCTGAATAATAAACACAATGTCGTCGCCATCCGGGTCTGAATCTGAACTGGAATCAGATGTTCCCACTGCTTCCCAGTGCAATGCTGCCAAGTACTTCTTTATGAAATCTATCACGGGTTGTTTGTCACGGAAAATTATGAAACCAGTAGGCCTAAGTATGCGATCCATCTCAATCAGCAAATCTTCTGGACTGCAATCTTTCTTCGCTATGTCAGAAAGGATGTTCCAAGCATGGAGTAGATCATAAGTTCGGGGGTACGTTGAAAAGGCTTGGCACCTGTTGAGACAGATTTTCCGGTATATCGCAAATCAAAATCAAAATCAAACTCCTCCAAACTTCAACCGACACAAACTTTTACAAGAATCTATGGGCCATCTTCTAGGGTTTAAAAGTTGATGGAAAATGAGAAAATACCATCTCCATCAAGCATGTTAGAAACATGTCAGCAGAGCTGGTAAACTTGAAGTCAATCAGCCATGGGCAATAGCTGCTTGCTGTCATTTAGCTGGGTCTAATCATTTTTTTTCACTCCCTAACCTAAATGTATCTATTCTACTCTCCAAACCTCAAGTGCATAAATTGAACTCCAACCTCTGCCTAGGAAAACTCAGTTGACTAACTATAAAGATAATATTTAATATAAAATAAAACAAGGTAATACTGTACAATTAATCTCAAGAATATATTTCAGAAATCAATATGCATACCAGCTGTGAACAGAGCCTATAAGGCCTCTGTCGTATATCAGCTTAGCTGTGTTTGGTCCATCTTCAGGGACAACATTCATCACCCAAACATCCTTGTCCTTCAGAGCAGCTGCAAATGAACCCATATTTGCCTTCATGTCCATCACGTTCCTAACAGTGTTTGATGAAATCTTTGGGCTCAAGAGATTCCAATAACTCTCAACCCTCCGTTGCCAAACTTCCTACACCATACACCAGCAATACATTAGCCCACGTATCTGTAATTTTTAAGCAGCACAGAAACAGAATAACAAACCATAAAAAGGAAGTAGATTGAGCCCATTAATTACCGTATCCTTTTCAAACATTTCATTTGAATAGCCAAAATCAGCAAGTCGAGGAGGAGGGGCAGTCAATCTAGATGGCCAAGGAGCCAATCCACTCCCCTTAACTCCATGGTCATCTGATAAAACCAGGCAAAATTTTAGTTAGCAACTATTAAACCAAACCCATCACCAACATGTAGCAATACGATCACCGCTACCATAATAAAATCCTCATTGAGTTATCTAATAGTAAACAAATTATTCAACCAAGATATAAGTTTTCACAATTATCACTTCATTTCTGGGGGAAAAAAATAGCATTTGGGAAACGACGGTTTAAGATTTAAGTGTAAACATATCACAAGATAAATAACAACAAAGCAAGAAAAACCTAAATTAAAATCTATACTTGTCCTAGTGATTTCAAACAAAGTATGTCAACAATTCATAATTTAACAGAAGTATAATACAGTGGATTGAAGCCATTTAAATAAGCTAATTTAACATAAAAATTTCTATTTTTTTTACGGGAGTCTATGCCTAGATTCCTAATCGAGTCTATAAGCAATTTAAGTGTTTGTTTTGTATGTATTAACGCTTATTAGCTAAGTGGAGAGAACAAATTTTGTATTAGCCAATGAGAAAATATTTTCTGTTAATAGTTCCAACAGTCAAGAAAACACAGAAATTATGATAAAACGACATAAGAAGAACTCACGATCAGAGTATGGCGTGATGCATGCTTCCATTGGCACACCCCAAACTTTATCTGGGTCATCATCAGACCGGCAGAGAGGAGGTCGAGTACCTGGTTCTCTTTCCATATAACAGTCATTTGTTAGAGGCTTTTGCCAGATAACTGTTTGGTTCTTCTTTTCAGCTACTGTCCAACACATACGCGCCACAAGGGCACTCATCTGTTTCCATATTCTAAGATCCTCTTCATCTTGAGCATACGCTTCTGGAGATGAGTAGGCAAAATAGCCTCCAGGTCTGAGCAATCTATCCAGCTCAAGAAGAAGAATTCCATCCCTTTGAAGCCAATCAATTCTACAACGAGAACAGTGAGCAAGTTCAAAAGATCTGCTAGGGTAAGGGAGCCTCTTGGTCCCTAAAACACCAAGATACGCAGGAATTCCTCTTTCTAAGGCAAACTGAATTTGGTTTTGATGCACATCATTTGGTGCTAACGACATCGCTATAACATCAGATGAAAGAAGATAAGCTCCAAAACTTGCAACACCACATCCAACATCAAGAACTGTTCTTAATCTTCCATCATTGTTTATCTTGTTGTTCGAAAAGTTGAGCATCTGCAAAATTAAGTCACATATAATATTACTGCATTATCCATGAAGTGCATTACCAATGAAACAGCAAGATCAACACAAAAAATCAGACAAACCATTTGCAATGCGGTGCAAGGGAAATATGCACAATTCTTTATGGACTAAGCAACTCAAGAAATACTTTGCAAAAGGCATTCAATAAGGGTCAGCAGTCTTACATTTGCAATTGAAGCAATATACTTATCAGCTCCATAGTGAAAATGAGTTCCTCCACCAGGAAATTCTATCTTTTGACCTTTCACAACCATCCAGTTCTGGTCAGACTTCTCATGTGCAAGGTGAGTATGAGGTATGTTTGCCTTCCAGACTTCATCTCTGCTTTTAGGCCACTTGATTGGGATCTGTAATATCAAAGGAGCAACAGAACATTATTTACGAGAGCAGAGAATGATAAGACAATCTTGATTACAACATTGTTCTCTCGATCAACCTTAACATAGCCTCACCTTGTATCCTGGTGGAGGAGGAATCAAGCAGTTGAACCGCCTTTCCGAAGGAGGGCAATGTCTTTCGTAGTGCTCCATTAAAGACAAGTCCAGCTTCAATCTCATTTGATATATAAGGTTTCTGTCTAGGCAGGGAATCAATTCCGAATGCCGATCATCACAAACCTTCAAAAATCACAAGTACACATATGAACACCATTGAGATTGATAGCAAATGAAACAGAAAGTATAGCAGTAAAAAGCACTTACAGGGAAACTCTTTGGTGTGATTTCATCCTCTCCATCTTCGAACCCCAATCTTGTCGAAGATTCATCTTGCTTGCCATCAGTATCTTCATCCCCACCCAAATACGAAGAACCAAGTCTTCTCAAAGATCTGCTGCCATATTCTATAGCTGATGCACCATGGTTTTTAGAGCCAAAAATGGATCCATAGTATACATAGAGAAAACCAAGAAAGATTGACACTGCACACACAGAAGTGATTAAACGCTTCTTTTGCACTCCATCAGATCTTCCCCTCATCATTTATTTAGTTTTTCAACTTCTCCAATCACAACTCTTCACTTACACTAATCTATTCAAAGATCACAACACAGATCTCATTTCATCAACACATCCAAATTCACAAATGAGATGTGAACTCCCCAAAAGATTTATCAGAGACCTGCAAATATTACAACCAAAAATCAATTAACTAATTTAGGAAATGGATCATCAAAAGACCATTATTTACTAAATATCTACGCTTATAGGCTCTCATAATAAACAAGCACCGACGAAACAGTGTGTCTTAGTAATATAATATTATTATAATAGTAAAGTTCAACAGCAAGTTGCAAACTTGTTTCACAAAATTTGGATCCGTGGATTGAGTCTAAATCTAGGGAGTATAGAAGTAATACTAAAAAACAAATAAAAACAAGAAGAAACACTTAAGCTAGTTGAAAATTAACCACACCACCACAATTTGACAACAAAGCAATGAAAATGATTGATCCAACAAGGAAAAAGATAGTTTAATACTAAATTCAAACTAAAACGAAGATTCAGCAATATAATTGATCTATTCCAATATTCCAAATCCTTCAAGGAATTGAAACGCAAGCAATACAGAAAACGACACTTTCCCTGAGCCACTCATAGAAGTGGAACTCACAGATCTGGGACAAAGACTACATTTTGAATTGCAAAAGCTACATTAGCTTATCAAAAAATCAATCACCCATATCTCAAACAAGAACAAATAATCCAAATCCAAATCCAAATCATTTCGCATCAAAACCACAAAAAACCAAAAACACCCAGAAGCTTTAATTGAATCAGATCCAACAACAAAAAAAAGATTTAACCAAAACCCAGAAACACAAACGCAAAGAAACACGCAGGGGAAGCAAAAGCTTACTGGATTTGAATCGAATAACGAAATGGGTCTGATTCTGGTACATAAAAACAAACAAACAAAAAAGTTGTAGATTTGTACGGGGGAGATCTGAATGTGAATGAAGAGAGGCTCTGATTAAGGTCTATTAAGAGGAAATAAATGGTGCACAGAGAGAGAGAGAGAGAGAGAGAGAGAGAGATTCAGATCTTGAAGTTTTGCCTTATATATTTTCCTTTTTTGCGCACAGGTACTTTTCTCGGTACTCTGGGAGTCCGAAAGCTTATGGATGCGTGTGAGAGTGTGTGTGTTTTCTTACGCTGTTACGTTGAAATTGTTAATGTCTATCAACACCTTTGTAGTTGTCAATAAAATGTAATTTGACTTAGGTCAAATCGTGTTGTGTTCTTCTGGGGTTAATAATTTATTTACTTGATTTAATTTAATCTATAATGATAATTACGGGAGATCCAAAAAAAAAAAAAATCCATTTATTTATTTTATTAATTAGTTAAATGATTTCTTGATTAAGATTTTGAGATAAGCACTAAAATGGAGTTCATGAAGTTGAAACTACTTAAATAAGATTTTTAGATTTACATTAATTAAAATGGGTGTGTGTGTGGAATCAAAAGAAGTAGTGGGATTCTAGTACAATTTTTTTAAAATTAACTTAGGCTCATTAAATTTGTGTAGTTATAGAAGAAAAAATTATTGGGAAATGATATTCAGAATAGTGATTATGATACAACATTAATGAAAGGCAAGTTACATAAAATGCAACATTCAAAATAAGGTTTTTTTATTTATTATTTATTAACTCAACTCATTATTGTTTGATATTGCATATAGCCGTATACTACTACAAGCTACAAGTAACCTAGTGCCATTATTTATGGTTAGAATGTTGGAAAAGGTATAGAAGTGAGGTGGGTAGATGCTAGATACTAGATAGGCTTCAATTTTGTCCCCATTTTGCTTGGTATGGGGAAGGAAGTGAATTCATAATCCTTCATACTCTAAAAATTTCTATGGCAATACGGGTAATAGCTTTGGCTAATTGACTCATGATTTTTTATTTTATTTTATGATATTATGCTACTTGAAGACCAACTATTTCTCAAATTTGTGACTTCGTTATCCGGAAAAATGAAATAAAAATAATTAATGTAGAAAAAAAAAAGTGCATTAGGGTCTTGGAACTTTAATTATAAAATAAAAGAGAGTGGCCCCCTCACCAAGATAGCACACCGGATCAAGTTTACTATTTAATATGTGTTGTTGTTGTCATAGTAGAATTGTATGGCAAAGGGATGGAGGACAGGGCGATCCCTTTCATTATTGTATAATACCTTTTCAAAATTCTTTTAACACTCACGTCGGCAATGAAGATAGGTCCGTCAATTTTATCTTGGTAAAAACTAAAAAGTGTCAATGACTCAATGTAGCTCATCGATTTAGACTATTAATGCCCCATCTTCCTTTTTATGCTTCACGGTTTTACTACCAATCAAAAAAGAAAAGAAAAAGTGGGCTCCTATAAAACCCATCAAAGTCGACAATTCTCTGATACTTATTTTCCACCGAACCTTATGATGGCTTCTAACGAGAACTATCCATTGTTGGTGGGGTTCACACGTTTATAGACCCCCACATATTGTGAGATATTAATTGGATACAATAGTTACACCATATTATTGTTAGATATATATAATGTGATTCTAAAAATAAACAATAACAACAAGAAATCTGTCATTGTTAATAGACAACAAAAAATTACAGTGAATGCAGTATGAATAGATCAAGTCTAGCGTTTGATGCTATGTCCTTAAGACAGATTGCGCCCCTCACACTATTATCTTAGTGGTGCTTTGAGACTCATGGACGTCTGTTTCCTAGGATAAAATGATCTTCACACGCAAAAGAAGCACAAGCAATCTCCGTGCACAACGAACGTAACTAGTGTCTCTTTTTCTCTCTTTATGCAAATGAGACTTTCAAAATCATAGGAAATAATTAACTCAAAGCAACTTCAAAAATAAACTTAAAAAGTTATTTTTTAAATGAATGAGAGGACATTCTATTTATAGATAAAATCACACCTCTTCAGAAAAGGTGCGAGATGAATAGTTACAACTATTCAGAAAAAATACAACATTTGGGAGAAAAGACACAACATTTGGGAAAAAAGGAAAAAAAATATATTAATAAATACATAAATTGGATGGACTGGACCTAACCCACATGGAACCACTTGGCTCACTTTTAAGAGGCAATTTCTCATTCACTCCTAACCATTTTTTCCAACAATTATTTCATCTCCCCCACAGAAAAAGTACATGTTCGATCCATCATAGACGAAGTTCTTTTCATTTTTATCGGGGTCGGTTTTACATGAAATTTTTTTATTCATACTTTACAAATATGAATTTTTTTTGGTTTGAAGTTATCCAATCCGATTTTAGACCATTAATGTGCCATCTTCCTTTTACACGATTTTTTTTTTTATTCAAACTTTACAAATTTGAAATCCTAATTCCATCCCCGTGCACTGTATAGCATATAACACAAGATTACTCTTCCAAAAAAAAAGAAACCCTTAATTCACTGGATAGAAGAAGAAGAAGTAGATGCAGTGTTATAAAATACCAAGTTTTGGTTCTGCTTCTTTGACTGGGGCTGGATCACAAGTAAAAACCAAAAATAAGAAGCACTGAAATAAAAGTGGTCTTTACCCTTTATTAGTGTTGGGCTTCAATCATATTCCTGGCCCAGTTAAGTTTGAAATAAAGATGAGCAGTAGAAGGAACCAGCTTCACAAATTGCAGAATAGTTGTGACCCTGTGGGCTATGGCTGTAATTTACGGACGGCCTAATCTAACATATTAATGTGTTTGGGCCAAGACCCTAACCTAGCCGAGTTCACTATTTTGGGTTGGTTCACTCTTCAAATACTCAATGGTAAGTACCAAGTCGGTCGGACATGTCCATGATGTGATTGCAATCCAAGGGTCAGATGTTGAATAATTAGTCCCGTCAATTTGCAAGTTGGCGACAATGACTGAAAATAAAAAAAAAACGAAGGGTTGCAACAAAGTCTAATACGAAATGCACACTCAATTTAAATAGTGATTTTACAGCTAATTCAGATTATAACGTCATTTGTTAAGCTTTCTTACCCCACCATCCAATTTTTTATTTTTAAAAAATGGAGATATATATATTTTAGGTAAATTACATTAACATTTCCTAAAGTTTGATAAAATTAAATTTGTTACATCCTATTTTCAATAAATGATATTTTACTTCAAAGTTTCTAAAATAATTTACATTCCGCTCCAATTTTGAAGGTGGAGTATCAATTAATTTGATCATTTAGGTAGTGGAGTGTTAATTAATTTAATCATTTTGGTAGCGGAGTGTCAATTAATTTAATCATTATTTGAGCGAAATGTGAATTATTTTAAGAATTTTGGAACGGAGTGTCATTTATTGAAAATAGAATGTAACGAATCTAGTTTCGTTAAACCTCGACGGTGTTAGTGTAATTTATCCTATATTTTAATTACTTTATTATTATTATTATTATTTTTTTATAACAGTATATTTTAATTACTTGATCTAAGCTAGAGCCAAATTTTATATTTTTCACTGTTTGTGGTAGATTAAGTTGGAGGGAGGAGTAGAAAGTGAATATATAATGCCTAGTTTTCAGGGTTAGCAGACGCTGTTTTGGTCTAATTAATGATAAATTACAACAATTATGTAGAATGGATGTAGTCCTGATTCCGTTCATGGAGTAGCAAGTACTGTTTTGGTCTAGGTCGGACTATATTCCTTTCATGGAGATTTGATAAACATTCCTAAAACCTAATTATAAAGAATAAAGTAATGCTAAAGATACAACTAATTTTACAAATATTTAGTTACAGACTAATGTGGCATACTAACACATCAACAATTAAAACACCTAATTAATATGTCAGCATTAATCTAACAAAATCATCATAATAAAATATAATAAAATAAAAAAAGGAAAAAGAAAACCACAGCAGCACCACAGCCAAAATAAAAAAACCGTCGACGTATCGGAAATCGCTCTCCACGGTCATGATCTCGTGGTTGTCGTTCATGGTGATGACTTTACCGCCGGTTTTATCCGCTTGTCGCCAGAGTCTCTCAAGGAAGTAAAGAATCTTAATCTCATCGCCGCCTCAATCGAGCATGTTGCCAACCTGAACCACGGTGGTGGATCTGTTGGTCCAGTTTTCGGAGCCGTCGATCAGGTTGGCAAGACGGAACGCCTCCACAACGTTTCAACTCTCATCTTTTTTCTTCTCTCTCTTTTTCCCTTAAGCTGCCCTGGCTCTCTCCTCTCACCGCGTGGGTATTCTCGACTTTTCAAGTCGCCATGGAAGACACACTTGATGCTGGCATGGATGCCGTCCAGTGACACCTCATGTTTGAAGATCGCGATGAGACAACCAGGCGTGGAAGGGTAGTGGCCGAGTGGGTACGCATATCGCCAAGGGCGTTTTGATGATTTTGGGGTGGCAGGCCTGTAGTGGTTTCTTTTTCTTTTTCTTTTATTTTATTTTAATGATTTTGTTAGATTAATGTTGATATATTAATTGGGTGTTTTAATTGCTGATGTGTCAATATACCAAATCAATGACACATCAGTTTGTAAATAAATGGTTCTAAAATTGGTTGTATCTTTAATATTACTCTAAAGAATAATATAATCCCACAGTTTATCATTATTTCATGGGTTAATTGATTGAAGATATTCCGTGTATGATCCTTTACTAAGAGGATTTTTCTTCTTTTTCCTTTTATTTATAACCTTTTCTACCATGGATAGCTAGTTGGCTACACGTTGGAATGATTCTCTTTCTCCCTTGAGTCCCACGTTTATCATTTAGACTCTACATTGATCATGTCTAATCTAGCTAGTAAAATGGAAGTAGTAAACCTTCTCTATGACTTCCTCCTGCATCGCAATCAGTTTTTAAAAGTTCTGTCTCTTCACTTCAACAAAATTCTGTAAAAGGTAATTAAAATCAAATTCATCTATCCCAAATTTTATTAGGCCAAAGCAACCAATACTAAGCAAATTCTCATACAAGTTTTGATTAAATTAGATTTGATTTCCTCTAAATAAATTATGATGAAATTACATTTGATCTTCTCTATTGATTTAGCTTTTTTATGTATTATCATTAGCATGTGTAGTTTTTAAATAACATTATATTAATATGTTGAGCAAACTAAAAAAAAAAAAATTATGAGCCCAAATAGAAAACTGTTATTCAGCATAAAAAAATAAAAAATTAGAAAAATGTCTCCTCTCTATTTATTTTATTCCCAATTTTCCTTCTACCAAATGCAATAAATCCACTCTTTTCTTTTTATTCACTTTTTTTGTTGTTGATAATTCGACGTTAGGGAATGAGAGATTTGAATCTAAATTCTCCTCATAAAAGAAAATATATATATATATATATCATTTTTTTTTTTGCTAAACAATAGATGTCAATTACAAGACTCTTGACGTTGTACCAGGACCTACTTATAGTCCAAGTAAATTCATGCTAATATTATTCATAATAACCTTTCTTGTAATGCAAGTAAAATAACTCTAGGATTATATATATCCTTCAATAGGTTCATTGTAAAACGCAAATCTCAATAAGAAAGAAGAACCCAATAAATGCTTTTTGTTATAGACTTGGGCCATTAAGTTGATTCATGTTAATTTATATGTCTTCTTCTTTCTATATCACTATTCTCTTTTTATTATTCATAATCCCAACATTGATTCTGTAAATCATATATCATATGACCGGGTTTGAGATACTTACTCATTGTGGAAGACCCGGATCGATTTGGTTGGCTTGTTACACTGCTTTTCCTTTTGATCTTATGAATCCCTCTATGCTCTCGTGTTCATCCTTGTTCTCGTGGGTTGAGGTTGGCTACTAGAGTTGTCCTTTCTTCCACGAACTAAATTTTAAGAGATTATTTAGAGTTGTTGAGAGTCTCACACTTGTGAATTAGAGAGCTTTCTCTGTGTATAATATAAACTGTTATCTCTCTCTATTTGGTCTTCTCTACGTATAATTAATTATATTCACAGAGAATATAATATATTAGATAAGAACACATCCCTTCTTTTAAAGGATTTGATAACCATTATCCCATGATTTGAATTCCAATTCAAATCATGGATAGTTATCCTTATCACATAACCAAATGGGACCTATAACCCATAGTGGGCGGATCATGGGCTCAAGTCCATCTCGACCCATTAAATTATAACAGCTTCCACTCGCCCACACAGGGTGAGGTGTCCACCCACATAAGGTGAAGCAATCTCTCAATCTTTACAATAATCTCCTCATACTAGAAAATAGTTCGTGCGACCTCACGAGAAGAACGTACAGCCTCATGAGCAACAATTATCAAATCATCTCTTGACCAATAAAAGTGCATCATTCGAGAGCATCTCGATTATACCCTAGACGGTTTGACTATACCAGATTAAACACTCTTCATCCCTCATGGTAAGCAGTGCTTTACCCCAAATATGTGATGTACTCATGTCCTATATTGCAAACACATTACAACATAGACGCTGGCCAGCAATGAGTTACATAACATGGTATATTATCAAACAGTCTTCCCTAAGTCCTCATGTCAATTAAATTGGGCTCAACCGCTTTCCCAGACATGCCCCGTCAGACCGAATCACTCATGGTCCTCGGTTTGCATGCTAAAGTAGCGACATTAAGCTTCCTCTTCATGACATAGTCTTAGGTCGACAAAGGGTAAAGGAAGGATCATTGATCCTTGTGGCTCACACAGTGACGAAGCAGGGATCATTCATCACTCCCACTGTCGGTCGGCATAAAGCACATACAGTATGAATTGTATGCTATGGCGTTATCTCATAAAAATGAGCATGTCACTATGAATGGGTAGAAACGCCATACGAATCTGAGTCTAGTCGCTATGCAAGCGCCTAACCTGAGTTTTTAGCCCAGTCACTCTCCAAGTGCCTGCCTGAAAAACTCACATTCGGCTATAATTCAGGCTACATAGAGTCTTGGCATCACTCTATGTTCGACCTATCATGAGGTCTCATCTTAGCTCCATCTAAGGCGACATGTCATTAATAAGTATATATATCTTGCTCACCTTCTAGGCGCCAAAGATATAAATGTCTTAATTCGCTATCTTAGCGCTAAATGACATAAATGTCTCATCTTGCTCGCTATCTAAGCGCCAAGGTGAATCACCTGTGTGAGAGGGTCGATTCTTGCCTGGTGACATATTTCAAAGATGTGCTATCAACAATATTTCACATAAGAATAAAGCTGATAAAATGAATACTCATATCATAAAACAATAACAATAATGTCGATACAAAAACAAAGTATCTAAGCATATCATATCCTACGGAGTCCCATACTCTTAGTATGAGAGAAGAACAAATCTCTAGCAATAGGCTTGGTCAAAGGATCAGCCACCATGCTACCTAGTAGATATATGCTGTAAGATCACTTCCCCTTGTGAAACCATATCTCGAATGTAGTGGTACCGAAGCTCAATGTGTTTGGCCTTCCCATGGTACTTAGGGTCTTTTGCATACGCTAGGGCTGATGTACTATCAGAATATAGTAATACAGCATCCTCTGCATGAGCTGTAACACCTAAACGTTGCAAAAATCTCCTTAGCCAAACAGCTTCTTGGACAGCTGCTGAACAAGCCACATATTCTGACTCCATGGTAGAGAGTGCAATGCATGACTGTTTCTTACTACACCAAGAAACAGCTCCACCTCCTAGTATGAATGCATAACCTGAGGTGGACTTGCGCTCATCCTTGTCACTGGCCCAATCAGCATCGCTGTAACCTATCAATCTCAGGTCCTCGCCATGATAACATAGAGCATGATCACTGGTTCCACGAAGGTACCGTAGAATCCTCTTGACCGCTCTCCAATGAGCAGGTCCAGGATTGCTCTGATAGCGACTAACCATGCCAACTGCAAAGCATATGTCTGGACGTGTACACAACATCGCATACATCAGACTCCCAATTGCAGATGCATATGGCACTTTGGACATTTGATTCTTTTCCTCATCATTCTTAGGACACTGGTCTAGGCTGAGAGTGCATCCTTTTTCCATTGGAGTGTCAATGGGTTTGGAGTTATGCATATGAAAACGTTCAAGAATCTTCTTGATGTAAGTCCCTTGGGATAAACTAAGAAGTTTCTTTGAACGGTCTCTAGTAATCTTAACTCCCAGCACAAAATTTGCTTCACCCATGTCCTTCATCTCAAAAGTAGAGGACAACCACTTCTTAGTGGTGACAATGGAATCCATATCATTTCCAGCTAGCAAGATGTCATCAACATATAATGACAAGATTAGAATGCTTCTCTTGGATCGTTTAAGATACACGCAATGGTCTTCTTCAATCATCTCAAAACCAAAAGAGGTAATGGAATCATGAAATCTCAAATACCATTGCCTAGATGACTGTTTGAGACCATAGATGGAACGTTTGAGACGACACACTTTGCGCTCATGTCCCTTGGACTTCAAAACCCGCTGGTTGAGCCATATAGATCTCTTCATCTAGTTCTCCATTGAGAAATGCAGTCTTAACATCCATTTGGAAAAGCTCTAAATCCTGTTTTGCTACAATGGATAGGATCAGGCGTATAGAGGCAAATCTCACCACTGGGGAGAATGTATCCTCATAGTCAATACCCTCTCGTTGAGTATAGCCTTTCGCCACGAGGCGCGCCTTGTACCTGTCAATTGAACCATCTGCCTTGCGTTTGACCTTTAGAACCCATTTGTTTCCAATGGTCTTGCGCCCAGGCGGAAGATCAACTAACTCCCAGACATTATTCTTGTCCATGGAACTCATCTCTTCCTGCATAGCAGTCATCCACTCATCCCTATCTGGTGAATGGAGCGCTTCACTGAAAGAAGCAGGCTCATCCACATCTTTAGCATCGCATAGGAGAACATTCCCCTCAATCTCAAAATGACGACGAGGAATGTGGCCTCTGCTGCTAACTCGGCGGGCTTGAGAATCTTGATCTAGTGTAATACTGCCACTAGGTTGAAGATCACTCCCACTATCTTCAGCGATTACAGGACGAGGAACTAATCCCCCACCCTCGCTTGAAGATGGTAAGGTGCCTTCATCTTCCTCTAACTCATAGAGGTCAAGATCTCTGTTAGCATCGCCAATGCTAGGGAAATCAGTCTCGATGAAATCGATATCGCGCGACTCTATTTCAGTCATTCCTCCATTGGGATGTTCACCATACATGACATATCCTTTCGAGCTATCAGAATATCTTATGAAGATATGCTTCCTAGCTCTAGGGCCCAATTTTCCATACTTATGGGCGGTGCTGTGTACAAAACCAGCAGATCCCCAAGGGCGTAAATGCTCCAAATTGGGCTTTTCGCCTTTCCAAAGTTCGTATGGGGTGGAGGAAACTGACTGAGAAGGCACACGGTTAAGTATGTAGGCAGCAGTCAAAAGTGCATCCCCCCAAAAAGATATTGGGAGGTTAGCTTGCGCCATCATAGATCTAACCATGTCTAACAGTGTTCTATTCCTTCTCTCCGCTACACCATTTTGTTGCGGAGTGTTAGGAAATAGTAAGTTGTCTGCGTATCCCCTTTTCTTCACATAGATCCTTAAATTGATCAGACAAGTACTCGCGCCCACGGTCAGTTCGAAGAGCTTTTAGGCTCTTTTCATGTTGATTCTCAACCTCTGCTACAAAGCGTTTGAAACAATCCAAAGCTTCATAGCGGTGAGCGATCAACTGAACATAACCATATCGCGTGTAGTCATCAATGAATGTGAGAAAATATGAGGCGCCATGACGTGCCTTTACATTCATAGGTCCGCAAATATCTGAGTGGATTAACTCAAGCGGTTGAGTAGCTCTCACAGCCTTACCAAAAGGCTTTCTACATGCCTTGCCTGCCAAACAAGGCTCACATATAGGTAGGTCGACCTTAGCGAGTGGGCCTAAAAGACCTTCTCTAGCTAACCTGGCCATCCTATCTTTCCCTATGTGCCCCAGTCGGGCATGCCATGTAGATGAACTGATAGTCATATTACAATCAATTATAAAAGTAGATGAGGTAGAAGATTCAAATAAGTCAATTTTAAATAAACTTTCACAAATTGACCCATGTCCAAAAATGACATCATCCAACAAAATATCCAGACCATTCCAACTTAAATGAAAATCATATCCTAACTGCAACAATGTAAAAACAGATAAAAGATTATAAAGGACTCCAGGCACATAAAGGACGTCATGGAGAAGTAGTGTGCGCCCTGTGCGCAAGTGAAGTTGGTACGAACCCACTCCTAATGCTTCTTCATAACTTCCATTTCCCATGTACACAACATGGGTCCCAGCTGGAATCTTTCTATAATCTACGAACCCTGCTCGATCTCGAGCTACATGTCTTGTTGCTCCTGTATCTATAATCCAATCAGAAATAGATTTAGCAACAAATACATGTGAGCATACAAAAATGCTACTTGGATAGCATACATAAATGCTACTAAGATCAAGTGGAAAGGGATACCTTTTTCGGCTCAGTGCAATCACGAGCGAAGTGTCCCAGTTTGTTGCAGTTGTAGCACTTCATTTTGGATATATTTTTCTTTGCACCGCGTTTGCGCTTGTGCTGATTTGCACCCTTGTTGACTTTGGGAGCATTAGTGCTAGGCCCACCCTGCCTTGCTGCCTTGCCCTTGTCTTTGCGCTTAAACCCATTTGGTTTGCGCTGCCCACCATGGGCGATAAGGGCTGCAGATTTGGTCGCCTCTTGGCGCTCCGCTTCCAATTCCACATGACGAGATATATCAGCAAAGTTTTTGATATTCTCATTATGGGTCATGATTTGTTTCATGCTAATCCATGAATCAGGAAGGGATCGTATTACAGCTTGCACTTGTTGCTCATCAGTAAGGACATTTCCAGCAGCCTTTAAGTCACGAATCATTCCAGACATCATTCTAAGATGTTCAGTCATCGTATGCTTTGGATCCTTACGGTACACCTCAAACTTGAGGACTAGGCTCCTTAGCCTAGTGGTAGATGTACCACCGAAGTCAAACTTGAGTTGGTCCCACATGTCCTTGGCATTTTGGAAAGTCTCATACTCTCCAATCAGATCATCGTGCATGCTGCTTAGCATAGTAAAGCGCGTGCTTCGATCTTTTTTAAACCAAGACTGGTAGGCTTCCAAATCACGTCTGTGTTGGGCCGTATTCCCATCTTCAGGTCTGGTCATTTTACTGGACAAAGTTTCCAGGAGCTCTTGCTCATTAAGAAGATACTGAATCTTCCTATGCCAGATGTCATAATTGTTGCCAGTTAATTTGTCGCCCCTAGTTAGATCAGCTACTACATTTTTGGCTGCCATTATATCTACATTCAATTCACAAAAGGGTCGACTTATTAGTTATTTTGCACATCTTTATCTTATTTAATCGAAAATCCAATTAATAAATATTATCTTTCTACACATTTGAGATCGAAACTCTGCTAGGCTCGGAATCATCTCCCAAAATATGTGGAATAAGAATATATTTATTAATTAATTTTCGAGTAAATTTATATATTAGGGGTATAAGGACCTCGCCTAATATTTGCCATTTTATTATATTAACAAATAATATAATCATGCATAACATTGTATATTAACAGATAATATATAGTCATGCATCATTGGTTTGCGCCATACACCATTCATTGCGCAAGAATCCCATGTGGATTCTTAAATTGACAATTTAACTTATGTTAAGAATATTCCACGTATAATGTTGGCGTGAAACACATCCCCTTACAAGTTTTTCCCTTAAAATAATACAACCTTATAATTTAAATTACATTTGCCAAAAAATTAATCCCTACTACAAAAGGATCTAATTTACATTAAATTAAATGGGAAAATGGGGATGTCACGTTTCACATTATACCTCATGGAATATTCTTAAGCCATACACGCATACAAGAACATAAGCTTAAATAAATTGTCAATTTTGCCCATCCATTAATCCTAGAACTAATATGCTTGCACATCAACAAAAATATTGGTCTTTTAATGGATGGGACGGTCCAAAAAATTCTTTAGGGCAGCAAGCAATAGACAACACATATCATGCTTTCAATCAATACAAAAAGATTGTAATAGCTACACTAAAAATTTCCAGATTTTAATCAATTTTCCATAATTTTTAATCACAATAAATATTATAGAAAATTCTAGACTATAATTTAAATCTGGAAAAAAGAATTTATATGAACATAAAAATGTTTCACTCAATTAAACCAGTTTAAGTCTTTTAATATTATATTCAGATAATATCAATATTATTATAACTTCTCTTCAACTGTTTCACTAAAATGTATTCATATATTACACTTTATGCAAACAGTATATCCAGCAAGTTTCAATAGTATATATTGAACAACATGTTAAACGTAATTTGTTTCATATATACTCGGCAAATTAAACATTGTGTTCAGTATATAACTCCGAAGGCAAAAGAATATATGGCAAACATTATGTTCAGTATATATCTCCAAAGCTAAAATAATGTGGCAAAACATTATCTCCAGTAGATATCTCTAATGCCAAAAAAAAATTTATGGCAAGCAAGCAAAATCAAAACGTATGAGAACGTTTAAATAGAATAAATCTTATTTGAACTTTTAAGTGTGAAATTAACCAAAGTAACATTCTAGTACTTCTCGGTAATAACAATTTCACAATGCACTTATTGTAAACGTCGGTCCCTTTTATTTTCTTTGCGTTTTCAACATAAGAGCAAACCACTCTGTAATGCGTTTTATTAAATTGCTTAAAATTTGGAGAAAATAATTGATCTATAACATCTTTATTTCAAGTTTTTTCTCAAATCTTTAGTCCGTTTAACACAAAATTTTATCAGATTGTTCCTTTAACTAATAGGATCATAACCATATAAAAAGTTTTACATAAAAACTTTACAATTTTAACAATGATTTAATCCAATAAAACATAGCATCAAAGAACATCATAGCATCAAAAATACATAGCGCAAAGCAAGCCAAACTATAGCTCTGATACCAATGTAAATCATATATCATATGACCGGGTTTGAGATACTTACTTGTTGCGGAAGACCCGGATCGATTTAGTTGGCTTGTTACACTGCTTTTCCTTTTGATCTTATGAACCCCTCTATGCTCTCGTGTTCGTCCTTGTTCTCGTGGGTTGAGGTTGGCTACTAGAGTTGCCCTTTCTTCCACGAACTAAATCCTAAGAGATTATTTAGAGTTATTGAGAGTCTCACACTTGTGAATTAGAGAGCTTTCTCTGTGTATAATATAAACTGTTATCTCTCTCTATTTGGTCTTCTCTACGTATAATTAATTATATTCACAAAGAATATAATATATTAGATATGAGCACATCCTTTCTTTTAAGGGATTTGATAACCATTATCCCATGATTTGATCCAATTCAAATCATGGATAGTTATTCTTATCACATGACCAAATGGGACCTACAACCCATAGTGGACGGATCATGGGCTCGGGTCCATCCCGACCCATTAAATTATAACAGATATTGCTAATGATATTAGTGGTTTTAAATATGGTTATAAAATCTATATAGACAGAGAATCGAAAAGGAGACTAGTTTCAGTTCTCTTGTTCGATCAAGGTCAAATCGATGACATCATAAAAATTTAATTAATAATTATAAATATAAATATATAATATGTTTATATCTAATAATATTTATTGAAAAAATATCTAAAAAATTTAATATTTTTAAATGAGTTACACA
The DNA here is from genome assembly GCA_907173295.1 of Fagus sylvatica. NCBI lineage: Eukaryota > Viridiplantae > Streptophyta > Magnoliopsida > Fagales > Fagaceae > Fagus > Fagus sylvatica. Next base: position 9,916,977 of record OU015772.1, on the reverse strand, counting down.
TCTTATATTTAAAAAATAAAATAAAAATATGACCATATTACAAATTACACCTTTTTATTTTGGCCTATTTTCAATTTCATATGTCAAGTGACCTACCTTACATGTCCCAAAACGGAGTAGTTTTGAATTATTATTTTTTCAAATTTTAAATCTGAAAAAATTAAAGAAGTTAGTTTTTTTTTCTTCTAAATATTGGTTTAAAAATATAAGAATTTTTTGTAAAAAAAAAAAACAAATAATCTACCCCCCCCCCCTTCATGGATAGTTATTTTTATCACATGACCAAATGGGACCTACAACCCATAGTGGACGGATCATGGGCTCGGGTCCATCCCGACCCATTAAATTATAACAGATATTGCTAATGATATTAGTGGTTTTAAATATGGTTATAAAATCTATATAGACAGAGAATCGAAAAGGAGACTAGTTTCAGTTCTCTTGTTCGATCAAGGTCAAATCGATGACATCATAAATAATTTAATTAATAATTATAAATATAAATATATAATATGTTTATATCTAATAATATTTATTGAAAAAATATCTAAAAAATTTAATATTTTTAAATGAGTTACACATCTTATATTTAAAAAATAAAATAAAAATATGACCATATTACAAATTACACCTTTTTATTTTGGCCTATTTTCAATTTCATATGTCAAGTGACCTACCTTACATGTCCCAAAACGGAGTAGTTTTGAATTATTATTTTTTCAAATTTTAAATCTGAAAAAATTAAAGAAGTTAGTTTTTTTTTCTTCTAAATATTGGTTTAAAAATATAAGAATTTTTTGTAAAAAAAAAAAACAAATAATCTACCCCCCCCCCCCCCCATACACTCACTCACACACACACAAAACCCACTGTGCACAACTCAATTTTCAACCATAAAACATGCACCAACACTCACCACTGTATCATCCTTATTGTCTCGACACAGTAGATTTATTTTATAAAAAAACAACCATACGCAGCAGCGTACAACCCAACCCCCAACCACAAACATCAGCCCACACTACCGTGAACACGTACATACTCTTCGGCATAGCAATTACATAGGAAAAAAGAAAAAGAAAAAAATTGTGCAAGATGGTTCACAACCCACTTGAAACCAAACACCATCATATTTAGGAAATCCCATAAGCTGTTCATTGTCCCACTACTTTTTTTGATAAAATAAAATATGAAACAAAAATAAAAGCTAACATATGTTTGGTTGCTTAGGAAAAAAAAGATATCAAATCTTTGTCGTCATTGCCTTCGAGTCACCCGCCAAGCCGGCATCTCACCCATTGAGTTGCCGTTGCTCATCAAGTCCCCATTGAGACGCCTCTCCCCTCCATCAAGTTGTCGTCGACCATCATAACACCTACCTCGCCATTGTTAAGTTTAACGAATGAAAGGTTTTGAGAAGAAAGAAAGAAGGAGAGTAACATATAATTCTAATTAAGAAGATAAATGTGTTTATTTTATTTTTTAAATATATAAAATGATTTCTTATATTTAGAAATAGGATGAATAATTTGTTTTTATTTTTTGTTTAAAGTTAAATAAATCAAAACTATGCCATTTTTGGGCACTTAACGGAAACCCACCTGAAAAAAGTGAATTGAATTATCGAATTGACATAAATGGGAAGTTGAGAGGAGAAATTAAAAACATGTCAAAGGTAGAGGGTATAAAACTTTCCCATGTTATAAATATAAGGTCAAAATGTGGAGCCTCATGTCCTATCACATGAATGACAGGCCAACGCGTGTGAGGGGCAGGCCTTGTAAGGGATCATATCCGTTTGAAATTATTTACTATATAATTTTGGTAATATTTCAATAATAACGTGTTATTTAATAAAAATTTGACTCAATATTTAATATATTTATTGGATTTAACATATTATATATATTTTTTATTAAATAATATATTATTATTGAAGCATTGAACATCATATATTAAATGATTATAGGTGATGTTCTCCTGCTTTGTTGGGTCAAAAAATGGGACCTCCCATCCTATCAAGTGTCAACTCAAAGTGACCTAAGAGTGCAGAATTCTCATACCTAGCCAATTTATATTTAGAAATATTTTTTCTTTCAGATTCGTTGTGTACGTGAAAAGTTAAGCCTCATCCATGATTGATTGCCTCCACACCTAAACACCAATAATGTGTATTTTAATATTTAACATGAATTTTAAATTCTTTCACCTATGAATTTTTTGTCTAAATTTTATTCTCATCTCTTACATTTGATATAATTTAGTAATTGAAAATTTTACAAATATTTATTCCGTGCTTTGCCTACACGATACATTGTTATTGATGTGCTACATGAAAACGAACATGATTTTGAAATAAATTTAATAGATGGTATGTGACATATAAAAATTAATATGATTTGAAATAAATTTATAATAAGTTTAGGGACAACTTTTATCACAATTTTGAAATCATAAACTGTAAGTGGTGTATTATTACTTTCATATGGACCCATCATTTTTTTTTACGCCACTCACACTCACATTTTGTCACTTCTAAATTGTGACAAAAATTGTAACATAAAAGTTCTGTTCTTATATTTTTTCATAAATTTAACATAAATGAAGTGAAAGGATAAAACTAATCTCTTTTGAACCTTTTGTGAACCAAAATTCTACTTTTGAATATATAATTTATAATTATGTTCAAAACAACAATTGGGTTGATGAAAACATTAGAATAGCCTTATTAGTGCATATAACATCCATTAAGAAAATTGACAACTCTCTCTCTCTCTCTCTCTCTCTCTCTCTCTCTCTCTCTCTCTCTCTCTCTCTCTCTCTCTCTCTCTCTCTCTCTCTCTCTCTCTCTCTCTCTCTCTCTCTCTCTCTCTCTCTCTCTCTCTCTCTCTCTCTCTCTCTCTCTCTCTCTCTCTCTCTCTCTCTCTCTCTCTCAATGAAGTAGCATATACAATAATGCATTGACTAACTTAAAATAATATTATCTCATAAATAAATAAAAACCTCATATTTGTAGTACCCCCAAGAAATAATTGGTTTGGTTGCTGGGTATGGTTTTCTCTTAACTACTTGGTCAGATTTTAGGCTATGAGTATGAATTATATCTAAATTAGAATTATGCATATGTGATGCATGGTTTAATCAAGAATCATGTGTGTAAACCGAAGAAAACATTCCAATTATATAATTACAATTAAATAATAAAATAGAGAATAAAAATAAAAGAAGAAGGATTACAATAGTAATGGTCACAACATCACTGTCTTATCTAATACACAAACCAATATGATATTCCTAATTACATTGGGTGCATATAACTAGGGGTGTAAGCTTCACCGACACAATCGACAAAACCGCAAGAACCGCACCGCACCGCACCAAAACCAATCTTAATAGGTGTAGGTGCGGGTGTGTGTAATAGAAAAACCGCACTATAAGGTGTAGATGCATAAATCCATAGAAAATCGCATCGCACCTCACCGATTACACTTCTAGTATATTATATATGTATGCTAATGGTATATGTAGGTGATGTTATGTTATATTTGTATGCTAATGGTATGTGAAAGTTGAGATTGAGTTATATTTGTATAAGAATGGTATATATGTGCAGGTTGAGATTAGAAATTATTGTTCATTCTATGAGATATGTTTGTTATAATTTTTTTCTTCTTAAATATTCAGGTTGAGATTGGAAACTATGATTTATGTTTGTATGCTATAGTTAGCCAAATTTTTGAATTGTTGTAAATGTGGATTTTTTAGATTAAAATTGACATTTGGGCTGGCCTAATTCGACCTAAATGAGTCCAGTCCAAACCGCAAGACCGCACCTACACCGCACCACACCAAACCGCACTGCATCGCGCCAAAACCGATCTTAATAGGTGCAGGTGCGTGTAATAAGAAAACTGCACTATAAGATGTAGGTGCATAAATCCGGAGAAAACCGTACCGCATCTCACCAATTACATCCCTACATATAACATATTGCTCAATATTACAAGTGATCCATTCACATATAAGTGATATAACTAACACTTGCCCTCACCAAGTCTAGACCAACCCGTGGTTTGACCTGAGATCCAATCCACGAACCAATAGGCCGATCCGACTTGAATCGAACTAGGATTGCGGCCTGTGTAAACCTATTGGCGTTGTTTGTGGCCTAAAATCTTTGTTTCAAGTCCAATTTAGGTGATTCAAAAGCCGTTTCAAAACTTGAGAAGAGGGGAACAATTTTATAACCCCTACAAGCTATATTTTCGTTCTTAGTGCCACTAAAAAAATAATTGAAAGTGGAAAGTCCTTTAGCCCAAGTATTTGTGGAGCCCATGAATGAGCCTAATCTCCACCTTTGAAGGTTTTGGGCAAATTATTCTCAAATTCACGTTCAAATTTGGAAAACTTTCAAATATAATATAAGATTTGAGTGTGTGGAGCCTAGATAATGCTTAAGGAGACGATGTTCGTGGGATGAAAGGAAGCAAAATGTGAAAAATAGGACCATAGGTTGGAAATGGCTAAGATGTATTGCACACCGAGTTGCCAAACGTAAGCACACCAATGCAGACAAGGTGGTCATATATTAGGATTTTCATCCTCATAAATTGTAAGTTGGTAAATTTAATAGAACTCTTGATTTTCTTGATTTTTGGCCGGAGACATGATATTGCAAAGAACTTGTTGCTAATAGTATTATGTTTAGCAAATATGGTGAGTGATAGTAGTAGTAGTTAAATTAATTTGTACATTGTAAAGTATAATATTATGCACATATGTGGATTGAATTGCCAAACTCTCACATGATTTAACCCATTAATTTGATGCCACAAATGTAACCACCAAAATGCAAGGAATGTGGGAGGATTATAAATGCATGATCCTACTCGATCACATGTAAGAGGATTTTTACATACAGAAGAGACAATGTTGGTAATGTGTCTATGAGTGCGACATTTCAGTCTAATTGTGCACTATGACATACGTGGCGGTTGAATAAAAAAAAATTATTGGCGGCCTTTGCCCCAAAAAATATCTACTAAGGGTTAATGAAAAAAAAAAAAAAAAACATACACTAAAAAGCCACAGACATTCCCTATTTATAGATTAGAGCACACTTGTTGGCAATGGACATGTCTGTTTAACTACAAACATGACTCTAGACCAAAGAATATGCCTTTTAGCTAAAATGATACAACCTTAATTTTGTGAAGCAACACCATTCATCAAATGAAGATTATTGCATACATGATGGTGCTGGTTATATTCTGATCATCAATCAAAACATGCAGTGACATTATTAATATTAGCACATGAATGTTTTTTCTTTTGCTAAAAGTACATGTATGTGCTGTAACCCTTGTTACGAAATCTTTTCTAGTTTCACAATTTGAAGCACGTAAAATCTAGCACGGATCACATGCATGATGATCATCGTAGTGAGTGAATGTCCTTCCAAAATAATATTTTGCATTCCCACATCTCTAATACATGTAATAAGTAATAACAGCGGTAGTATCTGCTAATATGCATGTTTGTTTGACCTATAATTATTAGGGAAGCTTGGGGCATGGTAATCTTTTTGAATCGGGAACTATAAATAACCTTTTTAATATAAAAATTAAGGTTAAAGTCTAAATTACTAATCTCCATCAATTTGCTATTAATTACTTAAGAAATTATTACAAAATTAATTACCATTTGCATTTCCATTGAGTAAACTGAGGAGATTTACAACATCACATGCACGACCTAACTTTGTAACAGAAAAGATAATAAGCATAAATTATCTTTTCTCTAGTATATATTTATGCTAAAAATGTATTAGGAACTACATATAACATGACATTTTATGTGTTTCCATATAATATTTTCATTGTCTCTTGAAGATGATTGAATTCTTCAACATGTGCTCTCTGAAATTTAATTATATGGAAAATCATGATCCCATCATAGGATTTTCTTCTTTCGTTTATATATATATATATATATATATATATATATATATATATATATATATATATCAAAGCACACTTACTAAAAGGGTCACTTCGTTTTTCTTTTTCTTTTTTAATGGGAGTATAAACTGAACCTAGAATTTATTCATCTCCAACATCTTGCAACAATACATATTTATGACCATATTTGTTGCTAAGATACATATTCATCATACTTAAAAGTTGAGGTGGATGGAAGCAATGTGCTCGAGAATTTTAGAAAACTGAAAATGGCACAATGTGGGAAATAAAATTTCCTGGGACACTCATTTTAGAATTAGCTTTGATTAAACCCTTCCCAAGAAAAAGAGAAAGGAATTAACATTTTTTTCCCCGGCTGGAAGAAAGGAAGAAAGAAAGAATTAGCTTGCCTTGAGGTACGTACTACCAACCAAAGTGTGAATTTTATGTAAGGGAATACAAGTTCTGGGAAGCAAAATATTGATTAAGTCCCAGAAATACATTACCAATGCCTAAGGATTTATTAAAATGAAAAATAGAACAAGCTGGCTAGGTTGGACACGATAATATTTTAACTTTGCAAATGTAAAATAAGCTAAAAGTTCATACACATTTTTATCACGTAATTCGTTGTGTTTGCATGCATACATTTTTACACTATCGTAAGCACTGTGTTATGTGTTACGATTAAAATCACAAATTTTTGCTCTTGAATTTAGTAGGCAGTAGCTTATCTTAATGGCAAGGGAGGCCATGGCCCCAAGTTTTATATAAATCTATCAATTCTTCTGATATGAACCAGTGGTACCCTTTTCAATCTATTTTATGCTCCCAACACCCACTGAGAATCTAACACGGACTTGGCCAAATCATATCAAATTATCAATTAATGATTTTCTAACTAGGTTGGCCAATGAGCAAATGTAAAATAATTCAAAAGTTTATATACTAAAACTTCAGCGATACTGACCCTCCAAGATTTTACGGATAATTTGCAAAATCAACATATTAACCGATTTATGTCACAACATACATATGCTTTATTAAAAAATAATAATAATAAGTATATATGTCTTTCTCAAGGGGCCAAAAATTTTGTGGCGGCCTTTGGTCCAAATAATATATTGTAATGTAAAACAAAGACGAAGAAAATCAGAGGATTTTGTATTAAAAAAAATTAGCAGACTTAAAATAATGATAATAATAACGCACCATGCATATACTCATGAGAGGCTCAGAGCCATAGCCACATTCTCGCAGCTATTAATGGTTTAATACATCTGACCAGGGTTGATATGGATACCCATATAGTCTTTATTTCTTCCATCATACCAGCTGATAGTAACTGCTACTCTTATCGTATAAAACTTCTAGGTTAAAAGGTCAGTTACATGGAAAGATTACCATATGCTCACGCTCAATCATTTGGGCTTTTTTTTTTTTTTTTTTTGGGAGGGGGGGGTGTTTAATATATAATAAAAAAATTTAAAACTCATCATCTGTTTTGATTGCCTTCTAATGTCTAAACACATTTTCCTCTATTTAGCCAAAAAAAAAAAAAAAAAAAACACATTTTCCTCTAAAATAATTTAGAGGAAAGTTTCTCCAACCTATTACGTGTCGATTAAAATGATTATACACATGTACTTTTAATCACATAATCATATTTAATAGAAATGTGAATTGTTTAAATCACTTAATGCATCATGTGATTGAATTATATGTAGATGATTACCAAAAAAATAAATTATCTGTAGATGAATATTTGATGGACAATGTTTACCGACAAACCAGTTCGAAAAATAAATAAATAAAATTCTTCAACCCATTACATGACAATTCAAACGACCATCCACATTTACTTTTAATCACTTGGCCTATTTAATGAATCATGTGACTTAATTAAATAATTTAATAAGTACTGTGATTTAATACACATGGATAATTTATAAATTATCACATAATGGGTTAGAATTTGGAAGAATTGTATACAAATCTTCTATCACATAATTCCACTTTAAACTCTATCAATTGTAATAAAATACGAGTCTAATTCGTTTCCTTATAAAAGAATTAAAGTTTTAAATGAAAACAATCAAACACATGTCCTATTACAATTAGTGAAGTAGAAAGCGGAACATAAAATGTGAAATAGAGAATATTTATTCTGAAAATTTTGTCCATATTTGATCATCACCTAATGGCCGGAGCAAATTCTTCAAAGCAATTTGGAGGAAAATTGTGTGTAGGCAAATAGCAATATTATAGAAAATAAAATTATATACGTATAGGATCTTACAGCAAACTTATTAAATCTGTAGAACCATAATTCTTTTTTAAATGACTAATTCTTTTGCATCAATAAAAAAATGATTAAAACATTTAAGCAAAAATATCAGCGGAAAGACTAGCCTAGAGTCTTTAAATTTTCAGGTAATCTAGCCTAGAATGCCTTGAAATTTTCAAGCTGGGTGAAAGACTAATCTCATATCACGGAACAAAGTCAGGATCCACTTAAACATTCAAACTTCCAACCAAGCATTTCAAGAAAGAGAAAAGGATAATAGGCTTGAAAAAAACAAAACTCCAGAAGCCTATCAACTTTGAAGTAACCCTTTGATGGCATTACAAAAGCTATTAAATTTAGAAATTTTGATCACTCAGAGAAGTTTGGAAGCAACAATTGAAGACTCAATAATTACACTAGTATAATGGAAGATGAAGGTGAAGGTTAAACCAACTGCTTAGGAATGACATTGGCCTCTAACTAGTGGCTAATCACTCAATTACATTGTAGATCGTGATGTGGAGACTCTAATTTCAATAGAAAAAAAGAGAATCAGATATTAATCTTCAATATGGTGCCTCTTCAAAGTCACACTGAGTCACTAGAAATAAAGGATAAAGAAACCAATCCTATGGAGTAGTTGAACCGGAGAAAGAGGTCACTATTAGAATTATAGGCCAGCCCGATTAATTTATCAAAATTTCGACCATATGAAGAAGGAGAACACTTCTCAAAAGAAGACAGTGATTTATGAATTGTTTTTCTTAGTACACTTAAGAAAAACGATTTTGATAGCTTAGCTTGTAATCTAATCCTTGGTACGTTGAATATGATTTGGCTCCTATAGTTTTTTACCTTAATTTTCTAATTCCACCACCGCATAGTTTAGTCAACATGATAGACATGTTGTACAATGAGAAAAGCAAAATGACCTCAATTCAAACAAGAAATTATGCGTCTTAAGGCGCAATTATTCAACAGGAATCACTCCTTAATCTAACCAAAAGACGTATCACAATAATGAATGGCCACAAAAGATGAAACACAACAAAATATGAGGCAAACGTGTTCTAAATCCAGAAGAATCACTATCAAAATAAGTTGCTTGTTGAAGCAAACAACTAAGCTGACAAAATAAGATCAAACTCCAAAACAAGACAATGTTCATATCCCTATGTGTGTACAAGTGTGTGTGTCTTTTCCACACATCACATGTCCATTTAATTGACAAGCATCATACCAATATAAAATTATTATCAACTAGACCTATTATTATTTCTTAGCATCCAAGCACTTTAATGATTTTATTCATAATGCTTGTGTGGATTCTAATTATGCATCAAAAATACAAAAAGATAGCTCCAGTATCAACGGGGCCCCATCACAACCGTAAACATATTCTGACGATTAATGATAACCAAATTTGATAAATGCTGGCCTACTATAATAAAGATTCGGATATATTTTTTTTTTTTGATAAAAAAGATTCAGATATTATAGATAGCCCACTGCTAAAATAAACTAATATTAAATTTCGTTAGCATTATTAAAAATTTGCTTTGATAAATTCTTTTTCTTATGGGTCTCTTGATTCAACCTGAAAGCATCCAGATGTAATCCTATAAATGACATGTATGAATAGTTGGAAAATAGTGTTGCCTACTAACGCCAATTACTAGTCTCTAGCATCACTTAAATCACATCACAATATATGGACTAAAAGTAAGTGCACAAAGATCGAACTCATTTAGCATATTAGAGTTTCCTTAATAAAGCTTGTTTGAAGTTGAAGATATAAAAATTCATGGCAAACAAAAAAGAAACATTCAGCACTAGTTATCAGTCAACCATAGGAAGCAATAGTCCATAATATTCAATTTGTTGTCGGCTATAGTATTGTGCCCCTAAATCACCAAAAAAAAAAAAAAAAGAGCACCTGGTAAACCACAAATAACAATCCCAACCTCACCTTATGAGTATGATCAGCTTCTTATCCAACATAAAAGTGCTTCCATTTTGTAGCTAGCTAGAATGAAGAAAAAACAAATGGTGGGGCTTGTCTTACTTTGCGAGATCTAAATCAAACTGAAATGCCTCCAATGGAGAACCAGTTTGAAAAATGACTGTTTATTAGGATTCACGTGCTCATGAGCTTTACTCAAACAACAATCCCTCTTCATTTAAGGCTGATTATAGAGAAATAGGCTATGGATTTGCATAATAAATTAGGCTATACACTATTTTAAGTCAAAGACTGATCCTCAAAAATGGGAACATAGTATAAGGTTTAAATTCTATTTTCTAGATCTAACGGTGCACAAGTAACAACTTGTGCACTGTTCGATTTATAATATCTAATTTGAATAAAGAAATTGATCAATTTGAAAAGGAGGGTGATCATTTCTTTAAAAATGAAGATTAAGGTTTCACTTGAAATAGAGATAATTAAGATTTTATTTCTTGAATTTAACGAAGTAAAAATTTCACGATAATTAAAATTAGATTTGATCTGAAGCATGAAATGAAATGAATAAATTTCAAAAGAAAAGAAACCTTTTCTAGAGCTAGCTCACAATGCCTACCATAAGCAATCTCTTTCTTCCACTGCAATTAAGGAGTTGGTCAAAAATGGAACTTTCAGTTTCTGAAACTCCATTATATTGGCTTAAGACATTACCTGTTTAGAAGACTGTTTGTACCGTGAAGCGCTTTGTTCTATTCCTTCACTCTATATCCATAGGAAAAGCTAGTTATAGAAGGAAGCAAAAGGAGAAAAGCAAACTGACCCACATACATTTGATACCTAAAGATAAACAATTATAGTGCTAGACAAATCTGACACATGATCTTTGCAAAGTTAAATCCATCCTTTTCAATACCATTCTGAAATGATTTGCCAATACCCATTAAAAGACTGGAAATTAATGCAAAACAAAAGCAAAAAAATAAAATAAAGAAAAAAGAACAACACTCAAAAACGACATACAACATGATCTGCAAATCTATTACTTGTCATAGATGAGCTTTCCGAGTACACATATCTATGACAAATTGGTTGTTAAGTCACAACTAGAACTACTAGTACATAATTAAAACACTCTTACTCCTACTACTTCTACTACTACTACTACTGGTTGCATCATCACTGAATAAAAGAGTACCCAATAGTTCCATACCCTTCAATTTTAAGCATAGTTTCTGAACCAAAAAAAAAAAAGCAACATAAAGAAAAGTTTTACTACATAAGGATGCAATAGTAATAGTAACAATAAAAATACTTATTGAAACAAAATAAAAACACTAATGCAAAGTAAGAGTGGTGGAACACTGGCATGGTGTCTCATGCATAGCAGATGAATTTATTTTGATCTTACTGGATTATTACTAGTGATTACTCGCATCGGGTGGTGGTGGCAATGCATTTGCTGGTTGCTGAGGTGGACGCTTTCGCTTCTTCTTCTCATAGCTAATCCCTCTTGCTTTGGCCTGTGAATCACGAACCTCACGTAGGTACAGCCTCACTGCTCGAGCTCCAAACGGGTTTGCCTCTGGCTTGCCTCCGTGTTCTTCGAAGGCGGCTCTGAGGCGACCGATGAGAGCATCGAGGGAACCCCAAGCTTGGCGAAGTGGACATGGACATGGGGCAGGTGGGTTTGGATGACCAAAGAAGGGACACAGCTGGGTGTGGACCTTGGTCTTGCCAAACTGATCTAAGTACCGAAGGAATTCAAGGACATGGGCTCCACTGCAGCGTGAGAGAGAGAGTGGTGGACGGTGGTTACGGAGGTACTGTCCGAAGGTGTTCCAGTCACGGCGTTTCTGATTCTCGTAGCGGCTGAGAGTGGTGGAGGAAGAGGAGGAGGATGAAATAGCTGATGGGGATGATGATGCTACTACGCCTATGCCTATGCCTACGCCTACGTTGCTGCTGCTAGCTGCTGAGGTGTTTGTGTTTATGTTAAGGCTGTGGCTGAGGCTGTGGTTGTGGTTGTGGTGGGTGGTTGTGATGGTATTGGTGCTGAAGTTGATGCTTGCGCTGTCTGCGTTTGAGGTGTCAAATTCGTGAAGTGAATCCATATTGAAGGAATTTTTAGTGTTTCTGTTTTCTTGGATCTTGAAGTGGTGGTTGTGAGATAGATTTGGTTTTGGTTCTTTCTAGTTTTTTGGGTCAAAGGGTGTTTGTGTTTTTTTTTGGGGGTTATGAAAGGAGAGGAGGGGTAGCTAGGTTTTGTGAAGGAGGGGACAGAGTGAGACAAGTACTTAGAAGTTAGGAAAGAACTAAAAATGGAAAAGGCAGGAGGAGATGATAAGAGGATGTGCGTTTAATGTTTTTATGATGCTTTAGATCTAAGATCTGGGGACAAATTGGAACTAGTTTTGGTGGTGACTATTGATTGAGGATGAAATTAATGGAACATCAGAGAAAAGTCTTCTCTGGAGCACCAACTAGTATATTTCAACTGGGACTACTACAACTACTACTACTACTACCACTACTGGATTTCAATCATGTCATGGGAGAGGGAAAAGACAGAAAAAGGGATCAAGAGCTTACTATAGAGAGAGAGAGAGAGAGAGAGAGAGGGAGAGGGAGAGGGAGAGAGGAAGAAAGTAAGAAAGGAAGATTTAGGAGTAGGGGAAGATGATGATGATGATGGGGGATGATATATAGGAAGGAGAAAACAGCAGTAGGGCTACACTCTGATTATTATAATGTTTTAATACCTACTATTTTTTAATTTTTTTTGTTTGCTTTGAGGTTCTTTGAATCTTTTCTTTGATCAATCCTAGAAACCTTGAAAGGCTTATGATGTTGGGTGTGGCTTTTGCCAACTTTGATTTCTGAAAACGTTTTTGAGAAGAGAAACCGGCTGATTGAAATTTTTTTTTTTTTTTTTTTAATTTCCTAGAAAAGGGGAAGCAAGTGTGTTCCTCTGTCCTAAGTTACCCAAAAAGAGTGAGTTCCTCATAGGCCTAAATGAGAGAGAGAGAGAGAGAGAGCGAAAAAAAGAGGGGGTGAATAATGTTTATTCATAATTGGGTAAGTGAAAGGAAGGTTTTTTTAGGGCTTTTGTGGAAATAGGTAGAGTTTGACAGTGAGATGGAGAGAGAGAAGGAGTTGATGGATGGGGACAAGACAAAGCTATTGGTTTAAAAATATGAGGGAATAACATGATTTTGTTTCTTCACTCTTTTGTATTGATTGACAACACCTTTTCCCAATGACCACTTCACCCTCCCACTGATTTTCCTTCAAGAATCAGGAACAACTTGCCTATAAATATTCATACCTTAAGCCATGGGTCTATCAATTACTGTTTCTCCAGACATACAGTTGGTTCAATGCACATCACCACCATCTATAGAGGGTCAGGTGACTCAGGTTTCATGTAAAGAGAGGGGGCCCATTCTCCATGTATGGCGGTGATGTAGGAGTATATTAGAGAGAATCTCCACCAATTACCGAAGAAGATGGTTTTCCTTGCAGAATCATACATAATGGGTAACACCTCACAACGAAAAATTCACTAGATAAGTGACACTTGACAAAGAAAAATGTTATTTTTATTTTATTATTTTTCACACTGTTTTAATTTTTCATGATATGGATGTTGACTTGTAAAGGTTATGTAAATACATCACAATAATAAGTCTACTAAAATCAAAACTTTTACATTGGGAAGCGTGAACTTACTATTTTTTTTCTTATATAATAGAACTTACTATTATTTATATATAATAAAAATAATCATATAAAATTGATATTACTTCGACTTAGCTTATAACCATAACAAATTGTGAGAAATGTTATATTCTTATCATTACTCATGTCACATGAAATATCCGTAAAACTATAAAATTATATATGTCATGAATAATTGAATCGTATTATTGATTTAAAACTCTTCCTATTTGTTGAATTTTATAAAATATTGATGACGAATAAAACTTATATGCACCTTACCTAAGAATTGTGTGGTTAGTTAGCAAAGACACCTCCCTCATCATTCTCACCCGGACACTAATCAACCGTTGAGGACGCCTTCCGCCCATGATTAATTAAGTTCTTTTCGAATTTTTTACGCTTACTCCACCATGGAATTCTAAAAATTTTATCCTTCAACTTTGAAATGAGTGAATTGGATTTTATTCATCCTAAGTCCTTTTGCCCATCCACTTATGAAAATTATAAAGTCGCGAAAAGTTGTCAAAGAGGCTAAATGTACCGCTTAAGAAAGCAAGTTTGGGACAAATGATGGAGAAAAGAATATTTATAAACTTGCTAAGATAAGGGAAATGAAAACAAGATACTTGAATAGTTTCAAGTGCTTTAAAGATGAAGATCAAATATCAAAGAGTGTTAGTAAAAGATGAGCACACTAAAGGGAGATGGAAAAATTATTTTGATAAACTTTTTAGTGGAAGCAATACAAAAGATTAGAGTGATTTGAATAACTCATATTGAGGATAGAAACTGTAGATTTGTTTGAAGAATTAGGATGACTGAGGTAAATGAAGCATTAAGGAGGGTGAAAATGGGAAGCCATGGGATTTAACGAAATCCCCATTGAAGTTTGGAATTGCTTGGGTGATGTGGGGGTATATTGGTTGACAAAGTGTTAACAAAATACTTAGTGAGTGGATGAAAAGTACTCTAATACCTATTTACAAAAACAATCTGTACAAATTACAGTGGAATCAAACTTATGAGTCACACTATAAAACTTTGGGAGAGAGTGATTGGACATAGGTTAAGACACGAAACACAAATATCAAATAATCAATTTGGTTTTATGCGAGGGAAAAAGATAAAGAGGCTTATAAACATTTTCTTATGATTTTTTTATTAATCTACACAAAGCATATGATTGGATCATTAGAGAGGTTATGTGGCAGATTTCAGAAATGAAATAAGTTCCTCTAAAGTATATTAAGTTGATTAAGAGTATGTATAACGAAGATGTAACAAGTGAGAACAAGTGGAGACATCACAAGGAGTTTTCTATCATTATAAGTTTGCACCAAGGATCAACATTAAGTCCATATCTATTTGTACCAATGGTGGATGAGCTCATTAAATCGATTCAAGAGAAAGTTCATTGAAGTATGCTTTCTACAAATTATGTAGTTTTAGTTGATGGAACTAGACGTGTTGTTAATATCAAGTTAGAAATTTGACGAGACACTTTAAAATCTAAGAATTTTTATTAAGTAGGACTAAAACAAAATACATGTAACATAAGTTTAGTAAAAATAGAAATAGAGATGAAATGGTTATAAGACTTAATGGTCAAGAGATACCAAATAGTGGGAATTTTCGATATGTGTCATTAAGCCTTGTGACATGTCACCTTGACTAACCTATTCTCACCGACTTACCCTAAGAAGCTTGAATCTCTTACTTATAAATTAGACATTGATTGCCGCATTTATGGCATTCAATTTGCTTTTATCTGTTTCTCTCTTTGATTTGAAAACATGTCACTCACGATTTATTCTACTAATATGTTTGTGTAGGCACCTCATTTTTCTACCTACATACATCAAATATATCCAAACCCTAAAATCCTGGAACACCTAATTCTCAAAAATTAGGGTTAATAATCCACATTCACAAAAACCTTAAATTCTGGAATGCATACAACTATGCGAACTAGGTTTACCACTCAAATATGATTTTGACCGTCAGATCAGGAATTAAATTCTTTAAAACAAATCTTTACGTTGAGATGATCGAAAAGACATCTTATAGGCTCAAATTGTATCACAAACAGAAAAAAGTTATAGCCAAAAGAACTTTCAACGGTTAAAGTACACAATAATTATTTAGTGATGAGAACATAAAATTATTTGGATTTAATTTTGATTGTTTTATTTAATGGATTAATCTTGATTAATGATGTGTAACTTTCTCATTGGTTTAGATTATGAATTATGATGCACTTTAATAATTAATTTAAATACTTAATATGATAATTAAGTGTTTTGATAAATTAAAAAGCCCTCTAATTACCTATCTGAAATCAAAAATCAAATTAGCTGATAACAAGAATAAAAATCACAATTATCTTCAAAACATAAAAGACAGAAGTCAAAAGACGTGCATTCTAAAATGGGGTGTCGTCTGACACTCTGTTGCCCAGTTCAACAAGGGCCAAACGACACTCTAACTTGTTTAGACTATATATGAATTATGATGCACTTTACTACATTAGATAATCATACGGATTAAATAATTAATCTAATAATTAAGTATTTTGATGAATTAAAAAGGCCTTCTATTACCCATCTGAAATCTAAAATCAAATTGGCTGATAACATGAATAAAAATCATAATTATCTTCAAAAAAATAAAAGGATTAGTAAAAACAAAGAGCATTCTGAGTTAGAGTGTAGTTCGACGCTCTGTTGCCCAGTTTAGCAGTCTGTAGAATGTTGTTCGACACTCTGTTATCCAGTTCGGAACTTTGACCCACAAATCGGCACACAATGTCATTTTTTGAGTGCCGTTGGGCACTTTAACTCCCATAATGATGGTTGAAGTCTTCAAGATGGGTTTTTGACTTATCCGACCAATATTTATCCGATTTTTCATGCATCATCATCAAACTCATCTTTCATCTGATGAGTTTAAGCTTAATAGAGTCATTGAAGCCTCAAGACTCCAAACTCTATCAATCCTCCCCTATATAATAGAGGGGAAATGAGTTGCCATTTGCACCATTGATCTCTTCCAGATTCACGTTGAATATTCTCTCAAACACACCATTTCCTATTTCCCATTTCAAGTGAACTTTAGACAAGGTCTTACCACCAAAAAGAGTGGAGAAGCACTATTAATGTTCCGGTAAATTCCTACCACCATTTCCAAATAAGAAAGGAGGAGGAGCACGATCCATTGGAGCAGCATCCACCCGATCTTTGAAGAACGATCCTTGCAGTCACACGATCATCGAAAGAACAATTCTAGGAAAACGATCATTGGAGCATCGTCAAGAAATCCACTATCAAGAGTGCATGCAGGTATAATCTTAAATTCATTATGGTTGATGTGTTTTACATTAGATAACATGTTTAGGATCTAACTATAACATGTGATGCATGAAATACACTTAACAACAACATGAACAAAATAAATCTGATTGTATGAACACCATGACTATAGTGCATTGACATGACAAACATATTTGATCATTCTTAATCTAGAAGACCAACTTTGATCATGTAAAATGGGTGCCTAACACCTTCTTGTTTTGTAAGCAAATTCTCGAACTTAGAATGAACGTTCATAAACTAGGTCTTGTCCATGATGTAAATTTATTTTTACATAGATTGTCACTAGAAAATTATCAAATGTAATTTTCTTAGATTCTACTGACAAAAATCTTAAGCATGATTTTCTCTTTTCTATATTCACTTTAATTTTATCATTCAATTCAATAAAGGATAATTTTTCTTTAGAGTGTCTTATTTTGTCTGATAATTAAAATAAGTTGCAACTCGAAAAATATTCTTTCGATCTAAGGATTGATCCATCGTCAACTGGGTCACGTTTTGAGGTCTACTTGACATTCGGGTCATGGTACTCACACTTTGGAGGAGCTTTCCACCTTGAACAGTACTTTTTATTCATTTGCTTTGTTTTCCCCTCCATAGTACTCCTTCATTGTTATTTTGCCATGATGTAATGTACTATTCCTAAGAACTCACATTTTTGCAATATCTCCCTTTGGTAGAAACCATTACAATCGCTTTTGACTAAGGTCGTTGGTCATCCATTTATGTTCCATTTATTTGGATGGAAAATGTTTTATGCATATGCTGGGGTTTGGAACAATGGGAAACTCAAATTAATGGACAACGTTTTTTGCTGTCAATGGAAAACAAGCCTAATAAGTAGAATTTTTTTTCAAGTTTTAAGAACAAAAAATATCACTACAAAAACTCTTCTAATGATAATTTCTCTCATTTCACCCACTCTCATTCTACAAAAACCGACCGTTGACCGCTATTGACCAACCGTTGACTTTTCCCAAATGATCCTTTTTGCTCACATTAGTAGCTTTCCCTTTCCCACTTAATTTTTCGTGTAAATTCAAATTTGGTATAAATTTTCCCATTTGAAGCTCTCAAGTGACCCCAAAAATAGAAAATGTTTTTCCATTAGGGTCTATTTTCGTGAAGGAAAGCTTTTATTCATATAATTATTTGGAATTACAATAAATATTAATGATTTTTCATTCGAGCCATATAATAAAAAATGTTTTATGGCTCATTTTCATGGTATCAATCAAATACAAGAAAATAAGTCATGCAAACAGTCTTAGTGTGCTTAGTGTGATTGTCACCTCTTTAAAAAGGTTTGGTGGTCCTTTCCAGACTTAATATTGGAGGGGAAATAATTCGGGAATAACCAAACCAGAGCTCAAAACCAGGAATTTAACTAAATCATATGAATTTATAGTTCGGTCACTGCCGAGCTACTCCACTGTGTTCGGTTTGTGCCGAATCATGTATCTGTTCGATTTGATTAGCTAAAATATAGTTCGGCTAGCGCTAAAATAAGCCGGGATTATTTTGGAACCCAGCATTAAATGCTTCTCTTGGTTTAAACTCTAAATAAGCAGCTAAGAACTGATGTCTGCTTTACCATCCATAAATGCATAAAATATCTAGGCAAAAGAATGTTGAATATGTCTTATAAATTAAACCCAGAATTGACGGTGATGGGTGGTGATTAAAATCATTCATTATGGCTGACAGAACGTGGGTTCTGGGAAGAAATAAGCAATAACAAGTTATCTAAATATCTCTGAATACTGGCAGAGTTAAGGTATTGGGAAGAGGAATAATGAAATATCTTAAAATATCCCATGTTGGAGGCAGGTATAAATAGAGGAAGAGGCAACAATTTATGGGGTACGTGCACTTTTACCATAAAACTTTCCTTTAGCTCTGTTTTTAGTTTCTTTCTCATATTTCGATCCATAAACTGACAAAGGCATCGGAGAGCAAAAGGCCAACCCCCACTGGGTTGACCAAGATTCTAACGATCCCTTCTGTGTTTTAGTTGTTTCTCATTGCAAGACCAGTGGATTCTGTTCGGACAAACCTCATAAAGACTATCTTCTTATCTTTGAGTCAGCTTTTGTATTTGTTACTTTTTATGTTCTTCCAAATATATATATATTACTCATTTATAATGCTAAATTAATAGATTATTATTAAATGGTTTATATAAACTAGAACCAGTTCAAACTCATCAATTTATGTCTTTAGGAGCACATCTACTGTTGATGGGTATTATCACGGTATTATATTTGTAAAATTCAGCAATAAAGTAAATGAGTAATTATTGTTAAGAAAAATTCTTCAGCAAACTTCATGATAATTTTTTTGAATATGTGAATCAAATCCCTCCTCGATGCTAAATCGTGTCATTGAAGGTAAAAGGGCGATATCAGAATGTTATGAAGTTGTATTAATCATGACTTTCAAAGGAGAATGTCCCAAGGAGACATGGATCAACAGTAGTTATAGGTCCAATCAAGTAATAACATGATCATTACCAAATCTGGTATCAACACTTAACATTTCTAGAAATAGACTTGATGTAGGACTGTTCCTTAGATTTAAAACATGGATTATTAGATATAACAATGGTTCGGATTTGGATTTGGCGCAGCTGAGTTCAAATCATTGCTGCTTTTGAGTAAAATTAATTTACCTAAATATAAGTAGGTCAAATTGCGGGTCCTCTTTCCTAAATATTAAAAATAGATCAATCAATAAAAATTGATAAAAGATCAAATATCTCAATTAGTAGGTGGCCTATTACAAAATTAATACAATTTATGACCATTGAAGTCATAGAATTTTTAAAAAAATTACAACAAAAATTGAGATGAATGCCCTAAATATTTCACAAATTAATTATACACATCACACAAACCCATGAGGTGCAAAGTGTGCCACACAAGCACGACAATGCTCCATATATGTGCATGTGTACTAGCGCCACATATGTTTACTTTATTGATTTATTTCTTAGTGTTTGTTGTATTTTATAAACCGACAAAAGATTTTATAAATACAACAAACTTACAACTATTCATAGGATCTAGTTTTGCAATGTCTGATGATTAGACATTTGCTATCATCTACAGGCTTACTTTTAGCGTCTATTCATTAAAAAAAAATAATAATAAAAAAATGTAGTGTTCTTTTTCTTTAACACTTTGTTTGGTTTGATGGAAATAAAAGAGAAGGGATAGATTAAGAAGGACGGGAAGCCATTTCACTTGTTTGGTTCAATGGAGGAAGGAAAATGTTGATGAGGTGGGATGGATTTCCATCGGGGCGCACAATATTGTGTCCGCCCAAATTGGGTGGAAAAGGAAGGAAGAGATTCTTGTGCCATTTGATTTTGCATGAAATTATCATTATGTCCTCTGTGTTACTTTTTTTTTTTCAAACACTTTTTATTTTTTAATCTTTTTTGTTACGTTTTTATTTTTTTTTTTTTCAATTTTGTTTGAATAAATAAATATTTTCTCTAACCTCTTTATTTCACTCTCACACATAACTTAACTTTTTCACATGAGTCAATTATTATTATTATTTTTTTTCAATCCTCTAATATACATGCAAATTAAAAGAAATGTTAAAAATGTTTATATTTATATTTTTATATAATGACATAGAAGCCAACAAATAATAAAAAAAAGTAAATCATTTCCTTTCCACTTCCTTTACTAACCAAGCAAAAATAATAGAAATTGAAATCTATTAAATATATCCATAAGGGCATGAATGACAAATACTTATTTTAAAAATAGTTTTTCTTTTCTTTTCCTTTCTTTTCCTCTCTACATCCACACACACCTAAGAGCAACTCCAACACTAGTCTTCATTTTATCTCCACATATGGAGAATTTTTCACATGTGGAGAGTCATTTTTACACTTTCACTCCAACACTACTCTCTATTTTATCTTTATTTTTATTAAAATAATATTTTTATTATTTTATTTTAACTTTTTTTTCTCTCTCCTCGTTTCTCTTTTCTTCTTCCTTTCTCCTCTCCGGTGACCCACACCACACCGCCTCCCTCCTCAATCCACACCACCCCAGGCCGAGACCCACACCACACCACACCACCTCAGGCCGAGACCACCACCCCACCCAAATACCCGAAACCAAGACAAGACCAAACCACCACGAGACCCACGCCGCAGCTCCTCCACCGCGAGCCTAACGCCGTATTCCCCTCCACCGCGAGACCCAGGTTTTTCTCTCTCCTCGTTTCTCTTTTCTTCTTCCTTTCTCCTCTCCGGTGACCCACACCACACCGCCTCCCTCCTCAATCCACACCACACCACCTCAGGCCGAGACCACCACCCCACCCAAATACCCGAAACCAAGACAAGACCGAACCACCACGAGACCCACGCCGCAGCTCCTCCACCGCGAGCCTAACGCCGTATTCCCCTCCACCGCGAGACCCAGGCCGAGACCACCACCGCGAGCCTGACGCCGTCAACACAAGACCAGACCCACCTACCGGTTGGGTTTGATGAAAACGGAAGCACAGAGAAAAGGAAAAAAAAGGAAGAGAGAGAAAAAATCGTGAAAATGAAAAGAGAAAGAAAAAAAAAAAATTTTTTATTGGATACAGAATGAACAGTAATTTTTTATTTGGGAAGAGTTACTGTAGTAATATAGCAGATGAAGAGCCGGATGAAGAGTTCTGTTGGAGCTTGTTTTTGGGTTTTGGCTCTGTATTTGTGGAAATACAGAGCCGGGTTGGAGTTGCTCTAAGGAAATATTTTTATTTTTCCTTTCCACTCCCTTTCTCTTCTCTTGCTCCTATCCCTTTTTTTTTTTTTTTCCTTCCCATTTCCTCAGGTGCAACCAGACACAGTGTAAAACTTAAAACCTAGGAAAAATAACAGTATGTTTAGGATGAACGGATAGGCAGTTAAGGCATTGATACACAAAATATATACATAAATCTCTAATATCACTCAAATACATGTATCTTCACTTTTGGTATACAATGACATACCATGTACCCTCCACTATATGAAGTATAAAAATCTATATAAATATATAATTTTGTTTTGTAGAGAAGTATTCCTTTGGATTTTAAATATCTAAATCATATGGCTAACAAAATATCTTTCCCCTAGAGTAATAGGATGGAAAACTAAGATAATTACAATTTACCACACAACTTCTTTTGACTTGGAAAATGCATTCTTCCAACTAGTATTCCATTTTCTTGTTCCACTAGATTAAAAAGTTTTGGGTAAATATATGAAAAGTTGAGAGCGCTTTCTGTAACACTACTGTGCCTTATAGTGAGTTTGTTCGTAAGTATCTCATTAAAAAAGAAAAAAAAAAAAAGCAATGTTTCTTTATTCCTCAGCTTTACTATTACCCATGCAAAAACTATACAAGGAGCAAGTCAGATGTCCAAATCACTAGCTAGATGACTGCAATGAAGCATCTCTCTTTCTAAGAATTTCCATAAAAAGAAAACTAACACCCCACGTTCTGCGTGTCTATATATCTGCCTTTCACCTACGTGTGTTAGAGTAACTCCAACAATTTTGTAAAATTATCTCTACTCTATCTCTATATTTACACTATCAGCAACTCTTTATTTATTTTTACTCCAGCAGTTCTCTCTATTTCACTCTCTACTCTATTTAAATATATTTTTTTATTCTTTTATCTCATTTAAATATTATATTTTTTATTCTTCTTCATTATTATTTCCCACAAAAAATAACCAATTGCCATAACAAATCCTTCCCACCCGCCACCACCACAACCACCGTAAATCAACCCAGAGCAACCAAAAACCACCGCAACTACCACCGTGAATCAACCATCAACCACCACAAATCTAACAAAAACCACCACAAAATCAATTTCTCAGCAACCAAACAGTCAAATTCCAAAGTTTCAAAACTAAAGAATTAAAAAGGAAAAAAAAAACCAGATCCGGCACGGCTCCACCACCTCCAGGCCGAGACCCACGGCTCCACCACCAAAAACCCAAACCCGTTTCCAACCACCACACCGTCAACCACAACCACGCCGTGAACCCAAGCCCAACCACCACGCCGTGCACCGAAACCCAAGCAGCAAAACCCAGAAAACCCAACCGGCAAAACCCAGAAAACCCAACCACCACGCGGTGAACCCAAGCCCAAGCCCAAGCCGTCAACCACCACCACGCCGTGCACCGAAACCTAAGCCTAAGCCCAAGCCACCACACCAGGCCGATCTCGGCAGCGCAAGCCCAAACCACCACGTCGAGATCAGCAAACAACCAAACCCAGCGCAAGCCCAGCCACCGAATCAACCACCACCACACCGAGATCGGCAAGCCCAGCCACCGAATCAACCACCACCACGCCGAGATCGCAAGCCCAAGCCACCAATCAACCACCACGCCGGCGTTTCCAACAGCAAACCGAAGCCCAAGCCCGAGCCACCACCACTCTGAGATCGGTAAGCCCAAGCCACCACCACGCCGAGATCGCAAGCCCAAGCCACCAATCAACCACCACGCCGTTAACCACCACCACGCCGGCGTTTCCAACCGCAAACCGAAGCCCAAGCCCGTTTTGTGCTTCAACAGAAAACGAAGAGAGAGCACAGAGAGAAGAGAGAGCACAGAGTGAAGAGAGAGAAAAAATCGGTTGAAATGAGATTTCGGGAAAAAAAATAAACTATATATACTCGGTGGTCCCGCTACTTATTTTAGTCGGTTTATTCGGATAGAAAATGAACAGTAGCTTTTCATTTGTGAAAAGCTACTGTTCATTTTGTAAAAATTTTTGGAGATACAGAGTTATAATAGAGGACTGCTGGAGCACTTTTTTTTGTTTTGTTCTCTGTTTGTAGAGATAGAAAGCAGTTTTATAGCACTACTAGAGGTGCTCTTAGCAACCATTTCGGGCCATTGGATTATTGATTAACCTTAAAACACCAAATTAGTCATATTTTGGGAACTTGCACATACATAACCCCTTTACAAAGTATTCATTATTTCAACCTCTTTTTTTTTTTTGGCTGGAGGATTTATGAACTCTTGTGTAAGTCATAACAGTTAAAGTATTGATAAATTTAGTTAAATTATTTATTAGTAAGAACAAATTCATGTTAGGTTGTTATATTGTTTGAATTGAAATGGATATATTAGGTTTTTATTAGTGTTTTTTTTTTTGTTGCTGAATTATTAGTTGATTGAATGATGTTATTATATATATATATATATATATATATATTGAAAAGATATTTTTGATAGTATTAATGATGATAATTATGCAATACTTTCAAATTATGAAAACGTGTAGAGAAGAATTGTACGTAATAAGTTGTTGAATTTTTATGCTTAACAGTATCAATCCATGTATTTTTATTTTATTTAATTAATTTTAAGTTAGAGTTTGCACCTACTAGATAACAATCCTGATGTGAGACTCAACACACATTCAACTAATTCAATATCAATTTAGGGCATCACAATCTCTCCTATTTAAATCTGCGACGTCCTCGTCAAGGCTAACATTGTTTGGCAATGTCTTTGAACTCACTTGGGGTTACTAGGTTGGCTTTGATACCATTTGTAATGGTCCAAGGAAAAGCGCTAGTAACATATGTGTTCTACCTCAAAAGGACTAGGCTAGTCGTAACTGAGGGTGCTTGTAGTTGTTTATAAAACCTAAATTCGCTCAGTACATACCTGATGTAAGAGTCAACACATACTTAACTTATTCAATATCAATCTGGGACATCACAATTTTATAGGGAATCCTTATAGAATTTAAACTCAATAAGTTTTTATGTTAAGTTTATTAAGGTTTTCTTATGAAAATAACAACAACCAAACCTTAGTTCTAAAATTTTTGAGACTGACGATTTCTTATGACAATAAGTAAACTACCTATTGGATTTTACTATTTATGTAATAGGTTTCATTGAGTAGATCAAATACATGAAAATCCATATAGATCTGATGATTCTAATATATAATTTAATCAAACTTTATTAGATATGTTAAAGATATATCAAGACTCAATACTAGTCCAAGCCCAAGTCCTATTGTGCAAGCATAGAAATTCTACCTGTCGTTAATATTTATAACGCTAGTTAATATTTGGTCATTTTAGGGCTTGTCTCCTATAAATACCCCCACTAGGAGCTCATTGTAACACATGATATAAGAATCTCATACAATAAAAATGTAGCTATTAAGGGTTTTTTTTTTCTGTGAACGTACGCCATCAGACTGAACCACATAACTCTTGCTTCTGCTTTGTGTTTCCCTAAACCCTTTACAAATTCTTATTGATTTCTCATTACTTGCTATTAGAATATGCTATCACTGCAATCATTCTAATATGGTATTAGAGCACCAATTATTCCAGATGTTATTAATTGTTTAAATTAATGAAGATATTGTGATAAACATTAGAAATTAGATTAAAATACGTTGATTGTTTTTATAAACTCCATTATTACACTAGACAAATAAAATTAAAGGTTGTGGTTATCTATCTTATGATTGATTTTTTTTTTTTTTGATAATATGATATTTACAATAACGAGATTTGAATCTTGATTATCTTCGTATAAAAGAACAAGCTTTTGACTATCTTATGATTGACTTGTGATTAAGAGATTTATTTTATAAAAATTATTCAAGAATAGCCAAGTAATATAGATAAAGGCCAGTCATGAGGCTGGACAGTCTTTGGTGTCTAACGCATTCCCAAGAACGTACCTTACCTCAAGACTAGTTTTTTTGTGTATGGATTCAAATTTGGTTTTTGAACCTATAAATCAGGTGGCGAATCATTTGTTTTTTTCCCTATGCTCTTAACCTCACAAGGTTCAGTGACACAAACGATCCCTGAGATGTCTTGACGGTATCTCACCCCCCCCCCTCCCCCCCCCAACCAAAAAAACGTAATTTTTTTTTTCCCTACTAAATAAGTAACATTTCATTTGTTTGTCTAAAAAAAAAGTGAATTAAACAAAGTGAAATATATATTATTAGCTGTATAATATATTATACTATGTATGCATATAATACAAACGGTTTTTAAATTGTACCAACATGTTAATGGACTTGGATAATATAATGAAATGTATCATTATCTTGGAACCACTCCTAAGGAACCTCCTTATATAATTTACTTGGTGTATGTGGGATAAAAGACTACATACATTTGAAAAAATAATTAAGTGTTTGAAGAGGTCTAAACAACCACGTTAAAAAAAGAGAAATTATTTCATCAAATCACAAGCCTACAAAATCAAGGCCGTATTAATGTCTCTTCTTTTTTCTCCTTAAAGAAAATCACAGCAGAATTTCTTTGATTACACGCTAGCTAGCTAATTGCCTAATCATTCGTAATATTCCATTTAGTACGAACATGGTCATATTAGTCCTTTAACCAAAGGGTTTAAAATCAATTTTACAGCAAGATATCAAAAATAAGATCCGGGTAGCGGACAAAGAGGCAAAGCCTACCCGCATATTGTTTCCCTTTTCTTTTACTCTTTGATTAAGAAAAAAGCAAAGTAGCATAGAGATTATCATGTCGCAAATCTTTTCAAAATTGAGATAATATATAGGTGCAAAAAAGCTTTGCTTCAATAGAATTAAACATGTTCTATAAAAAAAATAATAATACAATTAAACATGATTCTTTTTCTAAAATTTTAACGAAGAATTGCCTTGTTTTAATTTGGTCCGATGTGGGCATAAAATTTAAAGTGGTGAACTAAAAGTGCCAACACAGCACTCAAATTTAGGTAAATGTGTACGGTTCTTTATTAACCACAACTAGCAGAAGATAATAGTCTCTTGGCCTTAGGAAAAGCAACCAGTTACTATTTACCCTATCCGTACAATTCTCTCAAGTCTTAACTTTATGTTGCCCCTTATTTTGAGGACAATATTTTGCTGCTTAATGTTTTGATTCCTGAAGTAAACAAGGAAACCATAACATTCACAATCACAACCTTAGCTTGCACTCAAGCTTTGTACTCTATGTTTGAGTTTAACCCTATGTTTGGTCTGCGCTCCTCCCGTCTCCCATTGGTCATTTCTTTCTGTTTCAAACATATCTTAACAATATATTCGGATGGTAAATTTGTTAAATACAAAGAATTTTACAAATAATTGAATTTACATCCCTATCATTTAAAATCTCATTATTTAAATTAGTTCAGCCGTATTATGCTCGTGCAACAGTTAGTTATTACCAACTGTTTGAGCATAATTAAAACTCTCTTTATTTGTATTCTAGCTGTTCATGTGATTACCTGGTCAAACTCAAAACAAACATGTTGCATTACATATTTTAAATCATTAATAAAATATTTTGTTATAATTTTTATTTTTATTTTTACAAAAGTGGCCTCGCTTAGGAAGAGGAATATATATATATATATATATATATATCAAAACTAGATTTACGCTTTACTAGCACTAGATTAGGTATGTGTGATGCACATATTAATAAAAAAAAAATCATATGTAAACTAAGGCAAATATTTCACTAATTTAAATGAAATTGAACAGTAAAATAGATACTAAAATATAAATAGTAAATAATGATTAATGACATATCAAATAAGGAGGTAACAAAGAGTGTGATTTCAAATAGGATAAAATTGTGGAAAATAATACATGTGGTTGATGCTGACTAGTCTTTTGAGGACCATAGCTAACCATAAAATTTTGGGACAAAGGTTTGGTAGTCGTTATTGTATATATATATAATGCATATAATTTATACTTAAAAATCATTTATATATATATATATATATATATATATATATATATATATTATTTAAAGAAAATTTATCAAGTCGGTTTTATATAATTCGAAAAAAATATTTTCTTTTTGTCCCAGTGTAATTCTCCTTTACATTTACATTAATCAAAATTAAAAAATTACAATTTATTTTTTTAAATGTACAATTTATCTAATTAAAAAAAAAAAAAAAAGATAAGATAAAAAAATCTATGCATTCCCATATCACTAGCTGTCTAATGTTCCCCTAAAAAAAACAAAAAAGAAGGCTCTCTAAATGTAAAAATGAAGAAAATGAAAAAATTTTTACTAAAGAGATTTACTTATATATATTATCAAGTCATATGCTTTAAATTTTCTTAAAGTTAATGAGTTAAATATGAGAAAAAAAAGAGACATTAGTACTTTTAATGAGTGTTTGTACCATTTTTTTTTTTTAACATGAAGGGGGAAATTAATTCATACATAATTTAAAATCTTTTATCAGTAAAATACTAAAATGGAAGGGAAGAGGTGGAATTTGAAAAGCGAGGCCACTGGCCCCCACTGCCTCCACCACTACTAAGAGAGAAAAAAAAAAAGGGATATCTACTTTTTTTTTTTTTGAGATTAAGGGATATCTACTTAGCACAACTACAGAGATCCAACTTTCTTTTCTTTTCTTTTTTCAAAAGGAAAACAAATAAATAACTATTCTTTCCTGAACATAAATTAGAACTTTCATTTCATGATTAAACTTGCGTTAAATTTCCACGAAGAACTGTTTCAAGGAAAATAAGGTCAAACTATCCATGAGTTGCTTGATTGCCTCCTCTGCCAACGCATGTTACTTTCCCACATATGAAGGAATTGTGTCTCCTTTTTGCATCGTCTACTAAGAATGGGTCTCCTTTTGGTACATATGGGATTCGATTCTGATAACTTATTCAAGAACAATAAATTTTAGGCTAATATTATTTCCACATCTTATTATGATACTTCTGCACTATTGGTGCGAAAATATTATTAATGGATGTGAAAATAACACTTCTCTAAATTTTATTAGTTGAGATATAATACAATAAAATTTCATTTCATCTTACAACGTTTATTCAATAATGATTGGTTTTTACTATGAGGCTGATATTGATATTACTATTTGATATTGATATTTACGAATCTAAAAGGATTGAAATTTCACATAGTGTGTCAAGTTGAGTTGTCATTGATCTCACTTGGGTTAATTACAATACAAAATATAAGAGATCAGTGTGTAAAATTTTCCGTATCTCTATAGTTTTCGTATTAATATCCCAATTAATAATATTGACCATTGGCCACCAATGACGGCATAGATTTTAGTGGCCAAGAACTGACATTGTTGGACCATATTGATCTAATTGAGATCCCATGCTATGGTTAGACCTATTGCTTCATGCAATTGTCTTTCAAGGTTTGAGAATGAAAGTTAAAAAGTTCATATTTAATCTCAATCCTAAGATCAAAAAACTTTTAACCTCTTAACTTTTTAGTGTATTACACTTTCCCTTTCAGTTACTTTTTTATTTTTATTTATTTATTTTTAATCTTATAATTACATAATGCAATAGCCCTCTCAATCCCATATTGACCCATACCAACATTTATCTACAAATTAACTATGGTGACTTAAAAGATTTACAACAATTCCACTTTATGGAAATTTTACTTCACGACATCGATATTTCCACTATTCGTAATGCTACAAATAATGGCGGAGCCAGAAAATTTATCCAATGAGATCATTCAACCATACATGAATAAATCGACAAACACCCCACCAATGTTCTTCTAGGGGAATTGGTGGCTAAGAAGTTGATAATAACCATTTTGCATATATACTCTTCTATTTTCATTCTGATCATTAGGATGCTACGATGATACTTTGATATTTTTAATTTTGTAATGTTAGATCCATAGGAAGAGTTTTTGAGTTTATACAACTTTGTTTGGAAGAATGATCAGTGGTAGTGACATGAGTTTCATAGATAGGAAATGAATCTTGTGACACAATTGATTTTTTTTTTTTTAATTATCCATGGTGTTATTGGCTTTATTTGCTTAATTAGACCTAAATATAAAATAAAAATTAATTAGATGCATTTATTACTTTTTGTTATAATTTGGGGCCTAAAGTTAAACGGTCTTTTTAACTTTTTTGTTGCAAGTTTTTAAGAAGAGAGAGAGAGAGAGAGAGAGAGAGAGAGAGAGAGAGAGAGAGAGAGAGAGAGGGGCGGAGGCAGAAATTTTTTTTAGGGTGGGCTAATTGTGAAAAAAAAAAATTTAACTGGGCTAATTAGATAATTTAAGGTATTTTTTTGTAAAATATATATATATAGGTAAAAAAAAAAACAAAAAACCAAACCTTGGCTGGGCTACAGCCCAGCCTAGGTTCAATGTGGCTCCGCCACACAGAGAGAGAGAGAGAGAGAGAGAGAGAGAGAGAGAGAGAGAGAGAGAGAGAGAGAGAGAGAGAACGGGAAGGAGAGGTTGAGGGAAAAAAGATAAGAAAGAAAATGGGTTACTATACTTTTGAGTTTGTGGGTTAGTTGTAAGTGTGTATTAGGTAAAGTTACTTAGGTGTAATATATTAGGTTTCTTAATTAAATTCAAACATGATACTTTAGTAAAACAAGTACACAAGTTAAGAAGTATTTAATATTCAATTATTAGCATTGATATACATTTTAAAAAAATAAACTTCATTTGTCAATAATTCATTGGTTTGTACGCACAAATTCATCATGGTTGTTTGTATTTTTCTTGATATATGCACACAATTTGACTTTATATTTTGAAAAATGTATAAAAACATTATTTAATATAGTGTTAGTAATATTGACCCCATATGGGTGAAAAAAAATTATTTTAATGGGTCAATGAGTCATTTTACCTAAGTAATTTTTTTTTCTTAAATTTTTAACCTATGTAAATTTTTTTTTTTACCATTCCAGTGGGGTCAATTGACCCCACTGAATTGCATGTGGCCCCGCCACTGGCTACAAATAGTTCCATAACCTGTTTTTTTTCTCTCTCCCTAAAAATAAGTTCTTTTTAGTGAGAGTTTCATCAAAAAGTTCTTTTTAGTGAGAGAAAAGCTTGAAGAAAAAGAAAAACGTAGATCGGTAGCTGTTGATAGAATGAGAATTGATAGTACTCTATTGAATAGGGTGAAGTTTAGGTGTAAAAAGAAAATTAAATTCTTTATCTTAAGATTTATATTACAGTTTTGTCACATTTAGATTACGAAAGTTTAAATGTAATGAATATCAAAATTATTTGTAAAACAAAAAAGTATGATATTTGATATTCAAGAGCGGACCTCATAATAAAAATATAAAAACAAGTGTAATTAGAGTTTAAGAAAAATAAAAATATTTTAGGACCTGTTTGGTACGTGTTTCTGTTTTCTGTTTTGGTTTCGTGACTGTTTTTAGTATTGAAGTTGGAACTTTAATCCTGATTTGAATTCAAGATTGTAAAAAAAACTCTGTTTGGTACATAGTTTTGATTTCACAACTGAAATCACAATTTAAAAAAAAAAAAAAAATAGTGTTTGGTACATAGTTTTAGTTTTTAAACTTAATTTTTATCATTACATTATTAATTTTTTTTTTTTCCTTTTTTCCCCACCACCCACGTACCCCTCCTTTCTTTTTACTTCTCCCCCACCACACATACATCCCTCCTCACCTCCATTTCATTTTTTACTCAGACCTCACAGTTCGTCCCCCTCCCCAGACCCAACTATGGCCTCGCCATCCTCCGCCTTGTCGCCAAGCCCTCCGTTGATGACTAGACCTCACTGTTCTCCTTCCACTTCTTCATGTCCTCCATCACTCCCATCCCCGAAACCCTCCTCTTCGTCGGGAAGCCACACTCCGTCAGCCTCTGAGCCAAACTCTCCGCAACCAAGTTGGCCTTCGCGACCTCGGGCTTCAATTTGACTGCTGCGGTCTCGGTTAACATGTTGACCACCGTCGAGTCGACTCAGTCTTCGGCGAAGAGGAGCGATTTGACTCGGGACACGTAACCCCGCACATCATTCCTGAGACATCAAGAAGAGACGATGACTTGTTGCGATCACGAAACGCATCGTTTTGTGTAAGCCGTTCGATTTCGAGAGAGTTCGAAAAAACGAGATTAGGAGTTGAGTGCGGCCGGAGAAGATGACGGCGTTGTTTAGGGAGTAAAAGGTTACGACGCCGT
>OU015772.1:9821171-9884557 GCA_907173295.1 Fagus sylvatica | reverse complement strand
TTTTTTTTTTTGCATATTCCAATGTTTACGGAAAATGAGTACACAAGCCAAAAAAGGCATAAAACTTTTTCCACCATTCTTGTGCCTTCATTCTTTCAATTCCTTTTTGCTGCCAATACCACCACCATCACCGCCACTACCATCGTTGTGGTTGTGGTTGTGGCTGCCACATCACTCGACTGCCCACCATTGCCAATACCGCCACACCATCATCAATGCCATCCCCACCACCATTACATATCTTCACTCCACTACTGCACCTTACATGAAATATCATAATTTTCCATGTGAGTCAAAAACGATACAAAGTATTTTGGTATCATTAATAAAGTCATAGTAAAACATAACAAATCTAATAATAAAAAAGTCTTTTCTTATTTTCGACAAATTCTTTTCACAAAAAACGTGGGATTGTAATATACTTTTTGAATTGTCAAGTTGATATCATACAATGCAATCCATTACAAATAAAGAATAAGGCGGTGCCACCACATACAACAGACGTCAATAATATATTCCCTCCATCCCACAAGAAATGAAAGCTAACAAAATGTCACTCTGTAAAAAACTAAAAAAACATAAAAGCTTTTTGAAAATATTTATATCCGTTTGGAACCAGTTTATTTGACTTTTTGCTGATTGTTTATTTCTTTTTGCTGAAAATTGGTTAAATTATGATTGTACGTAAAAAAAATAAAAAAATAAATAAAAGAAGAGTTTTTCAAAATTGTACATAAGCAAATAATTTCAAAGTTTAAAGAAAAATTTGATGGCAACCAAAATCAAAATGCTCGTCATTTATAAGGCTTTCATCTATAAGATAGAGAGAATGTAAAATTACTCAACATAAAGAATATTCCATTTAAGTTCTTGGGGAAGTTGAACACAAAATATACAAGCAAAAGTCTTCAATCGCATGCATTAATTAGCAAGAGTGCTTTTGTTTAAGCTAATAAGCTGACTCATTTTTTAAGTTATCTTATATATTTTATTTATTTTTCCTTAGCATAAGTAAAATTTTATCCAACTTATTTTTTAAATCAAATAAGTCCATAAATTTAAGTTAGACATTATGTCTCCTTGTTTTAAGAGGAGAGGTCGAGGTTTGGCCCATCATGAATGTGGAATTTATGGAATAAGAGATACTTTTGTGTGTTAAAAAAGAAACCAAAATTCATAATATTGAAATTGAACTAAAGTCTGAAGCAAAAAGAATAAAAATAATTGACACAACTTAAGAAAATTATTTGATATTTTCGGAATATAGCTTAAGTGGCAAGTAATGACTAATAACCTTGTAACTTAATAATATTACTTATTCTTCTTTATGAGAAAAACTAAATTATAGAAATAAAGTTAAGTACATATACATGAAAATAATTGTTCAGATATCATTATTTATTATCTCAATAAATTTTGAAAAGTTATGTCCTTGACAAAGTTGAATCTAGACTGGTTTGATTTTTCATCAGCTGAAATTAACAACCAAGCATGTGTATTGACTATTGACTGTTTTCCTGCTTTGTGTAGACAATGAAAGGTGTAAGAGTGATGGCTCCTATGACAGTCGAGTCGTAACGACTATCATCCTGCTTTGTAGTTGACAATGAAAAGAGTAAAGGTTTCTCCTTATGATCATGATGAGGCTATGTTTTCTGTGAAGTAAAAAGTTTTCACCACTATAGTGCCTCATGGGCCCAGCCATGGCCACCCCCAACTACTGCATAAATCTTTAAATGCGTTAAACATCTAGCTATCTCAGTGATTGGTACCTAGCTAGTTCATGCTATTTATACATTTATTAATCTAATCCACCTGTTGCACTCAATAATATTGACTCAGACTTCTTTCTTCTTCTTTTTTTCTGAGTTACTCTGACTATCAATCTGTTGAGTAACGTAACTATCTGCCACAGCGACGAATTGGTGATAGTACGAGGATGACATTCAAAAGAGCAACCTAGCTCTGCCCTGTTGATGATAGCTAGATAGAGAGATTCATAAAAAAGTGCAAATCATGCTATTAGGGTACCCTACAACCCACCGACATGACCTTGGATTTTGTTACGAATGCTTTGTATCATTTACTGTATGCCTTAAGAGGGCAACAGCTAGCTTAGGTTTGAATTTAGTCAAATCAAAGTTGTTTTCAGTTTTTTTTTTTCCTTCTTTTGTCTCTTTATTTATATTTTATTTCCAGACAAATTATAATGACCTTCTTTTTAGAAGTTTTGTGATATAATGCTATAAACATAACATGTATGATCCTTTACAATAAGATTTTTAATTAATTCTCATTTTACTATAAAAAAAAATGAATATTATTATTTGAATCTATTATTGATATTATTTTATTATTTATCATTCACAGTTTGACATATCAATTATTGTGATTTTTTTTAGTGAAATTTTGTGTACATTTAAACTTATTATTTGTGAAATAACAGTGTCCATATATTAAAAAATGACACTTCCTTTTTCTCCTTGTAGAAAATGAAGAGGAGTATTCATTTTTTTCTATTTTTTAAATGTGAGGGAGTATAATGTTATTTTTTTAAGAAAGATTAGGGACAGTGTCATTTTTTTAATAAAGGTGAAAAGATGAAATATTATTTTTTAGAATAAAAGGGGAAGGAAATGAATTACTGTAATTTACCATTTATTTTATATAATATATCTTTTTTTTTTTTTTTTTTTTATAGAAATAATATATCTCTTTTTAATGAATAGCACAATGAATCAAAATATCTTCTCTATTCTACACCCCCAAAACAGTTCCTTTGAGGTTTATCATATATGGTTTACTTTGTTGTGGTCCTCAGCTACCATATATATTGATCTGCTATGAACTAAAGGAATTGTTGTACGCATCGATGTAGTGTATTCATTGAAGGCAATAAAGTTTAATCAGGTGTTGGAACTGATCCTCTTTAATGTATCGTATCTTTCACTATATGATGATGTGATATAACTTTGCAATAGTCAGTACCGAAGAATCCAGTCTAGGTAGGGCAAGCGGGGTCATGCATGCCCCACTCACAATTTCAAATTCTCCTTTACAAATTAAGCCGTTCCAGAGTTTAGAATATATCTTGAAAAAGCCCTAGCAAAAGAATGTTTTTTTTTCACCTGGCTCCCGCCAACGAAAATTTTCAGGATTCACTATTAGGTTCTTCAATATCTTACAATGTTGTCTAAACAAATGGTTTACTTTTTGGTTCAAATACTATGAGGGGTGAATGCCTAGCTCAATGATAATATTCAAAATTTCCATACAGGTGGTTTGGTGTTTTAATGTTGTGTTTCGAATAAGAATTTGAAAAGATTTTAGAATTTTTAAAATGATGGGATTTAAATTGATAGGAACTTCAATCCTATCAACTTAAATTATCATTATTTGGATGAATATATCTAAAAATTAAGAATTTAGAGTTTTATAATAATTACAACAATTTTGGTAATGATAGGGACAATCACTCGGTGATGGTGATGGTAATGATATGATGTTGGAGGTGGCAATGGTAACGGCAATGACAATGCCAATTAATTGTGGCAGCGGTGATAATGATACATGGTGGCGGCATTGACAGTGATATGATTGTAGTGGTGGTGATAGTGACAATGGTCGTGGTGGCGGCAATGGTGGTGGGTGATGGTGTTGGCAAGGAATTTGTGGTGGTGTACGGAAGTAAGATAAAGAGTATTACTATTAGAATAATTTATAAATGACATATTTAGCCATGGAATTTGTACTTGGGGCAGGTTTGGATGCTTGAAAATTCCAAAGATTAAAAATTTGTGGAATTTTTTAATTACCTTTTTTTTAAGCCAAATAAAGAAAATCAATATCCAGAATTTCCAAATTACAACTCTGAATAAAATTTAATCTCAAAATTCTTTGTCCAACATAAAGGATTAATAAAAACAAGACTCAAATATGCATGTCTTTCACAGATCTAACTAAGTTCTAACATGCTGTATGGATAGGAAGTAAGAGATGAGAAGGAAAGGGTTGGGTTTACTGTGTTTGGTTGACATGAGAGAAAGAGATTGTGTTGATGTGTAAGGATAGCTTTTATGTGGGACCCATATCTTTTTGTGGGACCAGATTAGACAGAATGAGAGGAAAAAAGAGGGATTGAGATCCCATGTAATACTAAAAAAGTATTGCATGGTCATGTGATAGATGTTGTGTGTTGTGTGGTTAAAACTAAATGAGTTAACTTTTAATTTTTGTTTTTGTTTTTAAATTGGGTAGTTGAGGTTGAAAGTTACTTTTGTAACTTTTAATTTCAACCACATAACATGTATTGCATGCCCATACAATATCTCAATCAAGGCCGGTTTCGGGGTTTGGGTTGCTCAAGCCTGTCACAATTTTAGTTGCCCACTTATTATTAAATATTAAAAATACATCATAAAAGTCCAAAATTTTTTTTTATGCAAAATAAACGTTACATTATGTTTTTAGCTTGAATTACATTGAAAAAAACAATTAAACAAAATGTAATCCCGGTTATAGTAATTATATGTCTAATAGTTTTTTAACTAAAAAATTCCTTAGTGTTAATAGAAAAAAAAAAAAAAATCACGGTCTTATAAAGCACAACAAAATTAATATTAATAATAAATTAAAAGTCATAAAAAAATCATTAGATAAACACGGGAACACATTACATGGTAACACAAAACAATAGCTTGCCCCCACAAACTTGTTCTTATAAACAAAAACACATGGCTAGTGACCACATACACGTGCGAATAAAATTTTCAAACAAATCTATAAATCACACAGTGGAGACCGGCTCTATTTACACGAATACTGAAACACATCACATATGCCTCACATATATCTTATTAAAAGCATAACACTCCTATAAAAATAAAAAAATGTATACTAATAAAGTTTTTTATATGTAAACTACTATATTTCTATTACTATGAAATTCATAAATGAAGTAGTTAATGGTGGGATTACCATTATCCTTTTTTTTTTTAAATTCTTTTCTTTTTTTCTTTTTTCTTCACTTATTGCCCTCTTGGGGGGGTTACCCTAGCCCTTGGGCTTGTGGGGCTTACCCCAAGGCCGGGCATGATCTCAATCTAGAAAGGGAGTTGAAACTAGAGGTTAATTTGATTTTTAGATTATAAAATAATCATATAACCTAAATCTCTCGTCACATATACTTTGCACCTCACCTCAGTTTCTTAAAACACTCATATAAGAACATATAAGAACACTAGGTGCGTGTTTGGTACACGCAACTGAAACCATGATTCTGGATTCAAATCCAAAAAATCGCGGGTTCCACGGTAAAAAATCTTGTTTGGTACAAAGGATTTAAATGAGGATTCAAATCCCAACTTGAATTTTATGTGGGTCCCATGACAAATTTGAGTTCACCCCTTCAGCTGTTTTTGAATCCAAGCCGGATTCAAATCCGGATTCAATTTTTTTGTGGGTCCCAGTTTTTACCGTTGCTGGGCCCACCAAATTCATTTCTCCCGTTTTCTCTCTCTCCTCCACTGCTTCTCTGCCTCTCTCTCTCTCCTCTCGGCCATTACAGGTACGGCCTTCCTCTCCCAGATTATCTCTCTTCATTAATCTCGCCCAAATCCACTGCCCGTTGAAACCCATATCCTTCAAACCCAAACCCAAGTAAGCCCAGAAGGAAGAAGTCGTAGCTGCTACCTTCTTCTTCTTCTTAGTCTGCTCGAAAGGAAACCCAGTAAAAAGAGGACCGGTAGAGCAGAGCAGAGAAAGGAGCGGGTCTGAGAGAAAAGGAAAGAAAAAAGAAGAAAAAAAAGAGAGGAGAGAGAGAGAAAGACTAAACGATGTCTTGTTCTATTTCTGCAGCATATTTCTGCAGAAATATTTCACCCAGTGCATATTTCTGCAGCATTGTTCTACAAGCCGCTAAACGATGTCTTGCAACATCAACGCCAGTTACAGAACCGGAATCACCAAGAAGGTCTGATATCATACAAAGTTTAGCACCAGGGGCAGCACAGAGATGTGGGTACTGAAGATACAGAGCAGATAAGAAGAGAAAAGAAAGGGGGGGTGGGGGGGAGTGTGGGGGGGAAAAAAAAAGAAAGAAAAAAGAAAAAATAAATAAAGGGGTGTACTACGTGGGTGGTGGGGGAAAAAAGGAAAAATAATAATAATAATAATAATAATAATAATAATAAAATCTAAATTAAAAAACCAAAACAATGTACCAAACACAAATTTTTTTTAAAATGGTGATTTCAGTTGTGAAACCAAAACTATGTACCAAACAGAATTTTTTTTACAATCTTGAATTCAAATCAGGATTAAAGTTCCAACTTCAATAAAGTAAAAAATCACGAAACCAAAACAAAAAACGAAAACACGTACCAAACAGGCCCTACGCTCTTCACATGCACGCTCCATTACGAACGTATTTAGAAGCTCTATTTTTTATTTATTTAAAAGATTAAAAAAAATGTAATGATATTTAAAATAAAAATAGAAAATAATTGAAGAAGATGATAACTATCTAATAATAAGATAAAATTAACAAAAGTAGAAAAAAAGTTTCTTGTAAATGGAGATAGTATCATAATTTTTAGGGAAATAAAGTGTGGCCTCATTTTAAGGAAAGGAATTTTAATTATCCTTTTTAATGCAGAAAAAAAAAAAAAAAAAAAAAACTGCTTGTAATTGCTCGTAATTACTCCTAAAAGAGACAGTGTCTTAATTTTCAGGTAAATGAGTTGTGGCCTCATTTTAAGGAATTTTAGTTATCTTTTTATTACTGGAACTATTGTTAAACATATGTTAGGAGTATATTGGAGAGTACAAAAAAATGGACATCAAGAGATCCTATTCTCTTAATATATAGAGATAAAAGGTAAAAAATAAAAATAGACATTCTCTTTTCTATTATCTTTGCAAATCAAGTAAGGGAAGTTTTTCTTTTCTTTTCTTTTTTTTTTTTTATATTTTTTGATCCTTTCTTTTTTTTTTTTTTTTTTTTTTTTTTTTTTTTTTTTTTTTTTGTTTTTTTTTTTTTTCTTTGTTTTTTTTTTTTTTATTTATTTTTTTTTTTTTTTTTTTTTTTTTCTAAATTTTAGTAATTCTTTTTTTTTTTTTCTTATTTATTTAAATTTCATATATAAAAAATTGGATCACGTATGATTGTAACTACACCACCTTTGACAGTAATAATTGAGTGGATATTATATCCATAAAAAGAGTTGGGTAATGTAGAATGACCATTTATTTCATTCCTTACATCGAAAACACACACAAAAAATACATTTTGTTTACGCTTTCTTTATCATTTTCATTCCCCTCCTTTATTCCTTTTCCTTCCCTCACCTAAGTGCAACCAAACATAGTATAAACGACGGAAAATGAATTATGGAACCAATCCCAACCAGTTGGATTTATAGCTTCGATGGGTTAAGCTTTAACTAAGTACTCCTTTCCATCCCGAAAATACAATCCCATTTGACCGACTACACATTTGAAGGAGAATAATAAAACAATAAAATTATGGACACAACACTTTCACAACAATTTTACAACAATGTTGAGGTATCAAGTTCTGAATGGTAAATAATAAAGTGAAGTAATTGGTGGGTCCAGATGAGAACTAATAAAAACTTTGACAACTCAGTATTGTTTTGAAAATATTGTGTATGTAGCATTGCTCATAGTAAAAATATATGTGTTTTCCAATATTATCATTTTGATAAAAAGTGCAAAAATATCAAAATTTTAAATTTGAATTAACAATAAGTCTATGCACATAAATTTATTTTTTATTTTTAAAATTTTTTGTGTAATTACTTTTAAACCTTAGGCTTCGTTTGAGAGTTTATAAATGAATGAAATGAAATGGAATCACTAAATTATAAAAGATTAAATTGAAATAAGTATAAATAATGGAAATGAGTGGAGTAAGTGTTCCCACCAATTCTTCCCAATTTTGGGAGGAATAAAAAATTGAGATTTTGAAGAAAACTATAGGAATGAGTGTTCCCTCTTGATCATTCCATTCTCTTTTACTTAAACATCTAAACAAAGAAATGATCTTTTCATTCCCTCTGCTTAAACTCTTAAACAAGGAAAATAGGAAATGGAAAGACATTCTCTAAATATTCTTTGCTTTCAATTCTTTTCCACTCATTTCTTTCATCTCAAACGGGCTGTTACAGTTTTTGGTATATTTCCATTTTTTTTTTTTTTTGCTAAACTTTTGGTATGTTTCATTCAAACCTTAAACTTTCAAAATGTTTCATTTAAGTTTTAAAGTTTATAAAAACGTTTCATTTAAACATTCTATCACATTTTTTCTATTAACACCATTAAACATCACATTAATGGTTGGTTTAAATGAAATTTATTTCAAACTTTTAGGTTTAAATGAAACTTACTGAAAACTCTGATATTT
Organism: Fagus sylvatica; assembly: GCA_907173295.1. Lineage (NCBI taxonomy): Eukaryota > Viridiplantae > Streptophyta > Magnoliopsida > Fagales > Fagaceae > Fagus > Fagus sylvatica. The sequence continues at coordinate 9,876,132 of OU015772.1, read as the reverse complement.
AAATAAAAGTATCTTAAACTATACGGTTTAAATGAAACTTTTTTTTTAGAAACTTTGAGATGTTAAATAAAAATGCAGTGACTTATTAAAAAAAAAAAAAAAAATCTATATAGAAGTTGAACATCTTGACTTGAAATTCCAATAGATGCAATCCACTAAGCCCCTAAAAAAAAGGTAAATTGTAATGCTATAACCACAACGTTTTCATAACATTGTCTAGGTGACAAGTTGTTATTAGTTTTCACATAGATCCACCACTAATACCACTTTAATTTCTATCATTAACTGTTTGCCATCTAAGCAGTGTTGTGAAAATGTTGTGACCTTAGTTTTATTAGAAAAAAACCCAAATAATAACAAAAATTAGCCAAATTACAACATTAAAATAAGCCAGATAACAAAAAAAAAATAATAAATCTAAATAAAAAAAAATCATTCATTCTAAAAAAAAAAAAAAAAATGACAAATAAATTTATAATTACCTAGTCAAAAGAGAAAGAGAGAGAAAGAGAAAGAGAAAAAGAGAGAGAGAGAGAGAGAGAGAGAGAGAGAGAGAGAGAGAGAGAGAGAGAGAGAGAGAGAGAGAGAGAGAGAGAGAGAGAGAGAGAGAGAGAGAGAGAGAGAGAGAGAGAGAGAGAAGAGAGAGAGAGAGAGAGAGAGAGACAACAATTTTTTTTTTTTTTTTTTAATCAAAACTCCCCCAATTTGAAATGAAAATAAAAACCATAGAAAAGATCTGCAATACCCCTATCATTTCAAGATCTGAAACAAACCTATTAAAGCGTAACACTAAAAAACACATGAAAAAGACGAGAGATCTAAGAAATGATATTTTGAAGATACAAAGTTTTGGCTTATGGGTTTTATAGAGAGAGATTTGGGGAGGATTTTTTTTCACTGGTTTAGCTGTGCTCACTTTGAAAATTTTCCCTACTTTGGTATGATTGTGATTCATGACTTTCTTTATTTTTTTTTTGCTTTGCTATAGTGGTCACTCTTTGCTATGCCTCTGACTTCCTCTGAACACCCTAAAAAAAAAAATTCTTATAGCCGGGTGGTAATTAAACATTTCTAAGTTAAAAGTTTAAATAAAACATACCGAAAACTTTGAAGTTTAAAAAGTAATTTATATATTTATTTATTTATTGATATAACATAAACTCAAATAACGTTATATTGTTTTAATCCAATAAACCATATCAATAGTAGTGTAACAAAAATATGTCCATATCGTTACTATGAATTATATGATAAACATGAAATTATTGGAAAGTAATATGGGACATTAACAAATACAAATACGTGACGGAATCGCGGAAAGAGTACATAAGTTGATTTGATTGGATGCTGCAACGACATTCATGAGCGTCAATATAAGCTTTTATAATTGTGTTTTGGAGAGAAAAAAAAATAGGATTATTTCTGGGGGCGTTGTTGGTTTATATTATAATGTACGCAAGTGTGCTTTGAATTTTGTGCTTAATTAAAAGTGCCTACTCGTAAAGTGGGCATGGCTATGGAGAAAGCAAGTCCGGGACCCCCCTATGATATAGACTTCGCCGTGGACGTGCTCCTTCTGGTAGTGGTAGCTGTCATTGTCGTTGTCGATGTTGTTGTTAATGCAGCAAACCGGCACAAAATATTGGTACTGGACAGTAACACACATATGTAACAGTTCTAATCTGAACACAAATCTCAATCTTTATGGTTTCACACAAGAATCTTGTACAGAAACTATATACTTTTCAAATTCAAACCTGCTTTGTGTTCATCATGTTACATTATGTAAACCCAATCATGCTCTTAAGTCTTAACACACCTGCTTCACTACCAACTGTAAAGAGTATTACAACATACTTAGCAAAAAGAAAGAACGTAAAGAGTATTACAACAAGTACAAGAAGCTGACTAGCTTAAGTAATTCTTCAATGCTCGGGTTTCTCGTTCATGATGCTTAACTTGCTGATAGACAGTAATTATTACTTCACAAGGCTAATCTGTCTCTGACTGTAACCTTTCATCTGCATAATTGAAAACTAAGAAATCACTCTTTGTTATTATTAAAAAAATATATAACTTTTTCTTTCATTTGCTTTTTTCAGATTAAATAAGTCGTGATATATAATAATTTTTATAACGGTTGAGATGATAAGTTGTGATCAAATGTAAAAGAAGAGTGATATCAACAGTGGTTTCATGTAAAAATGATGTTATTGACCTCTTTTTAGACAGAGGTTGTAGCACCTATCTTATTGCTATAAATCATTTTACTTAAATTGTTTGGTACTTGGGAGCTCGCCTTTCCCCAGTTCAGAAGTTATAAAAGATTTCGACTAAAGTTCATGTATCTTAGAAAAAGTTTAAGAAGTGGCCAATTTATATAAGGGGAAATAGGTTTTACAGCCTCAAAAGTTGCAAGGAGGGTAAGGAGAGCACAGTACAAGGCAAACAATATATTCAGAAACCCTCATGTGAGGTCCCCAATATTAAGGAACTGTTTATAGAAACACATATACCAAATTAAGGTGTCCAAAACCCACTAACCATTTAGAGCTTCTCCACATTCTGCTTCAACGGTCAAACAACATACAGCCTTATAACCTGGTCAATCTTGGCACGACAAACAGGGCAACCCCACTTCTTCGTTTTGATCTCATTCAAACAACTCATGCATCCAGCCATGTGGCCACAGGGGATGCATGCACCCTCAACTGGAGCATCCAAACATATCACACATGATGAAGCATCCCCATCCTCTTTCTTTTCACCTGATGTAGCAGGTGCATCCTCAATAATTGGGGATGACAGGTCAATAGGAGTGAAATCAATTGATGGGTATTGAATAGGACCATCATCTATAATCCCATCAGCAATTAGCGGAGCTGATGGGATAGGACCTGGGGTGAGATTCGTTTGGGTGGAAGTAACGTTGTTGTGGTTCTGGGTTTGCTGACTTGAATTGCCTTCAGGTGCTATATGTATGTCCAAACCACTATGATTGCCAGTGCTCACAGAGTTATTCCAACTAGTGGATGAACTTGCTTCAAAGCCCTGGTGGGCATCAAGAAGGGGTGGTCTCTCCTGTAAAACAGACTGAATTGAGGTATTGATAGCCATTACCAATTCTAAATCTTCTTCAGCAGTTGGAGGTGCAGTGGCTACTGGGGTCTGATTATTATGCAAAAATGCAGGATGCATTCCCTGCAATGTTCCAAGCATTTATTCATTAACAAGGGAAGGGAAAAGAAAAAAGAAATGTCCTAAGCACTCCAGTATCCTTATAATATCTACCAAAAATAAGTATTTGTAAAATGATCAAGGAAAAAATTACATATCTGAAAGGAAAAAATTACATATCTGAGAAGAAATATTTCGAGTGATATGTTGAAATTCTTAGCCGTGTGAAAATTATTAAAATATTTAAATTCTTCCTTTAATATTAATTCAAAAATTAACCATCAGAGATTAGAGGGAAAAAATAGTTTAGTACTTTGAGAAGCTTGTTACCAAGCGAGGATATACACATCAGCAACCTTTCTGCTGCTACAGTTGTGACTCTTCGACCATATTTCTATTCTTAACTCAGATAAGAAAGATATTCCTCAAACACACACACACACACGCACACGCACGCACTAATATATATGAATATATGAATGTCAGACATTACAACATTTTAGCCAAATTATTTCTGCAAGGAGTTAAACAAGTCAGCCAAGCTGAACTTTGAGCCGTTTGACCATGGAACGTTGTGTTATCTATTTATTTATTTATTTATATTCTGCATGTGACAGAGAACAAGTAAATAAAGCAAGTGAAAATTTCAAATCTAAACAGTAATTTTTATCAATATGAATCTCCAAAAAAAATTATATTAGGGAATTGGAAAGGCTTAATAGACATGAGGAATCATGACAAGCCAATTAAAAAAGAAAATGAAAAAGTAAGCTAGTTCTGAGCTGAGATTGAATTCAAAAGAGAGTAACCGGGGAAGATTAGCCGAAGGCAAATGAGAGGGTATTAATGTCCTTTCATCCCATTGATTGGCCTCACTTATGAACAAATTTCAGATTAATGCCATTTTATATTTTAAGCAAGGACAACTAAATAATATGAGGGCCAATTTGGCTTACTTTTCCATCTCTCTTTCACTCTCTCTGGGTATATTATATTTGCAGCAAAATTTTCACAACTACAGCCACAATTATCACTGGACTTCTGGAGACATGGCCCGCCAGTATGCAATTTTCTTTAATTTGTCGCCATCAACTACGCCACAACAGTGTATGACATTTACCGGCCAACAACTCACCCAGTATTTAAATATAATATAGCCAAATAATTGTTGTTGAACCCAACAGCAAAGCCAAATCAATGTACAGTTAGGTTAAGTTTATTTCATATTTGGTTATTTCCATCATGTCTTATGTCATTTGGGCCACAATTATTAACTGCATTTTAAGATTGCGATGCAGAAATATTAAACATAATAGATATTGTCTGATCTCATTATGGAATATATCAATCACTTATCAATGCCTACACACCGTTACCCCTCCTTATGGTTATAATGTTTTTGGAAGGATATAGAATAATTATCTACTGCAACTTTTCTGAAGGAAACCATCAAACTTACAGTATTATGGAAAAGGATGCTTCCACATTTACACTTTAACATCAAAATATTTTCAATTCGTGGGAGATATAATTATTTTGATAATGTCAAGTCATAAATACTTTTCTTCAACAAAGTTGTCTCATACTCTCATGTAAGTATCATGTATGATTTCAGCTTTGCATCTGCACATCAGACAGAAGCATAACATCCATAAAAGAAGTGTGCACCATACCTGTGAAATTCCCTTGCATGCATTACAAAACCGCTGAAGTTGTTGCTTGTCGCTTTCATTTGCAGCAGCAAGCTTAATGCGTGTTTCTGAAATGGAAGCATGCTACTTTCAACACAGGAATTGAAATTGCTAATTCTCTATCATAACAGCAAAAAAAAAAAAAAAATCAATTTTTACCCTGTCTATCAGGCAAGACTAATATGAATTGAGGCTGGAGAACGGCATGGGTTTAATATTAGTCCCAACTTCTACAACACTATTTAGGAGATACATAATATCTTATGTTTTTGATCTTCTTGATTCTCTTAGTGTTCATATTTTTAAAATGAAATTATTTGTTCACTTTCATGATTTCAGTATAGGTTTTGAACAAATTAACAATCATTATACTTACGCCTATGTGTTCGAGACCTACACCTCACGTCTTGGGAGGTGTAAAGACTTCGTCTCCGCCTCCTGCCTCTTGAGGCTATGCATGGACATAAAATTCAATTAAGATATCGATACTAGGACATGTATGCGACATCAAACCAAACATCCCTAAAGGAAAAAAGTCAGCAATGAGAAATTACTGGTGGAGGTATCAAGAATTATCACTGAAGGATCAGACAGGTGTAGCTTTGGTTCTTCCAAATTGGCTTTCCATAATGCAATAACTGTACGGGGTTTGGCATCCTGCTCATTCATCAATTTTACTATATGAGAAAACTATCAATATCCATTAGTCAACAACAGAGAAAAAACATAACAATGTGTATATTATCTATCTATGCAAACAGGTATTAGATATATTAATCTAGAGTACTACAGGTTAAAAACAAAAGTTATACATAAAACTGTGAAAGCTAATCTACCAGCATGATCCATATTTGGTATACTTAAATAAACAAAATTTGCTTCATTCAAAACTCAATAAAAAGGAACAGAGGCCATAGTACTTTACAAATTTGATAACACAAGGCTTCAAGTGGAAATAAATATAAAGCCACGCTAATTAAATCATCGTTAGTTATTGAAGTGATGAAACCAAGGAGGAACTATGGGCCAGAGTAATTTTGGTAAAAGTGTGCTCTAAGCACGAACCTCTTACACTTAAAGCAAAGCGCACCTAAAGCATGCTTTTTTGTGCTTTTTTAATAAGTGAAAATGGTTCTTTTCTTCGTTTAAATACACTACACTTATTAAATATAACCATTAGATCTTAATACTATTTGTATGTGCACTTGATTTATTGTACAAACGCCACAGAGTCGAATTCCTTTGAAAGAAATAAAATGATAGCGATGAGTGGTTAAACAGGAGAATAAAAGAAGAAGAATCCAATGAATGTGCTAAAAATGATATTGCATTTGACAATGATTACTTAACATGGGGTAATGTTGCTAGAGCTGCTAGAGTTGAAGAAGAAAGATTCAACACAGGATCAAAGTGAGGTCACTAGAGAGACAACGGGTTCAAGTTCTAGTTCACAACATACAACATACTCATAATGAGGGAGAGGTTATTTATTTAGATGAAGTAGATGAGGAAGATGATAACAATTTTGATTGTCTTATGCTTAATGATGACGATGATTATATACTTTACAATTGCATTGTATTGCTTATGTTAGGCATAGAAGTTACTACTTACCATTCTAGTGCTTTCTTATGATCTTTGCCTCATGGGTATATTTTGATTCAACCATGTGCTTCATTTGATCATGGTTATCAAATATCATAGTTGCATATATTTGGTAAGGTTGTACTACCTAGTACACAAGACTCATGCTTCTGAGAGATCTGAGAGAGGAGGTTGATAGGCAGCCTTACACTTGAATTTGGAATGTGTATATTTTGTAAAGAACAGGAGAACTGTAAAAATTGCTATATCTAAATTTCGTATGATTAATCGATAATTGAATTGTCATACTGTCCATCACTAAGTATTTTCAAATTTACTGCTTCCTTTTTGTTTTTGAAAAATGTGTGCTAAGCGTGCGCCTAGGCTCTAGAAGGCTTTTGCACTTAAACGTACCTCACATTTTCACCAAAACGAGGACAGAGTGAGACACAAATGACACCCTGGAGGGATAGCTACAACATGAGAATAACACAGGCATGAAGATACTTTCCAATTGAGAGAAATACCCATAGGATGGGAAAAAAGTTGCAATTTAACAATTTGATATACCTAGTAGAAGACCAAGAAGTGATAGCACAACTAAGAGTAAGGTTGGCACTAAGGTATGATCTTACAAAGTGCATCATTCTTAATCCAAATTTCTAAGTAGGATAGGTTGATACCAATGGAAACTCTTGGAAGACACTATACACAAACAAAAAGAAACCAAGAACAAGAATAATTGAAATATTTTAAAATTCAAATCCTAGGGAAAGGGAGAAAAAAAGAACACCAATAATTTAATAATGCAAATCTTTTAAAACAATTATATTGAACTTGAAAAATTATTTGTATTACAAAGCCTAAACCCATAAATCAATTTTAATTGAAATGAGGACATACAGGACTAAATGTATTTACAAAAGACAAATATGAATCTGAAGGTGACTATTAAAGCTCTGAAGCATTAATTTGACTTGATCCAAAGCTTAAGAAATTATTTACATTTACAAGCATTCCCATAAGAAAGCCTAAACAGAGCAATAAGTCTTTATATATATATATATATATAATGTAGGGAACCTTTCTAGAGCCCTTTGGACTCGCCTTTAGGCGGTAAAACCTACGTGCAACTGACCCCACCCATTAGTACCAGTTGCCGGATAATCCAAGGGCATTCACCCCTTACGGGCTAAACAGTTTATGCTCATGCCCAGGAGCAAATAAGTCTTTTCTGCAATGGAAGAGTAGACACATATAGAAACTCCAATCCTATATGAATCAAATTCTCTGGCTAAATTTTGTTATACCTGTAAACTAGAGTATATCACAAGCTCCAACTTGAATGGCTTTGTAGGTTTACGCGCACCAGAGGGTAGAACAACAACCCAACTGCAAGAAATGTCATAATAATTCCTCTATAAAAAATACAAAAAGAGAGGGGGGGGGGGGGAGGTAGGGATAAACGAAAATAAGTGAACAAGATATCCCACAAAACCCACACTTTTCTTGAAACTAATTGAGGTGCCAGTACTTCAAGAAAACCTGGTCCATAAAACTCCCGCAGCCAACCTGAGAATAAGCAAATATGACTCTGCAAAGCAACATAACAATAAACGCTTAAAGATTACAAAAATAAAAAATAAGAACAGGAAAATTCTTGACACACTAGAATTTGTATAATATTAGGATGAAATTACAGTACAAATTAGGTATACCTCAATAGCACGAACAACATTGATGTGCCCCTTCACCCTAGCAACATCAAGAGGAGTTTGACAATCATCATTCATTATCAATGCATTTGCTGAAATTTTTGACAGCAAATCATCTATTAATGTACTGAAAATGGCATAAAATACAATAATTTTTGGTCTACTGTAAGTTCTAAAATCAATTATAATTAAAAAAAAAAAATCTTTGCTGATATGATTTCGATGACAGTACAACGCACCTCCATGTGAAATTAGTAACTTCACAGTAGTTTCAAGGCCTCTTTTAGCTGCATGATGTAAAGGAGTCCCGCCATTACGACCTAAAGCACATTAAAAAAAATGACGGATGAAGCGAATCCAAGATGAATCAGATACATACTAATTAAGAAAAGCAAGCATGGGCTATTAAGCACTAAAGATAAGTTTCTTCAGATAATTTAAGCATTAATTTATTTTAAGAAAACCAACCATGTTCAACCAAAGAATCTAGCATGTATTAAATAAATGAACAGAAGAGAATGAAACATCCAAGGTTCATTTCTTCCAAAGGTTATCACACAAAGTGGGCATAGTTCTTTCAAACCTTAGCTTCTTTAAGCATTATTCTCTTCATTTCACGAGTCTAGCAAAACATAAATAAAACCCAAAAACAAAAAAGTTTTCAAATTTTAACATTTCTACGACTAAAAAGAAAAACCCAGATCCAAAATTAAAAAAATCAAATCAAATCAAATCAAATACCAGGGCGATACGCGTTAACATTTGCACCGAGTTCTATCAAAGTTTTTGCAACATTATGACGCTCCGGATTCATAGACGCCACAATCAAAGGGGTTTTTCCCTCTCTATCAATCCACTGCAATCACAAACCACTCATATTTACTAAACCATGAAAATTCAAAATTGAAAAATGAAAAAAAATAAAAAAATAAAAAAATTTGGATTGGTTTGGTGGTGAAAATATAGCAATTAATAATAATACCTCGAGGCCTGCACCTTCTCTGCATAGGGCTTTGATTCCTTCTGCGTTGCCATAACTAACCTGCTGGTACACCAGCTCGTCCTTGGATTGCTGTAGACCCATTTTCAATGGTAATTTTTCAATATATTTTTCCTGGAAAGTTTGCAACTTTTTGTTTTGTTTTGTTTTGTTGTGTTCTTTCTTGGAATAAATACTCAGCAGATCCAATTCCTACAAGAGGGAGAGCTTAATAAAATGGAAATTCAATTAATAGAGATGATACTTCTACAAGTACAACACCACCAAAACGTGTTACACTTTATGATAAATGGTTAAAAATAGAAATAGAAATATAAAATATACTCTGTACGTATTGTATTACTAAAGTATTTGATTTATCAAAAAAAAAAATACTAAAGTATTTGATTTCTTAGCAAAGAAGAGTTTGAGAAACCCACACTTTTCTTGAAACTAATCTATACGTAAACTTCCAAGTTTTTCCCTCTTTTTTTTTTTTTTTTTTTTTTTTTTTTTGTTTTTGCATTGAATATCTAGACAGGTACCGTTGGCCTAATCATGAAGAAACCGTCATGCCACGTCAGAAATCGGGTTTGAGTGTGAGATGGAAATCAATAACCATGGAAATTGGGTGGCTACAATCTACATGCCTGCATCCATGATCCATGGGACCCACTCTTTTATAGAAGTCGTTGGTGAGTGAAGGGTCATATAGTGTATTAAATAATTTTTCGGTAATCTTTTAAGATAGAGATGAGAAGTATAAAAAAAAAAAAAAAGATAGAGATGAGAAATCCATCCAATGAACCTACTAATTTCTCTTCAAGTTAATGAGATGTTATTGAGTAGGACCATTGATGATGAAATAAAGATGGATGGATTGGGGAATTTGAGAATCATTATTTCCTTGCTTGAAAATATTGATTCTAGATGCTTGTTTGGATGAAGGAGGAAAATAGAATGGAAGAGATTTTTAATTTTGTATGCAATATTTCATATAGTCACAATTTTAAAAGTTTATTAACAAAGAATGGAATAGTTAGAAGCAAATATTCAATCTATTCTTCTATTATATATATTTTCTATTCTATTTCTTTTTAAGTATTCCAATTCCTCTCAATAAGTGAGAGAAATAACTAGAAACATCAATTTCATTTCTATTTTGAATAAAAAAAATTTGAATAAATATTAAGAATATAGTAGAAAAACATATTTATTTTCTTTTTCTTTTTTTAATTTTATAAACTTTTTAAGCACACTAATGTTTAGATAGGGGAAATGAGAGGAGAGTATAGGAAAATAGGAGTGGGGGGTTATTTCTCTCGTATTTGGATGTTTCTTAAAAGGTGAGGGGAAAAGATTTGAAGGGAAAATTTAGATGGGAAGATATTCAAGTTTAATAATTTTTTTTTAGAAAAACACGTTTTCAAAACCCAACCCTATTTTTTCAAATGACACGTTTTCAAAAGCTACTCCAAACGAATACTAAAATGTTTGTCATGCAGGATCCCATCTCATATTTGTTACTAGATCATTCATCAATATGTGTAGCATTACTGTTAGAACAATGGCATACATTATATTTGGTCCCACTTGTAATATGTGCTGCTTAGAGTTGGAAACTGGTTCTTTACTTCTTGGGTGTACTTGACCCCCTCATTAAAATTGCCGGCCGTTAAACTCATGAATAAGGATTGTTGCCCTTACCCCTTAACCAAATCTGTCAGTTGTCTCTTATCTCTGACTACTCCCTCTCTCTCATCTCACTTCTCTGCTGGCCAGCTACTCCCTCTCTCAGATAAATTATCCTTGGTGATGGGGTCTGCCACACGTATGCGAACACGAGATTGCAACGGCAATGTTATCTTGTTCGTGGGAAAACATGGTTGTTGACGGCGCAATTTGTGTGGTTGGTCGGGTTGGGGGTTTAAATGGGTGGCTTGGGTGTTTGGAATTTCAAGTTCAATTAGGATCTCCTCGCACCGCCGCCTCTGTTGCATTTCATATATTTTTTTTTTCTCTTTTAGGTTATATCTTTGGCTGAAATTTTGTAGTTTTTCGCATTTTTTTTTAATCAGAGTTGGTAATTGAGAAGTTGAATTGGGATCTTTTGAATCTGGGCTTGTTTTGGGGTGGAAAAAATTATGGTATTTGTTGTTGTTGTTTGCGTAAGATTTTTCATTGTTTTTTATTTGGAAATATTGCCTTGAGATAAAAAATTATGAAGAAAAAATTGCTTGAAGGAGATGCTCTGGGGGTTTCTTTTTCCCTGATGTTGGGATTAAGAGGTGAGTTTTTTTGGAATTTGAAAGCTTGTAGCTAAAAATGGAGAACAAGAGGTGGGGGTGAGTTTAAGTAACAAAGAACGGTGGTATGGGTTTTTGATTCGGTGGTATGGGTTTTTGATGGAGTTGTGATTCAAATTTAATAAAAAATATCAACTTCTTAAAGTATAGAAGACGAATTTGTGTCTACGTACACTTCTGGCACATTTTCATGAATAACCTTCCCAACTCTCTACTCCGAATTACTTTGGTTAAGTAAGGGCAATTGGTTGAAAAAAATTAATTTGTAATTGGCCCATATGTGGCTCCAAGAAGTGGTAGGAATTTATTCTCCTTTCCTATGAATAAGGATTGTTGCTAATAATCTGGTAAATTATCCTTCTTAAACTATGATATTTGCGGGTTTCTATCTGGATATATATATATTTTTTGGTGGCTGAAGTCATTTGTTATTTGGAGCAGATAAAAAATTATGAAGATTAAGGAGAATGTTTTACATGGTTTAAGTAACTAATTTAATAAACAAAAAGTTACGAATCATACACTTCTTGAATAACCAAGAATTACTAAGTTTGGTTGGTAATTGGCCCATATGAAGAAGTGGTAGGAATTTATTCTCCTTTCCTACGCTAATAATCTGGTGAGATCTGGGAAGTCATTTGCATCTACCATAGGGCATCTACCCATCAAGTATTTGTATAAACACTCTTCCCCAGTGGATACTGTTATCTAAAACTTGGTGGATTGTCCACAATTTCAGTACCACACATAATTTTGGGACATGTTATCCATAATTTGATAGAATATCCATAATTTCTGGACATTCACATGTAGTGAGTGCATTAGGGGTGTGCACATACAATTTTCCCCCAAAAAAATATTGATACTAAATATAAAGGTAACATAGTATGATGATCATACTCTCTGAAAAATTCACACAACCTTTAGTAATCAACACTCAAGAGCTTCAAGATATAATGCAGTGATAACAAGAAGTCTAGGAGATCCTGAAGGGCCACATCTAATATGAAAGATACCTGCATTGACCCCACAAATAACATATAGGACCTGTAGCATCTCTTTTGGCAAAGAGAAACAGCATGGTTTGGTAGTTTGATATATAAGAAAAATGAGTTATTAAAAGATCACAGATCACTTTCCAACATATTTTGACACACAGATGTACGCACATAGTGCAGGGACTAGAATATCACAAACAGACTTTACAATGACATTGTAAAAAACCCAGGATGTTCATCACCAAGTGCCAAAAATAGTATAGCAGTAGACAAATTAGAAAAACAAAATGAATGAAAGAATTACAGGTAAGCTGTTCTGCATCTAAATTACATGACCTTCATGGTCCTGTTTCTCCACTTTGAATGTGGAGTTTGTTCTTTTGTACCATTCTTCAATAAAGTCCTCCCTAAATTAGTTCTGAACAAGGATATGTTTATACCTAATGGATACTCAATGTCACTATTCTAAAGCAGTTCGCCACACAGATAAACTTTCTACATGGCCTTGGCAGGAGACTAAGTTATGAAACTAAGTTTCGGAAGATTCCAATGCCTCATTATTTTCCTCAACAGCTGCTGGAGTGCTAGGTGATTCTTCATCAGCAGGTGCTGAAGTGCTAGATGATCCTTCATCAACATGCACTGAAGTGCTAGATGATCCTTCATCAACAGGCACTGAAGTGCTAGATGATGCTGTTGAAGTAGGAGTTGCTGTTTGTGGACTGTATCTCCTAAGTACTCTATCTTTGTTTTTACTCCACCATTCTTCTGCCTGGTGCTCATCAAACCTTCGTTTACTGGAAAATTTTTGGATGCAGATGTTATCAAGTGACATAAACAAGAAACATTGCATGAAATTTTATTCCACTCATTAAGATGCATTACATTATCAATTTATCATCAATAATTTACTAATTAGAAATGATGGAAACACACGGGCACAGACAAATTCAAGCAAATACCAACTGAAAGGAGCTATGCCTGCATTAGATACACTACACAGACATTTTTATGCTTCCTAATACATGCCAACCATGTCCACATGACAAAAAAAGATGCTAAATATAATTTATAGTTTTGGATGGTTAGCTGATATGCGGAGCACAGTGGACCCGCACTTATGATCCAACCAATTAGAAGAGAAAAACATGCACGGGCGCGTGCACACACGCACACACACATTCTGCAGTGGTTTACATGCAAATCATGAAAATTTTGAGAAACATACATGCATAATATATACATACACAAGCACAGGTATGCACACGCACACACATTCTATGTAAAAGTCAATTATTGGATTTATTTTAGATAAATATTTACTCAAGTACCTGAATCTCACTCGCTTGAAAACTTTTGTACCATTTCGAAGTAGAATGACAGTAACATAAACACCAGGCTCAAATTGTTCAATAACTTCTTTCTTTCCATGTTTCACTGTTGAAGATTCATCTGCGCCATATGCTGAGCTTTGTTGAGATACAGCACCTCTTGTATTAGAAACAGATGATCTTTTACTCTCCTGAAGCACATTTTCCCCATCCCGAGATAAGTCCGTGACTCTTGCAACATCTATCTGGCCTTGCATCCTTTTGTCTTGCACTTTAGAAGACTCATGGACAATGGGAGAAGAATAAGCAGATGTTGCAGTTGTGTTTAGAAAAGCTTCAACTTGAGAATGCATGGCTTTAAAGGTTTCACTGTCAGAAACCTCTGGAGGCAGCTTCTCAGTCACTTCCTTTAACTGAGCAAGAATTTCGTCATAAACACAAGCTAATTAGCATGATTGTCTAATAATTAAATCATTATCACAACTTTTCTATCATAAGAGATGATTCATGCCACTTATTATGAAAGAGTTGACCTAATCTGAACTTATTTCCAAAGATAGTCAACTAAATAATAACTTAGCCTAAACTAGTATTTCAATCTCTATCAAATAATTTGGCCCCAAAAAAGAAAATAATATATAAAACACTCAATCAAATAATCCTTGATGTATGCCATACTGTAAGGAAATAAGCTAGGATATTATGCATTGTTCATCGATCAGTCTGTTTTTTAGAATTTCTTGATGTTTGATAGAGTTAGAAAAAAAATAATTCAACAAAATCATGGTTATATGTATTTGCTTTCCGCTCCTTGTTATAGGATTGAATTTAGTTACATGGTAACTTGTTGGCATTAATAGTACACATTTGATGCATTTGAAATAAATCAGACATCCTAAATTGATTAAAAAATTCCTAGTAAAAATCTGATTTGATTTAATTTATTGATTCCCAAATCATGATTTTATGTTTCACTGGAATTTACAGAAATTTGCAATTTCCAATCATATAGGAAATTATCTTACTTATTATGTTTGTAACGATTGCGATTGTCCTACCACTTGGGACATTCTTTATATATGAAAGACCCATCAATATCAGTGACAAAGTTGGATATTCAGTAAATTAAATACCTGTTCTGCAACAGACTTGACAAGCTCTCTAGCTACTCTACACTTGGAAGATTCCTCTTCTGCAAATGAAGCAGCTCGTTTAGTATTTTTATGTAAATTCTTAAGCTCCACGTCTTGAGCATTGGACTTCTGCTTCAAACTTCTAACCTGAAGTGAAGGAGAGGAGAAAAAGAATGAAATAGTTATTTCTGAGAGACAGCTTCACAGCCTACAATTCTAAACCAATAAAGTAATAGAAAGATGCATAGAAGAATGTTATATTTACTGAAGGTACGTGGTTAGTACTTGGTTTTGCAACTTTGATACTTCTTGATTCAGGAGCTCATTTGTCTTTCTAAGAGTATCAATAAGACTCCTAGAAAATGCAGGAGTGGCTGAGCGTGGAGGGCTTGGTTTCCTAGAGTATGGTGAAGCAGGTATTGAGTTAAGAGAATGATGAGGCGATGATGGCATAAAATGAGGCGATGATGGCATAAGATGAGGCGATGATGGCATAACAGGCCTCAAAGCATGTTGAAGAGCACTTAAAGAACTTGGAAATGCAATATCTTTCAGTTGTAAAAGTGATGGAACTTGAGAAGCCCTGACTATAGAAGGAGATTCAGATCTGGTACCAGGCCTTGCTGACTTGATCTCAAGGTATTTAACAGGTTCTGTAGTGGGAGAAAGCAAAATCTTTGAAGACCTTGCCTCTCCTCTATCGAATCTTTCCCTGCAATCTATTGAACGACGAGGGGTTGTAACTTTTCTATTTACATTAGAAGCAATACCAGCCTCAGCAGCTTTAAGTTTTGCAAAGCAAGCATCGCATACACGATGGGGTTTGCCAGGAGTTGGAGCCAATGCTGCTTTCAATGCTTTTCTGGAACTACAAGCATGGCAATGCACCAGTCCACAATTATAACAGTTATGCCTCTTTCTAGTAAAACCAAATGCTTGCCGACAACCAGAGCAAACGGATTGGTCTGCTCCAGAGACCCATTTATGGATGGATATACTTGAAGTAAAATTTGAGCCACAATAGATATTTTTTACGTGTCTATCTTTTAAAGCTTCAACTAGTGTTGGATTTTTCCGATCTTCTGTGTCTCCATGTCCCAATCTTCCATTGGCACCTCTCCCCCAAGTGTATACTTCACTTCTAGATGTCAGGACAGCAACATGATATGCCCCACAAGATATTTCTTCAACAAATTCACCTACTAGTTTATCTTGTACCAAGCAAGGTACCCTTCCATCAGACATTGGATTGCCTAGCTGACCATATGCAGTGCCACCCATGGTGAACACATGACCTGATGTAGTGAGGGCAACAGTCAGTGTGTGTCCACAAGAAAGCTGGTAGAAGTTATAATCAATAAGTGAAGAGACACAGGTGGGAAGGAGGTAAGTATCCTTGCTTCCATGGCCCAAACGATGTTTGTCACCATCACCCCAGGTGAACAACTTTCTAGATGAAACATTTGCACCAGATTGGTTCATGACCTCTACAATGGCTGCAGTGTGCCATACTCCGCATGCAACCTTAATAGTCTTCAGTCCACTCAATGATTGTACCTCCTTGGGATATGGAACACTCTTGCGATCTCCATGTCCCAAAACACCATATGTTCCATCACCAAACGTAAACAATTTTCCATTGGAAGTTGCCAATGCTGAATGCCATGTGCCACATGCAACAGATAAAACCTGAAGTCCTTCTAAAGGACCTGCAATCCTTTTAGGTATCCAATGACTAACATCTGTGCCATGACCAAGAAGTCCTGCATTATGGGTACCATCCCCCCAAGTAAATAAATCACCAGATGTAGATACAGCACATGTATGATACTCTCCACATGCTACAAAATCTATATTAGTAACTGCTAGGAACTCAACAAGTTGGGGGCGACTAAAGTCTTTATCAATCCCATGACCAAGTCTTCCTCCAGATTCCTCTCCCCAAGTGAAAACCTCACCTTGCCTTGTTACAAGAGCAATGTGTCGCACACCACAAGCAATCTGATGAACATCAAGAACAACGTTTGACTCCAAGGGCTTAGGAGTCAGCACATCAGATTTTGTAGGAATTGCACTAACAGAGCCATCTGGTAAAACCCCATCACTCCAAACCTCTCCCCACACATAAACATCACCCAACGATTCTATGTCATCTGGTCCAGATCCTCCACTAGAAGAGCTAGGAGTGCTTGAAACACTAATACGGACACCATCTCCAGTACTTGTTCTTAATTGCATATTTGCACGTTTTGAACCCACATCTGAGCTTGCTGAAGTCGAAGTAGATTCACAAGAATTCGAATCAATAGACACCCTGCTTCGGATACTTGAAGTGAAATCTAGAGTCCCGCCAAAAGGACGGCCATCCTGAATGAATTTACCACCATCATGTACCTTTAGCAGAAACAAATAACTAAGTCAGATCTGGGAGTATAATCACACAAACGAATCTCAAAATAGCTGAGCAAAGAAAGTGTTGCAGACATTCCTCACATTCACACTGAGAAGATTGCTTAAAAATGCATCTATTGTGCGAAAGACATCATCAAACAAATTTAATGTGCCTAGCCAATATTGTAAAACCCTGTTTGCTATACCTAGTTAAGTTGATCTGGAATACCAAATATAGTCAATTTCAAGTTAAGTTTCACATTATTAATTAGAAAAAAATTACATTGACCTCCCTCAAGGTTTTGCCGAATTATACTACACCTCCATTTTGATTCAACTTAACCTCCCTTAAATAAAAAGATTGTTTAAAAATCATTCTTCAAGGCATTGTTTAGCAATCCTTCTCAATGCACTAAAAACCAAAGTTTTCAACGTATTTTTTTAATTTAAAAAACGAGGAGAAATAATTTTTTTCTTTTTCAAAAGAAATTGTTATTCGTCCCTTGATTCTAGTTTTCTAACTTTTCTATCCTAATTTCAAAAATTATGTTCTCCCTCGCATGAAGCAAAGTACTTTGGAAATTTTGAGTTTAATTTGATGAATAAAAAATAACCAAAACTTCAAAACTGAATAAGGTGCAATTGGTTTGTGAGAAAACAAGCTGAAATATTCAAACTGCTTGGGAGCAAGCTCCCTTTATAATTATTTCAAATACATTCTTTTGCAATTATTTATAAAATCAAGCAATTTTCATAGCCTACACTGGGTTCATTTCTTCTCTTCTTTGGCAACTAGTAACGAGATAAACATCCATATTAAGTCTAAGGCCCGCTACAATGCATCTACTTTGAAGGAAAAAAAAAAAAGAAAAAAAGTCACTCATAAATGGATTGTGTTGAATGAGAACTCACATCAGTAATATCACTTCTAGTACGTCTACCACATCCTTTTCTAGTAGAAATTAATGCCTTAAGGCCTGCAAACCATACCTCTGCTTCAGCTTTGTCCTTGCAGATCTATAAATATGAAAAGCCAAGTGCAGGCCCTGGATTTAAACTTTTCATCAATCTGAAATAAATGAATTAAGAAGAATAATTGATCTTTACTAACCAAATCAAGTGATCGTTCACCGTTGTTATATAGAAGTGAAAATGACAAGTAATCCTTTTCAGGGCGCAAATATCGTCTGAAAACAGCCTGCAAAAGAATTGCAAATAAAAGTTATTCCCTGCCAACTTTAGGAAACAAAATTCTGCATGGCCTATTTTTAAAGTGATGGTTCCATAAGTTGTGGTCATATATTGAGTCTTAACTCACAGTTCTCTGTCCAGGGATAATCCGCAAGATGGAAGACAAGTTCAGATTCCTTTCTTCTCCACGTGAGTACCAGATCAGTGTTGTTTCATCCTGTTAATACAACTAAATTTGAAATCATTCAAACGCATGAGATATCATAACTATCCATAGTGGAAAAGATGAAGCCAATGCACATACAACATAATATATGAGAAAGTTTCGAATTCAAATTCACTTGTACCACATATGCAAACATATGTGTATATCCCCACAAAGATATACACAAATACATGTATTACTATAACTTAAATCATTCAAATTCAGTTTATTAATAAATTATGGATAATTCAAATTATCCTGCCTGAATTTAGAGTTGAGTACATGAAGCCAACAAAAACAAACAAAATGAGATCCTCAACATGGGTGAAATTATAGTCCAGATGTATATATCAATGGGAACTTCAGGGGAAAAAGTGACTGGATAAGAATATATGAAAAGAGACCCTAACAGCATTATAAAGCAAAAAGATTGATTGGCATCAGATCTGTATGGCATCCAAATTGGGCAATCCTACTTTGTTCTGCATACATATAGTATCCAACAAACATGAATCATTGCTAAGAATTACAGCAAGCACAAAATCCACTTGCCTCATCATTAAGAAAATATCACTTACTTGCTGATGCATAAAATATTTTTTTTATCCCTTCATTAATAGGTCATCTCTCCGAAAAAATCAAATCTGTGTTATTTTTTTTTACTTCTTTTCATCTGAAAATAGTCTATGCATGGATGGGACATCATCTCTAGAATGAAGAATTTTAAAACATGAAATAAATCCCATACTCATAGAAAATAACTCACCGCAGAAATTCTGAATGGGCAAAACTTAGGCTTCCCTTTCCGGCTATACTTGATTAACTGAGTACCTTTTTTCAAAGCAATGAGTGCCTTCAAAAGAGGTGAAAAAATAAAATTAAAAGATTAAAAATAAGATAAGCACTCAGACATGCCAAGCTTTATAAAAGATTTAACAAGAAATATCTAATGTCAACAGCCCTAGATTAGTGAAACAGCAGGCAGGTATAATATTCTAGCTTTAGATTCACTCGAAGTTGAGTTCCTGAATGGATACTTTCAGTAATTTTTTTTTTCCTTGAATACTTTCAGTGAACATATAACTATGTATTCTATTAAGAATTTCATCAATTAGCTAATAGATTTGTATTGTTGACCTTTGCTAATCCAACATAGGAGTAATATATATATATATATATGTTGTTCTAATCCATATGGTAGCTCTCTCATTTTATTTGGTCCTTTTTATATGTGTGAGTTGTTTATTTGGTTTGACTAAAACTTAAAGTTTTTTATCTGTGCTTTTCATCTCTGGTTTCATAGTCACAGTTATAAATTCTTTATCCCCTTTTATACAAAATGTAATTCTGAGCTTTCTCATGGTCAATGTTATATTATATTACTATTAGAAAAGTAATAATTCCAATATACATATCTTTTGGCCTACATACACAACCCTTACATCTAGATTTCTATGCTTTATTTCACTAACAAGATTCACTTCACATAATAATAGCTTAACAAAAATGCTATCCGCACAAACAAATTATACAAAAAAACCTATACATAATGAAGGCACACTTTAATTATTCAAATTTTTTGAGTTATGTGGAATAAAAGCCTTTTCCCATAAATTATCATTCTCCCATAGACTTTACTTTACAGCCAAGATTTCATACAGAAGTTACTTTGATTGCCAAATTAAAGACAATGTCCAATAATAATTTCATATAATTTTTGCAATACTAAATACCTCCATATAACTTTTAAATTTTCAGAACTGACCCTTTGCAATTTTTTTTTTTTGAGCGTGTGCATATTAAACAGGTTTGTATCTGGAGAATTGATCCTTGATTTGATCTTGGGATTCATTCAAAATCTCTTATTTTCTTCCAATAAGTGGGAGATAGAGATTTCAACCCAGATTCTCTTTTACGCAGAATTGTACAATATCACTAAACTACAAGATTGTTGTACAAGATTATCATAAAGTGTCAAAAAATTTCACTTGTGTACATTGTTCCAAAAACAACTATATGACTTGAGTTGTGTTTAATTTACGGGTCTTTTTCACAAAACCCACGTTACATGATACATTAGATTGGAAAAAAGAATTAACTACTCTCTCAGGGAAATAGACACGAAAAAGAAAAAAGAAGATAGATTTGAAGGAAACTGACTTGCTCAACGTCACGCTCATGATTTGCAGAACTAGCAGGATCTGCCATTCCATCTGAAAAGAGCGTAAGGAAAGCGCTGAAGAAGACGAAGCTCAACCGACAACTGCATCAGGCGGTAATGCGGCGGAGACTTCCGTGCCTCAGTCTTCATGGATGCATATGCTTTAATCTCCTTCTCCTCCTTCTTCTTCTTCTACTACTATGGCCTCTCATCAAAATGCCACCACTACTCTCAAACCAAAGATTGCCAAAATAGAAAAAAGACAAAACCCAATATAGAGATATTCAATATTCAAATCTCAAAGATCACCAACTGTTTCAAAATGGTTGTCTTTTTTCTCAGTTCAAAATGGATGACCCAGATGAGAAAACAGATTTCATTCAATATTATTACATCAGGAACTTTGGTGCATGCATGATTTTCTGAGAAAAAGGAACATGAACACAATGCAGATCAATCAGAGAGAGAGAGAGAGAAAGAGAAGGCGAAATGAGAGGGAAGTAAGCGGTCACATTGATTAGGGCAGGAAACTTGGGACGAGATATTGGCGCGCTTCTTTACCTTCTTCCACGTCCTTCAACTAATTATGCTGTGCTTTTCTATAAAAATATTTCTAAAATATTTTGGTACGTAGATTAGTGAAGGGCGAACTTAATAGAATGAAATGGATTAAAAGAGATTTTAAAGAATATTTCATCTATTTTTTTTGTACGGAGAAAGAATAGAATGATACAAGGAATACTTTTTCCATTTCAACCCATGCAATTTCCTCCCAAAAGTGGGAATAACACTCATTACTTTACACTATATTTGAGAGTTTATAAAAAAAGGGAATGAAATATGATATTTTTTCCAAGCTTGTTTCGGAGTCTATAAAAAAATGAATTGAAAGAAAAGAAAAATGTAATTTTACTAGTATATCATTCACCTTCTATCTCTTTCTTTAAAATAAGTATAAAATTGCAACTATAACTAATTGTCTGTCCTTATTGATTGTGGGGATCAATGTCCGTCACAACAAAGCCACCATTTAAAACTGTCACTTTTCAATTTTTTCGACCCAAAATAATTTCACTATTTTTAGGTGTTTGGTGTTATCTAAAAATATGGTTAAATTAAAAATAAACTACTTTGACCATAAAATCATTTCTGGAAGTGTAAATTGTTTTAAGGCCGTTCTATTTCAAAATAATTTGATAAAATAATTTTACTATTTTTAGGTGTTTGATATTATCTGATGGTTAAATTAAAAATAACTTACTTTGACCATAAAATCATCTTTGGAAGTGTAAATTGTTTTATGCCCGTTCTATTTCGTAAAACAATTTACACTTATCCCCCATTCAACATTCCAACATTCAGCATTATTTTACTTCGAAACAAATGAATTTTTCTATAGTAGGATTAGCTTTGACTGAAATTATAAGGTTTGTTCACCATTTTTTAGAATTTACTTAATCCGAATTTCGGACCATGCATATAAAATAAAATGTCATACTACAAAACAGATGCCAAATTAATTACGCATAAGAAAAGAAAGATATGGCTCATATTGAAAAGGTTTCAACTTTTTTAAAGAGAAAAATTAGCGTTGACACAATCTTAGAAGAATACAACTCACTAAATCCTCAAACATTATCCTTATCAAATCTTGCGGAACACCATAAAACAAATTTTTTTCTTCTTTAATAACGTGTTCCATTTTAGTCAAATATATATACGAAATATGAACCGCTAAATTATTATCACAAATGATTCATTTACAATCTTAAATGACATATACAATATTCCCTGAGAGCCCTTATGCACCTGAAGAAAACTCTTTGACAATTTTAGCATCACCTAGACCATGAAACTTCTTTTTTGATATACTAGAACATGAAACTTCTTATAACCATTTTAAGAGCCTTTTATGTACCTACAAAAACCTCTAATCACAATTTTAGCATCACCTAGAATATTAATCTTCTTGTAACCATTTTTTATTTGGTTTCATAAATTATATTTCTTACCGGAAATTAAGTAATAGACATAAGCCACTTGACCTACCTCTTCTGTCCGTAATACTTAATATAGAGTAATACTAAGGACAATAGTTTTTTACAATTATTGACATAACCTGTTATGATTAGAACAACATCAATTTCACTTGAGTTAACTATTGACACCAATTTTATAATGTATCAATCACAATAGACTATATCAACAATTATAAAAAAAGAGTTACATTCCTGCACTTATTGTTTAACATATGACATTAACCAAATTTGTAATACAATCTTCAATATATGACATCCCTAGACTTTAGGACCAGATGGGATTGCATTTTCACATCTTTCCAAAAAGAATTTTTTTCTCCCCTTTAACCAGAAAGAAAGTATCTACAATACATCCTTAAAACTATAAGCAACAATAAGAGTTTAAGATTAGCCAAGCATTCAAGCTTTTCAATTATATTTACTTTTTTGCTTGGTTTGGTTTTTTGAAAGGTTCCAAAAAGCTCAAAAGATGTATTGCAAATGTGGACCATAGATGGCCTATAAAGTAGAAAGTTCAGTAGTGCCTCGCACCTACTTAATAGATTCTGTACATAATAGATTTTAAGAGCAGTATGCTGTGCCGGTCTTAACATTAAATTTCCCCATTCCCCTCTTAATATCTATGCTGGTCCTGATCATTCAGGTCTAGTCATTTAAAGAAGAAAATGAAGAACCAAAGTTTCAGAATCATGTCAACAAGATAATCAAAGAAAATGCAGGCTTATGAATTATGATTTGGTGAACGAACATCCTAAAATGTAGTCAATACATGAAAACAGAATTATCTACACGTATTAGAAATAATTAGAACATAATTTCCCATAAGAATTTAGAATAAACTTTGTTTAGGTGATGTGAAGTTGCTTTGTGCACAATCAAACATACCCCATGTAAAAGGTGGGGTGTTATACTTCTATGATGTGACTCTCAAAGGATGGTAGGATCTTTGTATCTCTTGAAAAGGTTTTCAATATCTGCCATCACTTCTGGTGGCAAAGGCCGTTCGGTTGTCAGAAAAGCATCTATGTCTTCCTTTAATTGTTCAACAGAGGTTGCACCAATGATTGAACTTGTCATAAATGGACGGTCTCGTGCAAAACCTAGTGCAAGCTGAACTGGAGTTAGGCCATGCTTCTTGGCCAACTCAAGATATTTTACTGTTGCTTCCTGGAATTCAGAAGTATTTAATATCAAGACCAGCATTCAACTGGCTGTGACAATAAGTTTATAATGGATCTAAAATGGAAGTTACTAATCATGCAAAAGAAGCAAGAACTTCTGAAGACTCGTAATTGAGCCATTTGCTTCTACTCAATTTTTGAAAAAAGAAAATAAAATAAAATTAAAGAACTTATATGCTACCATGTAAATGCAACATTAGGTGACATATTGAAGAGATATGAATGCATAAATTTTCATTTTTCACAAATAACAAATACATTTCATTTTTCTGTGCATGTTGTTTGGTGTGAATAATAATATCAGAGTGATATTACCAAGTAATACATGATATCTATCTCTACATTATGTAACGAAAGAATGATTAACATACCCTGGCAATGGATTTGTTATATCTTTCCATGTATCCGGGGAAGAGGTTCAGCCTTCCTTTTATTGCTGCTTCTGAATTGGTATCTATATATTTTCCGGTCAGCGATCCACCGGCCAGCGGAGAATAAGCCAGTAAACCGATATTACAATTGTTTGGGTGGCAAACTTCAACAAGATCAACTGCAGAGAATCAAGTCAACAAACAAACTCCACAATTAAGAGGCTGACGTAAGAAATCTAGAGAGTGAAATTATTTATGTTGCATAATTGAATATATTTGTGCTAAAAATTCCGCATAATGAGATATAGTTTCCTTTTTTACCTTATCCGTAACCTAACTAACTTACAGTTTGGTCAGGAATTTTAACCTTGTTAATCTTCAGGAAGTGTGTAGGGTCAAAATTAATTACCCTAACACAATACATTTTCTAATACGTTCCGACTAATTTGTCCCTCACATATATTTTACTCATAACGATCTCCCCGAAGTTAGAACATATATATCATATAATCCCAACGTGTTACGTAATAAAATCCAATCTATTCTTACACAAAAACTTAGTAAATATGTCCCGTCAGGGTGCAACCTAGTGGTAGGAAGCTTGGGATGAGCCTTCCACTGGACAAAATACCCCCCACCCCCCAACACAAAAGAAAAAAGAAAAAGAAAAAAGAAGGCATTCTATAGAACGAAGCTGGCCAGTTGAAGATAAAGGTTGAAAACAGTTAAAAGTATGGAGATCTAGACATTCTCCTATATGGTGAAGGATCAAAGACAACTCAGGTCACTAGTAAAACCAGCATGAGGTATCACAAGTGAGATGCATACAGCCCAAAAAGGAAAAGGATGTGGTTGCAGGAAAGTGATAGGTAGATTTTTATTCTTGGAATAACTATTTAAAGATATATATCAACTAATATAACATTTAAAGCTTTAAAGTGCTATATTTAAAAAAATATATATATATATATATACAATTTAGATTTCCTCTCATAATTATATGAAGATAGTATGAGAAAAATACTTACTTTCAAAATGACATCTAACTAGCAGACTGTAGCTGTTCTGGATACTAACAATCTTCGGAAGTCCTTCAATTTTTGCTGCATGAACGAACTCCATTACTCCATATGAAGTCTCATTGGAAACACCAATGTAGCGTACCTAAATAGGTTCAAAACCATACCATATCACATCAGTTAGCAAATTTCAATGACCTAAACAAGCAGCAGGAGAATTATTCAAGAATAAGGGTGACACTCCAGTTATTTTTTTTATCAGTAGGGTGACACTCCAGTTATTTAAAAACAAACAATCCAAATTCACAGCTTTTTTAAGTTCATCATTCTTCTGATGGTTACAAGTTCATATCCAGATAAGCAAACAATAAGCATGTTGTCTTCCTTGTAAATCAAATTTGCGCATCTGTGCATTCATCAGCAAACTGAAGAGCACTATAATATAAAAATGCTATTTATCCAATGTTACTACACAACATATCTAGAGAATCATAGTTGTTTTATATATAGCCAACGATACCCTTTAGCAGGACACTCCACATAGCTATGAGAAGCCTGAGCGAAAAGTTATCTTGTTCAAATTTGTTACCTTTCCTTCATCAATAAGTTCTTGAAAAGCCTTCAGTTGCTCCACAAATGGTACGCTTGGCCTCCATTTTGAAGGATCATAAAGGAACTCACCAAACAATGGCACATAGCGATCAGGCCTGGATTGAAACAGAATGCTTTATTTTCAAAACCACAACTTAAAACCATTTTAAATTCCTTCTGAAAAGCAAACAGCAGGCATAATATGACTGCTCCCTAGCCCCTGAGGACCTCCTCAATCGCCGTTGCCAGCTATGGAGGTCCGGTTAGATGGCTAGTGGCCCCCTACACGAGGGGTGCTCTTTGCGTTTCTCTAACGTCAGACGCGCTCAAGGTTCTCAAATTATGTAACATGTGCACTTGTGTAATTCCATGAATAGTAATGGAAAGTCTAGTGTTTCCAGTTTTCCGCTTTACTCCAATACACAAAGAGGTATAGTGTAACATTGGAAAAGTCAGGTAGATAAAATGAATTACACCTAAGTACAGGAAGGTAAAATGTATTTTCCCATTAAAAAAATGCTATAACTTGTCCAGAATGAGGCTCAAAGGGAACACACAAAGAGGTATAGTGTAACATTGGAAAAGTCAGGTAGATAAAATGAATTACACCTAAGTACAGGAAGGTAAAATGTATTTTCCCATTAAAAAAATGCTATAACTTGTCCAGAATGAGGCTCAAAGGGAACAAAAGAAGCAATGGAATAATATGCCTTCATAAACTATTTACCAGCCATGCTCAACAGCTTTTTCAATCAATATGTGTGATACCAATAATTTTGGACTAAAACAATTGTTTTTTCCATGTCAAAAATTTAAAATATTCATCCAAGGAACATTGAATGGACTGACACTGGAAGAGACCATATTTTTTTCCTCAAGTGTCCATTTGTATCAACCCAAAATGATATATACTTTTAAGGAAAGTGAATTTTCGGTAACACATGTTTTATTTGAGAAATGATAATATAGACGATACTGGAGGCGCTGCAAGGTAGCATAAAGCTTCCATTTGAATAGATGGTGTGATACAAAACATTGCTAAAAGAACTAATTAACAAAGAAACAGTTCTGAAATTGCAAAGGTTTCTATATAACTTGCAGTCTTATATTAAAGCATGTATAGATTACATACATAACTAAAAAATCACGAATCCCAAGGGTTAAAACAATTGGTTGGGACCCTGCTCATGAAGCAGAGGACACTAATTCAAATATTCCCTTCTCCTTCCTTTTGGGGCAAAAACTTATAAAAAAATAAAAAAATAAAAAACAAATCACAACAAAAATATAGTTGTGCACACTTACACGTTCCAAGGGAAACTTAACTTACCAATGAATTTGCAACAAATCAATGTAATCTGTGCCGAGGCGCTTGAGACTTTTCTCTACACTTTCTTTAATATTTGAAGCATCAACTCGCAAAGCCTTCGCATTGTCACGTAGATAACTTGACCGTTCTGAATAACCACATACTTTTGTTGCCAAAATAATCTATCCATGAAAGCACAATAGATAATATAATAATTTAAAATCACTAGAGCTTAATTCTTGCTTTCATGATCAACACTACTATGCCAACTTCACAAAACAACAATAACAATAATTAAGCCTTAATCTCAAAATTTTGGAGTCAGTTATGGATCCTCAGGTCGACCATATCTATTCTTAACCGCAGATACATAACATGAAGCCCATATTTAGTAATCAAGATATGAATTTGAGAATAAAGTATATCATCACAGGAAATTTAAAGTTTAACATCCCTGTCAAATTGGCCATTCCATCTATTGTAGTTTATAAAACTGACACTATTACATATGTGATATGATGTCATTTTCCTGGACTTAACCGCAAATAACAGAAGGACCAATTTGACAAAAATGATAATAAAATGACAAAACTTAAACTTTAGGGACAAAAAAATAACAATTTACCAAAACCTAAACCTAAAGCATCATCTATGAGAGACTAATACTGCTCCTAAGCATGAGTATAAACTGCTTAGCCCGTCAGGGGTGAATGCCCTTGGATTATCCCACAATTGGTTCTTACGGGTGGGGTCAGTTGCTCGTAGTTGTACCAGTCCAAATGACTCTTATTTAGAAAGGTTTCTACCTAATTAAAAAATAATAATACTAATAATAAATAAATAAATAAATGAGAAACTAATACCTTGTCACGAGGTTGAGACTTTAGCCAGCTACCAATATAGAGATCAGTTTTTCCTTGCGTTTCCTTCTTCATTGGAATTGGGTACTGCAAAACAAAATTTTTAGAATGTCACCTATTTTTGCTTACTATTATTTTATAAATGTGAGAAAGAAAGAACTTACAGCCTCGGCAGTATCTAGAGCATTAATGCCACGCTCAATTGCATAACTAAGTATTTCATGAGCTTCCTTCTCTGTATTTTGCTCTCCAAATGTCATCTGAAAACAGAGTCCACCAAATTTATATAATAATGCAAAAAAACCAAAATTCAAAGGTTTGTGAGAATTAAGAAACGGAAATGTCTTACTGTTCCATAAGTGATTTCGCTAAGAACAAGGTCGGAGTCTCCGAGTTTGTTATACTTCAACTCGGTGTTCTGGGCGAGTTTGGCGCAAATGCGAAAGTTGAGAGAGCTCCTCCTCCTAGTTCTTACGGGATAGCGCGTGAGAGAACGACGAGTGGAGAAGAGGGAAGTAGGGACTGCAGAGAAGGAGGTCGACGAGGCCATTGGGTTGGGCATAGCGATTTTAACAATGGCCTTATCGGAAAGGAAAATGAACAGTTTGAATTTTGAGTGCCGTCTACTCTGTTTTGTGGCTTAGAAAATGGGCACAATCATTTCTGGGCTAAGAACAATTTCATTTTCGGCCCAATATCTTTCTTCACTTTTAGGAAAACACGGTTTTCTTTGGAGCAGGGCCATTTAATCACATGGTGCTAGATGTTTCTTTCGAGAGCATGAAATATTTTTGGGTCTGTTTGGATACGAGGATAATATTGTTTGTGTTTTATGGATTAATATAATCATGTATTTGAATTTAATTAAGAAATCTAATGTACTTTTTTTTTTTTTTTTTTTTTTTTTTTTTTTTTTTTGATATGATAGAAATTCTAACTTAAGAAATTGAACCCACACCCTAACCACTAAATTTTATCCTTTCTTTATTTGATTTAGAAGAAAAAATGAAAAGAAAGAGAATATAGCTTATATAAATTTATTATTATGTCTCTTTACATAATATAATAGTACAGTTTTTATTTTATTTTATATATTTTTTAAATTAAGAGTAAAGTCACTTAAAAAAAAAGAGTCAACCATTGCAGTTATGGGAGGGCAAAAAAGTATTTTGACTTCAAGCCCTCCCTCCCTCACGTTTTCTAAAAAAAGATTTGGGTACGGAGAGAACTCTTGGGCCCACCATTTTTCTCTCCTAATTTCTTTTCTAACCAAACAGGGTAAAACCTGTGTTTTTCATCCTCTTTTCTACCCTCTCCATTTTTTTTTTCCTCTTCTCCACCTAAACAAATACACCCTCAAGGAAAACTGAAAACCAATAATGGTAACATTCAACCAAAAAAAAAAAAAAAAACTCATTCCTCCTTCACAATACCGTTACCTTCATCATCGTTAAAGCACTTCAAGCCCAACCTCTAGCTTCATGTCGCCCCTTTTGAGTTTTCTTTTAGCCAACTAAGAAGAAATGGCCGAAGCAATCCTCTTTGGTGTTGCAAGGAAGATCATTGAAAATTTGGGCTCTAGATTGATCACTCTAGGGTGTCAAAGATGAACTTGAAAACATTAAGAACATTGTTTCCACAATCTGAGCTGTACTCAAGGCCAGCTTAATACATTTGGAACCTAAGACGATAAATTAACTGGATTTCTTTAATATTTAATGATAAATTAAATATTATTTTTTAGTGAAATAATTTAGGGTTTTAATTGGGTTAGATTTTTATTGAGTAAATATTTTGCAGGTTTTCTTGGAGATAGATGTTTTTTTTTTTTTTTAATGTAATATCCTTAACTTATGGTATAAGAGGATTAGCTGAATTAACTCAATTTTTTGATAGACGAGTAATTGATGTCCAAAAAAAAAAAAAACTACAATATTTATTTTTTTTTGTTACAAATATATCTTTCCTTTGGTTCTTAATGCAAACTCACCTAAATTTTTTCTTTAAGAAAATCAATTATCATCCTACAATCTTTGGAACATTTTTGTACAATTTTAAGGGCATTTTGTTTATGTTAGGGAAATCCTTATAGGACTTTTTAAAAAATTTGGAGTAGGTAGAAGGCTTAGGCCTAGGCCTTTAGCGGGCCCTGACTGTATTTCAAGATGTAGGGGCCAGTAGAGTCATAACCATCAAGTCAAGGAGTGGCTCAAAGAGTTTAAGGACGCAGATTATGAAGAACTTATTCAGTGAGTTCTTTTCAAATTGCAAAAGAGGCACACACCTTCTTTTCAAATTCAGACCCAATTACTTTTCGTTGTAAGATGAGTAGTAAAATAATTAAAGGAGTTGAATAAAAAAATAAATGCAATAGCGGAAAATAGGATAAAGCTTCAATTGGAAGAACGTCGAATAGCTCACTAGCTCATTTGTACCTAACGGAAAAGTTATAGGGAGAGAAGATGATAAAAAGGACATTGTAAAAACTATTTATTGGATCCTAATGTGGAGAGAAAATGTTTTAGTTGTTGCTATTGGAGGGCTAGGAAAGACTACACTTGCTCAATATGCATACAATGACGAGACCGTTAAGACACATTCTGAGCTATAAATGTGGGTGTGTCTCCGATGCCTTCGAGGTGAAAATAATCACTGAAAAAATAATAGCATCTGCTACTAGTAAGAAAGCATAAGACACATGGATGAATTGTAAAAAGCAACTTCATGAAAACTTTGTTCAAAATAATTGGCTTGTACGATGTGTGGAATGAAAGACATGACAAATGGGATTTGAAAAGCCTTCTGGTGGAAAGGAAAGTAAAATTATAATAACTACGCATGTTAAATTGGTTGTAGAGCTTACAAATCATGTTTCAACAGACATTCTTACAAGTCTCTCTGAAGACTAATCTTGGTTTTTATTTGAGCAAATAACATGTAGAAAAGAACAAGATACCAACAATCCTAACTAATCTTGGTCCTATTTTTTTTTTTTTAGAATTACTATGTCGCTATGTGCAGTGTTGTGTCCATGTATGCTCTTCTTAGTTTGTCATACCTCTAAGAAACGGTAAATTTAATCATTTAACTAATATTATTCTAACACATCAACTATATATACCATAACAATCAAAATAAGGTCTAAAAAGCACAAGACCATCATTAGCTGGAGGGATAGAGCCAAAGAGGTTGTGGAAGAAAATCATGATAAATGTTTATTATATCTTAAGATAATTATCCACTATTTTTAAAATAAATAATTTGAAATATCTCTTCAATATTATCCCATCTTTTATTATCCACCATATTTAAATATGTCAACATATATAAATTAAACATTAATTAATTTTAATTTAATCTTTTAAAAGACCTATTACATTTAATTTAGAATAACCTATGTATGTAAGCTCATGATAAAATTAATTCTTGATCAATCAAAATTAGTTTCCTTATAATATCTTGGTCATTGCACTGATTTGAAATTGGAAAAAAATGTGGATTTTAATGGTTGTAAAAGAAGGTGTCTACACTTTCTTTTAAATTTAATGGCCTAAGTTTTTTTTTTTTTGAAAAAAAAAGCTTATACACAAGCCCACTAAACTAAATGGTGAAACAGCTTCTACAGAGACTGTAGCCCATTGGAAGGACTAGGGTTTTACAGAAGACTCTTAGGCCAAAATTCTAAACGAGGAAAATTGTCACCCCTAACCTGTTCAAGCTAAAATATTAAATGATTTTGTAGTTAATCGTCCTCTTCAATGAATTCTTCTTCATAATATTCATCCATTTTTAGTCCTCTGTGGCTGCTAATTAAATTTTAGTGAAAAATACTATTTCATTTTGAGGGCAAAAAGTCATACACAAATGGTATCACACAATGAAAGAATATATTGGATCAACAATACCATTTTCAATTTCTAATATCAAAACAAGTAAATCAATTTTTAGTAAGCTGTCTACACAGGTCCCAACACAAAGTCTGTAAATTCCCAACGCAACCCCAAGAGCCTACTTGAAAAGCTGAAGCCCTCCTCATAATGGTCAACCCTGAATCAGCATAAAGAGGTTCATGCAGTATTACAAGCTAATTCAAGCAAGCTCAAGCACTGTGAAGATCATTCTTCACAGAACCATGAACTGAACTGAAGCTTGAAGAAGAACAAAACGCGTAGCTTAACCAAAGTGCACCGTTTCATTAAAATGAAGAAACCCCTCACTGTGGAAACGACACCGTTCCACTTATGTATTTTCTGTTTCTTTTTCATTACACGTGTGTCTCTTTTATTGGCTTATCTCTTTAAGTAGTGGAGTTACAGTTTGTTAAGCTTTAGTCCTTAAGCTCTTCTTGAACAGAGCTTCTCTTCTGTAATATAAATAGCAACATTGTAATCTTTATTCAGTTAACACAGTGAATATAGAGATAAACTTAACCATTAAGCTTGTTTAGTTTTTCTCTCTCTCAATACTTCTAGAGTCTTCCTCTGGAAGTTTTTCCTCGCTGTAAATGAGGAAAACTTGACAAGAGAAAAATATACATGACAACAAAACAGCAAACCAATTCAATGAAACATATATTTATCAACAAATAAATCAGAAGAAAGTGGAACAATTCTATGAAAAGCAGAATACGGCATGAACTACCACCATGCAGGTAACTGTGAAGAGAACACTACATGAAAGAGACGGCTAGTAATCTGGTAAAGATTCAGAGCTATCGTCAATTGCTTACCCGGTCATCATCTTGTAACGATTAATGTACTCTTCCCCATAAACCTGCCGCTCCATTAGCTGCAAAAATTGTCATGTTAGAAGAACGTCATTAACATTTTGTTTTCATATATCTCTGTTATGGATGCTATCTCCTATCACATCAGCCTTCATTCAAAGTACCTTGAACATCATATTTGCAG
This sequence comes from Fagus sylvatica, assembly GCA_907173295.1. Lineage (NCBI taxonomy): Eukaryota > Viridiplantae > Streptophyta > Magnoliopsida > Fagales > Fagaceae > Fagus > Fagus sylvatica. The sequence continues at coordinate 9,842,990 of OU015772.1, read as the reverse complement.
CTTTTAAGTAACATAAAACTTAACAATGTCATAGGATCTTAATTTCTTAGTGCAAACTTAGCCTATCAATGAGATCACTACCAGAAAAGTAACAGTGAAATGTCATTCAGATTCCCACATATATAAAAGCATCGATAAGAATAAGGAAACCAATGTCATAATTAAGGGAAACTAGAAATCCTGAAAGCAGAGCGAGTTGGTTAAGTCGTACATACGGCATACCTTAAACAGATTAGCTTCCAAATCAGACTGAGAGCTGCAACATAATACAAGCATGCAAGCGAAACTTTTAAGTAAATCTGGATAAAAGCAGGAAAAAAAAAAGTGGGGGGGCAATATTACTACGCACTTAATTAAATTGATGTAAACTAAGCAAGGGGAGTGCTTTACAACTTATTCACTATCTGATATGATATTGATTTCGAACACCTCTAAAGGATGCTAAACATATAAACTAATACAAAATTAACCTAAAAATAAAATAAAAAATCCAATAAATAGCATAAGAAAATTAATTATAGAATCATCCATAGATTTTGGAACAAAAAACTAAACAACCTACATATAAAATAAATAAAAAAACATTGAATTGGGCACGAATTTCAAACCTTAGTGACTGTTAACATTCTGCTGAGCAAGAATCTGGATAGAACATAGTAATGATCTGCATTGTCACCCAACCACACCTTCACCTATGACAACCAAAAACCCAAAGAAAGTCTTTAAAATATATATAGCCCCCCTCATAACATAGCACATTTGATGAATTTGGTGAACAACCTGACTATCAGTATAAAACAAGTAGTTACTTGTTTTACATGTGGATAGAAAACACTACACAGATCCGAATTTTCAATTTTTCCAGCAACCTTCCTGACAGAGAGAGGAGAATTTAAGGCAGCTCACTCAACAATCCAATTACTATTACAATTACTATATTTTTTGTTGAACCCAGCATCATATCAGTATTGGTTCCACACTTGCATTAATGCAAATAGAAGACAATGGCAGGCTAATTCCTATTTTCTACAGTTAAAGATCATCTAAAGTCACACAGCCAATTGAAACAACAATAAACTAGTTTTGAGAGAAATTATAGCTTTAGTTTAGCAGTAATTAATGACAAAAGGAAAAAATAAAAGCAGTGTATAACCAAATACAGCAAGAACTCAAAATTATTGCCAAATTATAGCTTTAGTAATTCTTTAAAAAATCAAAAGTTTAAACAAAATCACCAAATACAACAGAGCAGCGGATATAAATAAAAGGATAAAACTTAGGTCAAATATATTAAGTTTCTAGTTGAATTCAAATACATTAAATTTAAATATTCTTGAAAAAGATAACATTGTTTGTGTTTCATTGATTAATGCATTCATGTGTTTGACCAAAATTTGCATTTCATTTGGTGCTTGAGGAGCCTATAACTCCTTAGCCTTCATGTACCAGAATTGCTAAAAGTTTTATACAGGGATCCTTTTCTTTTTTCCTTCTTTTGTTTGGGGTTGGTCCAGAATATAGTCATAGAAGAGAGTAAAGCATGTAAAGAGGTCTAACGAATTTCTAGCTTCCCTTCTAATATCATAAGAAACCCAATAGAGCTTAGGTTACACAAAAATAGTTAAACTTAGTGAGATTAAAAAGAACCCCAACTACAGGGGGATGACAATAAAAAGTTTAGCTTGATCATAAAAATAAACACAATAGAGCACCCCTTAAACCTATCATCACAATAAACACTCAGACACACATTACATTCAGCTTCAAAGATAGAAAACAAACACTCCATTCCTTTTATAATTTCTACCCCAAGCATAGACCTTTTTTATAGATATAAATAATCAAACTTTATTCAAAAAACGAAGCATGGACAATTTCACTGTGCCAGTAGAACATTGATAAAGGAATTAATAGAAGGTTAAATCAGCATTCATCAACAACACTAGGAAAACCAAAAGCTAAAAGTTTATAGATATAATTAAGACCTTTAAAGGAAGATATCATCAAGAATTTCAATACTTCACTACTTATGGTATCATAGTGAAATATTAATACTCACAAATGTACCTGGCGTCCCCTTGCAGATTTGATAGCCTCTGGATCTGTAAGATACAACCACTAAACCATGAACATGTTGCCTAGGCCTTTTTTGTACAACAGGCTTCAAAGAGTTCACTAGTAAAATAATAACATTATCACTTTCCCATGATAATAACATATTTCAAACATAACAATTAGGAAAAAAAAAATTTACTCAAAGGCCAACCTCAAAGAAGCACCACCACATGAAAATAACAAAAGGTATCAATCACACATCATATCTTTCCACCCCCATTTCTATGCATTGACCACCACATACATTAGAAGAATATATCTTCCCACAGACCCTTTTGACAATCCAAACAGATAGCGGTTTTCAAAGGTAAACAATGTTTCCTTGACATTTTATCAAACACCTTGAGTTCAGCAAGCAAGTTACTAATGCAGTTATATGCAAAAATGAAATTTGTACTAAAGAATCAATGTCACAGAATTGACAAAAATATTGACAACCCAATACAAAATTTGACCAATATTTAGTTTTGGTACTTGTGTATATCAATGGAACTAAAGTACTATCAGCCTACCTAAAGTTGTTGGGTTTAAGCACATCAATCTCCAATTTTGAGGCTTTCTTGCTATTACTTCAATACTCTGATGTAACAAACTTTTATTAAGGTGAAGTTTACCGAATTATCCTATGGTCCCTCTCAACACAACCAAACAACATGAAAGCTACCAAATGCATGTAGTCAATGATATATAAAATTAATTTGGGATAAATTTAATCGATTATGCTGCTCAAGAGAAACCCGCTCAGTCTATGCTGCTCCATTAGGAGACAAACTTGATTTTATACAACAAATCCAAAACCACACCCACCAATCCATATCCTCAGAGGATATAAAGTTTCATTAAAGCCAAGATTATCATCTACAAAGAATAAATTTAACTCAAGAAAACAGAAATTACATTAGCAATACATCATTTGCAAGACCCACACTGACTATATCATACCGTGAAACTACCCAATGGGAAATCTCCTAAAAATTCCATATATATGCTCTCTACGTATCACTTCAAGAACATCAATTAATTACCCATCATGGACAGATGTTTCGCGGCAGATCTCGTCTCGTCCACTTGTGTGTGTGTTTTTTCAATGGACCATGCAAGTTTAGACATTACAAACGTATCTTTGCCACCTACAATATAACCAAAACAAACTTTAAAATATGTGTCACAAACGCAAAGTCTGGCAGCCATGCAACTAAAATACAAACAAGTCTAGGAGGATCAGGACCACCTGATCATCTATGCCTACCAAACCAACCCATCCTCCTTAGCCTTCATTCATGATGATTCACCCTCGTATACATCAAAGCATGCACTCTTCCAAGCACAAACGTATATACCAAACTGGGTTCCCTTCTCAGCTAATGATTGCCACATACCCTAGCTGAATATATTATGTGTAAGCAAAATAGGGATTGCAGCCATGCAAAAGATAAAATGACATGCACATCCATTATCCGCGTGCCTAAACCTAATCCACTTGTTACTCCTATAAATACCACCACACCCATGCCTTTCATCATCAGCGTAACAGAGTTAAACCCTATTTGAGTTCCACTATGGCTTACTCTTCTTTTTTCACTCTTAGCCTTTGCTTTCTTGTTCTCTTCAATGGCTGCCTTGCTCAGATAGAGCAAGTCACATTGCGAAACCGGCTCCCTCAGCAGCACCGGTTTCAGACTGAGTGCCGCCTTGACAACTTAAATGCTCAAGAACCCTCTCAGAGGATTCAGTCCGAGGCTGGTTTCAGTGAGTATTGGGATGAGAATGATGATCAATTCCAGTGTGCCGGAGTGGCTCTAGTCCGCCACACTATCCAACGTAGAGGGATATTGTTGCCTTACTACACCAATGGACCTCAGCTCATCTATGTTGTCCAAGGCACGTATACTTGTTTAATTTCCTATATTTTATATGAAAAATGCTAAAGTTGCTATACATGTCACTTCAATGACATAATAGTTCATGATCATAATCATGACCATTGCTTTTGTTTTTGTCAATATAGGTCATGGTGTTCAGGGGGCTGTTATCTCAGGTTGTCCTGAGACGTACCAATCAGGATCATCATCACAGTTTAGAAACAGAAAAACACAAGAAAGAAATAGAGACCAGCACCAGAAGGTTCGACCAATCCGGGAGGGTGACGTCGTTGCTGTGCCAGCCGGAGTGGCTCAATGGATTTATAACAAGGATGATTCCGACCTTGTTTTGGTCGTACTACATGACACCTTGAATGAGGCCAACCAGCTCGATCTGAACGCTAGGGTCAGCACTATGCATTAACTAGTAGTTAAACCTAAAGATATAGATACATGCGGCTTTTCGTTTTAAATAAATTTATTTAATTATTTGTAATTATTTAGTACTCGGGAGTAGTACAATAACATGATACTTCATTACTTCTTACTGTTACATAATAATGGGTCTAACAACCTTTTATGTAAGATAAAATTGTCGTTATAATCCAGGATTAATATCTAAAAAAAATTATTTAAGTATGTTGTAATATTAATCAATTTATGATTTCAGGAATTCTACCTTGCCGGTAACCCACAAGAACAAGGTGATGAAAGTAGGAGGCAGAGCCGAAGGAGCCAAGGTGATGAGAGCAGGAAGCGACAGGGTCAGGGTCAGAGCCAGAGAGGTGAGCAACAAAATGAAGGCAACATTCTCAGTGGCTTTGACACAGAGATTGTGGCTGATTTGTACAATATTAATGAGGAGCAGGCCAGAAACCTACAAGGCTTTAATGATGGGAGGGGTAGAATCGTGGAAGCACAAGATGAGCTTCGTTTGATAAGCCCAGAAAGCCAAGATGATGAACGAGAAGAAAGGAGGCAGCAGGGAAGAGACAATGGCATTGAGGAAACCTTGTGTACACTCAGGCTGAAATACAACATCGGCGACCCGGAAAGTGCTGACATTTACAACCCACGTGCTGGTCGCATTACCTCCCTCAACAGCCACACCTTTCCTGTCCTTAGACGCCTCCAGCTTAGTGCTGAGAGAGGATTCCTCTACCAAGTATGAATAATTAAGTTTATTCATATATATATCTACACACATGCATGATTTCATTAATTAATGTATCTATATGAAAATTTTGTAGAATGCATTTGTGGCACCGTTCTACAACTTGAACAGCAACAGCTTGGTTTATGGGCTTAGAGGAAACGGCAGGATTCAAGTGGTGAACGACAATGGAGACAACGTATTTGATGGGGAGCTTCGCGAGGGCCAGGCTTTGATAGTGCCACAAAACTTCGTGGTGGTTAAGAAGGCAGGAGATGAGGGATTCGAGTGGGTGGCATTCAAGACCAACGACAACGCCATCGTTAACCCACTTGCTGGACAGAACTCGTTCATCCAGGCATTGCCACTAGATGTGTTAGCCAACTCATTCAACCTTAACCGGGAGGAAGCTCAAAGGTTGAAGAATAATAGGCAGGAGCAACGTCTATTTAGCTCAAATTCTGGGTCACAAAGGAGGGAATCTAGGGATTAAGCTCGCGTCTACTATGTAATTGTAATAAAAGCACAATAAGTTGCTTCTTTAGTTAAGGAATAAAGTCCTCCATGGCTTGAAGGATAACATGTTTGGTGACAAAGCCACTATGTAGTACTTGTATGTAACTATCGGCAGGAATGAAAGTTTCTCATCTTTGAGTTGATAAATATACTCTTTTCCACCTACGAATATTTTCTTCCACCAAGCTCACTCAATAAATTTGTGCAAATACTAAAATTTTCTCCCACTTCGAATTGATCTTAAGAGATACTTTATATATCATATCAAAATTAACCAAAGATCTTCATTCTTCACATTCCAATTTATATATATATATATATAGATAAAATCGATTAACAGTAACATATTAGCTACGCAATGAAGTCCATGCTAAAAGCCTAAAAAAATATTGGAAAAAATATTAAATTTCTCATCCATTATTTTGCAGTAAATTTTGTAACTGTTAGAGATTGTAGATGTGTTGGTAAATCATAATGCCAAAATATAGTTCCATTTGCGTTTTATCAATAGAATTGTGTTAGGTTTTAGGTTGTGTACACTATAATTCCCGAGTGAAAACAAGTGTTAATCACAATTGTATTTAAATAGTTTGATTATAATGAATTGATGAGTTAATAAACAGCTTAAAGTAATCAAGTTTTATTCATCCTTTTTCACCAAACAAAAAAAAAAAAAAAAAAATTTGCAACACATGGGCCTATGGACATAACACATACCAAATGGGCCTGAACGCCGTCAAAACATGCGGCCCTATATACTTGATATAATTGATCATGTGGTGCCAAGTGGCTTATGGCTCATTTGGTCCATCTTTTTTTTTTAGTAGTTTATTTAACTTATGTATAAATTTTTAGAACTTTATTTATTTTAGGAAAAATTGTACTTTCTCCCCTTTTATTTATAGGGTTTGCTTTAATTCTTCATTTATCTATTGAATTGTGCAATATCCTCTCTATCTATTGAGAATGAGCTATCCCTAACTATCTATTTTTTTTTTTTAAATTATAACAGAACTTAGGAAAAATGTCTAAAATGCCATATTTTAAATACAACACTATTTTTACTCCTTATTTTTTAAATCTAATAAACCAATAGAAATAATCTCTTCGAAATGAGCACTAGATAGCATGCTGCCTCCATATGGATTAGTTTCTAGGATTCTTTCCCTTACACTATAGTGGAAAAAAGAGGATTATGTATTCATAACATACCATCATACTATAAATCATCACCCAGTTAGATATTTGGAACATAATATATAAGGTACGCTTATTTTCAGATAATTTATTCCTAGTAAAATTAGCTTTAATTACAAAATTTAACTTTTTTTTTTTCTAAGAAGCATGGATACAGCAAATTACCTAGCATGTCTGACACAATCAAGACAGGACTAGACACAGTCCCAATATGGTTGTTTAAAGAATTAATATTTTTTACAACTTTTAGAATTAGAGCTAAATTTTTCGATGGATCTCTCTTTTCCTTAAATTTGGAACGATGAAACTCTCGTCTCTCACAAGTCACAACCACTTCCAATATGGTCAATATGTACTATAGAGGCTTTTTTTTTTTTTGGTAAGATACTATAGAGGCTTTGTTCTTCATGAACCTCAGTTCCATTTTATTCCTGTCAATTATAACAGACCGTTTATAATAAAAGATAAAATAAATGTTAAAATTAATATTTTTTAAAAAATTGTTAAAAAAAAAAAAAAAAACTTCTCTCTCTCTCTCTCTCTCTCTCGCTGAACTGAAGCTCACCCCCTGTCTCTTTACTCTCTCTCATGCTGAAGCGCGCAGGGGCGGAGCTACGTTACTCCTTGGGGGGGCTAAAGCCCCCCCAAAATTTTAATTTTCCTTAATAGAGTATATGGCAATTAGAGTTCAGCCCCCCCAAAAAATAATAACCAGCCCCCCCTCCTTCGTTGTGCATCCTTGTTGTTCTTTACTGCGTTGTGCCGTTGTGACTTGTAGAGGATGGTTGTGGTGATGGATGCGTTGAAGATGAGAAAGAAGAAGAGTGGGTTGGGTTGGGTTGTTGCGGCAGTTCAGATCTGGGTTGGGAGAAGTTTCAGTTCAATGAAAATAAGAAAAAGAAGAAAAGTAAAGTGGGGGAGGGGGGGAAGGTTCTGGATGATGGGACCGAATAGAAAGAAAAAAATCAAGTGGTGAGGAGTGGTGCACGTGTGGTAGTGTAGTGGAGGTAAGAGGAATTAAAAATATATATATATATATAAAATAATTGGCAATATCATTAAAGAAGAGAAACTAAGGAGAGAATCTCCACTGAGGACTATTTTCTTATGTATTGGTTGGAATTTTTTGGGTTTAACGTATTAATTCATATAGATATTATTTTTTGATGAAACATATGGATATTATTGGTTGTGAACATTTTTAATGCATTTTTTTAATTTATTTAATGTATTGATGTGTATGACTTTATAACTAACTTCATTATAATTTTATTGAAACACTTTGAAATTTTGATTGTATTTTTTTTTAAAAAAAAATGGTAAGGTAACCTTAACAGTATAATTAAGTCATTTTTAGTCATTTGTGCCAAAAACAACAGTTTTAAACTAAAATTATCCAAACGCTCAATTAACAGAAACCGCACTTTATCACAATTTTACCAAACGCTTAAATGTGATTTTTAAAATCGTGATTCCAAAACGTTCATTTTGAAATCGTTATTTTTAAAAACGTTCTTTTTCAAACAGCTTTCCCAAACAGACCATGTGTTCCTTTTATGCCCATGCCTTTTCTTACTTGTGTGAGTGGTCTTGAAAAACAAAACAAAGAGAGAGAAAGTTGTGTCAACATTGGGAAGAAGAATAAAACAAAAGAAAGTCTCCTATGGTCCTCATGCCAATCCTATCAGCCACAAAAATTTAATGTTTTGTCTCCTTGGACCCGTTTGAGCTTGCTAAGCTTCCTTTGGAAGCTTAATCTTACCGTCCTTAAAAATAGCTTCAGCCGGATCAGTTTTGAGTAGAAAAAATCACTACTCTTTTATGCTCTCTTTTAGCTCCCCCATAAAATAATTCCTGGCTCCGCCCCTGGAAGCGCGGAAGCACTATTCTTCCTTTACACTCTCTCCCGACTCCTAAGCCGCGCCACCATGCCGATTCTCTCTTTTAGAGATTGTTGTCCTCCACCTCATGGACGAGAGCCGTCCATCGACGAGGAGATCTGTCAAGACACCTCCATCCTCGTCACCAAGTTGATCTGTCAATCCTATATGATTGTCATTATGTAGTGGGTTTGATTTGGTTGTAGTTGTAGCCAAGGTGGTGGAAGTTTTATTTTCCAAAATTTTAATGGCTCTGTTGGGGTACAAGATTTGTAAAGGTTGCGTTTTTTAGCACTACGTGGTGGTCGTAGACATGTAGTTTCAGATCTCTTCTTAGATGGGCTAAGTAGAACTCTTCCACTACCCTCTCTCTTTATTTGCTATTCCATTTCTTGGGTGAGTCATCATTTCCATTTTGTTTACGTTTATGATAATTGAACTTTTGAGTTAAACTCTATGACTTATCAATGCTCCCAACTTTTTTTTTTCTTTTTTAGCTTTTGCAGTTTCTTTTTTGAGATGGATCTTATATTGTGTTTTCAATATTAGCATTCATGTGGGTAAGTTAAGCTTTAATTTTTGTTTTAATTAAAAAAGGAAATAAAGAAAAGGAATTAAGATATGGAAACGAGAAGAAACCTCTTGATCCAACCAGAAAATTATTTTTGAAAAAAGTTTCTTTAAATGTGATTAAAAGAAATTTGAATCAAATAAAAAAAAATTATAAGAATACCCTTGTGTTCTTATTAAAAACTCTTATTCTTCATAAAAATTCTAATAAATTTAGTTCAGAATAGAGGATATTAAAAATTCCATCCTCCTGTTGAAATGAAAGGTTTTTGTATTCATAGAGGAGACTCAAAATGAATTTTCCTAAGTTTTGAACCCATAGGAAGTTCATTAGGGTTGAAATATTGGATTATTTGCACAAGAGTTCGATTTTTGATGAAATTCTTATGTGGATGCCGATCAGCACCTAGAGAGGTCAGATCGACACGTAGGTAAAAACTTGGGGGCCAATCAGTGCTAAAGTGGATAATTCTGAACTTTTTTATTCTAATCCACTTCTAACCGACTTATAACTCCTCTAATTAGCGGATTTCGAGATTCCAACCATTTAATTAATTAAATAATAAATAATAGGATAATTATTAATTAAAATAATTATCGATCACTTAAAAATTACTTAATTTTGAAATTATTTCTTAGAAATTACCTTGTACATAAATACTTACCGTATTGAGTGTTTAACCAAGAGGAATTAAATATAAATTGATTTTAATTTCATCATTTGGAGGACCAATCAAATTAATTTAAAAATAATGTTATGCATGCAAGCCCATGGTAAATATTATTTTGGGTCAATTACACTACCACCCCCTTCTTTTGGTGAAACTAGATTCGTTACACTCTATTCAAGTATTCAATAAATGATACTCCACTCCGAAACTCCCAAAATAATTAACACTCTGCTCATTTTTCAACTTCACTCACGAATGATGTCAACTAAAACCTGGAATATTCCTTAAAAACAAAAAATCTTGTGATTTAGTTACAAGATTAAATTCATTAAGGATTACACCCTCCAATCCCATGGTGACACATCAACTTTTTGTAAATAAAAGATTTTAGACAACCACACTGGAGCATCCCCCTTGAACACAAAATAATTACAGAAAATAAAAAAGCCAGAAAATAAAAAACCCATCTTCTTCTATACGTACACACCGCCAAGCCATGAGGCCACTGGAGACGTCGCCTAGCCGAGAAGCCTCTGGCAACACCGCTAGAGTCTTGAAAATCCGCAACATATGCCATTGGGTGGTGGTCTAGGCCAAAAATTTCCCATCTAGGTCGACTTCCATATTGGTATAGTAGGGAAAAATTCTCCTCCCTATCCACTTGTCTTAAAAATACATTGTGATGCTTTCATTAAGATTTTGTCTTTATGAATTTAGGTCATGTTTATTGGCAAGAATTATATGAATTGGCCTGATAATTTTTCTTTGTTGAATTGCTAAAAATTATAATTCAAAAAATGATTTTTTTTAATAAAAAAATAAACATAATATTAACAGAGGGGTCAATCTGGCCAATTCTTAAACCTCACAGTCAATAACACAAAATTGAAACTTGAGGGGAGTGTTTGCAATTGACCCAAACCCCAAGTTGCCTTCTTGCAATTTGGCCATAAATTAATACACATAATCTAAAGCTTTCACAAATGGCATAATGTAATTGATGTTGAAGAGTTACCATCACAAATGGCATATACGGATAAAAAAAATAAAAATCACAAATGGCATATAACTTGTAGTATGGGCATTAAGCATGCCCTTCATAATTGCAGTAACACAGTGAAAAATGAAGTAACTAGTTGCATATCTTGGCAGTGGCATCTGTACTAGAATTGTTTTCGCAGTGATGCTTGAGGAGAACCAAGCACGCACATTCAGTATTACTTCAGCCTAAGAAGAAAAATAATGATCTTCTAATATGGACAATATAACAAACTAATTAAACCATTAATGGACCATGCAAGTTTAAACATTGCAGACGTATGTTTGCCACCTACAATATAACCAAAACAAACTTTAAAATATGTGTCACAAACGCAAAGTCTGGCAGCCATGCAACTTAATACAAACAAGTCCAGGAGGACAAGGACCACCTGATCATCTCTGCCAACCAAACCAACCCATCCTCCTTAGCCTTCATTCATGATGATGCACCCTCGTAAACATCAAAACACTCTTCCAAGGACAAATGTATATACCAAACATTGTTATTCTCAGCTAATGATTGCCACATACCCAAGCTGAAAATATTATGTGTTAGCAAAATAGGGATTGCAGCAATGCAAAAGTTAAAATGACATGCACAACACCATTCGCCGCGTGCCAGAACCTAATCCACCTGTTACCCCTATAAATACCACCACACCCAAGCCTTCCATCTTCACCATAACAGAGTTAAATTACCCTCTTTGAGTTCCACTATGGCTTTCTCTTCTTTTCTCAGTCTTAGCCTTTGCTTTCTTGTTCTCTTCAATGGCTGCTTTGCTCAGATAGAGCAAGTCACATTGCGAAACCGGCTCCCTCAGCAGCACCGATTTCAGACTGAGTGCAGCCTCGACAACTTAAATGCCCAAGAACCCTCTCAGAGGATTCAGTCTGAGGCTGGTTTCAGTGAGTGAGTATTGGGACGAGAATGATGACGAGTTCCAATGTGCTGGAGTGGCTCTAGTCCGCCACACTATCCAACGTAGAGGCATATTGTTGCCTTATTATACTAATGCACCTCAGCTCATCTATGTTGTCCAAGGCAAGTATACTTGTTTAATTTCCTATATATTATATGAAAAATGCTAAAGTTGCTATATATAAATTTTAATGTGACACTTCAAAGACATAATAGTTAATGATTATGACCATTGATTTTGTTTTTGTCAATATAGGTCATGGTGTTCAGGGGGCTGTTATCTCAGGTTGTCCTGAGACGTACCAATCAGGATCATCATCACAGTTTAGAAACCGAAGAACACAAGAAAGAAATAGAGACCAGCACCAGAAGGTTCGACCAATCCGGGAGGGTGACGTCGTTGCTGTGCCAGCCGGAGTGGCTCAATGGATTTATAACAAGGGTGATTCCGACCTTGTTTTGGTCGTACTACAGGACACCTTGAATGCGGCCAACCAGCTCGATCTGAACGCTAGGGTTAGTACTAATTAAGCATTAACTAGTAGTTAAGCTAGATACATGCGGCCTTTCGTTTTTAATAAATTTATTTAATTATTAATAATTATTCAGTACTCGGGAAGAGTAGTACAATAACATGATTCTTCATTACTTCTTACTCTTACATAATAATGTGTCCAACAACCATTCATGTGAGAGGATGGAATATTAGCGGTTGATTTACTACAGGAATAATATCTAAAAAATTTCCATTTAATTATTTTGTAATATTAATTGATTTATGATTTCAGGAATTCTACCTTGCCGGTAACCCACAAGAACAAAGTGATGAGAGCAGGAGGCAGAGCCGGAGGAGCCAGGGTGAACAAGGTGATGAGAGCAGGAGGCGACAGGGCCAGGGTCAGAGCCAAAGAGGTGAACAGCAAAATGGAGGCAACATTCTCAGTGGCTTAGACACACAGATTGTGGCTGATTTGTACAATATTAATGAGGAGCAGGCCAAAAACCTACAAGGCCTTAATGATGGGAGGGGTAGAATCGTGGAAGCACAAGATGAGCTTCGTTTTTTAAGCCCAGAAAGCCAAGATGATGAACGTGAAGAAAGGAGGCAGCAGGGAAGAGACAATGGCATTGAGGAAACCTTGTGTACACTCAGGCTCAAATACAACATCGGCAACCCTGAAAATGCTGACATTTACAACCCACGTGCTGGTCGTATTACCTCCCTCAACAGCCACATCTTACCTGTCCTTAGACGCCTCCAGCTTAGTGCTGAGAGAGGATTCCTCTACCAAGTATGAATAATTAAGTTTATTCATATATATATCTACACACATGCATGATTTCATTAATTAATGTATCTATATGAAAATTTTGTAGAATGCATTTGTGGCACCGTTCTACAACTTGAACAGCAACAGCTTGGTTTATGGGCTTAGAGGAAACGGCAGGATTCAGGTGGTGAACGACAATGGAGACAACGTATTTGATGGGGAGCTTCGCGAGGGCCAGGCTTTGATAGTGCCACAAAACTTCGTGGTGGTTAAGAAGGCAGGAGATGAGGGATTTGAGTGGGTGGCATTCAAGACCAACGACAACGCCATCGTTAACCCACTTGCTGGACAGAACTCGTTCATCCAGGCATTGCCACTAGATGTGTTAGCCAACTCATTCAACCTTAACCGGGAGGAAGCTCAGAGGTTGAAGAATAATAGGCAGGAGCAACGTCTGTTTAGCTCGAACTCTAGGTCACAGAGGAGGGAATCTAGGGATTAAGCTCGCCTAACCATGTTACTGTAATCAAAGGCAAGCACAAGTTGTTTGTCTGTGTAGTTAAGGAATAAAGTCCTCCAAGGGTTGGAGGATACTATGTAGTACTTGTATGTAACTGTAGGCGGGAATGAAAGTTTCTCATCTTTGAGTTAATAAATATACTTTTTTCCACCTACGAATATTTTCTTCCACCAAGCTCACTCTAGAAATTTTCTCAAAATCAAAATTTTCCCCGCTTCAAATTGATCTTAAAAGTTACTTTACATATATACAGTATCATATCTAGCCAAATATCTTCATTCTTCATATTCCAATTTTATATATATATATATAATATATATAATCAATTAACAATAATATCTTCAGCTACGTAATGAAATAAGAAGTTGCATGCTTAAAGCCTAAGTTAATATAGGAAAAAGAATCCTGAATTTCTCATCAATTATTTTTCAATCAATTTTGCAGTTGTTAAAATATAGTTCTATTTGGTTTGTATCAATAGAATTTTGTTAGGCTTTAGGCTGTATATGCTAATACCCGTAAGTTGTGTCAAAAGAAGTGTTAATCACAGTTGTATGTAAATAGTTTATTTATGTATTGAGTTTAGTTAAGAAACAGCTTGAAGAAATTAAGTTTTATTCATACTTATTAACCAAAAGAAAAAATAATTTGCAACACATGGGGCTAGGGACCGAGCACATACCAAATTGGCCTGAAAGCCCGCCAAAACATGCTACACTTTAGCTTGATAAAATCGAGTATGTGGCACCAATTGCCTTAGGGTTTGCTTGACATATCTTTCTTTTTTTTTTTTTAAATTTTATTTTATATATATATATATATAAAACTTTTTAAACTTTTATTTACCTTAAGAACAACTGCATTTTTGGTTGGCTTATTTTTAAAACCTAATAAACCAATAAAAATATGTCTTCCAAACAAGTACTAGATAGCATGTACATAATATATGAGGTAGGCTTATTTTTATATAATCTATTACATTTAAGAGGATTTGTATTTTATGTACTCCCAAAAATATCCTATTAAAAAATCTGTTCACAATATTTTAAACTGATCTAAAAAAGAAGAAGAAGTTATATATGGAAATTCCTAAACCAACATGTACTCTCATTTTTTATGTCTACTTTTATATGCTCACACAAATACCTCATATCCAAAAGAATTCTCCATATATTTCATTTTATTCTTGAAAAAAAAAAGAAGAAAAAAAGACAAGGGTATATAGAATTATTTAAAACACATTGCATATCAATATCTAAAAGTTAGCAATCCTCTACTAACCCATATTCTAAACAAGGGCGGCCCCGAGAGTTGGGTTGCCTTACTTATTATTAATAATAAAAAATAACATAAAGTCCAATTTTTTTTTTTTTTAATGCAAAATCAAGGTTACATTGTACTTTTAACCGGTTATGGTGCTTTATAATTAGCACAATCTGACTCCAAGAAAATTACTTCTCCTTGCATTTTTTGAAGCAAATTCTTCAATCAAGTCATCGTAATTTAGCTTATCCAAATACTCATTCTCAATTGAGATCATAGCCAAGCTACTTAATCTCTCTTGTGACATAGTAGTCCGAAGATAAGTTTTTATTAATTTCAACTTAGAGAAACTCCTTTCCGCTGAAGCAACTGTAACCGGTATAGTTAACTCATTTCCGAAGATAAGTTTTTATATTACACTCCTAAAAATCTAAACTAATACCTATTAATATTATTTTAGGTTTAATAGTTTTTAACTAAAAAATGTTTTAGTGTTAATAACACTATTACGCTCCCATAAAAAAATAAAAATAATGCAACACTCATCCAACACAAACAATATACAATTCGGTCAATACAAACACAACCACACCACACATCAAATAAATACTCAAATACTCAACCACAAATAATTCAACAACACAACATTTAAAGTCTCAAATAAATACTCAACAACACAACATTCAAAATCTCAAATAATTCAACAACACAACATTCAAAGTCTCAAATAAATATAAAATAAATACTCACAAACACAAACACTACAGTACAACACTCACACAAATCACAATATATTCGGTCAAAGTGTAAAAAACAATTCAATAAAATAAAAAAAGAAAAAAAGGCCAGTGAACATGCACTGACCCACCACTTCCCCAACAGCCAGTAAAAGTAAACAAGTAAAGTGCATAAAAATCTTATAAAAAAAAAAGTAAAGTGCATAAAAACAAAACACAGCCAGTCATTACTCCTTAACACAATCACATTTACCGATTCACACATAAAATTTCAAAAGCAACTAAGAGAGAGAGAGAGAGATAGAGCATACCAAGTTCGGCCGTGACTGTGAGGTTGCCGCGTGACAGCGTAAGATGTGTGCAGCGTGCCTTGAGTCTCAGCGTCTGTGTGCAGCGTGCCTTGTGCGTGGCGGTGGCTGGCTGCTGCTTGGCTGCTGCTCCTTCAGTTCTTTGTGTCGGTGGTTACGGGATCTAGTGGCCGATCGTGGTGGACCGGTGGTTTCAAGGTGATTTAGGGGATTTTTCTGGATTGTGATTTATGGATTATTTTTTTCGCACGTTTGGTAAAGTTGTGTTTTGCCATAATGTAATGTGTGTTGGATTGTTTTATTTGTATTTTATTTTTGGGTTTAGTTTTGGTTAGATCTGTTGGTTTATAGCTTAGATCTGTTGGTCTGTTGGGTGTTTTATGATTATATTTTATTTTTGCCCTTTGAATATTTTTTTTGCCCTCCCGTGTATTGGTAATTGGTTAATGAGTTATGATTATTTTTTATTTTTGCCCTTGAATATTTTTTTTGCCCTCCCATGTATTGGTAATTGGTTTATGAGTTATGATTATTTTTTATTTTTGTCCTTGAATATTTTTTTTGCCCTCTAAATATTTTTTTTGCCCTTGGTTTATGATTATTTTTTATTTTTGCCCAATTTTTTTTTCCTCTGAATATATTTTTTGCCCTCTAATAAAAATTTTATTTTATGAATACAAATTTTTTTTTTCTCTAATGTATATGTATAATTATTTTATTATATGTATAGTATAATTTTTTTTTTCTTTGGTTGCCCTGGGGTGGGGGGTTGCCCTAGCCCAGGGCTTGCTAGGCCACCCTATAACAGGGGCAGTCCCGAGAGGTGGGTTGCCCTAGCCCCATCCTAATTTTGGTTGCCTACTTATTATTTAATATTAAAAAAATAACATAAAGTCCAAAAAAAAAAAATTTATGCAAAATCAAGGTTACATTGTACTTTTAACCGGTTATGGTGCTTTATAATTAGCACAATCCGACTCCAAGAAAATTACTTCTCCTTGCATTTTTTGAAGCAAATTCTTCAATCAAGTCATCGTAATTTAGCTTATCCAAATACTCATTCTCAATTGAGATCATAGCCAAGCCACTTAATCTCTCTTGTGACATAGTAGTCCGAAGATAAGTTTTTATTAACTTCAACTTAGAGAAACTCCTTTCCGCTGAAGCAACTGTAACCGGTATAGTTAACTCCTTTCCGAAGATAAGTTTTTATATTACACTCCTAAAAATCTAAACTAATACCTATTAATATTATTTTAGGTTTAATAGTTTTTAACTAAAAAATGTTTTAGTGTTAATAACACTATTACGCTCCCATAAAAAAATAAAAATAAAAACACAACACAGACAAATAAATCTAATGCGCAGCACTCCCATCCAAAGAATAAAAATAACACTACACTATTCGGTCAATACAAACACAACCACACCACACATGCCAACATTTAAAGTCTTAAATAAATACTCAACCACACAACATTCACATACAACAACACAACATTTAAAGTCTCAAATAAATACTCAACAACACAACATTCAAAATCTCAAATAATTCAACAACACAACATTTAAAGTCTCAAATAAATATAAAATAAATACTCACAAACACAAACACTACAGTACAACACTCACACAAATCACAATATATTCGGTCAGTGTAAAAAAAAAATTCAATAAAAAAAAAGAAGAAGCAAACAAGGTCAGTGCATATGCACTGACCCACCACTTCCCCAGCAGCCAGTAAAAGCAAACAAGTAAAGTGCATAAAAATCTTATCAAAAAAGAGTAAAGTGCATAAAAGCAAAACATAGCCAGTCATTACTCCTTAACATAGTCACATTCACTGATTCACGCAAAAAATTTCAAAAGCAACTGAGAGAGAGAGAGAGAGAAAATACCGGATCCGGAGTTCGGCCGTGACTGTGAGGTGTGTCGTGTGACGGCGTAAGATGCGTGCGGCGTGCCTTAAGTCTCAGCGTCTGCGTGCGGCGTGCCTTGCGCGTGGCGGTGGCTGGCTACTGCTCGGCTGCTCCTCCTTCAGTTCTTTGTGCCGGTGGACCGGTAGGTTACGGGATCTAGTGGCTGATTGTGGTGGACCGGTGGTTTCAAGGTGATTTGGGGGATTTTTCTGGATTGTGATTTAGGGATTTTTTTTTTTTTTTTTTTTTTTTTTTTCGCACGTTTGGTAAAGTTGTGTTTTGCCGGTAATGTGTGTTGGATTGTTTTATTTGTATTTTATTTTTGGGTTTAGTTTTGGTTAGATCTGTTGGTTTATAGCTTAGATCTGTTGGTCTGTTGGGTGTTTTATGATTATATTTTATTTTTGCCCTTTGAATATTTTTTTTGCCTTCCCGTGTATTGGTAATTGGTTGATGAGTTATGATTATTTTTTATTTTTGCCCTTGAATATTTTTTTTGCCCTCCCGTGTATTGGTAATTGGTTTATGAGTTATGATTATTTTTTATTTTTGTCCTTGAATATTTTTTTTGCCCTCTAAATATTTTTTTTTTCCCTGAATATATTTTTTGCCCTCTAATAAAAAATTTTATTTTATGAATACAATTTTTTTTTTTTGATGTATATGTATATATATATTTTTTATGTATAGTATAAATTTTTTTTTTTCCCTTTGGTTGCCCCCGGGGGGGGGTTGCCCTAGCCCAGGGCTTGCTGGGCTTACCCCAGGGCCGGCCCTGATAGGCGCCCGAGAGTTGGGTTGCCCTAGCCCCGTTCTAATTTTGGTTGCCCTACTTATTATTTAATATTAAAAAAATAACATAAAGTCCAAAAAAAAAAATTTATGCAAAATCAAGGTTACATTGTACTTTTAACCGGTTATGGTGCTTTATAATTAGCACAATCCGACTCCAAGAAAATTACTTCTCCTTGCATTTTTTGAAGCAAATTCTTCAATTAAGTCATCGTAATTTAGCTTATCCAAATACTCATTCTCAATTGAGATCATAGCCAAGCCACTTAATCTCTCTTGTGACATAGTAGTCTGAAGATAAGTTTTTATTAACTTCAACTTAGAGAAACTTCTTTCCCAACTGTAACCGGTATAGTTAACTCCTTTCCAAAAATAAGTTTTTATATTACACTCCTAAAAATCTAAACTAATACCTATTAATATTATTTTAGGTTTAATAGTTTTTAACTAAAAAATGTTTTAGTGTTAATAACACTATTACGCTCCCATAAAAAAATAAAAATAAAAACACAACACAGACAAATAAATCTAATGCGCAGCACTCCCATCCAAAGAATAAAAATAACACTACACTATTCGGTCAATACAAACACAACCACACCACACATGCCAACATTTAAAGTCTTAAATAAATACTCAACCACACAACATTTAAAGTCTCAAATAAATACTCAACAACACAACATTCAAAATCTCAAATAATTCAACAACACAACATTCAAAGTCTCAAATAAATATAAAATAAATACTCACAAACACAAACACTACAGTACAGCACTCACACAAATCACAATATATTCGGTCAAAGTGTAAAAAACAATTCAATAAATAAAAAAAAACAAACAGGTTAGTGCACATACACTGACCCACCACTTCCCCAGCAGCCAGTAAAAGCAAACAAGTAAAGTGCATAAAAATCTTATATAAAAAAAAAGTAAAGTGCATAAAAACAAAACACAGCCAGTCATTACTCCTTAACACAGTCACATTCACCGATTCACGCATAAAATTTCAAAAGCAACTGTGAGAGAGAGAGAGAGAGCATACCGGATCCGGAGTCCGGCCGTGACCGTGAGGCGTGCCGCGTGACGGCGTAAGATGCGTGCAGCGTGCCTTGCGTCTCAGTGTTGTGCGTGCGGTGTGCCTTGCACGTGGCAGTGGCTGGCTGCTGCTCCTCCTTTAGTTCTTTGTGCCGGTGGACCGGTGGTTACGGGATCTAGTGGCTGATCGTGGTGGACCGGTGGTTTCAAGGTGATTTGGGGGATTTTTCTGGATTGTGATTTAGGGATTTTTTTTTTTTCGCACGTTTGGTAAAGTTGTGTTTTGCCGGTAATGTGTGTTGGATTGTTTTATTTGTATTTTATTTTTGGGTTTAGTTTTGGTTAGATCTGTTGGTTTATAGCTTAGATCTGTTGGTCTGTTGGGTGTTTTATGATTATATTTTATTTTTGCCCTTTGAATATTTTTTTTGCCCTCCCGTGTATTGGTAATTGGTTGATGAGTTATGATTATTTTTTATTTTTGCCCTTGAATATTTTTTTTGCCCTCCCGTGTATTGGTAATTGGTTTATGAGTTATGATTATTTTTTATTTTTGCCCTTGAATATTTTTTTTGCCCTCCCGTGTATTGGTAATTGGTTTATGAGTTATGATTATTTTTTATTTTTGTCCTTGAATATTTTTTTTGCCCTCTAAATATTTTTTTTGCCCTTGGTTTATGATTATTTTTTATTTTTACCCTCTGAATATTTTTTTTGCCCTCTATAAAAATTTTATTTTATGAATACAATTTTTTTTTTTCTCTAATGTATATATATATATATTATTTATTTATTTATATATTTTTTTTTATGTATAGTATAAATTTTTTTTTTCCCTTTTGGTTGCCCCAGGGGGGGGGTTGCCCAAGCCCAAGGGTTGCTGGGCTACCCCAGGGGCGGCCCCGAGAGTTGGGTTGCCCTAGCCCCGTCCTAATTTTGGTTGCCCTACTTATTATTTAATATTAAAAAAATAACATAAAGTCCAAAAAAAAAAAAAAAATTATGCAAAATCAAGGTTACATTGTACTTTTAACCGGTTATGGTGCTTTATAATTAGCACAATCCGAACTCCAAGAAAATTACTTCTCCTTGCATTTTTTGAAGCAAATTCTTCATTCAAGTCATCGAAATTTAGCTTATCCAAATACTCATTCTCAATTGAGATCATAGCCAAGCCACTTAATCTCTCTTGTGACATAGTAGTCTGAAGATAAGTTTTTATTAACTTCAACTTAAGAGAAACTCCTTTCCGCTGAAGCAACTGTAACCGGTATAGTTAACTCCTTTCCAAAGATAAGTTTTTATATTACACTCCTCAAAATTTAAACTAATACCAATTTGTTATGAAATATTAATGGTGACGTTAGTTCATATCAATTAAAGATTGTCTTTATAGCCTTAATGCTTAAGAAGTAACTCCACACACTTTGAAGGTTATATATACATATATAATCTCCTTTGTAAATGTGAACAAAGCCATTACATATACAATTAGTTATATACATCATGTGGATGACCACTTAAAGATATAATCTCATTATCACACTATTTCCTTTATTTTATAACACGTTATCAGCACGAGACTCTAGCCAAATTATAAAAATATTTTGTCCTTACTTTATCAATCACAGCAAAAGGTTATTTGTGTAACACTTCAATTTACTGTAAGTTATTTCCTAATGAATTTTTTTATCTTATTATCTAATTTATTTGTTATCACATTGATTCAAGCCTAATACCTTAATATTTAGTTTATAATCCACTAATATTTAGTTTAATGGATTAAAAGTCCTATGAGTTTCATGTTTAACATATGTTATTTGGTAATCGGTTAAATATTAAGCAATTCCATTACATTTAATTATTCTAATCCTGTCAAAGTTGGATACAAATGATAAAAGATAAAAGATATGACTATATATGCATATAACTATATTAATTACATGTCTATTAACCTTGGATACAAATGATAAAAAAAAAAAGGGGAATGTATACATATATTTTATATCATATTTCATATAGTCAATTTTTATTCCTATTGCAAA
>OU015772.1:9782041-9821071 GCA_907173295.1 Fagus sylvatica | reverse complement strand
AGTTATTTTTTTAAACCAAAAAAGTAGGATTCTATCCTAAATCCGATTCGTAAAGTCTCTTTATCGATCTTGCCTACAACATTTTGAACTAAAAAAAAAAAAAAAAGGACAGAGTTTGGCTACAAACTGGTTTATTGCTAGCTTGCTACAACCCACTACGTGCAATTAATAAGATCATCCATGTGTATTTTAGTCACATACTATTTAAAATCGTGATTTTTTTAACTTTTGGTTGACCTCATAATATTGCGCCCACAAAAGCTTTTGAGTTCTCACAATTTTACACCTCATTATTTTAATATATATATATTTTAATTGAATTTAAATTTTATTCTATAATTAAACATCACATTAGAATCTTAACATATTATATTTTCTTTAATAGAAATAATATAGTCATATGTATTGCTATGAAATCTTTAAAGCATTAATCTAACACGACATTCTCAGCCAACTTTGTAGTTGCACCTCAAGATCCATCCACCTTCTGGGAAATATCTTGCATCCACTTTCTCCCTGGTGTCAGCCTAAACAAAGTCTGCGTTTGTGCATCACAACTTGTCGCAATCCAATTATTGCATTCAAACAAAAGGGGTGGGAACTGAATGCGTGCACGACAACTAGCCCGAGACTGGAATATAAGGAATACAATTTCTACAATCCAAGCTGTGGTTTTGGATGCATAACCATAAAAGATATTCCACCTCTTACCTATCATGAATTAGTCTAATCTGGACCACAGCCATCTCATTATCAAAGCCATAGGATAAAGTCAACAACGACACCAAAAAAATTCATTGTTATCCATCCATTGTCTTGTATTGTTTAAAAGTGAAGTTTGGTCTCATCCTTTTATGTATAAATAAAATATCCTTAAACAATATTATAAAAAGGTCTATAGTAAAAAATGGTCATTTTTTTTATAGCCCAAAAAAAAAAAAAAAAAAGGCCTTAAGGTGTATGGCCGGCCCTGCTAACAACTTCTTAATCTATACTATAATATAAAACCGAAACTTTTTGACTTTTGGTTGACCTCATCATGTTGCGCCACATAAGCTTTTGAAATCTCACAATTTTACACCTCATTGTTTTAATATATATTTTCTAATTGAATTTAAATTTTATTCTATTATTAAACCTTCCGTTAGAATTTTGACACATCATATTTTCTTTAATATAAGAATATATTATTCCATATATAAAACACAATCATAATTAATGTCTAATACTAAAATATATTCCATATATAAACACAATATAAATATCTTTTAATAATAATCATAATTATCAATTTTCATCAAGATTTTTAGAGTTCTTTTTTTTTTTTCTTATGTATTTCATTTAATTTTGTTGCTGGCAATGGAGAAAGATGGATGGATTTGTTATAATGAAACCATGTGAGCTTGAAATGAGTTATGAAAATTATTTAGGTTTGATCATATAATCATGTATCCATGTATTTATTTGTCCTTCTTCTTATTTTAAGTATCCTTTATTTTATTTTTGGATGGAAACATGATCCATATGGTAAATATAAACATGAATCGTGTTTTATAAAAATTGGACTATATTCAACTTATGCCAAAAGAAAAATTACATTATATTAAATTTTAATTATCCTATGGTAAATACTTTCTTAGTTATTTTTTTAAACCAAAAAGTAGGATTTATCCTAAATCCGATTCGTAAAGTCTCTTTATCGATCTTGCCTACAACATTTTGAACTACAAAAAAAAAAAAAAACATATTCAACAAAAGGACAGGAGTTTGGCTACAATTACTAAACTGGTTTATTGTTAGCTTGCTACAACTCACTACATGGCAATTAATAAGATCATCCATGTGTATTTTAATCACATGACCTATTTAATAAATCATGTGACTTCTTTAAATAATACATGTGGATGGTCTTATAAGCTACCACGTACTGGGTCGTAGCAAACGAGCTACAAACTGGTTTGTAGCTAAATTTTGTCCTTCAACAAAAGAAGTAAAAGGAATCAAAATTAATTTAGATTTTATTTTCAATAATTTTCCTGTGCATCGCACAGGTTTGCGACTAGTTATGTAATATTTACGTGTCCATTAGTCATTGAAACAAATTTGAAACTGTTCTATGGGGAAGCATTAAGTACCTGGTAAAGTTAAGTAGATAACTCGCACGCTGGTTATGGGCTTTGAACATAAATTGTTCTAGAATATTGTGGACTTCGTAAAGACACTCTCAATAGCCTCTTCTTTCGGGCAAAATGGAGTTAAAACGAGAGAAAATAGCAAAAAAAACGTCTCCAACAGACTCCTCAAATAGGCAAATTTGCCAAGGGAATGAACAGTAGCTCGCCCAACAAGGAGCTACTTTCATCCTCTCGGTAATAAGCTTTTTTTCTCTCTCTTACAAGCTGTCTCCCGCGCCAAGATAACGGAAACAACAACAACAACAACAACAACAATAAAAACAAAAACACAGTAACAGATCTAAATCTTCAATACCCAAAAAAAAAAAGATGAACAGTAAAAGAAAAAAGAAAAAAAAATGAGAAAGAAAAATAAACAGAGGTGAAGTAGCAAAGCAGCAACTTTGATGATGTGAGAGGAATAAAGATGGAGGCTCAAAACGAAAAAAAAATAATAATAATAATAAAGCACCGCTGAAGAAAGAAAAAGAAAGAAAGAGAAGAAAATGAAGGGGAACTGGAAGGAGAAGAAAATGGAGCTAAAAACGAGAAAAAAAAAAAAAATAATAATAAATAAAGCACCGCTGAGAAAAAAAAAGAAGAAAGAAAGAAAATGAAGAGGGGGGGGAGGAACTGGGAAGGAAATGAGAGAAAAGGGAGGGGGTACGTGGGTGGTGGGGGAAAAAAAGAGAAAAAAAATGTGTAAAGGGAAAAAAAAGAAAAAGAAAAAAAAAAAAAAAAAAAAAAAAGGGGAAAACAGAGGAAAAAAAAAAATTGAAAAAGAAGGTATTTTGGGAATTGTGAAAAAAATAAATATATTAAAAAATAGAATAGTAAAGTTAGAATAAGGAGTCTGATGCAGTAGTGCTTTAGCTAAACAAAAAAAAGTAGATTTTTTAGAACCCAATTGGCAAAAAAAATGAGGAGCTATTGAGAGTGCTCTAACTCGCATTCTTAGCAAGAACTTCAGTTTTCACATGGTGATGGACTACTAGCGTCATCAATTACGTAAGCACCTTTGATACATTAGCATTACCTAATCGATCAACCATTGGCTGCAGCTAGGAAATTACATAAGACAAGAGTTTAAGAGAAAATAAAAATAGACTACTTCATACAAGTAAGACAAGAAGACAAAGGCGGAAAGGTTTTTCAAGAATTTTCTTTTATATGGTTTAAGGTTAAAACTTAAAAGCATGGTTTTAAAAACCGGACCGGACCGGCCGGTTCAACCGGAGACCAGTGTTTAATCCGGTTCGGTTCTCTAAAAAAATCGGAAATTTAGAAAAATTAATAAAAAACCGGAAACCGACGGTTCAACCGTGAAAACCGCGAACCGGCACGGTTGAACCGGTTATGGCCCAGTTCAAGGATTTCCAAAACTCACCGTATTAAAGCCCAAAACTACAAAATCTCAATCTAAATCTCACTCATTTCAACCTTTTCTCTCTCTCCTTCTGACTCTCAATCTCAATCTCACTCACTTTCACTCTCATCGGTCTCGATCTCGATCTCCGGCATTCACGGTCTCGCACAGATAAAAGAGTTAAGGTTTTGACTTTTGACGTCGGGGGAGACAAGATCGACACTGGAGAGGATGAAATCAGCACTGGAAAGAAGAAAGCAACGCCGGCGTACGTCTTGGTGATGTCCATTGAAGCCACTTTTTGACGTGGCTGTGGAGGTGGTGTACAAATGACGATCTTTGTGGAGAGAGAAGCTTGATCTTGATCTTGCTTTGTTGTGAGAGAGAGAGACGCTGAAGGTGTAAAGCTTGATCTTGCTTTGTTGTATAAAAGAAGACGAAGACTGTAAAGACTAAAAGAATGAATGCAATGTGTTTTTATTATATGTTGACCAAGAGATAAGGTATTGGGTTATGATGTACAGTTGAGATTGCATGGTGGTTGTAGATATTTTATGAGATTGTGTATCCAGAAAGTTCTATTGGGTTAAGTCTCTTTTGACGGCAACTCTTTGGGGAGATGAGTTTTGGGTCCCACTGGCCTCACTTCAGCAATTGGCAAGAAAAGGTTTTTTACTTTTATAAATTCCTCTTAGCTGGCTAGCACTTGCAGCTTGCTATGCTAATCTAACCATGTGGTCACATATAGTGTTGAGTGCTCCTCCATTGAAATAATGCCACCTCATGTGTTGAGATGGTAAGGAATTAAGGATGGCATTTCACATTTGTATCATGCAATCGGCTAGTTTGTAGCTAGTATTTACATTTATGGTGTTATTTTTTTGTTGAATGAAACATTTTTTGGTGTTTGATGTATGTATTTTTTACCCAAAAATATATTTCAATAGAACAATATTTTTAAAAATATTATAAATGTTATATTTATTTATATAATTTTAAAATTATTAATTAAATTATTTATGACGTCACCGGTTCGACCACCGGTCCGACCCCGGTCGGACCACTAGTACGGGAACCACTCCCTTTTCCGGTTCTCTCCCCGGTCCGGTTTTTAAAACCATGCTTAAAAGGAATTGTGTAGATTTGATTGGATTGGTTATATAAGTATGTGTTATGTGAGTATGTGTTGAGTCGAGTGTTTATTAAGTGGATCTTGACCTCTTGGGATTATAATAATTGATAACAAAGAGCATCAATTACAATTTAATAATGAGTCATTTTGGTGGTATAAACGTATATGTGGCTAACTTAGAATCGTTTCCTCTAGTGTTGTTGACTAGCTTTTATTAGTTATATTTTTCTCACTAATTTCTTTTATTTGTGCTAGCAATTTGATTTTTTTTTTTAATCTCTTAAATTGCTTTGCATTTTTTTATATAGTCAATCTATGGGTTAATTTGTACAAAAAAAAACTACTTGAAAGTTTATCAAATTCAGCATTTAGCTTAGATGATGGCACTCACACGAATTATGAACTTGGGTATCTTTGTTATAAAGGAATATTTAAAAATTAGAATTAATAGACCTTATTATCTTATTGTTTTGTTTGATTGCCAAAAACAAAAATAAAAATAAAAATAAAACAAAATAAAAAGCCCAAAAAGATGTTGAATTTTATATTTTATGATGTGTTAATTTGTAAAATTTGTTCTTAGATTTGGTTTATAATTTTGGGATTTGTTAGACTGTTATAGTTATTTGAAGTTAGTTTTAAAGTAAAAGGAAATATATGAACATTGTATATCATCTTTTGACTTTTTTTTTTTCTTTTTCTTTTTTTTTTTTGTTATATATGAAAATATATTTATTTATAAAATATGCATAATATATATATATATATATAAATATTAATATATATATATATATATATATTATTTTTGTTAAAGTTTGAGATAAAAAAGAGTTCAAAAAGATTAAATTTATGGCTCTATACCTGATTATATAAGTAAAAAGAGGAATGTAGTAACTTTTTGTTTTTTTTAATATATCTAATTGGACAACCAAAATGCAAAGTTAGAAAAACAACTTTAAATCTCATCTATCTAAAACTATTGCAAAAATGAATATCATAAAAGAACTTAGTAGGGAAAGAGTAGTATAAAATATAAACATCTTTAATCAATAGGCGTTAATGAAGCATCAAATACTTCTATTTTATAAAAAGTAGTAAAGTCTTAACACTAAAATAACAAAGACAATTTTTAAGATATTTTGGTTTTTTATTATTATTTTCATATTAAAACTTCACAATTCTACACAAAATATAAGCATTTAATACTTTCTTATCACTGATTAAAAGAACTTATTGGAGAAAAAGTATATTAAACGGAGAAAAAAAAAGTGAAGGGTTTAAAATTTAAATACGGAACTTCAATTTAGTCAAAGTTGGCGTCTCATCATATCACGTGCCCCAAAATTGAATTGTCGAAATCTATGGTAGGACACTATATATAGGAACTAGCAGGTGACCAACTATAAGTGCACACAACACAACACAATCGCATCTAAATCTTATATTATATGGCGAACAAGGAGGTGAAACTTTTGTCACTATGGGTTAGCCGATTCGGCCGGAGGGTTGAGTGGGCTCTAAAACTGAAGGGTGTTGATTATGAGTACATTGAAGAAGATATCTTTAACAAGAGCTCTCTTCTTTTGGAACTAAACCCAGTTACCCAAAAAGTTCCAGTCTTGGTTCATGACGGGAAAGTGATCCTTGAATCATTAATCATTCTTGAATACATCGATGAGACGTGGAAACAAAATCCACTGCTGCCTCAAGATCCTTATGAAAGAGCCCAAGCACGATTTTGGGCTAAATTTGCAGAAGAGAAGGTAATTTCTGTTTGCTTTTGATATAAGCTTATTTGAGTAATCGTGCACTCTTTAATTATTATCTTTTTAATATTACAATGTTATATTTGTTTTAATTTTAATAATGGCTTTGATATGTTATTGATGTTCTGTGGATTAAAAAATACAAAATTGGAAATAGAATGAAAATCGAGATATATTAGTGTTTTAGAGGACTGAATTGAAATTTGATCAAACTTAGATATTGTAATTTGTAATTTGGCCAAAATTTAAAATTAAAACTGAGACAAAAATTGAAAATAAGCAAAAATAAAAATAAACACCTAATTTATTGGTTGCCAAACGCACATATACACATAAATAGAATATGCAAAAATAAAAATATGTCTAACAATATTTACTTGATTTCAATTTTGCTTTATATTAACCCGCACTACTTTTACTTAAAGTTTAAAATCATACTTTGCGAGGTAATTAAAAAATGTGATTGGGGTAAAATAGTATATATTTGTATTCCCAACATTTTCTATTTCTTTATAAAAAATTGTGGCCCCGGGTAGAAAACAGCATTGATTCCACCCTTTTTCCTTTTCTTTCATACCAAATGAAAACACCTATTCCTGTCCCTTTTTCCTCCCCATTTTTCATCTGCCTAATATCATCCCAACCAAACAGATTTTCTATAACATAATAAAATATATGTTAAACACATATATTGCGTCAGCCTAAAAGAATTACCCGACTAAGGCATCACTACTACATGTTGATAATAGGATCATGTACTCAGACCTAGCTAGACATTGGTGGTTAGTTTACAAATTGAGCCTTTAAACTGTGAAATACACTATCAACTAGGGGAAGCGCATTTCATGCATGCCTAATACAACTTGAGCCAAAGCGGGCAACCAACTTCATATAAAATAAAAGGGAATGAGCCTTCATTTATGTCACTTTACTATATGGTTCAAATATCTAATGCCATTTTTTTTTTCCTCAACACTCGGTGAAATTTTCTTTTTTGCATTTATTTAAAAAATGTGTCCTTTGATTTCATAAGAAAGATTATCATGTTCCCAAATATAATGCATATATAAAAACACAAAGTTTTATGGATCACATAACATAATTTTATATCATCCAATTTTATTTGTTTCTTGAGATAGGTTATGGATGTGGCGTGGACTGCTTTTTGCTCCCTAGGAGAGGAAAAAGAGAAGGCAGAAAAATTAGCCATAGAGGCAGTGGAAAAGATAGAGGAAGTGATCAAAGGGAAAAAGTTTTTCGGAGGGGAAAGCATTGGGTATTTGGATATTGCACTGGGATGGATTGCTCACTGGCTGCCTATTTGGGAGGAAGTTGCGTCCGTGCACATTGTAGACCCAATAAAATTTCCTGCCACCACTGCATGGGTGAAGAATTTTCTGAATCACGGAGTGATCAAGGACAATTTACCAGAAAGGGAGAGAATGCTTGTTTATTTTCATCAGTATAGGAAAACGTTGTCGTCTATCCCGCACCCGTGATTTACGGTCTAGTCCTGTGTGCATGTTGGGCCTGTGTGTTTGAAAGTTATGCATTTTACTTGGGTTATTTGAATTTTCTAATTATGCTTATAAGGTGTAGTCCAACTGTCTTTGAGACCGAGAGATTATGTAGAAAGTTTGTTCAACTCTTAAGAATGTTTGTTTAAAATTATGTATAAATAAATGCGTGTATTGTACTGTGATTGTATAATCACTGTGAAATGAACTACATTTGCATTATGCTTTTGAAGAAGTATAGAGAATATAGCAAAATGAGAGTAAAAGAAATGTATAGAACTTTGAATAATGCTTGCTTAATTTATCTGATACAATAGGTAGGCTTTTATAGTTTACAATGGGCTTAAGACAGTTGTCATTAACTAACTGCAGCCCAAGATATTAGGAGCACGTGGGCTTACTAAAACCCAAACTATCAGGAGTGAGTTAAGCCCACGGGGTCTGTGTGACTTTGGCCCGAATCCACATTATGAGGAGCTCACACTTACAGCACTTACTAAGCTACAGGCAGCACACAGACAGCACACACTAAGGCGTTTGCTACAGCTAACTACATGTCGTTTACTTCATCATCCCCCCTCAAACAAATGGTATCTACAGGAACCAGAAGTTTGGACTGGAGCTCCTGGAAACGATGAGATGAGAGCCCTTTGGTGAAGATGTCAGCAAGTTGATCAACAGTGGAGACAAACTTGACTTGAAGATCCTTACGTAGTACTCTCTCACGGATGAAGTGAAAGTCCACTTCAATGTGTTTGGTGCGAGCATGGAAGACAGGGTTGGAGGCAATGGCGAGAGCTGAGACATTATCACACCATAACACTGGAGGATCATATAAGTAAAGACCAAGATCTTTAACCAAGGTGCGAAGCCAGCACACCTCAGCTGAAGCAGAGGCAAGAGCTCTGTATTCAGCTTCTGTGGAAGACCGGGAGACCGTGAGTTGCTTCTTAGCAGACCATGTAATGGGTTATGACTAAGATACACTAACAAGCCAGAAGTGGATCTCCTATCATTGGGATCCCAAGCCCAATCTGCATCAGAGAAGGCAGAAAGTGATATTGGGCCTGGGGTATAAAAGAGACCATGATCAAGGGTGCCTCTGAGGTAACGAAGAATGCGTTTGGCTGCAGTGAGATGAATATCTGAGGGAGCATTCATGAATTGGCAGACTTGATGAACAGCAAAGGATATATCAAGCCTGGTAAAAGTCAAGTAATGCAGAGCACCAACAAGGCTACGATATGCATGAACATCTGCTATTGGCTGACCAAAATGGGCAGAGAGTCTGACATGTGGTACACAGGGAGTTTTGCAGGGACTGCAATAAACCATATTATGCTTGGTGAGCAAATCTGTAGCATACTTGGTTTGAGTGATAGTGAGGCCCTTTGTAGATCTCTGAATTTGCAAGCCAAGAAAGTAACTCAGAGAGCCCATATCCTTGAGTTCAAACACCTTGCTGAGAGCATGAATTAACTGAGTGATGAAGGATGAATTGTTACCTGTGAGGACAATATCATCAACATACAGTAAAAGGAATGCAATGACAGAACCAGCTTTGTAAGTGAACAAGGAGGAATCAGCTGAGGAGGCTTGAAAGCCTAGACTGAGTAGTTGAGTTGTGAAGCTCTCAAACCAGGCTCGAGGAGCCTGCTTGAGGCCATAAATGGACTTCTGAAGCTTGCACACATGTTGAGGCTGGTTGGAAGCCACATAACCAGGAGGTTGCATCATGTAAACCTCTTCCTTCAAAACCCCATGGAGGAATGCATTCCTCACATCAAGCTGTCTAAGTGGCCAGTTGTAAGTCACTGCAAGAGCAAGGATCAGTCTAACAGTTGGAGGTTTGACAACTGGACTAAAAGTCTCTTCAAAGTCTATCCCATACTGCTGGTGAAATCCTTTGGCTACCAGTCTTGCCTTATAACGAGAAATGGAACCATCACTGTTTCTTTTAAGCTTGAAAACCCACTTGCATCCAACAATGTTTTTGCCAATGGGTGGAGGTACCAAGGACCAAGTATGCTGTCTTTGAAGAGCTGAGAACTCTTCATCCATGGCAGTGCACCATTGGGGATATTTGGAAGCAAGTTGGTAGGTAGGTGGTTCTATATGAGTGTAGTCAGTGGAGATGGTATGGTAAATTTTAGGTTTGAAAATGCCATGCTTGGAACGAGTCTGCATGGGATGGGTGTTAAGTGTGGCAGGGCTAGGAGGTAAAGGTGGAGACTGTAAATTTGGGATAGGTGGAGCTATAGGTACTGCAGAAGTGGGGAATGGGGTGTTAGAGCTAGAGATAGGCTCAACTGAAGGAGGTGGGGTCAAGGTTATATGAGGCAGTAAGGGAAAGTCTGTAATGGGGTGAGAAATGGTAGCTGGAGGACATGATGCAGATGCAGATGCAGAAGGAACAGATGCAGATGCAGAAGGAACAGATGCAGATGCAGATGCAGAAGGAACAGATGCAGATGGACAAGTATGCAGTGTGACCAGTAACCAAGGCAGAGAATCAAATTGAGAGGTGACTGGTTCTGGTTGAGTAACTGGATTAGAGGATAGAGTGAGATGAGGGAGAAACTCAGTTTCATTGAAAAGGACATGTCTAGAGATATAGATTCTTTGAGTGGCAGGATTGAGGCAAATGTAGCCTTTAGTATGGGCTGGGTAACCTAGAAAGATGCAGGGAGTAGTTCTAGGTTGAAGTTTGTGGTGATTATATGGTCTAAGGTAGGGAAAGCACAAGCAACCGAAAGTTCTGAGATGGGTTAAGTCTGGAAGTTTGTGAAAAAGCTTCTCCCAAGGAGATTTGTGTGAAAGTTTAGGTGTTGGCAGTCGGTTTATGAGGTGTATGGCAGTAGTAACAGCATAAGACCATTGGGTAATTGGTAAGCTAGCATGAGAGAGAAGAGTGAGAGCACTCTCAATGATATGTCTATGCTTTCTTTCAACAGTGCCATTCTGTTGAGGAGTATGGGGACATGAAAACTGATGGGTAATGCCTTGAGTGGAACAAAAATCAGTGAAGGCATTTGAAGTATACTCTCCACCACAATCAGTTCTAAGAAACTTAATTGATTTAGATAACTGATTTTCAACTGTTGCTTTGAAATGTTTGAAAGTATTAAGCACCTCAGACTTGGATTTTAAAAGAAACAACCAGCTGAATCTAGAGAAGTCATCAACAAACAAAAGATAGTATTTATATCCATTACATGAATTGACTGGGGCAGGACCCCATACATCACTGTGCACCAACTCTAAAGGTTGAGTACTTTGAAATTGAGAATGAGTAAATGGAAGCCTATGCATTTTACCTATGAGACAGTGTTTACAGTGATGTTGGACATGTTTATTGCTAACAGACATACAAGAAGATAAGGATGGCATGGCTGAAACTAAGACTCTATCACTTGGATGTCCTAGTCTGTGGTGCCACAGTTGCCACTTATTTTTTGGAAGACAGAAATGCTGAAACTGGAGGAGAAGGAGATGCAGATGCACTGGCAGATAGAGACATGGATGGAGAAGATGGAAGAGTATGAATGGGATAAAGCCCATTCTTACTCAAACCCTTGTAGAGGACCTTCCCCGAAGGTAAATCCTGAATAAGGAACTTGTTAGAGTCAAAGTAACATGAACAATTGTTATCTTTGCATAGTTTGTGTACAGAGAGTAGATTTGATGAAATTCTAGATGAATGCAGTAGGTTTTGGAGTCTAAAGTTATAGAGTTTAGTGGATAACTGACCATTTCCAATGTGGTTGATGGGAATTGATTGACCATTGCCCACTGATACTTGTTCTGTCCCCTGGTATGGTGCTTGGAGTCTGCAGGTTGGTCAGATTGGCAGTAAGATGATCAGTAGCTCCAGTGTCAGTGAGCCAGGTATCTCCACCTTGAGAGCCATTGGAGGTTGAAGCCATTGCTGCTAACTTGGCAGGTGGATGTCTGCCTTGGTATGCAAAGTCCATTCGATGGTAGCAGTCAAGGGCTTGATGGCCAAGCTTACCACAAATCTGGCACTGAGGCCTTGAACCTTCAGGTTTCTGTGGAAACTGAGAGTTGCCCTGAATGATTGTGGAAACTGATTCTGAGTGAACTGATTGGAGTTGTGGAATCTACCTCCTCGACCTCTTTGAGAGTTGTTTCTGCCTCTTCCTCTAAATTGAGTATTGTTCCCATAGAATGCAGATTGGGAGTTGGATGTTCTGTTGTTTGGTGCAGAGGCAAACATTGCCATAGGATGTGAGTCTTTGCCAGAATCAGAACTCTCTGAGGCAGAGTGTTCTTCTGTTTGGAGTAGCACCATGATCTCTTCAAAGGTCACTGGTTCATTTCTTGTTTTGATAGCAGAACAGAAAGGACCATATTCTCTAGGGAGTCCTTTGAGAATAATGTGAAGGAGTTCCTCATTGTCAATTAGAGTACCAACTGCAACAAGTTTGTCTCTAGTGTTCTTGACTTTCTGCAAGTATGAGCTGATAGATTCACTGCCTTTCTTAAGATTATGCAGTTCAATCTTAAGATTCAAAACATTGGCTCTTGAGGCTGAAGTGAACCTGTGTTCAAGAGTCTTCCACACCTCTTGAGCAAAGTTGTGACCAACCACCATTGAAAGAACTGAGTGAGACAGTGTGGAGTTGATCAAGGCCAAGAGTCCTTGATCTCTGGTATTCCAGAGTTGAAATTCTGGATTCACAGTAGTAGTGAGAGCTCCATCTACATTGGTGAGAAACCGAGTTGGAGATGGAATAGTACCATCAACATAGTCAATCATGGAGTATGCCTTCAAGATTGAAGACAACTGATGCTTCAAAACTATGAAGTTTGTGCTATCAAGTTTGACTGACATCAAATTAGACATATTTGATAGGAGAAGCAGTGGAGTTTGTATTGAAGCAGTTTGTGAAGGAAACTGGTTATGGGAGTTTGAGTTTGCATTAGAGGAAGCCATTGAAGGCTCTGATACCATGAAGAAGTATAGAGAATATAGCAGAATGAGAGTAAAAGAAATGTATAGAACTTTGAATAATGCTTGCTTAATTTATCTGATACAATAGGTAGGCTTTTATAGTTTACAATGGGCTTAAGACAGTTGTCATTAACTAACTGCAGCCCAAGTTATTAGGAGCACGTGGGCTTACTAAAACCCAAACTATCAGGAGTGAGTTAAGCCCACGGGGTCTGTGTGACTTTGGCCCGAATCCACATTATGAGGAGCTCACACTTACAGCACTTACTAAGCTACAGGCAGCACACAGACAGCACACACTAAGCTACAGGTCGTTTACTTCATCAGCTTTTTCATTCTTATTAGGTTATATTGTTTATCTTTGTGAGCTCTAAAGCAGCAACTTACCTAAAACATTATGCTATTCTGGACTTATCTAACCATTGAATAACCTTATCCAAACCAACAATGGCATGGTGCCCGATGCTTCCCTTTTCTAAACATCCTATGAACAAATGGGTAGGTAATATAATGGATACCTAGCTAATTAAATAGAGAGTTGCTCTCCGAATATAATGTTTTCGAGTGTCTGTCGGTTGGTTTTGTAGAAAACTAAGAAGCATAGACATTGAATACGAGGTGATATGGCAATTCTTAAAAGAGATTAGGATACGTTAAAGTTGAGATACGAAAATTAATTAATATATGTTTTAAACATATTTTAAATTTATTTTAAGTTTTAGAAATAAGTAAGAACCATCAAAATATTTTAAAACATATCTAAAATTAATAATAAATAGGAAAGAAGTACATTGATATGTCATAATCAATGCTGCAATTATTTTAAATGACATGACAGTATTTACACGGTTAGATTTATGAGATAAAATCTGAACCATGAAATAGACAAATGGAAAAGTTTTCAAATGAAGAGTATCCTATTCCACAATTACATAGTGTTAATAATTAAAAAAATATAACTAAACTATTAATCTTTTAAATAATTAAACTAAAATTCTTTTTACATTTTAATGTTGATTGTTTAAGTACACTGTACTGTTAAAAAAAGCATGACTAGTTTGGTAATGGCCGATAACTGGGAATGAAGATTGGGGATTGGGGATGTTTAAGCACAAGGAAAAGTAAGATCTGATTGTGTTGGGTTTGACAATTTATAAGAATGAGGTAATATTGACGTGTTTTTTTTAGTTATTTGTCATTTTATTATTGGTCAACTTGGCAACATTGCAGGGATTGTATATTTACCAATTGCATATGATATGCTCCCTGTATCTGGTCATGTCTCAACTGTGTTAGATTTTTTTATTTTTTTTTAAATATCTTTTATTTTGTTGGACATCTCACAGATATATAAGCAGTCGTGTACCAAGCACATCTGTATCAGACATGTGTCTGACTCAGACATGCTAGGTAATCTATCGTATCCATGCTTCTTAGATAGAAATCCAAATTTTGTAATTAAAGTTAATCTTTTTATAATTAGACTAACCTTTTCACACGCGCTCTGTGCATATTCAAAGAATTTTTCCTCTTTTTTTTTTTGGAAAATTATACGATTATCTTTTTTTTAGCTTAATGTATCTGTCCATTGAAGTTCCATGACTACTTGGAGATGTCAAAACTTAAAACCAAAATTACATCGAACCAAATTATTATACATAATTCAAAGGAGACCATTTAAAAAAATATATGATTCATTGTCTTTCGTTACATTAATGTCAAATTAGTATAGATAGATAGAATATGGATAATAATAATAAAAAAAAAGGCTTAGTAAGAGAACAAAAAAATGCACACTTGGGTCAATTGGGTAATATGGTTGAAAATTTTGGCATAGGAAAAACACAATTAAAGCTAATAAAATTATTCAAGTAATGTTAGGGATAAATATTTGTTAGAATTGTTGACATGATTTGTTATGATTATAGAAAAACTTTCACTTCGATCCACCACTTATACTAGTATTGTAAATGTCAACGACATGTTAACAGTTGTAAAAATAATTATGAAAAATATTGTGTCCCTAAATTTATTGAAATTATTAACAATAATACACATACAAAATATGAAAATGAATTACACTAAGCAAGGTTGAGAAGCATATTTTTTAAATTTGTTTTTTTTTTTTTTTTTTTCAAATCCACCACTCCAACCTCTGGTTGTAGTCATCAAAATCTTTTCAAATAATATCAATTCCCCCAAGATTTCAACAATCACCACACAATACATTCCACATAAAATTATCAAAAACAAACTTAATTCCAATGGTTATAAGTACTTACAAAAGGTAATAACTTTAACCAAACATAAATTTCATTCATCATTCATCATAAAACTACAAACACATACGACATTCACACATCCATATCCACATGACTATAGATAAACTTAAGCAGTACCACATATATACTAATATAGTATGTGGTGTCATATTATATTAGGGCCCAAAAGCCCAATTCATTGTATTTTGAGGCCTAACGCATTTAAGTTAGGCCCAATTGTTTGTATACCTTTCTCCCTTTTTCTCATGTAGCCTATATAAGAGCCTCCCCATTCTATTGTAAAGGATGACCAATAATGAGTAAGAAAAGACTAGGTGGATGTAAGCCCCATTGGCCGAACCACGGTAAATCTGGTGTCATTTTCCCATTTTGTCCCCAACCACGCCAAAGCCCGAACATGCAGTTCCAACCCTAGAAATAAATTGGAGGAGCTATTTTGACCTCCGACAATTGACGTCGTTTGTGGGAATCCGCATTTCCCGGAGTTTTGGCATGAACAGGGGCCATTTCCGAGCTTCTAAGCTCCGCCAAGCACGGTGAGCCTCGGAACTCGAGCTTCCAAGCGTCCCATTGAGTAACCACCTCGACCATTGGATAGATCGTCGCTCGATCTACAAAAACCTGAAAAATCGTCATCATTGGACCCTCCACGCGCTCTCACGCGCCTCTAGTATGCTTGGCTAGGCCCCCCACGCGCCACCATGAGCAGCCGAGCCACCACTTTTTTCGAAATTAGCGTTCCAGGAATCTGCTTGAACCAAGACCACCACCAACGGATAGATCGTCTTCCGATATATCGTTGTACGGTGGAAAAAACTCCATCAGAAAAGTAACGCGCTCCCACGTGCCAGAGAAGAAACCGGCGATGCTGTTCATGTGCTCCAGCGCCACCGCACGGTTCGAAGCCCAAAACACGAGCTTCTAGGCTTCAAAACGGCAGAAAGGCAGCCCTTTCGGACTCCTCTCCAACCGATCTACCATTTAGCGGTGGAACCACCTCCATTAGAGGCCGCACACGCCTCCACGCGCCAGCAGGACTCCGGTAACATTCTCCACGCGTTCCACGCACCGATGAGGCTGTTCACGCGCTCCCACGCGCCCAGCAGGTGTCCACGCGTGCCTGGCACACGCCTGCTCTCAATCGGAACACGCTAGCGCCATGTGTCGCACCTCATATTCACCACGCCAGCATCCCACGTCAGAAAAGAAAAAAAAAAAAAAAAAAAAAAGGGTAGGCGGAATGGGCTCCTCTACTATCCAAATTCATCCTCAAGGCCTTTATGGCCTCGCCTCGAATCTAAGTTTTCTTAACTTACTTTTTAATTAATGATTTGCTATGATTATTTCATATAATGTCATTCTAAATGCATGATCTATATAACGGTTTTACGTTCACGAGCATGAGAGCATATTCTTAATATTTATATTTTGGGTTGAAATATAAATACTGTGGAATTTAAACCACAATCTTGCGAAGGCTTTAAAAATTAAAATGAAATTGTTTTCATTTTTTTTTTTTTTGCCGTGGGAGGTGGTTAATTCTCAATGATTAACCACCCAATTATTTTTATATAAACATGATCATTATTATGACATAATAAATGATGAGAATACATATGATTTTTATAACGCGTAGTTATATTTGCTCAAATATGTTAACACTTACATGCTCATTACACACGGACGTGCCGTTTATGCAAAACTCCCCATGCAAATATTTTTTGCACATAACTATTATTATGTGTGTTTGCATTGACATGCATTCCATGCAAAGTGTTTATTTAGCACGTCGAATCTATGAGATTATATGCAGAAAATGATAAATTCTACTCGAATTGTTTATGCACATTCTAGACTTGACTTTGTCTCTAGATGCATGCCTTTTATGGTAGAATGATTAAGTCTAATCTTTTCCACCGAAGTCTCGATGCTTATAACATATTTTAATATGGAGCTGGAAATTGTTAACAAGTTGTGTTGTAGCATTAATATGCTCTTGTCATTTATTGCGATAACCTAGAGGTTTTAAATTGATATTACGACTATCAGACTCTACTTGCAAAATACAAATTTGGATCTCCTGAACTTTAAGACATTTGTTCAGATCAATATTTTGATTTTTCTTGTCATGATATCTGCTACTTCTTTGGAGTCCTACTTTGCAGGCTTTGATGCATTTTTTGTGTATATAGCATAATAGTTTATATATGGAACATGGACCATATCACATGACTTAACATGCCTCCTAGAATGCACATGTATTTGCCTGGAAACTTGCTTGGAATCAACGACTATGTGTTAGTCAATGATAAGTCATGAAATATGACTTATTTACATGCATTTTAGAGAGATTTTATTGGGGTTGTATTGCATTTCATGTCTAATTACACTTAAATGAATGTTTGTTATTCAATTCATTGAATTACATGATTTACGCATTTAAGTGTATTAATTTAATCCCTTATATGTTAATTTGGGCTATGTTTGATTGTAGGCACAAGCTAGATCATATTGGAGTTAAATATCACAAGTTGGAAGGAGCAAAAGAGAAGAAAAGATGTGCAAATTAATGTTTGAAAAGAAAATGAAAAACAAAGCCCACAAGCCCAAAAGGCCCACATGGCCACTAAAGCCCACAAGCTCACATTATCCATTATACTCGCATCACACAGGATTAAGACTTTAAGGAGCTTAAATGAAGTCATGCGTGGGAGCTTGCTTTGTTAGTGGATTGCATGCTTTCTTTTTCTGCCGCATCACACTAGATTATTTTTCCAATGGAGCCCTAAATGAAAGAAGCGTGGATAGCAATTGGAGAGTAGTAGCCGCCAAGGAGTATTATTATTATTATTAGTTTCTTTCTAGTTTTCTCTCTAGATATTTTTTTCTCTAGTTTTCTTTTTTCTTAGCCATGATTGGCTAAGCCTTTTGCTAGGGCTAGGGGCTATGTTTTCTGCATAACGGTATGAATACTTGTAGTCCCTTTTATTTTTAATGCTAAATTACAGTTGATTGTTAATTTATTAATTCCTAATTGATGTATATTTTATTCCATACTTTCTATAAGTTCAATCATGTTTTTCTTATGATTAAGGAGGAATATTACATGGTTTTAATTAGGTATTGTGATTTATAAATTGAAAGGTCTTTCTAATTATTACTCTAGCCACTTTATTTTCTCTGGTAATATAGTGTTCCTGAGTTTTATTAGTTCAACCATGTCAAGAGCTTTTTAAAAGGAAAATAATCAACTTGTAAACTGTTATTAGAACAAGGTTTTTAACTGGGATTACAAGGAATCATATTGGTATAGAGAAACACCCCGAAACCTTAGTGCCTTTTTACATAAATTACTTACAAAATTTCCATAAACCAAATTTATCTTACCTTTCTTGCATATTAAATTACATTGTCATTTGAAAACACAAACTCCCAGAGGATTGACAACCCCTTACACGTACTACAAGGTACCACTTATTATTGAGCGACATCAGTCAACGCATCACTTTATTGATGAATGCAGTGATTCATTCGTCTATCTAACTGCATTTTCCATTTAGGTTGTCCTATTTTCTTGAAAATGCTTCGCAAAGCCAACACAGTTGCGAATGCATTCAAAATTTGAAAGATTTAAAGCTTGAAATGATTTAAAGCTTGAAGAAACTTGACTTAGGTTTCGGTCAAACTATAAGGTTACTTAGTGCTAAGGACCAGGATGACTGGCAAGCAAAAACTCAAAATCTAGCTTGACTCAGGCTTCGGTTCAACCTCCGAGGTTACCAAGTGTTGAGGTCCAGAATGACTGGCAAGCGAAAACTCAAAATCTAGCTTGACTCAGGCTTCGGTTCAACCTCCGAGGTTACCAAGTGCTGGGGTCCAGGATGACTGGCAAGTGAAAACTCAAAATCTAGCTTGACTCAGGCTTCGGTTCAACCTCTGAGGTTACCAAGTGCTGAGGTCTAGGATGACTGGCAAGCGGAAACTCTAAATCTAACTTGACTTAGGTTTCGGTCAACCTCTGAGGTTACCAAGCGCTAAGGACCAGGATGACTAGCAAGTATAGAAAATCTAGCTTGACTCAGGCTTCGGTTCAACCTCCGAGGTTACCAAGTGCTAGAGTCCAGGATGACTGGCAAGCAAAAATTCAAAATTTAGCTTGACTCAGGCTTCGGTTCAATCTCCGAGGTTACCAAGTGCTGAGGTCCAGGATGACTGGCATGCAAAAACTCAAAATCTAACTTGACTCAGGCTTCGATTCAACCTCCGAGGTTACCAAGTGCTGAGATCCAGGATGACTGGCAAGCGAAAACTCAAAATCTAGCTTGACTCAGGCTTCGGTTCAACCTCCGAGGTTACCAAGTGATGGGGTCCAGGATGACTGGCAAGCGAAAATTCAAAATCTAGCTTGACTTAGGCTTTGGTTCAACCTCTGAGGTTACCAAGTGCTGAGGTCCAGGATGACTGGCAAGCGGAAACTCTAAATCTAACTTGACTTAGGCTTCAGTCAACCTCTGAGGTTACCAAGCGCTAAGGACTAGGATGACTAGCAAGTATAGAAAATCTAGCTTGACTCAGGCTTCGGTTCAACCTCCGAGGTTACCAAGTGCTGGGGTCCAAGATGACTGGCAAGCAAAAACTCAAAATCTAGCTTGACTCAGGCTTCGGTTCAACCTCTGAGGTTACCAAGTGCTGAGGTCTAGGATGACTGGCAAGCGGAAACTCTAAATCTAACTTGACTTAGGCTTCGGTCAACCTCTGAGGTTACCAAGCACTAAAGACCAGGATGACTGGCAAGTATAGAAAATCTAGCTTGACTCAGGCTTCGGTCAACCTCTGAGGTTACCAAGTGCTGAGGACCAGGATGACTGGCAGGCGAAAGCTCAAAATCTAACTTGACTTAGGCTTTGGTCAACCTTTGAGGTTACCAAGCGCTGAGGACCAGGATGACTGGCAAGTATAGAAAATCTAGCTTGACTCAAGCTTCGGTCAACTTCTAAGGTTGCCAAGTGCTGAGGATCAGGATGACTGGCAGGCGAAAGCTCAAAATTTATCTTGACTCAGGCTTCGGTCAACCTCTCAGGTTACCAAGTGCTGAGGACCAGGATGACTGGAAAGTGATAGGTGTGGTTCTACCTAAGCATAGGCTATGAACAGTCGCTTAGCTAACAAAATTGAAATGAAGAATAAACGTGAAATAAGTACGAATATGAAACAAGCGAAACGCTAAATGAGAAACCAAGCGTATTGAATATAGCTCCAACGGCCTTGAACCAAATGGCTCTAACGGCCTCGAACAAAAAATTGCGGATGATTTATGAAAAATCGCGTATTTCTCCTATATAAAAGTAAGAAGCTAACAAAATTGACTTACACGTCTTGTTTTTTGAGCCTTAAAGGCCTTGTTCGGTCTCTATAATCCACTTTCGGCCTCCATGGCCTCATTCGGTCTCTAGGACCCGATCTCAGCCTCTAGTGCCTCATTCGGTCTTTAGGACTCGATCTCGGCTTCCAGTGCCTCACTCGGTCTCCAGGACCCAAGCTCGGCCTCAAGGGCCACTTTTGGTCCCAAGGACCTAAGCTTAACTTGCAAGGCCTCACCTCGCATCCGATCAGATCCAGTCTCCACTTCCCTCTCTACATTCGACAAACGAAAGACTGAGGGGCTATTGTGTGGTGTCATATTATATTAGGGTCCAAAAGCCCAATCCATTGTATTTTGAGGCCTAACGCATTTAAGTTAGGCCCAATTGTTTGTATACCTCTCTCCTTATTTCCCATGTAGCCTATATAAGGGCCTCCCCATTCTATTGTAAAGGATGGTTAATAATGAGTAAGAAAAGACTAGGTGGACGTAGGCCCCATTGGCCGAACCATGGTAAATCTGGTGTCATTTTCCCATTTTGTCCCCAACCACGCCAAAGCCCGAACATGCGGTTCCAACCCTAGAAATAAATTGGAGGAGCTATTTTGACCTCCGACAATAGTTTACTTAGATCCTTACCATGGAGCTTTGAACTCTTTCAACCATTCTTCTTCTTCTTCATTGATGTCACCTTAAAATCTAGATGCCCAAAATCCAAAACTTTAGCCACACCATACCCGAACATTGGCTGCATATATATTTTCACCAAGAATAGTAAACATTGCATATGTTGTATTATTTATAGTTTCAAATTGAAGATAAAGATGTACGACACTTATCAATATACAAATAACCCTATTACTCCTCAAAATTTTGTGTAAGTATCCTATATCTCCACTCTTCTTATTTTTTCCTAATACATTAATATTTTGTTATTTAGAATAAAACAGTGAAAATTAAAAAAGAGCTCAATGGAACTAAAAATGAATATTCACCGAGATTGTGACAATACAATTTGTCGTTCTTGTTAAAAGTATTATTAATTAGCAAACGAGAGAAAATAATTTGGGCGTAAAAAATAATGGAATAATTTGCAGGCAACAGTTAAAAGAGCAGAAGTTGAAATTGAGATTAAAACTAGTTAATTGTTCCAAGTATGTGGAGGACCTTTTCCCAGACAAGAGGAATGATGATCATATGTCATAAATCTCTGTCCAAGTATGTGTAGGACCTTTTGTTAGTATTTTGCTCCCATAACTCTCTAAGTTACCAGAATCCATACACACAAGCACATATACCCTCGTTTTTGAAAGCTTCAAATGGACTACAAGATTATAAGTTTATAACAGAGAGAGAGAGAGAGAGAGAGAGAGAGTTAAAATATTTAGACAAATTATAAAAGTGAAGGCATTATCGAAACAGAACAAAATTCACCGAATGCATGCCAGCCTCCCTTTCAGTCTTCAAAATACAAAATAATAATAATAATAATAATAATAATTTAAATGCTAAATTAATTTCAATCTTTAAGTTTTGTTTGCTATCTTTTATAGTAATGGTGGTTTGGCTTTGTTGGATAATGTATGGAGCGTTATTCCTTGTTTAAATTTTGAAATTTAAAGAAGGAATGAATTAAGAGAAAAATGTGGATGAAAAACTTTTGGGAAGGGGAAACGTGCATGATTAAGTTGATTATTTTTTTATTAAAATTAATTTTGATTTTAAGGACATATAAATAGGATTTTTTAGTGTCAATTAGTTCGTACAACTTAATAGTTATCTTTTTAGGTGCAGGATAAAGATTAGTTGTTTTATTATTATTATTATTATTTTATATTGGCTGAATACATAATCACCCCCAGGTTTGGATCATTTGCAAACTGACCCATTGGAGTTTCAATTTTGCAATATAACCATATAAGGTTTTCAAATTTATAAAATTGAGCCTTCTAGTTGCACTTCTGTCAGTCTAGTTATAATAAAAAAAATCGTTATTATAAAGCTCAGATGCAATACAAGTGACTAATATCTATTAGCAAAATTGACAAACGTAACTAGAGGAGTCAATTTCATGAATTAAAAAACCTCAGGTGGTTATATTATAAAATTGAAACTCCAAGAGGTTAGTTTGCAAATGACCCAAACCCCGAAGGTGATTATGTAATTTGACATTTTTTATTTTATTTTATTTGTATG
This sequence comes from Fagus sylvatica, assembly GCA_907173295.1. NCBI lineage: Eukaryota > Viridiplantae > Streptophyta > Magnoliopsida > Fagales > Fagaceae > Fagus > Fagus sylvatica. The sequence continues at coordinate 9,798,301 of OU015772.1, read as the reverse complement.
GGATAAAGAGTTATTTGAATTCAAATAAGAAAAAAAAAATGATTTAAAGTGGCGTGAATTGTTTGAATTCAAATGAGAAAAAAGAGACATTTGAATATGGATATTATGAGAGAGAGGGAAAAAAAATTAATAAGAGAAGATTTAATGTGACCTAAAATTTAGGATAACTTGAAATTCTACTATTATTATTATTATTTATCTTTTTAGGTGCATGGGAATGGATAAAGAAGATAAAGTGTTATTTGAATTCAAAGTAGCGTGAGATTTAACTGAGAGAAAAAAGAAAACGACATTTGAATATGGATATGGATATTATAAGAGAGAGAAAAAAAATATTTAAATGGGACCGAAATTTGTAGGATTTAGAATTAGGGCCGGCCCTTGGGTAAGCCCAGCAAGCCCCTGGGCTAGCAGGGGCAACCAAAAGGAAAAAAAAAATTATACATATACATTAGAGAAAAAAAAATTGTATTCATAAAATAAAATTTTTATTAGAGGGCAAAAAAATATCAAAAAAATAAAAAATAATCATAAACCAAGGGCAAAAAAAAATCAAGGACAAAAATAAAAAATAACATAATATACATACCAATAGAGAAAAAAAAAATTCAAGGGCAAAAATAAAAAATAATCATAACTCATAAACCAATACCAATACACAGGAGGGCAAAAAAAATATAAAATAAAATTTTTATTAGCAAAAAAAATATTCAAAGGGCAAAAAAAAAATATATAAAACACCTCAGACCAACAGATCTAAGCTATAAACCAACAGTAAAAATAAAAAATAATCATAAACCAAGGGCAAAAAAAATATTCCACCGGCACAAAGAATTGAAGGAGGAGCAGGACAAGCCAGCGACCGCCATGCGCAAGGCACGCCGCACGCAACGCTAATCAAGGCACACCACACGCATCTTACGCCACATGTCACGCCTACGGTCATGGCCGGACTTCGGATCAATTCTCTCTCTCTCACTACTCTCTCTCTCAGTTGCTTTTGAAATTTTATGCGTACGATGAATGTGATGGTTAAGAAGTGTTAAAGATCAGACTCCAACCAACTCAAACAAACATTCAAATTCAAAATGAAGATTACAACCAACATTAGTTTAGATAGGATAACAATTCCTTATCAAGTTAATGTAAACTTATAAATGTAAAGTTTATCTTTATCTTGTATACTTTGTAAGCTCTCAATATAAATTCATACCTTAACCAATTAAGGCAGAACAACCAATTAAATTGATTTAGTGTTCTTACATGGTACAGGCTCTAAAAGACTCACGGTTTTTTTTTCCCTTTTCCTCTCACTCACCTTTCCTCAAAAATGGCCTCAATCTTCAACCACTGCTTCACCGTCACCTCCCCTTCTGTCCCCACCTCTCTTACCGCTGCAAAAATAAAAAATAATCATAACTAATCAACCAATTACCAATACACGGGAGGGCAAAAAAAATATTCAATCTCGAGCCCGCACGGCATTCAAAGCTTGCTACCCTCAAGAAGGGTGAATTGCCGATATTTTCACAAATCACTGGCTTGGCCGACAACTTGCTGCCATTGACACCGTTGAAAGAATTCGAGCTCGTCTCTTTTCTCTTGGCTGGGCTTGGCCCCGATTTTGATTCCTTTGACCTCCGTGAAGATTCGCACAGACCCTCTCTCTCTGAGGATCTCTAGCATCTCTTATCCCATGAGTTATAAGTGTTGATCTCTCCCTCCACTGCTCACTTTGTTCAAAAGATCTAACCAAAACTAAACCCAAAAATAAAATACAAATAAAACACCCGTGATCCAGCTCTTTTGGCCACTCCTCACAGTGTGACATTACCCAGACCGGCAACTCATCACCTCACAAAACACAACTTTACAATGGCAATGAAACGTGCGCACTTCCTATTCAAATTGGGAAAAAACTGCTCCCTCTATTCCCAAAATGTTTTAAATCACGAATAACCTGTTATCTGTTCAAAAGTTTACCTCTGATACTAACAAAAATCTCCTAAACTTTTTAATGTGAAAATCACACGGAGAACCTGCAAGGCCCGAGTGAACTGTACCCTTTTCCACCGTTCATCGTCCTTTAAACCATGTTTTCAATAAAAGAGTTGCCTCTCCTCATCAGTCAGGGTGTCTAGTTTGGATCTAGGCCATCCTGCTTTTCGTCTTGTTTCTAAGTGTCCGTTTTGGACCGGTCTGGTTCTATTTTTAATAATAATATTTGTACCTGGCACAAAGCAAACAATTGTCTTTTTCACCATCTCTTTCTAAAGTCTCTTCTCCAGATTTAATTTTTACTGATGTTTGGGGCCCATCTCCCAGTTCACAGCCACAAATATTACATCCATTTTTAGAGCTCACAGTACACAGCTCTATCCTATGACAAAAAAGAATGAGCGACCGCCATGCGCAAGGCACGCCGCACGCAGACGCTGAGACTCAAGGCACACCACACGCATCTTACGCCATCATGTGGCACGCCTCACGGTCATGGCCGGACTTCGGATCTAGTATTCTCTCTCTCTCACTCACTCTCTCTCTCAGTTGCTTTTGAAATTTTATGCGTGAATCGATGAATGTGACTGTGTTAAGAAGTGTTAAAGATCAGACTCCAACCAACTCAAACAAACATTCAAATTCAAAGATGAAGATTACAACCAACATTAGTTTAGATAGAGATAACAATTCCTTATCAAGTTAATGTAACACTTATCATTATCATGTATAGAGTTTATCTTTATCTTGTATACTTTGTAAAGCTCTCAATATAAATTCATATGAACCTTAACCAATTGGTAAGGCAGAACAACACAATTAAATTGATTTAGTGTTCTTAACATGGTATCAGAGCTCTAAAAGACTCACGTCGTTTTTTTTTCCCTTTTCCTCTCACTCAGACCTTTCCTCAAACACCATGGCCTCAGTATCTTCAACCACTGCTTCCACCGTCACCTCCCCAGTTCTGTCCCCACCTCTCTTACCGCTGTCCACCATCTCATTGAACCATTAAACTTACCCGGGACAACTATCTTCTCTGGAAGGCTCAGATTGTACCCTATCTCCGAGGTCAGTATATCTCTTCGGCTTCATTGAGACTTTGAATGTTATGTTGTTGAATTATTTGAGACTTTGAATGTTGTGTTGTTGAGTATTTATTTGAGACTTTAAATGTTGTGTTGTTGTATGTGAATGTTGTGTGGTTGAGTATTTATTTAAGACTTTAAATGTTGGCATGTGTGGTGTGGTTGTGTTTGTATTGACCGAATAGTGTAGTGTTATTTTTATTCTTTGGATGGGAGTGTTGTGCATTAGATTTATTTGTCTATGTTGTGTTTTTATTTTTATTTTTTTTATGGGAGCGTAATAGTGTTATTAACACTAAAACATTTTTTAGTTAAAAACTATTAAACCTAAAATAATATTAATAGTGTTATAAAATAAAGGAAATATTGTGATAATGAGATTATATCTTTAAGTGGTCATCCACATGATGTATATAACTAATTGTACATGTAATGGTTTTGTTCACATTTACAAAGGAGATTATATATGTATATATAGCCTTCAAAGTGTGTAGAGTTACTTCTTAAGCATTAAGGCTATAAAGACAATCTTTAATTGATATGAACTAACGTCACCATTAATATTTCATAACACTCCCCCTTGGATGACCATTTACTAAGAATATGCCTCATTAAAACCTTGCTAAGGAAAAAACCAGTGGGATCAAAACCAATGGCGAAGGAAAAAGAGTACAGTATTCTTGTGTCTCTTTGAGTGCCTTAGGATTGTCTCATTAAAACCTTGCAAAGGAAAACCCTGTGGGAAAAAACCTTAGCGAAGGAAAAAGAGTACATTTAGCACATATTCTTCAAAAAAATTTACTCCCCCTCATGAATGCATAGAGTTTCAATTGTCCAAAATTAGAAGATCCTTTAGTCGACGCATGCCAATGCTGTGAACTATCTTCTTGAATGCTGTAGTCGGTAATGACTTAGTGAATACATCTGTCAAATTTTCACTTGATCGTATCTGCTTAACATCAATGTCACCGCTCTTCTGGAGCTCATGTGTATAAAAGAATTTTGGTGAAATATGCTTGGTTCTATCACCTTTAATATAGCCTCCTTTGATTTGAGTGATACAAACAGCATTGTCTTCATATAGTATTGTCGGGTTATCTTTGATTGAGGATAATCCACACTTTTCTCGAATATGTTGAATTACCGATTTTAGCCAAACGCATTCACGACTTGCTTCATGAATTTCGATAATCTCTTAATGATTTGAGGAGGTGGCAAATATAGTTTGCTTAACAGAGCTCCATGAAATAGCAGTGTTGTCAAAAGTAAACAAATACCCTGTTTGTGATCGGCCTTTGTGTGGATCAGAAAGATAACCGGCATTCGCATATCCAACTAACTGTGGATTTGATTTATTTGGATAAAATAATCTCATGTCAGTCGTTCCACGGAGGTAATGCAATACATGCTTAACCCCATTCCAATGTCTCAAAGTTGGTGCAGAACTATACCTTGCCAATAAATTGACCGAAAAAGCTATATCAGGTCGTGTGCAATTTGCAAGATACATCAAAGCACTGATTGCACTGAGGTATGGTACTTCAGGACCAAGAGTTTCTTCGCCAACTTCTTGAGGGCGAAAAGGATCTTTCTTGACATCAAGTGATCGAACAATCATTGAAGTGCTCAAAAGATGAGCTTTATCCATGTGAAAGTGCTTCAAGACTTTCTTTATGTATGTTGACTGATGAATAAGAATACCATCTGGAAGGTGTTCAATTTGTAAGCCAAGACAAAATTTTGTTTTACCGAGACCCTTCATCTCAAACTCTTTCTTTAAGTAATCAGCGGTTTTTGTAAGCTCTTCAGGAGTTCCCACAAGATTTAAATCGTCAACATACACCGTGATAATAGCAAATCCGGATTCTGATTTTTTAATAAAAACGCATGGACAAATAGGATTATTCTCAAATCCTTCTTTCAATAGATACTCACTGAGTCGATTGTACCACATGCGACCGGATTGCTTTAAGCCATATAAAGATCTTTGTAGCTTGATAGAATACATGTTTCGGGATTTTGAATTATATGCTTCAAGCAATTTATATCCTTCAGGGATTTTCATATATATATCATTATCCAATGACCCATACAGATATGCTGTAACAACATCCATTAAGCGCATATCCAAATTTTCTGTAACTATCAAGCTAATAAAAAATCTAAATGTAATTGCATCCATTACAGGAGAATATGTTTCTTCATAATCAATGCCAGGTCTCTGCGAGAAACCTTGTACCACAAGTTGCTCTTTGTACCTTATGATTTCATTATTCTCATTACGCTTTCGTACAAATACCCACTTATATCCAACAGGCATTACACCTTCAGGTGTTTGGACTTTAGGTTCAAATACTTCACGTTTTAATAGTGAGTTTAGTTCTTCCTGAATTGCTTTTTTTCACTTTGCACTACAACAATATGATTATTTGGTGAGGAAATCTAGCGACAAAATTTTTTTTTGTCGTCCAATATCTATCTTAGGCGACAAAATATTTTACTTGTCGCCAAATATAAATCTTAGGCGACGAAATTTATATTTCATCGCTACATTCCAAAACATAGATTACATTGGGCGACGAATAACTTTTTTTGTCGCCTAATGTATGCCTTTTTTAAGATTTAGGAGACGAAAATCAAATTTCGTCACCCAATGTTATTTGTAATTACAATTTGGTGACGAAACTCAATTTTCGTCGCCAATTGGCCAATCATTTCTACGTCGACATTGTTCGACAGTTTGTGGTTCAATTTCATAATCATTACTTCTGGTAATGTCAAGAGCAACTTTAAATGAAAATATGTTGTTGACAACAATTTTATTTATATCCCATATTTCTCCTGTACTTATATAATGTATTGAGATCTCATCATTTTCAGGTACCTGTTCCTCTTCTAGGGATAACTCTTCATGAGTTCCCTTTTCAGGAGGTTTATTTTCAGGAGATTTGTGTGCACAATTTTTGGATAGATTAATTATGTTTGTTGCCTGTTTCATGGGTATAGCCTCTTCAGGGGCTGCAACTTGTGTTTCTTGTATTTTTCTCTTCTGGAGAATTTTGTCTTTAGCATCGACAGGTCTTCCACACTTTAGGTGTGTCTTAGATTCATTTGCTGCTATATTAATTAATTGTCCTTCAGGGACTTCAATCCGTGTTGGATTGTTAGCAGCTGGGATGTGAGATTTCACTATTTTCTTACTGTCAGTGAATACATCCGGTAATTGATTTGCAATACCTTGCAAATGAATAATCCTCTGAACTTCCAGTTCACTTTGATTTGTACGAGGATCAAGATGGGATAATGTCGAAACATTCCAAGTGATTTCTCGTCGTGCTTCAGGCAACGACTTTTCTCCCCCTAATGGTGGGAAGATTGTTTCATTGAAGTGACAATCATCAAAACGTGCCTTAAAAATGTCACCAGTTAAGGGTTCAAGATATCTAATGATTGACGGAGAATCAAAACCAACATAAATACCAAGTCTACGTTGGGGGCCCATTTTAGTGCGTTGTGGGGGTGAAATAGGAACATATACAGCACAACCAAAAATGCGAAAGTGAAAAATATTTGGTTGTTGACCAAAAACAAGTTGTAATGGTGAGTATTTATGGTAAGCAGTTGGTCTAATGCGAACTAATGATGCAGCATGTAATGTGGCATGTCCCCAAGCAGAAATAGGTAGTTTTGTTTTCATAAGTAAAGGACGAGCAATCATTTGAAGTCTTTTAATAAATGATTCAGCTAAACCATTTTGAGTATGGGTATGAGCAACTGGATATTCAACATCAATCCCGATTGACATGCAATAGTTATCAAATGCTTGAGATGTAAACTCTCCTGCATTATCTAGACCGATTTTCTTAATTGGGTAATCAGGAAATTGTGCCCGTAACCTAATTATTTGAGCAAAGAGTCTAGCAAATGCAATAATCCTAGTAGAAAGTAGACAAATATGTGACCATTTAATTGATGCATCTATTAAAACCATAAAATACCTGAATGGCACACATGGTGGGTGTATAGGTCCACAAATATCACCTTGTATTCTTTCTAAGAAAGATGGGGATTCAACAGTAATCTTTAAAAGAGATGGTTTGATGATTAGTTTACCTTGAGAATAGGCACTACAAGGATAGTCACTTGGTAAAAGAATCTTCTGGTTCTTTAAGGGATGCCCATGAGAATTCTCAATGATTCGACGCATCTTTATTGATCCCAGATGCCCAAGACGATTATGCCAAAGCATAAATATATTTGGGTCAGAGCACTTCTGGTGCACTATAACATTTGTTTCAATTGTTCTCATAGTGGTATAATATAACCCAGAAGAGAAAATAGGCAGTTTTTCTAATATGAGTTTCGGGCCCGAAACCATTGAAGTAATATAAAGATATTCTTCACTGCCTTTATTGTTGGTTTCAATATGATAACCATTATGACGGATATCCTTAAAGCTGAGTAAATTCCTTCTAGATTTAGAAGAGTACAAAGCATCGTCAATATAAAGTTTTGTTCCCTTTGGTAACATGATATTTGCTCTTCCGGAGCCTTCAATTAGGTTCGAAGAACCTGATATGGTATTGACATAAGTTTTGCTTAAGGATAATTGTTGAAAATATTTTTTATCTTTAAGGATTGTGTGCGTTGTTGCACTGTCTGCTAGACAAAAGTCTTCGCCCATCATCTTGGAATTAAATCCATCAATAAGACTCATGCCTCTACATATATGAAAAATATAAATTAAACTTTATTATTTTAAGAGTAAAATAAAGCATAACAAGATAGCATACTAAAACAAAGCGATAGTATGTTGGAAAAGAAATATGCTAATTGGTATGAACATTTTCATCACCAATCAAATGATTAATTTTTCCGTTAGCATCCTCAAAGAAATCAGAGATATCCAGATGGGTAATGTCCACTTTATTTGGGATATCAGAATAACCCATGTGATCTTCTGGATCATTGTGATGAGTGAAATTCATTTCAATTCCTTTTCCTTTTTCTTTTATAGAGGCTTGGTATAGGTCTACTAAATGTTTAGGCATACGACATGTACGTTGCCAATGCCCTTTCATACTACACCTAAGACATTTTTCTTCATGGGTTTTTGAGGGTTTATTTTGTAAACCTTGTCCATTTCCATGTTGTTTTGTTTCATTGTAATTCTCCTTTTGATGATAATGTGTGGTATTCTTTCTTGGAGTATTTTGAGTATGCCCCCCTCATTTCCTATCATGTCCACGCCCACGACCATTATATCCTCTATTATTATCAAATGAGGTACCATTCACTTCAAAGAATGGTGTTGAACCGATCGGGCGAGACAGGTGATTTTTCAGCAAAAGCTCATTATTTTGTTCAACCACAAGAAGACAAGATATTAGTTCAGAATTGTTAGAATATAAGCCCAATGGGTCTTAGGCCCAATACATTGTCTTGTATAGCACTCTTTTTACTTATACATTACTCTTACTTCTGCCTATATAAAGGCTCTCTCTTGTACTATATTACTCAGTTAATACAATACACAGACTTTCAGTCTTTAACATATTTTTTGAACTTACACTCTTGATATTGCTGCTGCAGAAGCACATTCGAGGCATGAAATGTAGTGTACGTTTTTTCTAACATGTCTTCATCAGTGATCTTTTCCCCACATAATTTTAATTGTGAGCTGATTTTAAAAAGTGCAGAATTATATTCACTCACACAATCTTGCAACCTTAGGTGCATCCAATCATAACGAGCTTTAGGGAGGATTATGGTTTTTTGGTGCTCGTATCTCTCCTTTAATTTATTCCATAGAATCAGAGGATCTTTTACTGTAAGGTACTCAGTTTTTAATTCCTCATGGAGATGATGGCGAATAAAAATCATTGCTTTTGCGCGATTTTGTGGGGATGCTTGGTTGCCATCTTTTATAGTATCTCCAAGGTTCATTGCCTCCAAGTGGATCTCAGCATCAAGGATCCATGATAAGTAATTCTTGCCCGAAATATCAAGGGCAACGAATTCAAGTTTTGTAAGGTTCGACATTATCTATAGGGAAGATGTAACAATATTAACAATTAAGTAAGTAAGCATTTATATCATGCAATGTTTTGATAAGAAATAATATATTCAAATGTAAATTTGCAATAGGAATAAAAATTGACCATATGAAATATGATATAAAATATATGTATACATTCCCCCTTTATTTATTTTATCATTTGTATCCAAGGTTAATAGACATGTAATTAATATAGTTATATGCATATATAGTCATATCTTTTATCTTTTATCATTTGTATCCAACTTTGACAGGATTAGAATAATTAAATGTAATGGAATTGCTTAATATTTAACCGATTACCAAATAACATATGTTAAACATGAAACTCATAGGACTTTTAATCCATTAAACTAAATATTAGTGGATTATAAACTAAATATTAAGGTATTAGGCTTGAATCAATGTGATAACAAATAAATTAGATAATAAGATAAAAAAATTCATTAGGAAATAACTTACAGTAAATTGAAGTGTTACACAAATAACCTTTTGCTGTGATTGATAAAGTAAGGACAAAATATTTTTATAATTTGGCTAGAGTCTCGTGTTGATAACGTGTTATAAAATAAAGGAAATAGTGTGATAATGAGATTATATCTTTAAGTGGTCATCCACATGATATATATAACTAATTGTATATGTAATGGCTTTGTTCACATTTACAAAGGAGATTATATATGTATATATAACCTTCAAAGTGTGTGGAGTTACTTCTTAAGCATTAAGGCTATAAAGACAATCTTTAATTGATATGAACTAACGTCACCATTAATATTTCATAACAAATTGGTATTAGTTTAAATTTTGAGGAGTGTAATATAAAAACTTATCTTTGGAAAGGAGTTAACTATATCGGTTACAGTTGCTTCAGCGGAAAGGAGTTTCTCTTAAGTTGAAGTTAATAAAAACTTATCTTCAGACTACTATGTCACAAGAGAGATTAAGTGGCTTGGCTATGATCTCAATTGAGAATGAGTATTTGGATAAGCTAAATTACGATGACTTGATTGAAGAATTTGCTTCAAAAAATGCAAGGAGAAGTAATTTTCTTGGAGTTCGGATTGTGCTAATTATAAAGCACCATAACCGGTTAAAAGTACAATGTAACCTTGATTTTGCATAAATTTTTTTTTTCTTTTTTTGGACTTTATGTTATTTTTTTAATATTAAATAATAAGTAGGGCAACCAAAATTAGGACGGGGCTAGGGCAACCCAACTCTCGGGGCCGCCCCTGGGGTAAGCCCAGCAAACCCTTGGGCTTGGGCAACCCCCCCCCATGGGGCAACCGAAAGAAAAAAAAATTTATACTATACATAAAAAAATATATATATATATATATATATATATATATATATATATATATACATTAGAGAAAAAAAAATTGTATTCATAAAATAAAAATATATTCAGAGGGTAAAAATAAAAAATAATCATAAACCAAGGGCAAAAAAAATATTTAGAGGGCAAAAAAAATATTCAAGGACAAAAATAAAAAATAATCATAACTCATAAACCAATTACCAATACACGGGAGGGCAAAAAAAATATTCAAGGGCAAAAATAAAAAATAATCATAACTCATAAACCAATTACCAATACACGGGAGGGCAAAAAAAATATTCAAGGGCAAAAATAAAAAATAATCATAACTCATCAACCAATTACCAATACACGGGAGGGCAAAAAAAATATTCAAAGGGCAAAAATAAAATATAATCATAAAACACCCAACAGACCAACAGATCTAAGCTATAAACCAACAAATCTAACCAAAACTAAACCCAAAAATAAAATACAAATAAAACAATCCAACACACATTACCGGCAAAACACAACTTTACCAAACGTGCGAAAAAAAAAAAATCCCTAAATCACAATCCAGAAAAATCCCAAATCACCTTGAAACCACCGGTCCACCACGATTAGCCACTAGATCCCGTAACCACCGGTCCACCGGCACAAAGAACTAAAGGAGGAGCAGCAGCCAACCACTGCCACGTGCAAGGCACACCGCACGCAAACACTGAGACTCAAGGCACGCTGCACGCATCTTACGCCGTCATGCGGCACGCCTCACGGTCACGGCCGGACTCCGGATCCGGTATGCTCACTCTCTCTCTCTCACAGTTGCTTTTGAAATTTTATACGTGAATCGGTGAATGTGACTGTGTTAAGGAGTAATGACTAGCTGTGTTTTGTTTTTATACACTTTACACTATTTTGATAAGATTTTTATGCACTTTACTTGTTTGTTTTTACTAGTTGCTGGGGAAGTGGTGGTCAGTGCATGTGCACTAACCTGTTTGCTTTTTTTTTTTTTTATTGAATTGTTTTTTACACTTTGACCGAATATATTGTGATTTGTGTGAGTGCTATACTGTAGTGTTTGTGTTTGTGAGTATTTATTTTATATTTATTTGAGACTTTGAATGTTGTGTTGTTGAATTATTTGAGATTTTGAATGTTGTGTTGTTGAGTATTTATTTGAGATTTTAAATGTTGTGTGGTTGAGTATTTATTTAAGACTTTAAATGTTGGCATGTGTGGTGTGGTTGTGTTTGTATTGACCGAATAGTGTAGTGTTATTTTTATTCTTTGGATGGGAGTGCTGCGCATTAGATTTATTTGTCTGTGTTGTGTTTTTATTTTTATTTTTTTATGGGAGCGTAATAGTGTTATTAACACTAAAACATTTTTTAGTTAAAAACTATTAAACCTAAAATAATATTAATAGGTATTAGTTTAGATTTTTAGGAGTGTAATATAAAAACTTATCTTTGGAAAGGAGTTAACTATACCGGTTACAGTTGCTTCAGCGGAAAGGAGTTTCTCTAAGTTGAAGTTAATAAAAACTTATCTTCAGACTACTATGTCACAAGAGAGATTAAGTGGCTTGGCTATGATCTCAATTGAGAATGAGTATTTGGATAAGCTAAATTACGATGACTTAATTGAAGAATTTGCTTCAAAAAATGCAAGGAGAAGTAATTTTCTTGGAGTCGGATTGTGCTAATTATAAAGCACCATAACCGGTTAAAAGTACAATGTAACCTTGATTTTGCATAAATTTTTTTTTTTGGACTTTATGTTATTTTTTTAATATTAAATAATAAGTAGGGCAACCAAAATTAAGAACGGGGCTAGGGCAACCCAACTCTCGGGCTGCCCTATCAGGGCCGGCCCTGGGGTAAGCCCAGCAAGCCCTGGGCTAGGGCAACCCCCCCCCGGGGGCAACCAAAGGGAAAAAAAAAAATTTATACTATACATAAAAAATAATATATATACATATACATCAAAAAAAAAAAATTGTATTCATAAAATAAATTTTTTATTAGAGGGCAAAAAATATATTCAGAGGGAAAAAAAATATTTAGAGGGCAAAAAAAATATTCAAGGACAAAAATAAAAAATAATCATAACTCATAAACCAATTACCAATACACGGGAGGGCAAAAAAAATATTCAAGGGCAAAAATAAAAAATAATCATAACTCATCAACCAATTACCAATACACGGGAAGGCAAAAAAAATATTCAAAGGGCAAAAATAAAATATAATCATAAAACACCCAACAGACCAACAGATCTAAGCTATAAACCAACAGATCTAACCAAAACTAAACCCAAAAATAAAATACAAATAAAACAATCCAACACACATTACCGGCAAAACACAACTTTACCAAACGTGCGAAAAAAAAAAAAAAAAAAAAAAAAAAAAAAAATCCCTAAATCACAATCCAGAAAAATCCCCCAAATCACCTTGAAACCACCGGTCCACCACAATCAGCCACTAGATCCCATAACCACCGGTCCACCGGCACAAAGAACTGAAGGAGGAGCAGCCGAGCAGCAGCCAGCGACCGCCACGCGCAAGGCACGCCGCACGCAGACGCTGAGACTTAAGGCACGCCGCACGCATCTTACGCCGTCACACGACACACCTCACAGTCACGGCCGAACTCCGGATCCGGTATTTTCTCTCTCTCTCTCTCTCAGTTGCTTTTGAAATTTTTTGCGTGAATCAGTGAATGTGACTATGTTAAGGAGTAATGACTGGCTATGTTTTGCTTTTATGCACTTTACTCTTTTTTGATAAGATTTTTATGCACTTTACTTGTTTGCTTTTACTGGCTGCTGGGGAAGTGGTGGGTCAGTGCATATGCACTGACTTGTTTGCTTCTTCTTTTTTTTTATTGAATTTTTTTTTTACACTGACCGAATATATTGTGATTTGTGTGAGTGTTGTACTGTAGTGTTTGTGTTCGTGAGTATTTATTTTATATTTATTTGAGACTTTAAATGTTGTGTTGTTGAATTATTTGAGATTTTGAATGTTGTGTTGTTGAGTATTTATTTGAGACTTTAAATGTTGTGTTGTTGTATGTGAATGTTGTGTGGTTGAGTATTTATTTAAGACTTTAAATGTTGGCATGTGTGGTGTGGTTGTGTTTGTATTGACCAAATAGTGTAGTGTTATTTTTATTCTTTGGATGGGAGTGCTGCGCATTAGATTTATTTGTCTGTGTTGTGTTTTTATTTTTATTTTTTTATGGGAGCGTAATAGTGTTATTAACACTAAAACATTTTTTAGTTAAAAACTATTAAACCTAAAATAATATTAATAGGTATTAGTTTAGATTTTTAGGAGTGTAATATAAAAACTTATCTTCGGAAAGGAGTTAACTATACCGGTTACAGTTGCTTCAGCGGAAAGGAGTTTCTCTAAGTTGAAGTTAATAAAAACTTATCTTCGGACTACTATGTCACAAGAGAGATTAAGTGGCTTGGCTATGATCTCAATTGAGAATGAGTATTTGGATAAGCTAAATTACGATGACTTAATTGAAGAATTTGCTTCAAAAAATGCAAGGAGAAGTAATTTTCTTGGAGTCGGATTGTGCTAATTATAAAGCACCATAACCGGTTAAAGTACAATGTAACCTTGATTTTGCATAAATTTTTTTTTTTTGGACTTTATGTTATTTTTTTAATATTAAATAATAAATAGGGCAACCAAAATTAGGATGGGGCTAGGGCAACCCAACTCTCGGACTGCCCCTGTTAGGGTTGGCCAATGGGTAAGCCTAGCAAGCCCTGGGCTAGGACAACCCCCCCCCAGGGCAACCAAAAGAAAAAAAAATTATACTATACATAAAAAAAAAATTATAACATATACATTAGAGAAAAAAAAAATTTGTATTCATAAAATAAAATTTTTATTAGAGGGCAAAAAATATATTCAGAGGGAAAAAAAATATTGGGCAAAAATAAAAAATAATCATAAACCAAGGGCAAAAAAAATATTCAAGGACAAAAATAAAAAATAATCATAACTCATAAACCAATTACCAATACATGGGAGGGCAAAAAAAATATTCAAGGGCAAAAATAAAAAATAATCATAACTCATAAACCAATTACCAATACACGGGAGGGCAAAAAAAATATTCAAAGGGCAAAAATAAAATATAATCATAAAACACCCAACAGACCAACAGATCTAAGCTATAAACCAACAGATCTAACCAAAACTAAACCAAAAAAATAAAATACAAAAAAAACAATCCAACATACATTACTAGCAAAACACAACTTTACCAAACGTGCGAAAAAAATAATCCATAAATCACAATCCAGAAAAATCCCCTAAATCACCTTGAAACCACCGGTCCACCACGATCGGCCACTAGATCCCGTAACCACCGACACAAAGAACTGAAGGAGCAGCAGCCAAGCAGCAGCCAGCCACCGCCACGCACAAGGCACGCTGCACACAGACGCTGAGACTCAAGGCACGCTGCACACATCTTACGCTGTCACGCGGCAACCTCACAGTCACGGCCGAACTTGGTATGCTCTATCTCTCTCTCTCTCTCTTAGTTGCTTTTGAAATTTTATGTGTGAATCGGTGAATGTGACTGTGTTAAGGAGTAATGACTGGCTGTGTTTTGTTTTTATGCACTTTACTTTCTTTCTTTTTTTTATAAGATTTTTATGCACTTTACTTGTTTACTTTTACTGGCTGTTGGGGAAGTGGTGGGTCAGTGCATGTTCACTGGCCTTTTTTTCTTTTTTTATTTTATTGAATTGTTTTTTACACTTTGACCGAATATATTGTGATTTGTGTGAATGTTGTACTGTAATGTTTGTGTTTGTGAGTATTTATTTTATATTTATTTGAGACTTTGAATATTGTGTTGTTGAATTATTTGAGATTTTGAATGTTGTGTTGTTGAGTATTTATTTGAGACTTTAAATGTTGTGTGGTTGAGTATTTATTTAAGACTTTAAATGTTGGCATGTGTGGTATGGTTGTGTTTGTATTGACCGAATAGTGTAGTGTTATTTTTATTCTTTGGATAAGAGTGATGTGCATTATTTTTATTATTTTATGGGAGCGTAATAGTGTTATTAACACTAAAACATTTTTTAGTTAAAAACCATTAAACCTAAAATAATATTAATAGGTATTAGTTTAGATTTTTAGGAGTGTAATATAAAAACTTATCTTCGGAAATGAGTTAACTATACCGGTTACAGTTGCTTCAGCAGAAAGGAGTTTCTCTAAGTTGAAATTAATAAAAACTTATCTTCGGACTACTATATCACAAAAGAGATTAAGTAGCTTGGCTATGATCTCAATTGAGAATGAGTATTTGGATAAGCTAAATTACGATGACTTGATTGAAGAATTTGCTTCAAAAAATGCAAGGAGAAGTAATTTTCTTGGAGTCAGATTGTGCTAATTATAAAGCACCATAACCGGTTAAAAGTACAATGTAACCTTGATTTTGCATTAAAAAAAAAAAAAAATTTGGACTTTAATGTTTTTTTTTTAATATTATTAATAATAAGTAAGGCAACCCAACTCTCGGGGCCGCCCTTGTTTAGAATATGGGTTAGTAGAGGATTGCTAACTTTTAGATATTGATATGCAATGTGTTTTAAATAATTCTATATACCCTTGTCTTTTTTTCTTCTTTTTTTTTTCAAGAATAAAATGAAATATATGGAGAATTCTTTTGGATATGAGGTATTTGTGTGAGCATATAAAAGTAGACATAAAAAATGAGAGTACATGTTGGTTTAGGAATTTCCATATATAACTT
>OU015772.1:9495000-9781941 GCA_907173295.1 Fagus sylvatica | reverse complement strand
GTAGAGTTGATGAGGTGATCTTTACCAGTGGTTTTGTAGTCTCCTGAGTTCTGTAATATTATCATGTAGAGAGATAGAGAAATAATTAGAGAAAGAGAAAATGAAATTGATTAAAGGAAATTAACAAGTAAATAAGACCTTATGAGTTTTGTGAATTGAGGGATTTAGCCCTTTTCTCCGTTCTAGATGTTCTCTAGGTAGAGTTGATGAGGTGATCTTTATCGATGGCTTTGTAGTCTCCTAAGTTCTGTTACAAAAAACGAAATTGATTAAAGGAAATTAACAGGTAAATAATACCTTATGAGTTTTGTGAATTGAGGGATTTTCTCCTTTCTAGATTTTCTCTAGGTAGAGTTAATGAAGTGGCTTTGTAGTCTCCTGAGTTCTGTAATATTATCACGTAGAGAGACAGAAAAATAATTAGAGAAAGAGAAAACAAAATTGATCAAAGGAGATAAGTTGTTTATAATAGTGAGGTGGTGGAAGTGGGTAGAAGTTTTTTATAATTAGTGGGGTAGAAGTTGTTTAAGATGAATGTGAGTATATTTTTTGATCGTGAACGTGTTTTTTTTTTTATTTGTTACGTTAAATGGTGTTTTTTTTTTTTTTGATATTTACTGCAATAATTTTTCTTATATATCCTTAATTTATTTTAATAATAGTTTAAAATATTCATAGTTATCTTTAAATTGCATGAGATAAGATAAAGATTAATGAGTTTATTTTTTTGAACTATAAGAGTTATTTGAATTCAAATGAGGGGAAAAAAGAAGAAGGAATTTTCAATTATGGTGAATGTGAGTATTTTTATTTTTTTTTATTTTTAAATGTGTTTTTTTTTTTTTTTAATTCAAATGAGGATAGTGGTGCTAAATTTTGGGTTCATTTTAAAATGAAGCCTAAATTTTAGGATTTTGAAAAATTAATATTTTCCTTATTTGCCCCAATTATTTCAAGTGATCTAATGTTAATATGTGAGGGTATTTTAGTCCGTGCATTAAAATGAACAATTTTCTAAATAGAGATGTGACTATTATATCCTTATTTCTAAGACACATTAATATTTGAAATCAAGGATAAAATTGGGAAAATTAGAACTTGTAAGGGGTACTTTTGACAGTACATTAAAGTGGACATGAGGGCATGAATCCTCTTAATAGTATTAGATGAGGGGTACTTTTGATAGTACATTAAAGTGGATATGAGAGCATGAATCCTCTTAATAGTATTAGATAATAACCCAAATATAATTTAAGTTTCTCATAATCAAATTAGTTTTCTCTCATAGTATTTTCGATAGGTATCACAATGCTATTATGCTCGGAACAACTGGTGAATGTGAAGAAGTTAGGGCCCCAAGAGGTACACAGAGAGCGCTATGCATAGTAATGTCACCCCTATGTACCAAATGTCATCTTTGGCTTTTCCAAAACATACGTGTACTAAAATTGATGTCATTCTCAGAGATTTTTGGTGGGATTAAAGGAGGGTAAAAGGAGTCCATATTTAAGGGAATGAGACTCACTGGCGGCTCCAGGATTTTTTTTTCCGAAGGGTTCATTAAAAAATTTGAATATATCAACATAAAAAAAATATAAAAATATATGAAATTTTACAATTTTCTTTTATGAGTTTTCAAATGTAGAAACCAACACCAAATCATTACAACAATCAAATGTAGAAAACCAAAAAAAATACACCTATCATATACTAATTCTTTCATTGAGAAATTTTATCAGACAAATAAAGTACAAATGAAAAAGGACAATATTGTAAAATATTGAACTTTAGAGCCCAATCTATGAAACACAAAATAAATTTAATCCAAATAATTTCCAACAAATACTAACTATGACCATTAAAGAATCACCATGGGTATTAGAGAAGCAAATGAAAAACAAAGAAATCCCCAAGGAGATGCTAAGGGCGAAACTTCAATGGGACAAAAGTCTTGAATTTTTCTTATCAAAAGAAAGTAAAGAGTGCTCTTAAAAAAAAAAAAAAAATAATAAACACCTTTCCTTTAGAGGTTTTTGCTCTAATCTACCCTTCCCAATAAAGCAATCAAATGACCAATGCCTACCCCATAAAACAAATTGAAAATTTTTCTCATAAAAATTAAATAGTTCAACAAAAGAGAGAAAAACCGTGGGAATTTTTTAGAGGTTTTTGCTCTAATCTATCCTTTCCAATCTTGTCAGAGTTGCGTTTGCTCTGTAAGGAAGTCATAGAGAAAGAGGCTTTCACTTAGAGAGAGAGCAAAAGGGAAGAAAAAAAAAATTGAAGAAAACAAAGAAAGGGACAGAGAGTACAAAGATTTTTTATTTAATTTTTGGTCACGGTTAAACTAAATCTAATTGAGCTATATTTTGAACGAAATTTGTTTAGGCTATTTGTTGTTATTGTTATCCATTTTAGTTTTTTTTTTTGTTATTTGGATTTTTATTTTTTTTAAGGGTTTAATGGGCTGAGTCTATTGAAATCTCAACTCAAGGTGTTCAAAATTTGGGATATCAAGTAGTTAAGGTGTTCAACAAAAAATTTAAAGGGAGTTCAAATTTTTTGATTTGTTTTAATACCTATATAATTTTTTTTTCAAAATCAGGGGTTCATTTGAAAACCCTAAACTCTATGTGGACCGCCATGAAGACTCGATGTGTGTTCCTAAAAGTGCTCGAGCTTTGGGTTTTAGAAGAAGTATTGATATGAACAATGCACTACTTGCCAAATTGGGGTGGTGTGTTGCTAATAAGGAAGATAAACCTTGGGTGAAGTTTGTTTTAGTAAAGTATTTACGGGATAGATCTTTCTGGAATGTCCAGGCTAGCAAGGAGACATTGTGGGTATAAAGATCAATCTTGACTACTAGAGATACTTAGTCTAAAGGTGTTTGCTAGAAAGTGAATGTTGGTACTGGTTTGGATTTTTGGAACGCCCTATGGGTTCCCAAATGTGTTGATTTCAAGCCCAAGCCAAGGGTGCCAAAGCCCAAGTAATCAACTGGTTCTTGAAGTTGATACTTGAAAACTTGAGAAGATGGAATTCGGATAAGGTGGTTGAGTATGTTAGAATTATGAATAGTTCTTTGTATATTGAAGTAAGTAATACAATACAATACAATACAATAGAGTGTTTTTATATAAGAGGCATATGAGTGATGTACAAGGAAAGAGAGCAATGCACAAGTAAATACATACATGGACTAGAGCCCAAAACCCAATGGACTAATTATAACATTAACAGCCTCCCTCAAACTCAAGGTGAAGGATGAGAAACCAATTGGAGTTTGGAAACAAGATCACGAAAGCATCCAGTGGGATGTGACTTGGTAAAGATGTCTGTAAGCTGATCGTAAGATGAAACAGAGATCAATTGGAGGGAACCCTGGAGAAGGTGATGCCGGACAAGATGACAATCGATCTCGATGTGTTTAGTCCGCTCGTGGAAGAGATCATTGCGAGCAATCTGAATAGCACTCCTATTGTCACAATAGTTAGGGGTAGCAGAAGAAATGGGTACACCTAAATCCTACAGTAACTATCGCAACCAAATGAGTTCAGATGTGGTATCAACAAGGGCATGATATTCAACCTCGGTACTAGAGCGAGCCACAACAAATTGTTTCTTGCTTCACCAAAAGATTAAAGAGGAGCCAAGGAGAAAGCAATAACCAGTGGTGGATTCGCAATCAATACGATATTTTGCCTAATCAGCATCAGAGTAGGCTTTCAAAATAAACGGAGACTGAGCAGAGAAGTGGAAACCGTGGAAAAGAGTACCCTTAAGGTATCGAAGGATGCGCAGGACATCAGCATAGTAAGTCGATCATGGAGCAAACATAAACTAGCTCACCTAATGAACTGCATATGAGATATCTGGTCGAGTGACTGTGAGATAGACTAGGTAGCCAACCAATTGCTGATAAAGAGTAGGATCAGGCAATGGTTCTCTAGAAGAGGGAGTCAAGTGCGCATTAAGTTCGATTGGTGTATCAACAATCTTGTGATCGGTAAGGCCAACTCGAGACAGAAGATCGAAGGTGTACTTGGCTTGAGTAAGGTAGAAACCATCATCAGAAGAGATAATCTCAAGACCCAGAAAGTAACTAAGGTGGCCAAGGTTTTTCATTCCAAAATTCCGACTAAGGAAATCCTTAAGTTCTTGAATCCCACTGAGGTCATCACCAGGTAATAATCATATCATCAATATAAAAAGAAGCAAAATGATACCTTTGGCGGTGCAACGAAGGAAGATGGCAGAATCATAAGAACTGATGGAAAAACCCAATCGAGAAATTATAGAGTTGAACTTAGAAAACTAAGCTCGAGATGCCTGTTTCAAACCATAAAGGGCATGACGAAGTTGGCACACCTTGTCAGGTGGATAAAAAAAACCAGGTGGGTTTGAATTATGTATAATAATTTGGTTCGATGTAATTTTGGTTTTAAGTTTTGATATCTCCAAGTAGTCATGGAACTTCAATGGACAGATACATTAAGCTAAAAAAAAGATAACCGTATAATTTTCCAAAAAAAAGAGAGGAAAAATCCTCTGAATATGCACAAAGCGCGTGTGAAAAGGTTAGTCTAATTATAATAAGATTAACTTTAATTACAAAATTTGGATTTCTATCTAAGAAGCATGTATACGATAGATTACCTAGCATGTTTGAGTCAGACACATGTCTAATATAAATGGGCTTGGTACACAATTGCCTGTATATCTGTGAGATGTCCAGCAAAATAAAAGATACTTTAAAAAAAAATCTAACATAGTTGAGACATGACCAGACACAGGGAGCATATCATATGCAATAGGTAAATATACAATCCCTGCAATGTTGCCAAGTTGACCAATAATAAAATGACAAATAACTAAAAAAACCACGTCAATGTTACCTCATTCTTATAAATTGTCAAACCCAACACAATCAGATCTTACTTTTCCTTGTGCTTAAACATCCCCAATCCCCAATCTTCATTCCCAGTTGTCGGACATTACCAAACTAGTCATACGTTTTTTTAATAGTACAGTGTACTTAAACAATCAACATTAAAATGTAAAAAGAATTTTAGTTTAAGAATTTAAAAGATTAATAGTTTAGTTATATTTTTTTAATTATTAACACTATGTAATTGTGGAATAGGATACTCTTCATTTGAAAACTTCTTCATTTATCCATTTTATGGTTCAGATTTTATCTCATAAATCTAACTGTGTAAATACTGCCACGTCATTTAAAATAGTTGCAGCATTGATTATGACATATCAATGTACTTCTTTCCTATTTATTATTAATTTTAGATATGTTTTAAAACATTTTGATGGTTCTTACTTATTTCTAAAACTTAAAATAAATTTAAAATATGTTTAAAATATATATTAATTAATTTTCGTATCTCCACTTCAATGTATCCTAATCTCTTTTAAGAATTGCCGTATCACCTCGTATTCAATGTCTATGCTTCTTAGTTTTCTACAAAACCAACCGAGAGACACTCGAAAACATTATATTCGGAGAGCAACTCTCTATTTAATTAGCTAGGTATCCATTATATTACCTTCCCATTTGTCCATAGGATGTTTAGAAAAGGGAAGCATCGGGCACCATGCCATTGTTGGTTTGGATAAGGTTATTCAATGGTTAGATTAGTCCAGAATAGCATAATGTTTTAGGTAAGTTGCTGCTTTAGAGCTCACAAAGATAAACAATATAACCTAATAAGAATGAAAAAGCATAATGCAAATGTAGTTCATTTCACAGTGATTATACAATCACAGTACAATACATGCATTTATTTATACATAATTTTAAACAAACATTCTTAAGAGTTGAACAAACTTTCTACATAATCTCTCGGTCTCAAAGACAGTTGGACTACACCTTATAAGCATAATTAGAAAATTCAAATAACCCAAGTAAAATGCATAACTTTCAAACACACAGGCCCAATATGCACATAGGACTAGACCATAAATCACGGGTGCGGGATAGACGACAACGTTTTCCTACGCTGATGAAAATAAACAAGCATTCTCTCCCTTTCTGGTAAATTGTCCTTGATCACTCCGTGATTCAGAAAATTCTTCACCCATGCAGTGGTGGCAGGAAATTTTATTGGGTCCACAAAGTGCACGGACGCAACTTCCTCCCAAATAGGCAGCCAGTGAGCAATCCATCCCAGTGCAATATCCAAATACCCAATGCTTTCCCCTCCGAAAAACTTTTTCCCTTTGATCACTTCCTCTATCTTTTCCACTGCCTCTATGGCTAATTTTTCTGCCTTCTCTTTTGCCTCTCCTTGGGAGTACAAAGCAGTCCGCGCCACATCCAAAACCTATCTCAAGAAACAAAAAAAATTGGATGATACAAAATTATGTTATGTGATCCATAAAACTTTGTGTTTTTCTATATGCATTATATTTGGGAACATGATAATCTTTCTTATGAAATCAAAGGACACATTTTTTAAATAAATGCAAAAAAGAAAATTTCACCGAGTGTTGAGGAAAAAAAAAATGGCATTAGATATTTGAACCATATAGTAAAGTGACATAAATGAAGGCTCATTCCCTTTTATTTTATATGAAGTTGGTTGCCCGCTTTGGCTCAAGTTGTATTAGGCATGCATGAACTGCGCTTCCCCTAGTTGATAGTGTATTTCACAGTTTAAAGGCTCAATTTGTAAACTAACCACCAATGTCTAGCTAGGTCTGAGTACATGATCCTATTATCAACATGTAGTAGTGATGCCTTAGTCGGGTAATTCTTTTAGGCTGACGCAATATATGTGTTTAACATATATTTTATTATGTTATAGAAAATCTGTTTGGTTGGGATGATATTAGGCAGATGAAAAATGGGGAGGAAAAAGGGAGAGGAATAGGTGTTTTCATTTGGTATGAAGGAAAAGGAAAAAGGGTGGAATCAATGTTGTTTTCTACCCGGGGCCACAATTTTTTATAAAGAAATAGAAAATGTTGGGAATACAAATATATACTATTTTACCCCAGTCACATTTTTTAAAAAATAAAATAAAATTTATATGTCATCTTGTTTTCAATTAATATGAAG
Organism: Fagus sylvatica; assembly: GCA_907173295.1. NCBI lineage: Eukaryota > Viridiplantae > Streptophyta > Magnoliopsida > Fagales > Fagaceae > Fagus > Fagus sylvatica. The sequence goes on along the minus strand of OU015772.1, from coordinate 9,774,866 downwards.
AAATGACAAAAATATTTTCACCTTATTATTATTTATGAATACATTTTTTTAAGGAGAATATACAATTTTTTTGTAAATATGAATAGATTATTCTAATACTATGAGTGTTTTTGTAAAAATAAAAGATAAAAATCCATTGCATATATATTACAACAAATCAATAATAAAGTTGAAGCATCTTTCTTGAAATTGCATATATTTCTAACTTTTTCACCCCTCCTACCAAACACAGAGATCAACAAATATATTCTTCATATCTCACTTTGTTTCAATCAATCTTGTCTTTTTCAACTGTCCCTGCTTGGCAACCCGTGAATGTGATGCAACACCGAAATGGATAAGGAATGCAACAAAATTCTACGTTCGGGGTGCAAAGTATGATTTTAAACCTTAAGTAAAAGTAGTGCGGATTAATATAAAGCAAAATTGAAATCAAGTAAATATCGTTGGACATATTTTTATTTTTGCATATTCTATTTATGTGTATGTGCGTTTGGCAACCAATAAATTAGGTGTTTATTTTTATTTTTGCTTATTTTCAATTTTTGTTTAAGTTTTAATTTTAAATTTTGGCCAAATTACAAATTACAATATCTAAGTTTGATCAAATTTCAATTCAGTCCTCTAAAACACTAATATATCTCGATTTTCATTCTATTTCCAATTTTGTATTTTTTAATCCACAGAACATCAATAACATATCAAAGCCATTATTAAAATTAAAACAAATATAACATTGTAATATTAAAAAGATAATAATTAAAGAGTGCACGATTACTCAAATAAGCTTATATCAAAAGCAAACAGAAATTACCTTCTCTTCTGCAAATTTAGCCCAAAATCGTGCTTGGGCTCTTTCATAAGGATCTTGAGGCAGCAGTGGATTTTGTTTCCACGTCTCATCGATGTATTCAAGAATGATGTATGATTCAAGGATCACTTTCCCGTCATGAACCAAGACTGGAACTTTTTTGGTAACTGGGTTTAGTTCCAAAAGAAGAGAGCTCTTGTTAAAGCTACCTTCTTCGATGCACTCATGATCAACATCCTTCAGTTTTAGAGCTTCGATGTACTCATAATCAACACCCTTCAGTTTTAGAGCCCACTCAACCCTCCGGGCAAATGGGCTAACCCATAGTGACAAAAGTTTCACCTCCTGGTTCGCCATATAATATAAGATTTAGATGCGATTGTGTTGTGTTGTGTGCACTTATAGTTGGTCACCTGCTAGTTCCTATATATAGTGTCCTACAATAGATTTCGACAATTCAATTTTGAGGCACGTGATATGATGAGACGCAACTTTGACTAAATTGAAGTTCCGTATTCAAACCCTTCACCTTTTTTTCTTTTCAATGTTTTTTCTCCGTTTAGTATACTTTTTCTCCGCTAAGTTCTTTTAATCATTCGAAAAAAAAAAAAAAAAATGCCTATCATTAGGGATGGCAACAAGACGGATCGGAACCGGATAATGGGTGATCCGAACCCGTCTCAACCTACAAACATGTGACTTGATCCCGCCCCACCCCGGTGGTCGGGTAACTTTAACAAAAATATAATATAAATATATATATATATATTTACATATATAGTTTGATAAATAATATATTCATTAATAAAAAAAAAAAGTCAAAAGATGATATACAATGTTCATATATTTCCTTTTACTTTAAAACTAACTTCAAATAACTATAACAGTCTAACAAATCCCAAAATTATAAACCAAATCTAAGAACAAATTTTACAAATTAACAAATCATAAAATATAAAATTCAACATTTTTTTGGGCTTTTTATTTTGTTTTTTTGGCAATCAAACAAAACAATAAGATGATAAGGTCTATTAATTCTAATTTTTAAATATTCCTTTATAACAATTTAACAAAGATACCCAAGTTCATAATTCGTTTGAGTGCCATCATCAAAGCTAAATGCTAAATTTGATAAACTTTCATGTAGTTTTTTTTGTACAAATTAACCCATAGATTGACTATATAAAAAAATGCAAAGCAATTTAAGAGATACATAAAAAAAAAAATCAAATTGCTAGCACAAATAAAAGAAATTAGTGAGAAAAATAGAACTAATAAAAGCTAGTTAACAACACTAGAGGAAACGATTCTAAGTTAGCCACATGTACGTTTATACCACCAAAATGACTCATTATTAAGTTGTAATTGAAGCTCTTTGTTATCAATTATAATCCCAAGAGGCTAAGATCCACTTAGTAAACACTCAATATGGGACTCAACACACACCCACATAACACGGGTAATTATAGAATATTCCAAGAGTACATTAAATGCGTACCCTCCTCTCACATAAGTAGTAGGTCCCGCTAATCTACATTAATAAATTTTCAATATTCACGTGTGATGTTATCATCCAAACTCTCTCCCTATCCTCACTTCTCATTTTTTTCCAACAATTTTGTGTTTTTAAAATATATTAACTTAACATAACAATTTTATTTTCTTTCTTGTGGATGATTTATTAAGATATATTCCTGACTATTTCAAAAAGGTTTAGAGAAGAATTTGCTAACTCATCTCTATTCATATCAAATTAAGATATATTCCTGACTATTTCAAAAAGATTAAGTTCCATTAGTGAAAACAACTAAGTTTAAAAGTATGCAGATTTAGGGGAAAAAAATTATATACCAACATTTAAATATACATAAGTGTATTGTTCATTTTTTAAATTACAATTTTATAGTACACCATTGCACAACAAAATTTAAAAGCATCAAAACCCAATCTACGATCCCTACGGGGTCTTGTTATTAAAAGATCTTGATTTACAAATAATAAAAAATAAAAAATAAAAAGAGAAAAAAAAAAAAAAAATAGAAAACCACTAAACTTCTAACGCTTAAATAAAAAAATAAATAAATAAAAAAATAAAAAAATTCTAAAGAGTTTCAACAGTTGTCTTCCTAAAGTATAATTACCTATTTTCTAATGCACAGACGCCTATTTTCTAAAATTTTCCAATCAAATTGGTACCATGGGGTCGGCTACGTAGAGTTGATGAGGTGATCTTTACCAGTGGTTTTGTAGTCTCCTGAGTTCTGTAATATTATCATGTAGAGAGATAGAGAAATAATTAGAGAAAGAGAAAATGAAATTGATTAAAGGAAATTAACAAGTAAATAATACCTTATGAGTTTTGTGAATTGAGGGATTCAGCCCTTTTCTCCGTTCTAGATTTTCTCTAGGTAGAGTTGATGAGGTGATCTTTATCGATGGCTTTGTAGTCTCCTAAGTTCTGTTACAGAAAACGAAATTGATTAAAGGAAAGAAAGAGAAAACGAAACTGATTAAAGGAAATTAACAGGTAAATAATACCTTATGAGTTTTGTGAATTGAGGGATTTTCTTCTTTCTAGATTTTCTCTAGGTAGAGTTAATGAAGTGGCTTTGTAGTCTCCTGAGTTCTGTAATATTATCACATAGAGAGACAGAAAAATAATTAGAGAAAGAGAAAACAAAATTGATCAAAGGAGATAAGTTGTTTATAATAGTGAGGTGGTGGAAGTGGGTAGAAGTTTTTTATAATTAGTGGGATTTTTTTTGTTTAATAATATTATTTTTAATACTATTTTGCAAGAAAATACTGTTTCAAAACAATTGAGGGAAATAGGTTTCTCGTCTCTTCTAGAGACGAGTTCCAGTTGAAACTCGTCTCTAGGAGAGACGAGTTCCACTTAAATGCCACGCAAGTTTGCCACGTTTGCAATCTGAAAGGAAAAAGAAGGTCCAGCTGGAACTCGTCCCTTCTAGAGACGAGTTCCACTTAAAATGAAAAAAAATCTATCTCAAAGGCTGAAACTCTCACTCAAAAGCTAAAAGCTGAAACTCTTTCTCTCTCTTGCTCTCTCGGTCTCAACTCCCTCTCTCTCCGTAGCAACTTCCTACCCAGCTGCGCAAGGTTGACGCATGGCGGTGCTCGTTCAAACCCCGGTGCGTGATCGAAGGCTGGCGATGCGCGATCGAACCCCGGTGGTGCACGATCGAGATCTCGCGGCGTACGCTCGAGGTCTGGCGGTGCTCGTTCAAACCCCGGTGCGTGATCTTGCGATCTTGATCATGAATGGATCGATCAGATCCTTGGCGTGGTTCTCGGTCAACGTCGACGAACCGATGGGGATCGCGACTCGTGATGGTGGGGGTTTTGGGTTACCGATTTGGTGGTGGGGGTTGGGTTATGGGGTTGCCGGTGTTGTGGTGGTGGCAGTGGGTGGCCAATCTGGCCGTTGGGTGCTGCGGCGGCGTCGTTGTTTGGGTTGGGGCCTTGTTGACACCGTCGTTTGGGGTTTGAGATTTGGGATTTGGGTTGCTCCGCCTCCGACGGTGAAATGGGTTTGGGCTTTGGGTTTTGGGTTTCTCCGACGGCAAAATGGGTTTGGCCGATGGGATGTTGAAGTGTGTTTTTGTTGATTGATTTTTTGCTATGTTGGGATGTTTGAATCCAATGGGTTTTTGGGTATGTTGTTGTGAGTTGAATTTGGGTTTTGGTTTTTGGGTCTTTAGAAAATCAAAATTCATCACAAGCTGATGAAGGTGCATCAATTTCTGGCGCGGTGTTCATCTCAACCACCATGATTGGAGCTGGAATCATGTCAGTTCCGGCTTGGTCTTAGGCATACTTCCTGGGTTCCTTTCCATTTTAGCTGTGGCGTTTTTCACAGATGTCACGGTGGAGTTCTTATTGAGGAAGGAGAGAGATGTACTCATCTGGAGTTGCAGCTCCATCGAGACGGATTTCAATGGAACTCGTCTCTAGCAGAGACGAGTTCCAGCCAATTTTTTTCTATTTCAATGGAACTCGTCTCTGGTAAAGACGAGTTCCAGCTTATAATTTCAATGGAACTCGTCTTTAGCAGAGACGAGTTCCAGCCAAATTATTTTAAGTAACAGTGTTCGCGCCAGAGTAAGATGGATTTAAAAAATTTTGTGCAACTCGTCTCTACAAGAGACGAGTTCCAGCGGGTAAAATTCTGCCACGTCAAAATGCCACGAAATACTATTGAAAATGCCACGTAAAACTTTTTCACTGGAACTCATCTCTAGCAGAGACGAGTTCCATGTGGAACTCGTCTCTTGTAGAGACGAGGCTAGATAACTCATTTGTTTCAAAACAGTCATTTTTTGCAAAATTGTTGTTAAAATCAGCCTATCGTGCATTTTCCCCCTAATTAGTGGGGTAAAAGTTGTTTAAGATGAATGTGAGTATATTTTTTAATCGTGAACGTGTTTTTTTTGGTTATTTGTTACGTTAAATGGTGTTTTTTTTGGATTGATATTTACTGCAATAATTTTTCTTATATATCCTTAATTTATTTTAATAATAGTTTAAAATATTCATAGTTATCTTTAAATTGCATGAGATAAGATAAAGATTAATGAGTTTATTTTTTTGAACTATAAGAGTTATTTGAATTCAAATGAGGGGAAAAAAGAAGAAGGAATTTTCAATTATGGTGAATGTGAGTATTTTTTTTTTTTTTATTTTTTAATTTTTAATTCAAATGAGGATAGTGGTGCTAAATTTTGGGTTCATTTTAAAATGAAGCCTAAATTTTAGGATTTTGAAAAATTAATATTTTCCTTATTTTCCCCAATTATTTCAAGTGATCTAATGTTAATATGTGAGGGTATTTTAGTCCGTGCATTAAAATGAACAATTTTCTAAATAGAGATGTGACTATTATATCCTTATTTCTAAGACACATTAATATTTGAAATCAAGGATAAAATTGGGAAAATTAGAACTTGTAAGGGGTACTTTTGACAGTACATTAAAGTGGACATGAGGGCATGAATCCTCTTAATAGTATTAGATGAGGGGTACTTTTGATAGTACATTAAAGTGGATATGAGAGCATGAATCCTCTTAATAGTATTAGATAATAACCCAAATATAATTTAAGTTTCTCATAATCAAATTAGTTTTCTCTCATAGTATTTTCGATAGGTATCAACAATGCTATTATGCTCGGAACAACTGGTGAATGTGAAGAAGTTAGGGCCCCAAGAGGTACACAGAGAGCGCTATGCATAGTAATGTCACCCCTATGTACCAAATGTCATCTTTGGCTTTTCCAAAACATACGTGTACTAAAATTGATGTCATTCTCAGAGATTTTTGGTGGGATTAAAGGAGGGTAAAAGGAGTCCATATTTAAGGGAATGAGACTCACTGGCGGCTCCGGGATTTTTTTTTTCCGAAGGGTTCATTAAAAAATTTGAATATATCAACATAAAAAAAATATAAAAATATATGAAATTTTACAATTTTCTTTTATGAGTTTTCAAATGTAGAAACCAACACCAAATCATTACAAAATCAAATGTAAAAACCAAAAAAAATACACCTATCATATACTAATTCTTTCATTGAGAAATTTTATCAGACAAATAAAGTACAAATGAAAAAGGACAATATTGTAAAATATTGAACTTTAGAGCCCAATCTATGAAACACAAAATAAATTTAATCCAAATAATTTCCAACAAATACTAACTATGACCATTAAAGAATCACCATGGGTATTAGAGAAGCAAATGAAAAACAAAGAAATCCCCAAGGAGATGCTAAGGGCGAAACTTCAATGGGACAAAAGTCTTGAATTTTTCTTATCAAAAGAAAGTAAAGAGTGCTCTTAAAAAAAAAAAAAAAAAACACCTTTCCTTTAGAGGTTTTTGCTCTAATCTACCATTCCCAATAAAGCAATCAAATGACCAATGCCTACCCCATAAAACAAATTGAAAATTTTTCTCATAAAAATTAAATAGTTCAACAAAAGAGAGAAAAACCGTGGGAATTTTTTAGATGGTTTTTGCTCTAATCTATCCTTTCCAATCTTGTCAGAGTTGCGTTTGCTCTGTAAGGAAGTCATAGAGAAAGAGGCTTTCACTTAGAGAGAGAGCAAAAGGGAAGAAAAAAAAAATTGAAGAAAACAAAGAAAGGGACAGAGAGTACAAAGATTTTTTATTTAATTTTTGGTCACGGTTAAACTAAATCTAATTGAGCTATATTTTGAACGAAATTTGTTTAGGCTATTTGTTGTTATTGTTATCCATTTTAGTTTTTTTTTTTTGTTATTTGGATTTTTTTTATTTTTATTTTTTTTAAGGGTTTAATGGGCTGAGTCTATCGAAATCTCAACTCAAGGTGTTCAAAATTTGGGATATCAAGTAGTTAAGGTGTTCAACAAAAAATTTAAAGGGAGTTCAAATTTTTTTGATTTGTTTTAATACCTATATAATTTTTTTTTTCAAAATCAGGGGTTCATTTGAAAACCCTAAACTCTATGTGGACCGCCATGAAGACTCGATGTGTGTTCCTAAAAGTGCTCGAGCTTTGGGTTTCAGAAGAAGTATTGATATGAACAATGCACTACTAGCCAAATTGGGGTGGTGTGTTGCTAATAAGGAAGATAAACCTTGGGTGAAGTTTGTTTTAGTAAAGTATTTACGAGATAGATCTTTCTAGAATGTCCAGGCTAGCAAGGAGACATTGTGGGTATAGAGATCAATCTTGACTACTAGAGATATTTAGTCTAAAGGTGTTTGCTAGAAAGTGAATGTTGGTACTGGTTTGGATTTTTGGAACGCCACATGGGTTCCCAAATGTGTTGATTTCAAGCCCAAGCCGAGGGAGCCAAGAGCCCAAGTAATCAATTGGTTCTTGAAGTTGATACTTGAAAACCTGAGAAGATGGAATTTGGATAAGGTGGTTAAGTATGTTAGAGTTATGAATAATTCTCTGTATATTGAAGTAAGTAATACAATATAATACAATAGAGTGCCTTTATATAGGAAGGCATATAAGTGATGTACAAGCAAAGAGAGTGATGCATAGGTGAATACATACATGGGCTAGAGCTCAAAGCCCAATGGATTAATTATAACATTAACAGCCCCTCTCAAACTCAAGGTGGAGGATGAGAAACCAACTAGACTTTGGAAAAAAGATCACGAAAACGTCCAGTGGAATGTGACTTAGTAAAAATGTCTGTAAGTTGATCGTAAGAGGAAACAGAGATCAATTGGAGGGAACCCTAGAGAAGGTGATGCCGGACAAGATGACAATCGATCTCGATGTGTTTGGTCCGCTTGTGGAAGACATCATTGCGAGCAATCTGAATAGCACTCCTATTGTCACAATAGTTAGGAGTAGCATAAGAAGTGGACACACCTAAATCCTGTAGTAACCATCGCAACCAGAGGAGTTAAGATATGGTATCAGCAAGGGCACGATATTCAACCTCAGTATTAGAGCAAGCCACAACAAATTGTTTCTTGCTTCGCCTAGAGATCAAAGAGGAGTCAAGGAGAAAGCAATAACTAGTAGTGGATTGGCGATCAATAGGATCCCCTACCCAATCAACATCAAAGTAGGCTCTCAAAATAAGCGGAAACTGAGCAGAGAAATGAAGACTGTGGAAAAGAGTACCCTTAAAGTATCGAAGGATGCGTAGGACATTAGTATAGTGAGTCGATTGTGGAACAGACATAAACTAGCTCACCTAATGAAATGCATATGAGATCTCTGGACGAGTGACCGTGAGATAGACTAGGCTGCCAACCAATTGCCAATAAAGAGTAGGATCAGACAATGGTTCTCCAGAAGAGGGAGTTAAGCGCGCATTAAGTTCGATTGGTGTATCAACAATCTTGTGATCGGTAAGGCCAACTCGAGACAGAAGATCGAAGGTGTACTTGGCTTGAGTGAAGTAGAAACCATCATCAGAAGAGGTAATCTCAAGACCTAGAAAGTAACTAAGGTGGCCAAGGCCTTTCATTTCAAAATTCTGACTGAGGAAATCCTTAAGTTCTTGAATCCCACTGAGGTCATCATCGGTAATGATCTTACCATCAACATAAAGAATAAGCAAAATGGTGCCTTTGGCGGTGCGACGGAGGAAGAGGGCAGAATCATAAGAACTGATAGGAAAAACCCAGTAGAGAAATTGTAGAGTTGAACTTAGCAAACCAAACTCGAGGTGTCTGTTTCAGACTATAAAGGGCACGACGAAATTGGCACACCTTGCCAGTTGGATGAGAAATACCAGGTGGAGGTTGCATATAGACTTCTTCACTCAAGTCCCCATTGAGGAAGACATTTTTTACATCCATCTGAAATAGCTTCCACTGACGAGAGGCTACAACAGCCAATAAGGTGCGGACAGATGAAAGGCGAGCAACCGGAGCAAAGGTTTCCTCATAATCAATGCCATACTCTTGTGTTAAATCTTTGGCAACAAGACGAGCTTTGTATCGCTCAATGGATCCGTCAGAACGAGTTTTGATTTTGAACACCCACTTACAACCAACCACAGATTTGTTAGGAGGTAGATCAACCAAATCTCACGTACAGTTTCTGGATAATGCATTAAGTTCCTTAGTCATTGCAGCCTACCATAAAGGGTTAGTGGAGGCCTCACGATAGAAGTGAGGCTCGTGCAGTGTAACAATGGATATCACACAAATGAGAAGAAAGAGATGTTACCCGAGAGGAACGACGAAGTGTGCTTGCAAGTGCAGGATCTTTGGAAGGTGCAAGAGCCGGGGACTCAAATGAAGAATGTGGCGACTCGTCAGAGGATGATCCAGAAGAGTGGTCAGACGACTCAATCTAGGGAATAGAGGTAGACACTTCTAGAGAAGGAAAAGATGCTTATGGAAAAAGATTTGAGAGAGAGAAGAGGGAGAAGGAGGGACAGAACTGAGATACCTCAGTGAACAGACGATGTTCCCAAAAAACAACATGACGGGAGATGCAAAGATGATGAGCAATAGGATCATAACATCGATATCCTTTTTGAGTTTAACCATAGCTAAAGAAGCAACAAAAGCAAGAACAAGGCTCTAGTTTGTTGTGTTCATGAGGTTGAAAAAGGAAGAAACAGGCAGAGCCAAGAAGCTATGACGATAACTTACCAGACATGAGAGAAAAAGCAAAGGAAGAGGATGCATTACCAGCCCGGACGAGAGCCTAAGCGATGATGTTCTCCAATTGATCTGTGGTGAGTATGATGGTGGATCAAGAGTGCTTAGGAGTAACAGCTGTAATGGGTGTCTGATCGGTATCACAATGAGTAATAGCAGCAATGCTTCGATTACAACAATAACAAATCTCAATAGTGTGACCATACTTTTTGCAATATCCGTAAAATTTGTTCAATTTTAGATCTGAACGACGAGTATTTGGGCTAGACAGATCAGATTCGAACTGCTGAAGGGGTACAAAAGGTGATGTAGTAGCCAAGACATTGAGCTTGTTCTAAGCTTGTAAGGTCTATAGACGAGTCTCCTCACCAACATGTTCATTGAGTGTTGCGTCTAAAGATGGAGTAGGTATCTAGTAAAGCAACTGACCACGGACAGGCTCATAATCATCATGTAAGGCCATAAGAAATTGGTAGAGACGCATCTGATCACGATTGGTAGCATACTTCATTGCATCATTGGGAGTATCCCATGGTGGATCAGAGAAATCCAGTTGGTCCCAAATGAACTGAAAACGTCATTGATAGATTGGCCAGGATCTTGCTTAATCTGATATTGTTCAATCGAAAGCTGATATTCCCGAGTGCCATATGCGGAGGAATATCGTTTGGCGAGCATCATCAAAATTTCCAAGCAGATTGGAAATGGATGGGATGGAGGTATTGCGTAGCCAAGTAAGAATCTGATGATTATTACTATCCCATTCAATAAGACGGATCCTGAAAACATCTTCTTCCTCAGAGGAACCCTTGACTAGTTTCTTTATCTCATTAGTGACATAAAACCATAGTTTTCGACCTTTAATGAAGCTGCGCATAGATTGAGACCAAACAAAATAATGTCGACCATCCAAAGTAACATGAATGGAGTGAGAGATCTCAGTTTGAGCCATTTAGACACAAACTATGCAAAAACAGACGATAAAAATGGAATCAAGACAAAGAACTAAGTAAGAAACACTTGAGTTGCAAAAAGTCAACGTGGTTAACCCTGAAAAGTCAACAGTCAACTCCAGAAAGTCAACAGTCAACCCCAGAAGTCTATGGTCAAAGTCAACGGTCAAATGGTCAACGCTCGGTCAACGGTGATGACGTGGCGCTGACTTGGCACTAAGGCTGACGTGGCGTAACGACAAGTTGACACGTGGCAGAGGCAAGGGTGTTTGGCACGTGACGGCGGGCAAAAACTATAGGTGGCACGTGCGGTGTCGGATGGCGGCGATTTTTATTCCGTTAAGTCCATCGTCGCGAGATCTACGCAGTGGTGGCGGAGGTGTTTCGATCAGAGGCTTGGAGAGAAAGTCCCGATGAAGGCAGTGAGTTTTTTATGGTGGAATCAACTTATGACGGCAACGAGCACACCGGAATTTTGACAGCGGCAATAGAGCAATGCCGGAGATGGCTGAGACAACGAAAGGAAGTTAGGAAAGACGAATACTGTATGAAACACTTAAAGCAATGGCTCTGATACCATTTGAAGTGAGTAATAAAATACAATAGAATGCCTTTATATATGAGGCATATGAGTGATGTACAAGGAAAGAGAGTGATGCACAATGAGAGACGAATATTGCACGAAACACTTAGAGCAATAGCTCTGATACCATGTTAGAATTATGAATAATTCTTTGTATATTGAAGTGAGTAATACAATACAATAGAGTGTCTTTATATATGAGCCATATGAGTGATGTACAAGGAAAAAGAGTGATGCACAATGAGAGACGGATATTGCACGAAACACTTAGAGTAATGGCTTTGATACCACGTTAAAATTATGAATAATTCTCTGAATATTGAAGTGAGTAATACAATATAATAGAGTACCTTTATATATGAGTCATATGAGTGATGTACAAGGAAAGAGAGTAATGCATAAAGAAAGAGAATGATGCACAAATAAATACATACATAGGTTTTAGCCTAAAGCCCAATGAACTAATTATAACATTAACAAAGTGCTTTAATGAATGTTCTGCCAAATTTATTAAGGATATTCAATTGAGAGAATTTTGTTAGGAAGTCAAACTAATCAAGTGCCTTAGCATTACAAGTTGCTTTTCCATAAAATCTGCATTTTGGGTTGCCGTCAACGTCAACATCATCGATTTAAAAATCTGGGTTCTAAACAAACTAGAACGGATTGCTATTTGGAAATTAAAGATACATATAGGCTGAAATTGTTATTCTGGAAGTTGGCTTGGGGTTTGTTACCTACTAGGTCCACATTTGGGAGAGATTCTTAGTTAATTACCTTATTGTCCCCTTTGTAATTCGGGGATTGAATCCTTAGAGCGTCATTTTATTGAGTGCTCCTTTTGCTAGAATCGCATGGTCGCTGTCACCATGGCCCATCTGATTTGATCTTTTCAATTTTGGCTCTGTTTGTTTTGCTGTAAAATATTTTCCATTGCAAAATATTTTCAAATGAAAATGATTTTTTTTCTATGTTTGGTTGCATTCTGGAAAATATTTTACAATGTTGTGCAAAAGATAGAGCAGAAGGGGCGAATTGGGCGTAAACCATTTTCTAAATTTTAACAAAGGATTTTCCGGTCAACGGAAATTATTTTCCGTTTGACCACCATTTTATAGTGAAACAAACACCTGCAAATCTGAAAATATTTTTCGGAAAATATTTTACAGCGAAACAAATAGAGCCTTTGTCTCCATTGTTGATTGGATTAAGCTTAGGAATATAAGGTTCTTGATAGGGGCAAGAAGGGTGGCTGGTCTCCTTCAGTCCCTCCAAATGTTAAAGTTAACTTTGATGCAGTAGTGGGTAATGAGGGGGATTTTTTGGTAGCTATTTGTAGAGACCACACTTCTCAAGTTATTTTGGTTTGGACTGAGTCTTGTGACTTCACAGATCCTTTGATCGCTGAAACCAAGGCTGCATTGTTGGTTTTTAAGAAGATGAAGGAAGCTGGGTTTAAAAATATCATTTTTTAGGGAGATTCTCTTGTGGTTTCTCAGGCTATCCAAGGTTTAACTGCTGCTCCATTGATAATATTGTGTGTGATATTAGATTCCATTTGTCTTGTTTTCCTTTCTGGTTGATGTCCTATGTTCGTAGGGACTTTAACATTGTTGCCTACTCTATTGTGATGGACCTTGTTTTGTAATCACTCAGGAACTATTCTCATCTCCTCTGTTCCCGCTAATGTCTTTGTGGAAAGAGGAGATGGTTCTTGTTCCCCAGTTTTGATTTCTTTGTCTTTTCCTTAATATAAGTATCTTATTCATATTAAAAAAAAAATTATAAAAGAACGAATTTTAATGAAATGTATTGATAGATCATACAATTTGATACATCCCTGTCAAGTGATGGAGTTACACCACTTAGGTTTATTAAATGTGAATGATTTGAAATTGTAATTATCTAATTGGAGAAATGGGTAATTATTGAATATGAATGAGTTGAAAATATTTTTTCTTAAGAAAAAAAAAAAAAAAAAAAAAACTATTAAGCATGTGTGCGCACATAAAAATGTGATATTTCAACATCAAACATTTTTAAAAGACATACAAATTTTTAATTTGATTAGGCAATCATATTATTAAAAATACATTAACCCAAAAATGGATGATTGAAAATTTTGCCCAAAAATTAGAAGAGCCTTTTCACACTGGTGTAGGTATGTGACATGTGAAGAGGCTAATATATATTTTCTTTTTCTTTTTCTTTTTTGCTAATTAAAGACCTTTATTTAAAAACAGAGGGCAGCAGAAAACCCTACAAAGAGGATAGAGGAAAACCCTACAAAGATGGAAATACAAACACCCTACAAAGAGGGAAGAGAGACTAGTATAATATACTTATGATCATGGTAACTCCTTTTGTAAACCGCGGCAATTCTGTATGTATAGTTGTTGTCCTAATTTTGAGTGAACCACGTAAATTCGGAGTTCTTATGTGTTTGGATTTAATCTTTTCTGTTTCTATTTTCTATTTTCCACTTCTCACAAATCTTGAGTTAGGTTTCACATTTTCTAACAACTAGTGCTCATGTTTCTGTATTAATTGCTTCTTCTCAAAGTTTTGATATCGATACTATTTTCATTTTCCTATGTGAATAGTCCTTATTTTGTTATATGAATATGACTTTCAGGTATTTGACAGGTAAACGAAGAAAGAAAAAAGATATATGTAGTGTAAAGGGTCTTAATTAAGTTCTGTAAAGCCAGCAAGAAAGAGGATGACCATTGCTTTCTCTCGAGAACAAAGTGACGAATTAGTTTGTGATCTTTACAAGTTGGAAAGGCAAGTGTCTTGCCGTCCATACATTGTGGAGTTGAAGGGGGCAAAAACAAAAGAAATATGTGTCACCACCTTCACCTAGTTTGAAGCTGTCTTGAATTATGAAGGAAAAGTTGTCTGGTTTTGAATAATTTTGATGGTAGTCCCTTATAATTTCTATTATTTACTTTTCTGTGGTTAAAGGTGAGAGGAAAGGATATGCTTTAACTTCCATTAAAGACAACTGCTGTTTCAAGAGGCTTCCCTCAATTAAAGAGGTTTTTGGACCAACCTTGGTTAAGGTAATTTACTTAGTAGATTCATAAGAAAATAATCGAAACGTGTTGAAGTGTATTTTCTTTTTCTTTTTTAATAAAACGTGCTGAAGTTGTTCGAATCCAAAAGGTCCAAGGAGCTGCATCTTAAAAATTGCATAAAACTTTCACTTCTTTTAGGTAATGCTCTTGAACAGGGTCCATTTTTAACATTTTTGTTAAGGATAAAGTTTACCTCCAATCCAGTTTGAAGGAATTCTTCTTCAACTTACTACGTGTCAATTAAATAGACTATCCAAATATATTATTTGAAAAAATCACATGACTCGTTAAAAATGTCATGTGATTAAAAATACACTTGTATAGTTTATTTAATTGCCACATAGTAGTTGGAGGAGGATTCCTACCAACCGAATTTAAGGTAAACTTTTTTTTTTTTTTTTTTGCAATTGACCTGCATGTCATAACCCATAACCAACTTAATAAACCAAGGCTCTAAAAAAGTTGTGTTTTTTTTTTTGATAAAAAAAAAAAAAAAAAAAAGTTGTGTTTTTGGTGGCCATAAAAGCCATTCTATTATAAATTTATAAAGGCCTTGGAGCCCACCATTACCACTCAAAGGTGAGATTGCACCAGGCAAAACCAATAATAAGTGCGCTTTACAGAATTTCGCTTTCGTCACTCATTAAACTTAGGACCCAAGATTGCTCTCAGCCGGGCCTCCAAGGCTGCCGAAAGTGAAAACTGCTTCTCTAAGAAAGCACTTTCATTTCTTGCCCACAAGGCTACAACACCTCCAATGCCAATATTGTCCTTGACAAAAACGCCTTTTGATTCTTTGATTGAAATCCAGAGTGTGCCATTCTGGTAAATTTGTAAAAAAGAAAAAAGAAAATTCAACAGGGAATCAAGCTCCTTCCATAAGAAGCACACCCAAAAGTCCAGTCGATGTAATGCAAAATCTTCATTATAACATTCCACCCTGACTCCTGCTTCCTAGGCAGTAGGCCTTTCCCTTCAAAGAAAAGTTCATTGTCACATACACTAACCAACATTTCAATGTCTCGCTCAAGCTTGGCAAAGAAGGTACACCTCGCTAAAAAGGCTTGGAAGAGCTTCACCATCACACTCCAATCCAAATTCCACAAGCTCAAGAACTCCAAAGTCATAAAAACCACCACTCACCGCCTCCTCGCCATGCGTTCCTTTCGCTCCCTTTTCCCCTTCAAAAAACACCCTCTCACCAAATCCTCATGTCGATACAGTCAACATTACTACCAGCACCACAACAACCAGCCTCAAAAGAACTTTTCTGCCATACACATAGACCAGCTCTTTGATGAGCCTGTCTCAGTGCACACCAAGAATAGGCATGCACATGCACATGCAGAAACAAGCAAGGGTAAAGAAGTGCTTGATGAGAAGATTTCACCAACAAAGAGCAATAGCATATATAGTGTTGAGGATGCATGGAAGGTGGTTGTTGCTTCATCACCGCATCTCCAAGTGGATGAAAGGGCGGAGGAATTCATCTCCAAGTTTCGTGAAGAGATGAAGCTTCAGAAGGAAAGGTCAATTCTTGAGTTCCAGGAGATGCTGGACCGCAGTGCCTAAATTAAATTTTCTTTCATTCTTTTACTTTCATATTATCTTCTGTCTTTCAATACAGAATATGAAAGTTATGCCAGGTGCTTGAAGGTTTGAGATTTTTTTTTTTTTTTTTTTTCACCCTGTGGGGTGGAGTGAATAGTGAAAACAGTGATTTTGCAATGGGTATTAAAGTGTATAGCAACCCTGGGTTGTCTAGGGCTTATTGTGTATACCAATGATTGTTTCGTGTTGTTTTTTGAATTTGGTGAGTTAATATATACATATGGGGAGTGCTTTGTTTAATTGGTTGTGGAAAATAAATCGAAGTTGTTTGTACTTGAAAAACTTGTAATTCAATCATGCAAGTCTGTAATGATTAGCTGGGAAAGGGTTAAACTTAAAATTTCAGTGTACCCTATATTTGCATATGCCTCTTTTAAAAGGAATGTTTGTTACCTGAAATTAGGAAAGAGTGATGAAGAAATTTATTTATTATATTTTTAATGTGAGACGAATTAAATTTAATATTGTCATGTCAATTTGTTTTTTTAAGTAAAATTGATAGTAGCTTTAGCATTTTTCAAAATATAAGAATATCAAAGTGACCACTTTGAATTCAAGAAAAGCTGTAGCTTTTATATCTTTTCTTTCATTTCTTCTTCTATTTTTCAATTCAGTATTTCCTTATAGACATAGACTGTTCCCACAACCGACATGAAGTTTTATTGACACTAATAAGCCCCAAATACAAAATGCGTTCTTTATGATTTCCTCCTACTTATATGGACATAAAAATACAATCATAACATATAGTTCATAGAGCCCTGGCATTAGCAGTTTTAGGAAATGATATTCAGCTTGAAAATATCCTAAATTAAGTGTTCCGAGCTTACAGAATCCAGCTTAAAGGCAGATAGGGACAACATTAGTGCAGAAAATCCTTCATGGGATCATCATGATGTATCTTTTTCATCCGATATGCCTCCATCTCCTCAGCAGTAACCTACAAAAAAAACATTAAATGATGTAGAAGGCACAATGGAAAAGAAATTAACCAGAGCCAAGACTTCACATGTAATGAGTTATCAACAGTTGAATAATAATAAAGATATACCTCATCATTCCATCTAACATTATACTTGCGCTTTCTTTCATCCTTCTCTTCCTTCTTCCTTTCGTCCTCCTGGCCAAACAGAACATGCATAAGCGATAGCAAATTGTATATAACCAATCATATCTGGTAAAAACTATGCAAACAATAATTCATATCTTCCATAATATTAAATGACATTAGAAGTGGAAGCAGAAAAATTAAATGATCCCAAATTCACCTTTTTAAGGGCCTCAGTGAGCTGATTTTGGTCAAGGACCAAGTCATCAGGTACATCAGTTCCCCAAGTAGCAAGCCTTTTCTCCTCTGCTGGAGCAGGTGTCTCTGCATGCAAGTTGAAGATCAAATCAGAATGGGAATGGAAGCATGCATTCATATCAAAATAAAAAGGAATTTACAAAACTCATTTAAGAGATATAAAAATGTGAAATCACTAAAGCAACGAGATTAAAAGAAAGAACTGAAATTTGCGTCTCCAATGAGAAAACCAGTATAACCATGTGGACTTTAATGAAATAAAAGAAATGTCTGAAATCAACAAATAAAACAAAAAAATGTGAACTTTGTCAAGATAGAACTTGCACTTAGAAAAGTGAATACATATTCTAAAATTACAAATTAAAGGTTCTAACCTTCAGATGCTGCTTTACGATCAATGTTAGCCTTCATTAGATCTGCTGCAGCTTCAGCTGCCTCAATTCCGGCTGCACCAGTGCAATAACTGTTCCGTATTGTTTGCTTACAGCACTTGTATCCCCATTGGTGATCCTTCCACCATGAACCCCAAACACTTGTGTGGTTATTAATGTACACATCCTCCTCATACTTGCTTTTAGGAAGAGATGTCTCCTTCAAAATTAACCAGGAAAAAATTCAGTTGAAATCCTCCTTTTGCATGCATCCAAAAACATAAATTGAAATCCAGGAGGGAAAAAAACGTAGAAAGATATGCTTCATCATTCTGTAAACTAAAAGTTCAAATGAGCTAGAATTGGATGGTCAGATCATTTTTTATCACTAGCAGAAAGTGTGATTCAAAGCAAAAGAATATAATGATAGCAATGCAAGAACAGTGATAAATTTTATATATAAATTTCGAAGCTCAGATACCATCTAATAAAGGTTACAATTATTAATTTTCTTCAGAAGGCTGGTACACTCTACAAGACTACAACATTATAGGAGAGAAGCAATTGCACATAAGTACCACATTCTCTAGCAATTTCAAAAACTGTGTTTATAAGTCTTTTCATTCATTATAAGTATAATAACTACAATTAAATGCCAAAAAGTTAAAATAATTCAAACTCACAAGTCACAATCCAGTTTCCTCAAACTCATCTTGACTCATTAAAGACAAATCAACTAGTATGAATCACACTTTAAAAAAAAAAAAAATGAAACAAAAATACAATAATTGAATGTCTAATGCTATTTCACCCTATATGAACAAAATTGTCCACAAGCTAATCCAAAGAGGACGGGTTAAAGCTTTAATGAAATAAATTATAGAAGAAGATTTCATAATATAATAGAGCTTGCCAGCACAATCATATTCAACTCTGCTAGATTTCAAAACAAGATGGAACTTTAAAGAATGTGTTTAACATAATATAATACCAGGCCTTTTATAACTCTGCCAGCACGATCATATTCAACTTGCCTCTCACTCTGTCCCATAAGAATTTCCCTTGGGAGTTCTTCATCAGTTGCGGCATTGCCATACTTGTCCATAAGGGCATTTTTCATTTGTGATTTCAACTTCTCCTTAATGGTCTTATAATTTTTGTAGAGCAATTCAGCTTGCGATGGAGCTGCTTGCATATGGATATCTTGGCCTTTCTCAAATGCCTCCCAGGCATGTAAATTGAGTTGCTTGAACTCCAAAGCTTGCCCACTCACTCTGTATTGGTTATCTCCCTGTGATATAACCAGTCAACAAATCAAAATCATGTAACATTTAACAGTTAACACAGGGATTTTAACATAATAATATCCACAATATCCCAAGTCACTCACTCCATAGAACTTCTCATTTGGGTCAGCATCAGGAAGAGGATCTTCTCGCATGGACCGAGTTTTGGGATCATAATACGCAGAGTTGACATCAAGGTTCAGAAGATATTTTGCTGTGTCCTCCCGAATACGCAAATTTCTGAAATGAAAGGACGGAATTAAAATAATGATGCAAAATTACTATTACAAAGGAATGCTATACCGGTGGACAGAATATACTTCCAAATTAACAACAAACAAATATATAAGACAGTAAACAGAAGAAGCCACACCTAACAGTTCCAGTGCTTCCACCACCTGTAGTACGGACACGTTTCTCAACCTTTGCAAAGTCCATCTGTTTGCTTTCATCAACCTTCAGAGCATCTTCATTGTCATCTTCATCACTGACATTACCTTCCCCATTCTGCTTATTGTTTTTCTCCTCTAATTTCTTCAGCTGCTGTTCTTTCAGGTACTTCCTTCGGGCCTCGTCCCTTGCCTCATATCTCTCAATGACACGAGCATAAGTTGCTGCATCATAACCATTCCATCGGTCTCGTTTGCCATCATAATCCAGTTCAAATGTCTCTATCTTTTCATCAGGTGCAATGTGCATGTTAGTCCATTTTGCTCCTTTCTTACGTGGCCTCTCCATGCATGACTTCACATTATGTGACATTGCCCCACAGCTGTAGCAAGAAAATGAAAAATCCACATCCTTCATGAATCACAGCTTTACCGGCATTACATGATACAGAATACCGGTGAAACAGGCCATAAAGAGAGGAAATTTTCCTTTTATCGTCAAATTCAGTATCATAAAATCAATCCATAAATAAATTTGAACTTTCTGAATATAATAAATGACTACAGAAATACAAGAAAAGCGACAAAATTATAATCTTATCTCCAGATGTGTATTCACAGCTCTAGTTATCAAAGTTAATGATGCAATAGCAATAAAGCCCTGAGCAGTACTCTCTTGATAGAGGCCTTATTTTAATTGATATGGGGCTAAAGTAAGTTTTACCAAAGCTATAAGCCAAAAGAGTGACAAAAAAAAATTCCATTGAGTCAAGTTGTTTAACAAATAACAACCAAGGTGACTGAGCTTTGCTACCAGATTACTTGTTCAAACAAATTACTATTATATGTCAAATGAATCAGATAAAGTACTAAGTAGATAAAACAAACCAAAACTCCTCAAACAATGACATTGTTCTCTAATTTCCTATGTTTGAGTGTGTGTTTGGCATAACATTGAATTAGTTTTCTAGTTTCATACATCTTGTACTCACCTAAAGGAACACATGAGAGAGCGGGGGGGTACACAACAGGGGACCAAAAAGTAGAGTGAAACTCAATTACAATATTTCCTTTAAAAGAAAAACCAAGGAAAAGTGATGCTTAGAATGATATGATGATTATGACTCTGCTTAGTACTTGTTACCAAAAGGATTCCTCATGCCCAAGGGCAGTAAGCCAGTAAGTGCTCTGGCAACACCTCAACAAATACTACCATATTTAGTACTTTTATCTAATGCCCATGAGAGGAAAATCAAGAGAAATGGACACCCATACTGGTACAAACATGTTCCCACAGGGCCACAGTCATTATAATTATTACACTATCAATGAACTTCTAATGTACTACTATACTAGAAACATTTTTCTGTATCTCAGTCAAGTATGTAAAATTCCTTAGTGCAACCAACACGAAATTGGAAACAGTACGAGCAAAGTCCACTTACAGGCAAAACAAGGTCCACTTACTTTTCACATGCTCCCTTCCTATACTTATCTGCCTGAAATATTTTTGCACCTCTATCATACCACGATTTTGTATAATTTGGATCTGATTTCCATTTCCTTTGATGTTTTAAACTCTAAAAAAGAAAAAGGGAGAAAATCCTTGATGAGCAAAGAACCTATATATCATAATATGCAACAAAGAAATGGAAAAGTGGGAAGTAGGAAACTAAAGCTTACTGGTCTCTCGGCATTAAGATACCAAGGTAAAGTGAGCGTATGGGAGCGACTAGTATAAATTAAAGCAGAAGACGTTGTCATTTCTCTGCCATTTGGCAAGTATGGGAGCGTCTTTTGCATAACACGTGGTAGCTTAATTGGACAAATTATGCCACGTGTCTGCCATTTGTCTATAATAAAAGAAAAAAAAAAAAAAAAAAAAAAGGAAGAAGTTATGCCCTTAAATGCACATTACTAAATGTGATTTATTAATTCCATTAAACTTTTTATATATTCATACTTCAAAAAAATTACCTGGTTTCACCAAGGAAAAACAAAATTAAATAAAAAAAACTTATAAATAATGTGTTTTTACGTTAGATATTTCATTTTGATTTTTTCCACCTTAAATTACTCCAAAACATCCTCCACGTTTTATGATAAATAAACAATATAATTGTTTTGTTTGCCTCAAATCACGATAGTTTGTTTACCTCATTAATTTCATTTGATTGATCGGTTTTATAAACAATAGAAATTGATATAGGTGTAAGGAAAAAGAAAACTTTAATAAATAAATAAAGGGAAATGTTTCTTTCACACCGTGTGTGAAATAGTAACTTTCACACCACCACTAAAGACAAACATCTTATTCCCGGTTTATTATTCCAATTTCCATTATTCCTATAACCAAACACTCATTTTTCTCATTTTTTCTGAAACTTTCTTTCTCCTCCCAAATGTTCTACTCTGCTTTCTCCTCCTGAATTTTTTGTTCCTCCTCTCCCCGATCTGTCCTCATGAAGCCATGGATCTCTCTCCCCCGAAGGTTTTTCCTCTATTGAAGTTTGAAGTTTGAAAAAGTTGGGGTTTGAAAGTGTTGATTTGAGATCTGATTTGGGTTTAAAGATTTGGATTTTATTTGGGTTTGAGAATAACAAAGTTTTGATGTTTGAAGTTGGGGTTTGATTGTATTTGTGAGGGTTTGGATGATTTTGTTAGGGTTTGGAAATAATAAAAGTTGAAGGTTTTGTTGGGTTTAATATTTTTTTGAGAGTTTGATTGATTTTGGTTGAGATTGGAAAATAATAAAGTTTGATTTTTTTTTTTTTTTTTGAAGTGATTTTGGTTGGTAGAGATAAAAAAAATAATAAAATTGTTACAAAGATGCCAAGAAACATGTTTAATAGATGCCAAGAAACATTACCAATTCGTATGAACATGTTTAAATGTTCATACAATTTTCTGGAAAATGTGGACAAAAACATGAAATTATGGACAAAAACATGAAAATATGGACAAAAACATGAAATACACTTTCTGGGTTCACTTGAATGTTCATGAATGTTCATAAGTAGACTCGAAATATTTGTCCATAATTTCATGTTTTTGTCCATAATTTCATGTTTTTGTCCACATTTTCCAGAAAATTATATGAACATTTCTGGGTTCACTTAAATGTTCATAAGTAGACTCAAAATTTTTGTCCATAATTTCATATTTTTGTCCATAATTTCATGTTTTTGTCCACATTTTCCAGAAAATTATATGAACATTTCTGGGTTCACTTAAATGTTCATAAGTAAACTCGAAAATTTTGTCCATAATTTCATGTTTTTGTCCATAATTTCATGTTTTTGTCCATAATTTCATGTTTTTGTCCACATTTTCCAGAAAATTGTATGAACATTTCTGGGTTCACTTACTCGAAATTTTTGTCCATACTTTCATGTTTTTGTCCATAATTTCATGTTTTTGTCCACATTTTTCAGAAAATTGTATGAACCCAGAAAATACTTTCTGGAAATTTGAATGGGTCTTGGAGATGTTTTGAACTTTAAAACACAAATTTGCCTCATGGAAACCTGGAATCACGTTCAACTCCTTCGCTAATGCAATAAGAATCATGATGGAGTCAAAATTGTATTAAAGTAGCCTGGATTTTTCCATCCAGCTAACTGGGTTATAAAATTTTAAAATCATGAATCAAGCAAAATTTATTGTCGAATTCTTTGGCAATCGACCTACAAAACATAAAACACATTCATAAAATATTCGTTAGTTAGTTGTTTTCACTTAAAATAAATGCATTATCAAACAATTGCAGAGACTATGATTAACATTTCCTTCTTGCTTTCGAAAGCAAAATTGAATTAAGTTGAACTAAGTACTCCTAAGGAAGAGTTTAGGAGCCAATTTTAGCAAAAAAAAAAAAAAGAGTTTAGGAGCCAATAGGACCAAAGCAATACTGTTCAGTAGAATAAAATAAAAACCGACGTCGTTTAAGGTTGAGATTTCTCAAAGGGCAAATTCATGCACGTTTGTCACCATCTCTGCAATTTGCGAATTTCAAGTCCTAACTCACTGACTGAAGTGAACTGAACTAAGTCGACTCGGCCGACTCAAAATGGACACGCACTCCTCGCACCTCACAGCGCCGAACCGTTCCCGAAGCTCTGAGTCCCCATCTCTAATAAAACTGAAAGCAGTAAAGAAATTGAGAAAACTAATCTTTGGTGAAGAAGCTTAGAGCTTATTTCTTTTCTCATTAAAATAAATGATTACAAAGATTAAATATTTATATAGCTTAATCTTACTTAAAGAATCTACAAGTTGATTACAAAGAAGATGCAGAAAATAGAATTAACAAACTCTATTATTAGATAACTAATTCCACTTACTAATGCCCAATCAACAAGTTACATGTGTGATGCAGAAAAACAGAAAACAGAAGAAGCTTCATCATGGTTCCAGCCACACATATTGAAGAAACTGAAGAGATAAAGTTTCGGTCAAGGCTCTCTGCCTTTCTCTGCCTTGACCGAAACTCTAGAGAGCAGAAAAACAGAAAACAAAGAAGCTCTAGAGAGTTCGGTCAAGGCAGAAACTCTAGAGAGTTCCTGCCTTGACCGAAACTCTAGAGAGCAGAAAAACAGAAAACAAAGTCTCTTGACAGAAACTCTAGAGAGTTCTCTGCCTTGACCGAAACTCTAGAGAGCAGAAACTCTAGAGTTCTCTGCCTTGACCGAAACTCTAGAGAGCAGAAACTCTAGACCGAAACTCTAGAGAGTTCTCTGACTTGACCACACACTGAAGAGCTGTCTTGAGCCTTACGTGTCTTCCACAAGAGATAAAAAACTCTAGAGAGTTCTATCTCATAGCTGGTCACAGCTGGACTTGAACCTCACGTGTATACATAAAGCACACGTGCTCTTTGACTAAACCAATCCCACATTATTTGTCTTGAGCAGCTGAATGTGTAGCTTCTGCAGAGAAACACTTGAGCAGCTGAATGTATTCTGCAGAGAGAGACTTGAGCAGCTGAATGTGTGTACTGTTAATAATCTACTTGGGATTAATTGGAGGGAAAAACCTTGGGATTAATTGGAGGAAACCTTGGGAAACCTTGGGATTAATTGGAGGGAAAAACCTTGGGATTAATTGGAGGAAAACCTTGGGCAGACCACCAGATAGCACATAGCATAGGCCTCTTCTCACACGTTAACAATTCTCTAACGTGTGAACCATTCAAGCCAATGGATTAAATCCAACGGTTCACATGATTGAGCAGTAAGTGATGGATTTTTAATTAAAAAAGATGAAAGGTACGTATGTGACAGAGTAGGAGTAGCTGTGTGATAGATGTGATGAGACAAAAGAGTCAGTTTCTTTTCTTTTGATATTCACTTGATTTGAGAAGCAGACCAACGAAATAGGGTCTAAAATGTCTAATTTTTTTAAAAGAATGAGCTATCAGTGTAATTTACACTATAAATTTTTAGTTTAGTTTCTATTCCTATTGAAAAAAATAAAAATTAAAAACAAATAGTGTGGCAATTTTAATTGAAAGAACTAAATAAAAATAATTAAAAATAAATAAAAATATTGGAAATGGAAATATCCATTGGTCAATGGCTTATTAAAAAGTAACAATTGGTTTTGATAGTTATGATAGAATTTAAACCTATGGCGTCCGCTCATGATGGTTGCTCTTACCATCAGGCCAAGACATCAATTGGTTTTTGGTGTAGACGAGATTTGAACCCAGTTCTCTTACTCGACGACAAGAGACTTTACCAGTTGAGCTAACTGGAACCCACAACAATTGGTTAATAGAGTGATAAGTACTGATAACGTGTACGTTGGGGTTTGTAGGATGAGGAAAAAACAAAAAAAAAATGGCAGGGATTGCAGGAAGAGTCAGATACATGATTTTTTTTTTATTCATTATTTTCGTAATTAATTAATATATATATACACACTTTTTTGTGGGTATGGTATCCACTTAATTGGTATCATCAAATGTGATATAAGTACTATCATATGTGATGGTAGTACTATCCAATGTGATATTGATATTATTTGTTTATATATATATATATATTTAAATAATAAATAAAATTTAGGATACCAAGCAATGTGATGATAGCCTAGTAGGTACCATCATATGTGAGGTAGGTACCTTAATGTGAGATTTTATCTATTAGAGGTACGGTACCCATATGGGTATTGTAGAATTATATATATATATATATATATATATATATATATATATATATATATATAGACATTAAAATTCAAAATTGATGTCAAAATTCGTCCAAATATTTGTGAGGTCGGCAAATTCTCTATATTATGAGGTTGGCTAATTCTCCATAAAATTTGTAATTTAAAAAAAACAAAAAAAACAAATAGTGTCTACGTTAAGGCAATTTTAATTGAAAGAACTAAATAGAAAATATTTAAAAAATAAATACAAATATTGAGGATGGTTGTAAACTTTTAAGAGCAATAGTACTTAAAATAATAAGAGACAGAATATATATATATATATATATATATATATATCTTATGTATACTTAAAGTTTATAAAGAATGTGTATTTGTGTGTGTGACTTTGGATGATGGAAGGGGTAACTGCTCGAGATGTAGCATTGTGGCTCACCATATCTGTTTTTAAACAAACACTAAAAGTGAAAGTCTGAGATAGTTGATCACCACATCACGTACAAGTGATCCACAAGGGAAAGTGGATGGCTAGGATGGTTCCAATCAACACACGAGCCATGCCTTTTATCACATCATAATGTAGGAGATGGTTTGATTAGGATTGTAAACAAAGAGATATGTTTTTAACAAACATCACAGTCTCAATTTTGAACTTTTAGTACTCGGCTCGGCTCAATATGTTTTTAACCATTAGCATGAATGTATGAGTTAGTTGATCCAAATATCGTAAGCATAATTTTTAAAATAATATCTACCTTCACATGAACAATCTTTTTTTTTATACAACAACTTGTTCTCTCTCTCTCTCTCTCTCTCTCTCTCTCTCTCTCTCTCTCTCTCTCTCAATATGCTACATCTCTACTACAAATGTTTGGGGTCGACTATAGATCCTTAGTCCCAAAAATGTTTGGGGTTAAGTCAACTATGGATCCTTATTCCAATTTTTTTGAGTTGTGAGACATATTTTAGATAGTGAGATGAAATGAGAATTGTGTGGAGCCTTTTTTTAAAGAGTAATGAGAGAGTGAGAGTGAGATAAGATAAAATGAGATTTGAGAGAATGAGAGAGAGAGATGAGAGAGAGAGGGAACATGTCGGAGCCTACCACTTTATATATATTTTTTGCTAAATCCTATTACTTTATATATTTGCACTTTTATTCTCTCACACCACAATATCAACAATTTCTTCACATCACCACTGTGTTCAGGGACGTAATTAGGATTTTAATTGATGGGATCATTTTTTTTTTTAATGAAAATCCAAAGTAACATTCATTATGTATTAACAAAGCAATTATCTAATTAAATGAAAGTCGATATTTTTAAAATTATTGAAATCATCTATTATTGATTTGTATTAAATGTCGCAACAAATAAAAGTTATGTTTATTATGTCATTATATGTACAATAATATTCTTAAAAAAAAAAATCTAACTATTATTGCTATTGCTAAGTAAAAAAAATGAAAAACCCAAAGCCAAAAAAAAAAAAAAAATTCTTAAGTTTTAAGCTATTAAGTTTTAATGATTCCAATGAAATATTAGATCAATATTATTAGAGAAATGAAATATTTCCAGTTGATACTAATATACCGTTTTGGGATTAATGTTATTTTTTAATACATATATATTAGCTAAATATTAAAGTTACGGACACAACACGTTCACAATAATGTTAAGGTATTAAATTGTGAATGGTAAATAATAAACTGATGTAATTGGTGGGTCTAAATGAGAACTAATAAAAACCTACCAACTCAGTATTGATGTGAAATTGTTGTGAAAATATTGTGTCTATAGCATTGTTGTGTAAATACCAATTGGCCCAATTAATACCCATATCTTCACTCAAATCCGTAGCCCACCTGCCAAAGAGATTTTTTTTCCTATTCTTTAACTATCTTTAATTCTCCTCCACTCATTTTCTTATTCTTTTATCATTGTTATTATCTTCTCTTTTTTTTTTTTCTTCTTATTTCTTTCTTTCTTTATCTTATCTTCTTATCCGTAGCCCACCTGCTTCTTTCTTTTTCTTCTTCTTCTTTTTTCTTTTTTTTCCTTTCCTCCTTCTACTGCACCATGATTTCTGCATTTCAGACAACAATTTCTTCACATCTCCTTTCTCTCATTTTTTTTCTCCTCTTACTGATTGTGTTCACCTTATTCCAAATCTATGAAAATCTAATTACACAAACAATGATGGGAATGTTTGAAGATGTGGACTCTTGATCATAAACTATGAACAATTCCTGGAAATTGGGTTGAACATTTAAGTTTGCTCAGAAAATGTGGATAATAATGTCCACAATTTTCTGAAAATTTGTTGAACAGTTTAACTCTTACCTAGAAAATGTGAAGAACCTGCAGACAATAATATCTACAATTAACACATTCATCAACAAACAACAACCCATGCTCTTCAACCTGTGAATGGTGGTCTGTACCCCAAAACATGGAATCCAAAACTCAACTCCGATTTTTTTATAAATGGTAGCAAGGCTTTTTGAAGCTAATGGTAGTATGCGTTTTTTGATTCAATATTTCTAGTACTTTTAGTGGCCATGGCGTGATGAAGAAGGAGACCAGACAGAGAGAAAAAAAGAAAAGAAAAGAAGGACACGCTGATGGACCTGATCACGTGCTTCACATGCCCAATTTTTACAGCGTTTGGCAACAAGGATAACTGTATTCTTCATGTGTTTAGTTGCTTTTTCACTTGTGGGACCCGCGGGACCCATCTGCAATGTGGCCCAATGAGAAGCTGCCACATCCATGGTGTGAAAACACTGTTTCACACCATGGTGTGAAAGTAGCAGCGTCCATAAATAAACCAGCAGAAGTCAAATAATACTCTTTTACATCCAAAACGACGTCGTATTAAAGGAAAATAAGTAGAATTGTTTTGACTTTCCACGGAGACTACTGACTATAGTTTATAAAAAAAAAAAACTATCAATTACCGCACCGCTTGACTCTTTCTCTCGCTGAGGCATTAACTCATACTCTCCAATCAATTGAAATTTTAATTCTTTCTTGATTTGTTGCTATCAGATATAGACGGCTAATATATGGCGCAAGAAGATGCCTCTTGGATTTAGAAGTCAGGAATGCAACCAATGTTGTCTTCTCTTGCAGGCTTCCTCTCTTCTTCCCTTTCCCGAAACCAAAATGGTTGCTTCTCAATTCAATTGACGTCTCTCTCTCTCTCTCTCTCAATTTTTATCATACCTCTAGAAATTTCTTTGTCAATGGGTGATCCATTTGTTTGGGTTTTATTTATTTATTTATTTTAATAAAAAAATTGTGTGTGGGTTTTGCTTAGATGATACAATTAACTTTGATGGCCTTGGCTTGAAGTTTCATATGATATGGTGGAGACAACGGCGGTTAAGTTGGCGTTCGAGCTCGCGTTAGTCCTTATGAGACTGTAACCCGTAAGTTTTCTGGCCTTTTGTTGTGCCAAGTCTCTTTGACTTCAATTTTTAGGTTTGCAACTTGCATGTGGAACCTCCATTGCCATTTGATTAAGATAGGGAGTTAGCTGCCATTACAAGTGAGATTATTATATTCAGTCGATCTCTCTAACAACGACGACATCACCAATTCAAAGTTTCAAACGATCTCTAGCAAAGATACCCGAAAGAGCAATCAATTGCATGTTGTTCATAAACCACCAGAGGAGTTGAAATAGGTAATGGTTAGAGCTACTTGTGGGGCATAGCAGCCATTGGTGGGATCAACATTTGCATCCGCAAATTCGACGGGCCCATGATCAGTTTTAATTATTGCTGTATATTATTGATGTAATCATAGTTGCTATATTGTTTTGATGCAAACATACCATAGAAAATCTTAATTACATGTACACAAGTTGTTTGATAAAATTCCAAAAGAGATGTTTTATTGTTCTAAAAGTCATAATACACGGAGAGTGATAAGTAGGAAGAGAAATAAGTAATCCATGCCACATTGTTTCATTCAATATATTTTTGTAGCATGATTTTTCAATATATTGTTTTTCTTTTTGTGAACCTGGTTTTTTTTTTCATATAATATGTTTCTCTCTTTTTTATTTTTCTCAGATTAGTGTAAACCTTTAAGAGATCTTTTTCCCTTTTTTCACGTTATAATCAGGTAATGCCTAATCTAGAAGCAATTAATATTGTAAGAAGGATCAAAGATCCACATAAAGCAGCTAAGCAATTAACAATTGATGCATATCAAATGGACAGCCTACTGCGCTATCAAATGGGCCTATCTTGGACTTTGTAAAGTTCTATCTTGATCAATAAGATGAGAGTTATCTCTTGGAAGTAACTGTTGGCTTTATCACATATGTTGTTGCTTGAGTATTATCCTTAACAGACTTGTGCTCTAATTTTCGAAGGAGAACTCTCTGGCCCTACCCTTGGTCCAACCCTAAATTTTGAGAGTCCAAATCTAGCTTTTGATGTATAGGCTATAAATTTTATTTTTTGGACATAGGTTTAAGGCTAAGTGAAGGTAGCCTTTCTCTCAAACTTTAGGAATTGATAACTAAAGGTAGTCCTCTGTCAAAAGTTTCTGATTTTTTTTTTTTGGTTTAACAGATCTCAATTTGTAGTTTATCTGCAATCTTTTTCCTGTTATTATTTTTTATTATGTCATGCCTTATGTATATAGATTGGTGAAGTAATTAATATCTCCAACAGGGGTTGATCTTTGATTATGCTGTTTTGTTTTCTTTATTGGGGTTTGTGTGCAATTGAATGTTTGATATGTCAAGATTTAAGTTGAATTTTCTGTTAGGAGTAGCAAATTTGTCCTTTTTTGTGGTTGATATAGAATTTAGGTCAAATGATGTAAGTCTTCGGACTACGAAAAGTAATTGTATTAAACTATTAGGAGTAACTAATATGGATTTATAAAGTACTTGGATTAAGTGGCATTTACAATTTATATGGAGTTTTAACTTGATTAGGAATTGGTGCATGTAAGAAACTATAATGGTTGTCTATAACGATTTATCTGTTGTCTCAGTAGATAATGACTTATATCTGCTGAAGTTGTTCATAAAAGCCACGAGCATCGGTAGGATATAAAATGTACTGAACTCTCTTAATAGAAAGCTTATATATTTGAGCTAGCCTATTATTGGCCAAAGGTTTAGAGATATTAATAGAGCTGCCTTAGATGGTGAATATTAATAGGAATGGGGAGCTATTATAGCTTGAACACTTTACTGAAATATATATATATATATATATATATATATATATATATATATATATATATATATATATGTATTGAACATTTATCTGCCAAAAAATTTGCAATCTTTACTAAATTTGACAAAAAAATAAAAAAAAAAAATACTTCATCAATATTTGGTGATGCTGAAGTGATATTAAGAAAGAAGTGTCGTGCCTTTTTCTTGAATGAATAGCCATTTAATATTGGCCCATTGCAAAGACATGAAGTTTATTAATACTTGGTTCCAACTTCCAAGCCTAGACTCACCTAAAGCAGTAAGCAATACCGAGATCTGGAAATGAAGAGGGGATGTAAGTCTGGTAAGAGGCATAATTTTATTTTCATTTGAAATTTGACCAGAATGCTTGCTGATAACAGGTCTGTGTGTCTGCATCATCAAATATTATGAACATGACATGATGGAAAAACAATATGAGTGAAAAAGAGAACCTATTCAAGGAAACCACTAAGCTATATTGTATTGGTGCAAAATAATATGATTGAATAAATTTCTCAACAAAAAAAGATTTTAATTTTCTATATCTTTTCCCGTGCATCGAACGGGTTTGCGACTAGTCATCGTAAATTCACAACCAAATCATGCAGCACTCAACGTGGCAGAATTAAGCATTGGATGCACACAATCTTTTTGTGACCCTATTGCAGTCAAAAATGAAAGAAAAAAAAAATTAGATGCCACAAAGTTATTGTCATGAGTTATTCGGTTACTACTTGCCAAAACTGACCAAAAATAGAAAGAAAAGAGAGAGAGAGAGAGAGAGAGAGAGAGAGAGAGAGAGAGAGAGAGAGAGAGAGAGAGAGAGAGAGAGAGAGAGAGAGAGAGAGAGAGAGAGAGAGAGAGAACAAGAAATAGATTAGCATGTGAAATGGCGGAGCATAATGTCACATTTTTCGAAGCTTTCTTGTTGGGGACCTTGTAACGATCTAACATTATCTGCTACTAGTTACATCTCTAAAAATTCTCACCATTTAAGTATTTGCCAGAGATGCCTGTCTCATTGTCATCAGGTTTTAGCTTGATCTAGAATGTAGGTTGAAATACCCACCCAACCATTTTTGAAGATAATCATGATTTATAAATATATGTACTGCCGCATTAGAAAATGAACATGCCAACCAAAATTCTTACCAACAAATGTGATAAAGCAAATGTGACTATATAAGAAATTTAAACAAAAAAGAAAACATAAAAAAAATTTAAAAAAAAAAAAAATGACATAAGGTTACCAACAAATGTTATATAGTTAGTGTTATATGTGATATTGTTACATTCCAACGTAATTATATAAGTAAAAAAAAACACAAAAAAGAAAAAGAAAAAGAATGTAACATAAAATTACCAACAAATGTGACTGTCATTTAGAATTATCTCAATATATATGTTTAAAAGTTATTTATTATTTAAGTAATTACTCAAGATTGGTTTAATTTATAACTCAATTTAACAAATTATAAAATTCCATAATATTAACATCTATTAGAGCATCTCCAAAGGAGAAGTCAAACCCATATGGTCCCATCCAACGACTAATTATAGTGCTTGCACAATTCCAACTGAATTATCAAATCTAAGGTGTCATTTTATTTCATTATTTTTTAATATTATATTCAAAAGATAGTTGCTACTCATTATATTTAAATCTGCTACTAGTTACATCTTTAAAAATTCTCACCATTTAAGTATTTGCCAGAGATGCCTGTCTCATTGTCATCAGGTTTTAGCTTGATCTAGAATGTAGGTTGAAATACCCACCCAAACAATTTTGAAGCTAATCATGATTTATAAATATATGTACTGCCGCATTAGAAAATGAACATGCCAACCAAAATTCTCACCAACAAATGTGATAAAGCAAATGTGACTATATAAGAAATTTAAACAAAAAAGAAAACATAAAAAAAATTTAAAAAAAAAAAATGACATAAGGTTACCAACAAATGTTATGTAGTTACTGTTATATATGATATTGTTACATTCCAACGTAATTATATAAGTAAAAAAAACTCACACACACAAAAAAGAAAAAAAAAAAAAAAAAAAAAGAAGAAAAAGAATGTAACATAAAATTACCAACAAATGTGACTGTCATTTAGAATTATCTCAATATATATGTTTAAAAGTTATTTATTATTTAAGTAATTACTCAAGATTGGTTTAATTTATACTCAATTTAACAAATTATAAAATTCCATAATATTAACGTCCACTCGCTATGGATGCGAAGAAAGTGACAAAGTCAACCTAACCGCTTACCTTTGGAAATGCGCTAAAACAGGCCTATGGGTTCGCCTTTATTAGAGCATCTCCAAAGGAGAAGTCAAATCTATGTGGTCCCATCCAACGACTAATTATAGTGCTTGCACAATTCCAACTGAATTATCAAATCTTAAGGTGTCATTTTTTTTTTTTTTTTTATAGAAAAAAAAAAAAAAAAAAAGAGTTAAGAAGTGCAAGCTTCAGATTTGACATCTCAAAATTAAAGAGTTATTTCATTATTTTTTAGTATTATATTCAAAAGATAGTTGCTGCTCATTATATTTAAATTTGGCATTTCGGTTGTAGTGTCTAGTTTTGAAGTTACCAAATTTAAATCTTCTATTTGCTACACCAATCATCAATTATTTTGGGAAAATTATTTAGTACTCTTGAAATACAAATACATGCATACTCTCCCTTCTCACATGAATGATGGGTTCCATCATGAATTTAATTAGTGAGACACATCATTTATGTTAGAGAAGAGAATACACATTTATTGTATTATGAGAGTACTGAATAATCATTCTTTTTTTTTTTTTTATATCTCCAAATTGACATCGCTAAATGCTCTTAACAATTCATTTATAATTAAATTTTAGTTATTTTAAGAGATTATTACAAATTTTTCTCATAATTATGATCGACCCATAATTGCAAGGAGAGGTCATTGACTCTTTCCAAGTAAGAACTAAAATTAGTAGTTAAGAAAATAGATGACTCTTTCCAAGTAAGAACTACATTTTTTTTTTTTAAGAAAATAGAAAAAATAAGCTCTATAATAGCTCACACCAAAAAAAAAAAGATAGCAATCCGTCTATAACCACAATTTTTGGGATAATTATTATCACAATTAATTTAAAATAACAACTTCCAAATGATTAATAATCAATCCACATGATCAACCATTGATCTTACCTTGATTTTCCACCAAAAATAGCAAGATACTTCACCAAATTATGACCAAAAATTGAAAAATTAATTGCGATCCAACACTTACTAAAAAATTTAAAAAAAAATGCTAAACTCTGTAACGGATGAACTCTAGCCCCATTATTCCAAGTAAACCTTTTTTTTTCTTGGGTAAGTATTGCAAGTTACCATTTCACTCGCTCACTCTTTTGACTTCTTGGTATAGCACCCAACGGTTCAATCTTGAAAGGCGTGGGACAACCTCTGTTTCCTGAGTGCTGACCACTCATAAATCATGTGACGCCTGTGGAGTGTGGACCCAATCACACTGCGCATCTAAATCGGAATATTCCTTTTACACCGCACGCTGCACGCTCACTTTAACCACTTCCTTTATTAAAAAGAAAAACGGCGTCGTCCTTGACCCTACTTTCACACTCAAAACCCCGTCGTTTTACTCGAATATAAGCCTTACACATATCAATAGTCTTGACAATAACATTTCCGCTCCAATAAATAGTTGAATACCAGAACCTCATCAATTTGCTTCAACACTGCTTTATTATTGTTACTCTCCTTTTTCACTTCGTTGAAATCGTTTATTCCCCTTGATCTCTATCAAATGGCGCAGGAACCAGTTCGCGTTCTCGTCACCGGAGCTGCAGGTACTCTATCAAATCCATAATCGCTATCAGATCTATCACTCTTAATTTTCGATCTGAGCCTTATCCAAATACCATTTCAATTTTTTTTTCATTTTCCGTTGCTTTTAGTCTGTTTGGGGAGTGGTTTAGATCTGGTACATGACGATCTATGACAGATCCAATTAGTGCGAAGATAATTGCTTAACTTTTCAATTTTTGGTTGTTTTTTGTTAAAATAGTTTGAAGAATTGAACAGATCTCGTCGTTGCGATTCATTTTTTTTATTTACTGATTGTAAAAGGCAGAGTTAGAAGGGGATTTGAATTGAAGTTTGTGAAATATCATTGGTTCAGTTGCATTCTCTTTGTTCGGAATTCTAAGATCTAAGTTGTAGTTTATTGCGTGAAAAGTTTAGAATTTTTTTTTTTTTGAAATGGATCTAAGCTTGTAGTAATATTTTCATAAACTGTGTTTTGGGAATACTCTATGATCCACTGGCTAAAAAAAAAAAAAATTGATTGGCCACTATAAAAATCGATTCATTTTCATTATAACTAACCACTCTAAACTATGGGGATATTTGCAATGTGTGACCTAAAGTAAAAAAATTTTGCAATCGATACTCTAATATGAGATTAATTTGCAACACAACACAACGGATTATTGGATTAATTAATCTTGAATTAAGGTGATAATTGTAAAAAATTTGTAGTTTATGGTGCACATGTTAAGTGCTCCCATAGTTTAGGATGCATATATTACCATTAATCTATTAATTTAAACATTGATTACTTATAATAAAAAAAAAAAAAAAAAATTAGGCATTGATTTGGGTGGTAAGATGGATGTTGAAAGTTCATCTCAAATTAGGGTGTTGATTGTAAAATTTTGTAGTCCAGCATGCACATTGCAAAAGCCCCATTATTTAGGGTGGATATATGTAATTGTAGGTCAATGTTGTATAACATGTACTTGTTGTGTTGCCATTTTTAATCTTCTCTTATATGCTGGGAACTGGCTTTTAGCAATTTAATTTTTGTTCTACCACTTCCAAGGAATTAGATTTCATACATTGATACATACACCATGAACACATGCATGTAAATATTACATATATATCTAAAGTTGTGATGATTCTACAATGTTGTTTACTCCCTCCGTCCCATTTTGTTTGTCTAGTATTCCATTTTTGGCTGTCTCAAATGCTTGTACAGTTTTAAAAGACAATGGTCATTAATTTACTGATGTACCAGTATACTCCTGCCCTTTATTTTATTCAAGTTTAAATTCTTGAAAGTTGCCAAGAGCCTTGTAGCTCAATCGCATTGTTTGCTGTCCTTTACCAGGAGAACCAATATTTCCCCTTCCCCACTTGTTGTAACAATTAAATTACCAACAACAAAAAAGCTTTAAATTCTTGAAAGTTTATAAGGGAAATTTTGAAAACTTGTACACTTTTCTTTGAGAGACAGCATTAGATGATGTTCCCTTTAAAAGTTGATTTTCCTGAACTAGACAAACAAAATGGGGCAGAGGGAGTATTACATTATTACTATCATAAAGATGAAAAATGTAGTCTTAGCACGTTCCTGATCTAATATAGTTAACATTTGCTCATCTAAGTGCAATATTTTCTTTTTAGTCTAACTTTTGAGCAAAGTATTGAGGATTAATTGTTGAATTTGCAGGACAAATCGGATATGCTCTTGTACCTATGATTGCTAGGGGAGTGATGTTGGGTCCTAACCAGCCCGTTATTCTGCACATGCTTGATATCCCACCTGCTGCAGAGGCATTGAACGGGGTAAAAATGGAATTGGTGGATGCCGCATTCCCTCTTCTTAAAGGTATGTGTAGACATTTAATCTGTCAAATCTGAATGACTTGCATTAAAGCATTAGAATAGAGTTAGCCTTTTAATTTGTTAAATTATGAG
Organism: Fagus sylvatica; assembly: GCA_907173295.1. NCBI lineage: Eukaryota > Viridiplantae > Streptophyta > Magnoliopsida > Fagales > Fagaceae > Fagus > Fagus sylvatica. The sequence goes on along the minus strand of OU015772.1, from coordinate 9,738,155 downwards.
GTCTGATGTGATGTATTTAACAGGTGTTGTTGCTACAACTGATGTTGTTGAGGCTTGCACTGGGGTCAACATTGCAATTATGGTTGGTGGGTTCCCAAGGAAAGAAGGCATGGAAAGGAAAGATGTGATGTCGAAAAATGTGTCAATCTACAAGTCTCAGGCTTCCGCCCTTGAAAAGCATGCAGCTGCAAACTGCAAGGTGAGTGAAATTATTAAGGATTTGTTTTTGGTTATTTTGATGCCCAGTAAAGTAAACTCCACCTAATCCTACTTTTCGTACCATTTGAAATCACAAATGCTCTTACAGCATGTATGATAGCTAAAAGTTGTAACCACGTCATGTGTTTGTTTTTTTCCCTTTTCTTGAAAGGTGTCCTGAAATCGATCCAATACATGTAACATATTTGACTTCTAAAGTGCTTTGAAAGACTAAGGGTGGCCCCTTGTGAATTTCATGTGTACTAAACCAATTAGTTTGAAATTCTAAGTAAAACTTGCCAGATGAATTCATGTCCATGTGATGTCCTTGCATGGAAAAGAACAAGCATGTTCTTCTTTGTGAAGTCAGACTGATGTACTTTTTTGAACATATACTTAGATTGGTTCTGCTTCCTTTGCAGGTTTTGGTTGTTGCTAACCCAGCAAACACCAATGCATTGATCTTGAAGGAATTTGCACCATCTATCCCTGAGAAAAACATTACTTGTTTGACAAGACTGGATCATAACCGAGCTTTGGGCCAGATTTCTGAGAGACTGAATGTCCAAGTTTCTGATGTTAAGAATGCTATTATCTGGGGAAATCATTCATCGACCCAATACCCTGATGTTAACCATGCAACTGTGAAAACACCATCAGGAGAGAAGCCTGTCCGTGAGCTTGTTGCCGATGATGCTTGGTATGAAAATGGACTACTACTTATTTTGATAATTAGGTTTGGTGTGAGTTTATTGAAGTATTCACATAAGCTTCTTTACTTAAGGTTGCATGGAGAATTCATAGCTACTGTCCAACAACGTGGTGCTGCAATTATCAAAGCTCGAAAGCTGTCTAGTGCATTGTCTGCTGCCAGTTCTGCTTGTGACCACATACGTGATTGGGTCCTTGGAACCCCAGAGGTTGGTATCATTCTGTCTGTTCTTTGATTACCTTTTATTTTTTTATTTTTATGAATCTGTTCTTTGATCACATATTGTGTAGAAGTTGCTTTCATGCTGATTGACCTTGATTGCAAATTCAGGGCACTTGGGTTTCCATGGGGGTATACTCTGATGGTTCATACAATGTACCAGCTGGACTCATTTATTCATTCCCTGTCACTTGTCACAATGGAGAGTGGACGATAGTTCAAGGTAATTTCCAGCAAACACTAGTAATTCATTGTATTTAAGGATATTATAATTTGACGTGTAGCAATAATATTAATCAATGATTGGCATTAGTCTTTCTCCCCACTCACACTTTGTCCTTCTTTTTAGTGGTTGTCACTCTTATCTTAATGTCAATAAAAAAGAAAAAGAAAGGATACCCCCTCTTATCTCCGGATAACTTAAATCTGATTCCCTTTCTAGTTCTAATCTTCATGCCTTGCTTAGCCTTAGGCAAAGGCATGGGCCTAGGCCCTAAATAAGCGGAATTTCAACATTTAGGCTTTAAGCTGTGACCTTGATGGTTGGAGGGATGAGATTAAACCATTTTTCATTTGAGTGTGTGTCTAGAGGGAGATTGAGTATTGAGTATTTCGTGTGACACCTGTGCCAAGAGATTTATTGGCTTTGCGCATATACTCATCAAGGCTGCTTCCTTCTAAAAGAAGGGTATTCACTAGCACTCTTGGAGCTTATTTATGTGCATCATTGTCATTGTCTTTGAATGATGGACAGAAAAATCTGATTGACGCCTGAGTTGTATTTTTTAAGTTATAATTCATTGCTTTTATATCAAAAGCAAGTTGTTTAATGTTTAGATTCTTTAGATTGTTTGTTTTCAGTTTATGATTCTCTTGGTGAATCTCACCTGTTTTTTAATTCTCTATCTGGTCAGGACTTTCAATTGATGAGCTCTCAAGGAAGAAGTTGGACTTGACTGCAGAGGAGCTCACTGAGGAGAAAGCCTTGGCTTATTCATGCCTCTCTTGAATGCTCTTTTTCTAAATCTAATGTCGCAGTAAGTCTGGTTCTTTCCTGCGTCAATAGAAGTAGCTACAGTTTTGAATAATGCCATTGTTAAAGATTTAGGGAAACTGTTAATGATGGAGAAGCTGCTTCTATGGATTTATATTTTGCAGCTTTCATTGCTATGAGAATGTTTGAATTTATAATGGCCATCCTGGTTATGAATACTATAATACATATGGATGAAGTTGAAGAGGATGTGTTGATCTCTAACATGTGGATTTTTTTATATATTTTTTGACACTTCCTCCCCCCACTTGCCCTAATTTTAATTTGATGGTGACTGATCAATTTTGATGGTTGCTATATACCAGGCTTACCAGCCACAATAATCATAGATTGACAAATGAATTTCATCACTTACCTGGCTGGTGTTCCTGATGTTCTTAGTTTCGTTAGAAGTTGGTACAATACTAGGGTCATCTTTAATGGTGTTGTATAAACTTTTTACGGATAAATACTTATGAAAGAAAAACTTTATCCAGATGATCAGAAGCTAAGTCGGCTATCTTTTAGCAGACCTTTTTGATCGTGTGCAAGATTTAATTGGTAGAAAGTTAGCTTTGGAATCTTGCTTTCCCTCCCAATTTTTGGCTTTTACCTTTTTTGAGTTGAAACTGCAATTTTTATATTTTTTTTTTGTCATTTCTTGTTTATTGTTTTGGAATCTGAATGAATTCTTAGTAATAAAATTTGTTCAAAGATACTACCGCCCCATTTTATTTGTTTACCTAAATTATATTCTACATTTAAAGATCAATTTACTTCTCTGGAGAACCGTAATCAAACCCCACACAAACCACAAAAGCGACTTAACCCCCAAACCCACACAAGTTCCTCTACTACCTAATTGCACCCATATTCGCCTGTACCAAACGCTGATTGAGCATGTAAACACTATTCTTGGCGTTCCTATTGCTTGTGCGGACTACTTCACCAATCCCTCCTAACGTACTCATCGCTTGTGCTGATGACTACTCACCGATCCTTACGACAAAACATCGTGCCAAGCCAAGGCTAATTTGATCCTGGAGACATGGCTAGTGACAGTTGACGGTGGGCATCGAGCTGTAATGGAGTGCCACAGTCCTCCCTCAACATTGTTCATTTGGTCAAGTCCCTTAACCGAGCAGAGTCCATGGCACAACAACCACTGATTTTTATTTTTGGGTTTGCTATGTGAGGTGAAAAAGAGAAATCTAAAGAGGAAGAAATTGAAGAAATTTGAGAGTGTGTTATATTATAGTTTAAGTTTTGTTGTACGAAAAATCAAGTTTGAAGTTAAAAAATCCCTCGATTTTGTTTCCGTTTCAAATTGAAACTATGATCAGTGCTTATCATGTTGGTATTCTGACATTCAGAGCATGTGTTAGTCAGTTATTGGTTTGTTACACCATAAAAGACAAGATGATGACCACATCATCTTCCTGCAGTACATCACACCCACTCAACCCAAATGCTCCCCCATATCATTCATTGAGCCTTCACCCACTAACACTAACACTAACACTAACACCATCTATCCTTATTATTATTAACCCTATCAATCGGTTTTCTTCAAGGGAAACCAACCTTCAAACTGAAACTTCACTCAATAATAAGATTTTTTTTTTCTTCAGTTTGCCTTCTTATTTAACATCAAGCCATACAAATAGATGACTTTACAAGATATTTATTAGCATTCAAATTCAAAAAAGAACCCATCCTATCTGCTACAAATAGATAAGATTTATTAGGACATCTTGTTTTTTTTTTGGTTGTGCGAATCTTCAGCTCGATTACAACCTACATTATCCGTAAGTTGATCAAGGCGAGTATTCAGTATGGAGAATATCTCTCGCATCCCTTAAGCATGTGTTGTTGCCAGAAACGGAAAACACCAAACTTAGTTAGTTCTAGTTGCTCAACGCATGAATTTTCCCATAATGTGGTTCTGATACCAATTATTACATGTATGCACCTCACAAATAGACAAAATCACAACATAAAAGAAAAGTAATTGATTTTTCTTCCAGTGAAACTAATCTCTAAAGACTAAGCTAACAATTCATCCTACCCACCTTTATCTATTTACCCCACACTTAATAAAAAAACTGGAACGTAGTGGGTACTGTCCTTCCCAATTGTTGCTGAAAAGATTAACAAAAGACAAAATATGGATTGATTCGAGGTAATCCGGGCCTCCAATGAATTTAAAATTCATAAAATTACTTCTCAATGCCTTCTCATACATTGTTGGTTTATTTATAGGAATAAAGCTGGCCTAAAAACAAGGACCTAACCAAAAGACTCGTACAAACTAAATCAATTCAAAACTAAATCAAATCAAATCACAACTTATTCCGAAATACATGCAAATGACTAACACTCCTGCTGGCATCCACCATGCTGCTACCAAACCTCCACATCTCATGCCTTGGTACAATACAATCTTAAATTAGAAAAATATATACAATAGAGGCATATATCATGCAGCCTTTCGCAGGCCGCATTGCACTGCATGTCTGCATCAATTCTAGTTTGTGAGTAGGTCTTAGGATTTTTGCAGAACAGAATCAAGTGGGATCCAGAAGATTAACATACAAGGTCGTGGTGATTTTAGGGATTGGCTTAGAGCAGGAGTAAAATGATTTGACATTTCTACCTGAAGCTTAAGGTGCGGGCGTTGAATATGAAGCAAGGATAGGAAGTAGGAATGTAGGATGCAGGATGCAATGGCTACCATGTTAAATGGAGTATTTAAAAATAATGAAAAGAGTTATTTACCCAAAAAAGAAAAAATAATGTTAGGAGTCAACAGATTGACGCATTTTATTGTATTCTAAATGAGACATCCAAGGTTTAAATTCTCTTACTTCAACTATCTATTTATATAATAATAATAATAATGAAATCAGTTTTTTTATGTTTGGATACATAATAATGAAATCTTGGATATGATGTGAAGGTGCTGAAAATTAGAAGCAACTTTTGAAGAAACCAAAGTGCAGTGACTTCTAAACACATAGGGAATCAGGTAAAAAAAAATAAAGAAAAATTGAAGGTCGGTGGTGTGGAAAAAAATCAACGAGGCCGCGTGGCGAAATACGTTTGGAAAACACCAGAGTAATATAGAAACCATCCTTGACTGGGTTAATGCCCGTCATTATAGAGACTTTTCATTTTTAAGCCTAAATAAATTTCACAATGTTTACAATAATGTCAAAACAAATTTCATAACTACTAAGATGACATATTGTGATAAGTACAATATCACTTTCACAAAGGACCGTCACTGATATCATTTTTACTATACACCAATCACAATCTACAATTTCAATAGTTGTGACTTTTGTTGTGGCTTTAGGCTTATTGTTATATTTATGGATGATATTTTTGATAATGATGCAACATATATATATATAACAAATTTTATATTTATTTTCACAGTTTGTTAAGGTGACAGATTATTAATATTGTAACATCACTTTTATTGGAATCATCACTGAATATCACCTTTATTGTACACCAATCATAACCTGTCATCTCAATAGTTTGAAAAATATAATGGAACTTGTTGTATAGTGTTAAGTGTCGTTTGTGCTTAAGGAACAAGCTGAATATTTTTTTAAAGTCTTGACAGTGGTTGGCATTAATTCAAATCTCCATTGAAAATATCAGGAAATGTCATTTTACCTAGCACAAAGAAAAGAGAAGGTCCATGGTGAGGGGTAATATCAAGGAGTACAACATGGCCTTGGATTGAAGACACTTGAACATTAGTGATGATTTAATTTAGAAAAAATTACATTTTAAACTCTATATTTAAGAGGTGTAACAAAATAAACCCTATTATTTTAAAATTAGAAAATTAAACATAAGATTTAAGTGGAATGGTATTGTGTTTGAGGTTTAATATAAGTTGAGAGTTATTTTGGTTACCTTTTCAAATTTCAATGTTGATTTTTTTTTTTTTTTCTTTTCAAAATTCTATGGTTTAATTTGTTACATCTTTTAAACTATTCCACATAAAATATCTTCTTCTTCCTTTTTCTCTTTTCTTTTGGGAAACAATTTCCTGGCAGGTGTAGTACTAGAATACATTTAACTTGTGCATGATCAATGGCTTTCAAAACAAAATTCCTTTTGTCTTGTATTGATGTCACTGGTCATTGCTATTACGAGGGATATGGAAATTTAAGGACTAAGGACTTCTGTGGATTTGCAATGAATGGTAAATTTCAGTAACGACTTCTGAGGAATAAAGGGTGGAGAACAGTATGCAAAGAGCTTTCCATTTTCTATTCTACCTACATTTTTTCTAGCTTGACTGACTATTTTTATTTTGTATCTTGCTAAAAGTCATTAAAGCAATGTCCGGGAAAGTAGGTATAGAAGTGACTGATATTGATATCTCTTAATAATGTTTGGCTTATTTGTCACAGTCCTTACAAGCACTATCTTGTAAAACTTTTCAACAATGATTCTTCTTATTTACACTACAAAAAGAGAGACGTTTGATTCTCTACCACCTTAAATTTAATTTTGGCTTCATGTGTTCGAAATATCTTATTTTTATTTGTTTATTTTGCTAAAATAAACAAATAAGGGTAAAATTATTGTGTTTGTCCCTAAACTTTGTATGAAGTTCGTTTTTCATCCCTAAACTATTGAAAACATTACACTTACAATTCTAAACATTTCGTTAAGACACTCATGCATGATAGAAATTCATGGAAGTGGAAGGAAGGACATAAAGTGTAATGTTTTCAATAGATAAAAAACGAAAAATGAACTTCATACAAAGTTTAAGGACAAAAACAGAATATTAATTGCCAAAGCGAAGTAAAAAATAATCCAGCTTATAAGCTACCGATTGAGATTTGCTAGAGGCATTAACCTTGAAAGCTTGATAAATTCCAAAACTTTGAGAAAGAATAAAGTGGATTTATAATAGGGCAGTACTATTTCAGAAAAAACAAATCTTGGTGTGGAAATATCATTTCCCTTAATAATGACATACTCATACGTACTTGTATAAAATGCTGATGGTTTGGTTGGTTTAGAGTTTAGTTCTAAAATTTTCTTAAAATCATTTGGATGCATGTGTTAAAAACTTACAATGGTCAAACTGTATCATCATTCATTTATAGCTGGTCAAAGAAAAACTTCACTATCAGAAAATTTCTACGATTAGAGGTGCAAGCTTCAACGCTTCATATGGTCAGCAAAGGTTGGCAAGCAATCATCAGTATAATATTTCTGGTACCCAGAATTTTAATAATCATTATCGAGAATATTCGTATGTTGCTTTTAATTTCTTCTTTCTTAAATTTCTTTGCTGCCCTTCTCGCTTTCTTGCTCTCGTTTTAGCGGTCCTCTTCATCCATATGAATGTTTTCGGTTTTAGTCTGTGATTTTCACTACCATTGGCATATTCGGATGACAAATGACTCCCATTTTGTGAATTGTGAGATATTCAAGTATGATGCTAGTATGTTGTGACCTGTGAGTGACGTTGCTAATGCTAGACATCATGAAAATTTATACCCATTCTTTACATCTCGAGCGACTGACAGTGTCACATTTTTTTTTTTTTTTTATTCTACTAAAATTTTCTGTTCTTCTAAGTTCTAACCCACAATTAATTTCTATTAATTAAACCGATTGAGCATCTTATCACAATGGAATAATTCAAGGGTTGGGTTAAATGTAACATTTGTCAATGTTTTCTTTTTAATTAAGATAACATTTGGACCTATGGATCCGTTCTATGATAATTGCTCTTACCATCAGGTCAAGACACCAATAGGTTTTTTGTTTTTGTAGAATTCGAATCTAGGTCTCTTGTTCGACGACAAAAAATTTATGTGTTAAACCATTCCATAACTTTCAATTAGCTTTGTCATTTGTTTTTAGACAATTCCATGATGGATGACATTTTTGTTTGTATATCTATATACTTGCAAAATATCAAGATGACCAAAGTTCAATAATTATCTCAGTTATAAAATGCATAAATTTTTTATTTATTTTTAACTTTAATATATATATATATATATATATATATATATATATATATATATAAAGAACCTCAATAATATTTAGTAACTCAAGGTTTTGACACATGGTGCATTCTTTGAGAAGGGAATAGAATTATCTTTTTTTTTTTTTGAGAAGAGAAATAGAATTATCTTCATTTAACCTTTCGGAAAAGTTTGCATTTATGTCAAATTATTAATTCATTATCATGTGTGAATGAGTAGATGCATTTATTTTTGTGTATTAATTTTCTATAAATGATGCACTAATTATTTATATATAAGGAATTTATATGGTTCAAATTACCTATATGTATATAGGGATAGGTTCAAGTTGCACATGGTGCAATTAGTTAAAATAATTAAATATTAATCAATTCACTTAAGAAATATGTTCATATTAATCTTAATAATTTACATTTCATCTATTTTTAATGACGTGTTATATAATTTTTTTTTGGTAGAATGACGTGTTATATAATTAAAATTAATATCTGTTGACAATATAATTTAATGACTTTTCTTGTTCCTTGCTTTTCTTACTTTCACTATATTACTTTTAGATTTGGTAATTAATTACTGTGATTGAAATGTTTATCAATGAGAATTGTTTTATAACTAGTGTGATTGATTAATAAATCCATAAATTATTTTATATTAATCAAATTTTTGGACACCAATTTTAGCGACTAGCTGTGGGATTTTAAAAATTATTAATTTTAATTTATTAAGTGATTTACATTAACCAAGAGTTATACGAGAAATCGAATACCCTTCTGGTGTATTACACACGTGGTCCTTCTAATAAATACAAATAAATCAGAGTGAATTTTAATGAGTATGTGGCTTCTAAAATTAGCTAGGGATAAGAAATAATTTATTTTTATTAGTTAGAAGGACCATGTGACTATCCTCCTATTATATTGAATAATTTTTTGAGTTGAACCATGCATATAGCTTGATTATGATCCATTCAAATATTAACAATTTACTTGTATTTATTTTTCACGACCAAATAAAAAAAAAACTAATAATTCTTCATTAGAATTTTAAAAAACTAATAGGATAATGTTATTGATGTTATCGTTACACAAACTTAACAAAGACTACGCTGAATAAACATATAAATTTTGTTTGTTCAATACAAAAGATTATGCTTTAATTCTTCATAGTATTTCTATGTATCACTTTACAAAACTGTTAGAAGTCAATCTTTTTGTCTTTTACTTTTTTTCTGGTCCATAAGATAAAGCATGTGCTTTACAATTTGCCTCCCTTTAATCACCACCAGCTGTCTTAATCCACATAACTCAATAGCAAGACCTGCTCGTCAACCTATGATTCTAGCTTTTGGACTAAACAGAAATCTGCCCCTACAATTGACATTGCTATCCTTGTCCTTTCATTCTTTTAACGATCAAAAAATGATACCGAGATATTTTCAAATATCTCCAAGCCTCCAAATACAAAATCAAAATTCTGATAATTCTGGTGAACCCCCAGCTCCAATGAAAAGGTTGTACCAAAAGTCCATGCCATCATCAATATTTGAATTACCATGACTATTGCCTGCTGGTTCCCCCATCTCAATTGAATTGAATGGAAATTGAGCTTGTAATTCATCATAACTGATTGCCAAAAAACCTTCATCGATCTCGGGATAAGTTTCCCACAACTCAATTTGTTCATCCTTAATATTGGTCTCGTTGTTTTGGTCAATGGTTGCAATTGAGACATCTGTGGCCGACGAAAACTCACTAGAAGATGGTTGTGGAGACATTGATGCATATGTTGGACTCTCAAACCCTTGATTGGAAGGAACATTATTCAAGCTGGAGGATTCTGATTGCCTTGGGGCATTGGAATCACAATTTGTAACTTGTAGGTTGATTTCCGGGTTGGACTCACGTTGTTTGAGTCTTTTCTTCAAGTGGGTGTGCCACACATTTTTTATTTCATTGTCAGTTCGTCCTGGTAATCTTGCTGCAATTGCTGACCACCTAAAAACCAAGGAAAATAATTCTATTAATTGATATTTGTTAGAGCTAGTAGGTAGTAGTGAGAAATTATAATTTTATTTTATTATCTACATTAGGTTGGGAGTGGGGTATCGAAACCTAATGTCCCATGCCAGTTGACCCAAGAGTCATCGACAAAAGCTTTTGATTATTTATCTAACCAAATAATTAATATGATTTAGAAGTCTCAAAATGATCGACATATTAATTGTAGACGTCTTTCATAGCTGCATGTGCTACAAAATATTGCCTGATAATTTAGAGAATCTTTCAGCCCCATTTGTTTTCCTTATGTTACACAAAGTTTAGACTTTTTCTTTTTGTGTGGACAAAACACGAGCTGAGAGTTGAGAGTTGAGAGAGAGGGGGAACATCTTTCTTTTTCTTTCAACAATGGCTTCTAGTGCCCACTAATACATTGAAGATAATGGCGCTAGTACCCTCCACCCAAAAAAGAAACAAAAAAACAAAAAAAGGGTCCTATAAGATATTGAAATATAGACTACATATATAGTGACTTCCTTATAAAGGGTTTGTTTATTATTAATTGTTCATGTAATGCAAGCAGTTAATTACTATATTTCTGTAAAAATAATTAACAAGAAAGAAAACAATATAAATGAATTGATGCATACCTATTCCCTAGCATTTCATGCAACTGAATGATATTTTCCTCTTCTTCTCTGCTGAAGTTTCCTCTCTTGATATCTGGCCTTAAGTAGTTTGTCCATCGGAGTCTGCAACTCTTTCCACATCTTAGTAGACCTAAACAACATAACATCACCAAAAAAATATGAGACTACTAGAAACAATCACAACCTTTTAATCTACTTTTTCTTAAACATGTCCATTTGATGATTTTGTAATCTTTATAGCAATAATCTATCTGGATTTTGTAATTACCAGCTTGCTTTGGTAGTGCACGCCAATTCTCATGGCCATAGTTTTTGATATAGGAGATTAAAATATGATCTTCTTCAGTAGTCCATGGCCCCTTCTTTAGTCCCATCTTTTCACAGCAAGGAGCTCTCACCATCTTTGCTCCTTTAACTCTTTCCAACTCTTAATTCTCTGATCAATTGCTAGCTGCTGAATCCTTTCTATTATATCCTTTAGCTCAAAATTTCACAAGGCCTTAGTTGGCTATTTATACTAAAATATATTCCACAAACCAAGAGGTCTTTGCAATAGTAATAGATAAGAAGAGTATACAAAGTCTTAGCAATTTCCAGGAAGGAGGATCTGTTCAAAATAAAATAAAATAAAATAAAAGAAATTGAAAGTATTTAAAGGAAAGCAATTGGTAAGGTTTGGCGGACGAAGACTGCGTAAATTGTCATATAGTGACTAGTGTGTGTGAGACTAGTAAAACCTCCTGATGTGGAAGTGAATTATCAGCCAAAATATCATTCATCATTATTTTAAAGACCATATAACAAAGAAACGTACGTAAGCAAAACACGCCCAGATTACATGTTTCATGTTTGAAACAGCAAAAATAGTTTGACATAAACTTTTTAGCCAAAATCGATGTCGATACACACGTGCATTTTTGTGTTGTTATCCGAGTTTAATTATCCTCTTCAAATTTATAATCATAATGGATAAAATTATTAATGCTATAAATTTCACTACTAATTTCGTCAACGAATTAAAAATACTTCCAATACAAAAGTAAGGTTATGTTGTTATTTTTTTTTTTATCAAGTTTCATTTAACATTGCACAAAAGGGAAATTAAAAAAAAAAAAAAAAAAATTACATTGGCTAAAGTAAGGAATTCTCTTCTAGTTTCATATATGCCTTAATTAACTTTCCTTACAACTTGCAAAAATGAAACAAGGAAGTTATTTATTTATTTATTTATTTTATATATAGGATAGAAATCCTAATCTAAACTTATATACACGTATATTTTGGGGATCTTGGGGATCGAACCAAAGTTGTAGATACCGTTTCGGTTTGGCCATTGGAATGGTATATTTCGGTACCGGTCAATACCGGCGTTTCGTTTCGGGTTTACCGCTATATATATATATATATATATATATATACTTATTTATATGTTTATTCATCAAAATCTATAATTTGTTAAGAATCTTTCAAATTATAAGCCCATATCAATCTTAATACTAATAATAATATTATGCACTTGTATTTGAATAATATAATAGAAATATAAAAATAAAACCTAAAGAAATATCACTTAAATAAAAAAAAAAATAAAAAAAAAAAAAAACAAAAGAGTGTATGACACGCCAAAGTGCAAATGGAATGAAAATTTCAAACAAATATCTAAGACTAACATCACGTGAAGGCTGAAGGGGCAGGTCATGGCACTTGAACCAAAAAGACAAAAAAAAAAAAAGTAAAGAAAAGGTACAGAGAGAGAGCTGGGCAGAAAAAAGAAAGAAGAAGAAGAAAGAAGAAAGAAGGAAAAGGGGCAGGTCACGGCACTTGAACCAAAAAGACAAAAAAAAGAAAAGTAAAGAAAAGGTACAAAGAAAAAGAGAGAGCTGGGCGGAAAAAAGAAAGAAGAAGAAGGAGAGCAGAGAAAAAAATAAAAAATAAAAAACCCCAAAAAAGTAAACTGGCCGAAATGACCCGAAATTCACCGAAACAGCCGAAATGACCCGAAATTTTATCCAAGGTGGAATGGAGGGTTATTTTGTACCGGTTTGCATGCCGGTACAAGATTTTCCGTCCGTTCCGGCCGGAACGGAATGGAATATACAACTTTGATCGAAACCACTCCCTCATAAACGAAATGAGACTTTTTAGAGAGATGAATTATCGTTGGGCCAAATGTCCAAGTGGTGAAACAAGGAAGTTATAGTTGTGAGTTGTGACAATGTTCTGATATAGTTTTTGATGTAATCTTTTTTAAGAGAACTCAATATATCTTTGAATTATGTGTAACATATAGTTAGGGAAAAGAGAGAGAAAACTTAGTAGATAAATTTAATTACGTGAACAAAAGTCCAGGTAAGAGTAATAATTGATAAGCCCATAGAAGATTTTAGGTTTCATAAATGAAGGTAATAAATATTTTAATGCATAATATATTTAAACTGCCCCAATAGCCTCACAATGGAACCGAGATTAGTTTCAAAACAATTTGTACCAATTTTGCTACAACTCTTTATGTGGCGATTTATAAAATCAACCACATGCTTTATTTAAACAACTCACATCACTCATTAAATAAATCATATGACTAAAACTATATGTAGATAGTCATTTGAGTTGCTACGAGTAACTCAAAAAATAAAAAAGTTGTCACGTAGTGAATTATAATAAGATTGCTACAAACTAGTTTAGAGCTCAACTTTGTTTTACACAATATCTTAATAAAATCATGTGTAGACATTATCAGACCTAGCGTATGCATTTTTAATAAGTAGAATACATCAAATTGTATGTCTTTACCCTCTAAGTTTTGGAATTTAATAGTGGGAAAATAGCAATTACACTCCTTTTTAAATAAATCCTAGTGTTGAACAACGGACAGTGCCATTCCCATTGAGATGTCAAAGGACTTGAAAATTTTCCTTGGGGGATGGATCCATATCAGAGTTTATAAGGAAAATTATAGAATACTCCGAGAGTACATTAAATACATATTCTCTTATTTCACAGAAGTGGTAGATCTTATCATGAATTTAATTAACGAGACCCACCACTTCTGTGAGAGGAGGAAGTACGTATTTAATGTACTTTCGGAGTATTCTATAATTACCCAATTTATAATAGGGAGTTGTACATTTAACTAATGGAAATTGGATTGGTTGATGATAATGTTCTTAATTACGAACATCTATTAAGAAGGAAAACAGAAAACTTTCAAAAAACAAAAAGAACAGAAAAGAAAAAGAAAAAAGGGCAGTTAACAAGTTTGACCAACTTGGTCAATTAAGAGAACAGTAGTGTGCTAAATCCAGACGACAACTTATAACCACATCAGAGAAGAACGGAATGGGCCACACCGCAGTTAAAAATTTGTAAAAATTCTTGAGCAATGTGGACACGGAACCAATAAAGAGACAAGGCACCATTGCCACCACAAACCCCTCCCAAAAAAAAAAAAAATCAACTTTAAATTTTAAAATTCGGATAAAAAATAATATACTTGATCCTCCTTCAAAATTGAAAATTATCTAAATAATTCAAAAAAAAAAAAAAAAATCGGTCACTTAACCCATTCCTCTAGTCGATGGCCCTCCTAGAATAAAAACTCCCTTTTAACTAATAAATCCCTTAAGCCATTGGTATATATACTTTTTTTTTTTAAATAAAATAAAATAAATTTGAATATGTACATTTGACACTTTGGATGTTTACTGTTTGGGATATAAAATTAAATGTTTTAAGATTTAAGTGTTGTCATGCTGGTGTTTGGCTTCAGTTAAACTAAACGAATTGTTTGAATATTTTCTTTTTTAATTAGCCACACTTAAAAGAATATTGGATATAGTATAAAACATGATGTTGAGCGGTTGAGATTGAGAGTTCTACCTTTTCTTTGTGTGTTTTTTGTTTTGTTTTAATTTCTGATGTACATTGATAGGGAAATAGTTGTGAAACTTAATATAGAATCGATCATAGATAATTCTTAAGATTTAGAAAAATGTTGAGATCCATTTTGATAGATGAATAAGTATAAATGTATTAATAATTTATATATATATATATATATAGATTTGTTTATTAATACTTAAGATATACTAGTTTATATTATATTAATTTTGAATCTTGAATGTATATATATATTTTTAATTTTAAGTGGAATTTTTTTTTTCTTTCTAATGTGGGTATTTAGAGTTTTTTGAGTATATAACTATTCCCTCAAGTGGTATAATCCTCCGTCCCACATACACAAGATAATCACAGGAAATAATTCTTTATGGATAACTCTAAGATGCTTGAGTAAGAATTTCAAATTCAAAATCTCATGAAACTAAAGAACAAAACCACTAGAGCAACCCGGTTTATGTTGAAAATAAAATGATTTACATTAAAGATTTAATGTCTTGTATTTTTACATATAAAATCTTAATTCCATCCATTACTCACTAGGTTTAGGTGAGATGTTCCACCTTTAATATTAGGTCAGATGCTCCAAAATTTTTTTATCTCATTTGGAGACTACCCCTTGAAAGGTAAAAATGCATGTCATAAGCTAAATCTTATAATAAATAAATAAATAACACACACACAAAAGTAGCCCCCAAAGATGAAATCGCTGGGATGCTTCATAGTTCATAGTCAAATCCTGGGGACTTTCGTCAGTGTGAAGACTAATATCTTAATGACGGCTTGGTTGAACAGGTGGGTGTATTCCTCGCTTGTTAAAAAGAAAACGACTAAAAAAGTGGGTGTATTCCTCGGTAGTCGGTACATACATGGCATCTTTTCTTTTTTTGAAAAGGTACATACATGGTATCTGGCCAATGAGCAATGAACATGCATGACTTGCCATTATTTCATTGGACCAGCCGGTGAATTGGACGTGGCATTACCTGGTTGAACTTGTCTTTTTCTGTTTTTGTTTTTTTGTTTTTTTGAGGTGGATGGGGGGAGTGTTTAGGTATTGTCAGACTTGTCAACAAAATGTAAAATTTAGCAACAAAGAAAAAACAAATGTAAAAGAATACAAGTCTGGGGACCATAAATAAAATAATTTCAAATAATTAAATTTAATAACATAATTATTACAAGTTTGATAGAGATAAATATAATAGGATGTGTCTCACATGAGATTGAGATCTCATGCAATTAGTGGGAATCAATTGTATAAAAATTAGTTTTAAGGATTGAGATTAAAAGTTGAATACTCACTTTTAATCAATTGCCCTAAAAATTGCACATGGTCTCAATCCTTCCACCTGAATAAGAAATCTCAAATTCCTATTAAATGTTATTGATTACGCTGCATTAATTTTCAAGAGATTACTAGCACATTCATTTTCACAACCTTTTGAAGTGACAAATTAGAATTATAATGGAAATATTTAGAAAAAACATGTAATGCAGTACGAACGGTATAAGTGTGTCTGTAAGCAAATTGTTTTTTTGGTTGTTTTGCCAAGAGTCTTATAACTCATTAATTGAGATATCCATGATTCAAATTTCTCTCCTTCAATTATTGAATTATCATAATCTATATAAAGGTGATTGATTCATAAAAGAGTTTTTTTTTTTTTTTTTTTAATTATAATTTGTTGGCTGACAAACCACCTTACTAATCACCTATCATATTTACCTTTTGCAATTCTAACACATATTTGAATGTGGCCACTCCCACATAATCGATTAATGGATAGTCATATTAATAGAATTAATTAGAAATAATGTCTATATAACTGTACTATTCTCTATCCCAAAAAAAAAAACTAAACTATTCATGCACATCATTTTAAAAGTATATATGTAAAAAAGAGGGTTAGCTTAATCTTTTTTTGGGTCAAGAAGGAAACATGTCGGACTTCTGTTTAATTGACCAAGCATTATTGTAGCAAGTTTAGCGAATATAGATGCACGTGTTCTAAATTTCCAATTACGATAGCCAATATAGATGCACGTGTTCTAAATGTCCAATTACGAAGGACGGCTTTCCATCAAAAAAAAGAAAATGACGAAGGAAGGGTTGGCCATCGCTGTCAGCTAGCCGCATGACCAAGATAAATAATTCTGCTATTGTCACGTTTGGTTTATAGAGCAAGATTATAAAAACTCAATTCACAAAATTCGAGTCATCGAGTCTAGTGTCTGCTTACTCTAATTATTTTGTACCTCCAAAGCAATACCCGTAAAAATGTATAACTTAGACCATTCCCCCTAGGTTTTGTATAAATTTTTTATTTTAACTTTTCAAAAACTCACCTCACATTTCCTTCTTTATTTTACAGTATATCCTATTAAAATATTATAAAATCTTTATATTTTTTACTATTTTTCCAAACCCTCATTCATTACTTCATAATTTATCCTACGCAACCCTCTATCTCTCCCTCACCTTTTTTCTCTCCACTATCGGCAACACATTCACACACAGCTAAGGCAACACCAATAGATTCACACTTCAACAAGCTACACCAGAAAATTCACACCAAGACCAGCTTCAATCTGTACTCAGCCTTTGTGATTCAACCACAACAAACTCAACCATCAATCCACACCCAGGAGTGAACACAAGTATTCTATATATTTACAGACTACTGTAGCTTTTTGTAGAATAAAGGAGACTTATACTGATCGGTTAGAGCCCATATTTTGTGATTTTTTTGCTACAGTACCCTCTACTTTGACAAAAAATGTATTTTGGAGACCCAGCTGTGAATGCTCTTATATCTAACCTAAGAAGCCTCCGTCCCACAGACAAATTTTACAAAAAATTATTAAACAAAATCACTTACATTTTAAACTCCTTTTTACAACATGTTTTCCAATTCGATTTTTGGCCAAAATATTGTTTTCATCCCTAAATTATACATGAGTTTCGTTTTTTGTCCATGACTTTGAAAAAATTCATTTTTATACATGAATTTCGCCATTTTATAAAAAAGTCCAAGAACGAAATTTATGTGTAAAAATGAATTTTTTCAAAGTTCACGAACGAAAAACGAACTTTCAAAGTTAGGGACGAAAAACGAATTTCATGCAAAGTTTAGGAATGAAAACAATAGTTTAACCTTGATTTTTTAATAGATTATTGGAAGCAATCGAAGGGCTTGTTAAAACTTCTCATTTTTTGATAGCTCATGACTAGCTGATCTTGCAAATTCATTGTTTAATTCAATTGTGTCAAGATCCAATGAACTAGCATTGCCTAAGCCCCTAATACTAATACTAATATATATATATATATATATATATTTCTACAATTTTTTGTATCTATGATATAAACAAATAGATACAAACAAGGGCTAAGCCAAGGAGTTGAGGGGGCCATTGCCCGTTGTCCCAGCCAAAAATCCTCTCCCTCTCCCCACAATTATATACTCTTTTTTTTTTCTTTACAATTTTTTGTATTTATGATATAAACAAATAGATACAAACAAGGGTTGAGTCGAGGGGTTGAGGGGGCCAGAAAAAAAATACATGTTATACTCATTAAGTTTGGATGAA
Source organism: Fagus sylvatica (assembly GCA_907173295.1). Taxonomy (NCBI): domain Eukaryota; kingdom Viridiplantae; phylum Streptophyta; class Magnoliopsida; order Fagales; family Fagaceae; genus Fagus; species Fagus sylvatica. The sequence continues at coordinate 9,719,817 of OU015772.1, read as the reverse complement.
TTGTCATTTTGTCCCTAAAATTTAATTTTTGTCATTTTAGTGATATCTAAATTCATATTTGTTGTCAATGTTAATTCTTCTGTTCGTAAACTGCCATTAACTATTAAAAAAAAATTACTTTTTTAATAGTACAAAATTATTAAATTTTATTTTAAATAAAATCTAAAAAGAAAATATTAAAATCTCACAGATTCAAATAGATCAAATAGATTAAATTTTTTTTTTTTTTTTTTTGTAGTTCAAAATGTTGTAGGCAAGATCGATAAAGAGACTTTACGAATCGGATTTAGGATAAATCCTTCTTTTTGGTTTAAAAAAATAACTAAGAAAGTATTTACCATAGGATAATTAAAATTTAATATAATGTAATTTTTCTTTTGGCATAAGTTGAATATAGTCCAATTTTTATAAAACACGATTCATGTTTATATTTACCATATGGATCATGTTTCCATCCAAAAATAAAATAAATGATACTCAAAATAAAAAGAAAGACAAATAAATACATGGGCACATGATTATATGATCAAACTTAAAAAAAATTTCATAACTCATTTCAAGCTCACATGGTTTCATTATAACAAATCCATCCATCTTTCTCCATTGCCAGCAAAAAAAAAAAAAAAAAAAAAACTCTAAAAATCTTGATGAAAATTGATAATTATGATTATTATTAAAAGATATTTATATTGTGTTTATATATGGAATATATTTTAGTATTAGACATTAATTATGATTGTGTTTTATATATAGAATAATATATTCTTATATTAAAGAAAATATGATGTATCAAAATTCTAATGGAAGGTTTAATAATAGAATAAAATTTAAATTTAGTTAAAAAATATATATTAAAATATTGAGGTGTAAAATTGTGAGATTTCAAAAGCTTATGTAGCGCAACATGATGAGGTCAACCAAAAGTAAAAAAGTTTCGGTTTTACATTATAGTATAGATATATATATATACCTATTTTGGTGGGTGTATAGAGACATATGTATGTTAGTTATAAATTTTGCTTTCATGAAAGCAAATCCTAACTCTTCCACTTAATACAAATAAAACACTTTTTGTCCAAATAAGGAAAAAATGTAAGAAAAAAAAAATGTTAGAGATCAAAATGGATCAATTTTGTGAGATAAAAAGTTAGAGATCAAAATTTAATACAAATAAAACACTTTTTTTCCAAATAAGGAAAAGATGTTAGAGGTCAAAATGGATCAAGTCAAATTTTGTGAGATAAAAAGTTAGACATTATTTCCAAATAAAACACTTAATACAAATAAAACACTTTTTTCCAAATAAGGAAAAAAAATGTAAGAAACAAAAAAATGTTAGAGATCAAAATGGATCAAGTCAATTTTTTGAGATAAAAAGTAAGGGATCAAAAAGGATCAAGTCAAAGTTGGAGATCCCACTAAAGTTTGATTATTAAATTACTGTTATAGTTCTGACGAATGGACGTACATAAGCTATTTGGATCAAGTCAATGTAATGGTTACTATAATTGGAGTTCGAGCAAAATAGAGAACTAAGGATCGTGAGTACTTAATATTGCATGCTGGTCAAAGTCAATTTTTTGGGCTACTACCAAATCACCGAATCTGCATGTGTATGATATTTATAATTTATTCATCCAAATTTGAGTTGATATTATTTTGAAGAAAAATCAGCTTGACTGCTAGAGTTACCAGTATTATATTTTATGGAATATAATATAACATATATAATACACCACTTGCCGCTCTTTTTCCTTTTTCCTTTTTTAGCCCTTGGCAACTACCAGCCAAAGAACGAAAACAACGAAAAGACAAACAAAATATCCATTATAATTCTTGAACACCCTTATTTATTATTCTTCGTGTTGCATTTTTCTCTTGCGTTCATCATTACATGCATGCACATTGTTACTACATAAAGTCTTCACTTTAAAGTTAATTTAAACTACACGTGCAAGATGCTTTTGAAAAAAATTGAACTTGAAGGTCTCCAGAATTCGGAATTGGTAATGCGGCATGACAGTCAAAGACGGAAAAATAATAATAATAAAAACCTACTTTTAGCTTGAATGAATCCCCATTTTCAGCAAAAGAGACACAAAAAAGTAACTTCCAGTGTATAAATTAATCTACCTTATCCTAACTAAACAAGTTTTGTATAATCATAGATACTAGTTAATTCTAAGTTTGAGGATTGTTTTATCATCATTTGAAAAATAATTAAACAAATAAGAAGGAAGAAAAAATAACACTAACTGCAATTTTTGGTTACATCGTGCTCGGAAAAAAGGTATGGGGAAGGGATAATATATTTTTTTGATAGATACGTTAGGATTTAAAAAATCCATTTAAATCCTATCCTATTGAATGGAATAGGATTTAAAAATAATAATTTGAGTATCTCAAATTTAGTGAAGGCAACATGATTGAGATTTATTGAATGGAAGCAATATTAATATTGATTAGTGTAGTTTTGATTAGAAAAGTTCTGTTGCCCGATTAGGTTATTAAATTGATTGAAGTGCTACCCATTCATTTTAATGGCGTCTCGTAATAGTGGTAGAATTGATCACGTCTTAACCTCATAAACATGACAGGATATATATATTCGATTATCCTTGACTAGTCTGTCTATGATCAGTCAACTTTTTTCACTGTTCATATTGTGTCTGTAATCATTCGATTTTCTTCAAATTTAATATGCTATTCTCATCTTTACAGTATAACTTATTTATACGTGTTAGGCAATTTCCTCTTCCGACTTCTCTTTTTTTATTTCTTCCTCTTTTGGTAGGTAAATTTCCTCTTATCCTGGCAAGCTAATAAAAACGCCATATTTGCTCAAGTGGTTGTTATTAAAAATTCACCCATTGCTACATGGATGCATGCACTCATAAACATATATCATGCATAAGCTTTTTCTTTCTTTCTTTTTTCCACAATTAATTTCTTCCTAATGAAGAGAGACAGCTAAAAAGGAGAAAGAGAAAGGTGTGTTCATACAAATTGTAGCTTTTCAAGTGGTAAATAGCCTAGATTGGTGCATGCTACATGAAAGAAATATGTTGTGGCAAAAAAGGGGAAAAAATTAAAGGGTAAATTATACTAACATCCCCTTCTTTTGGGGAAACTAAACTCGCTACACCTTATTTTAGGGAAATGACACTCAGCTCCCAAATTTGCAAATAAATAATTAACACTCCGTCCCATTTTTCCCAAATTTTAAAGAATATTTCCCATTTAAACTTAAAATAATTAGAATAAGATTTTTCTTTTTAACTTTGATTAGTTAGACATTAGTTAAAAAAAGAAAAAAAAAGAAAAAGGAGACGAAGTATTAATTATTTTACAAATTTGGGATCGAAATGTCATTTCTCCAAAATAGGGTATAGCCTGTGGAGAAGCCAAAAAAAATTTCCAGGGGGCCGTAGCTAAATATATAAAATAAATAAATAAATAAATAATTCCTCTAATGCCTAAGCAAACATCAAATGGATTTACACGTTTTGTTGACTTACTAGTGAGATAACATACTAAACATTTAAAATTTCAGCATTTAGGATAGAGGATTGAGCATTAACCTCCTAATCCTACACATTTTTATTTTAAAATATGCATATCCCAATATTGAACATTATTTCCCTTAAAATATGCATCAATTGTGAATGGTTTCCCATTAATAAAAATTCTATGGAGAGCCAATAAGCAAATTTTCTTTTAATTTAAAATTTTTTGAACAAGCTAAAAGGAAAATTGAAAATGTTAGGGGGAGCCCCCTTGGCACCGATCCGGGGTATAGTGAGTTTAATTTCTCCAAAAAAAATAGAGTATTAGTGTAATTTACCAAAATTAAAAATAGAGTGTATGTACTATGTACTCTTAAATGAAATGGGCAATTCAGAAGTTACCAAAAAAAAAAAAGAAATAGGCAATTCAGATGTCATTCTTCCTCAGTTGCAACTTGCAACTATATTTTAAATTTTCTTACCGTCATACTGGGTTACAGGAGTTACTAGTGGAAAGAAGCTACTACTAGGTCTTTCCTAATATCTGTCTAACTACCTTTAAGCAGGGTTCCTCGAAATGACTCTTTATTTTACATTTTTTAGTTCAAAGTTCTAGCACACATCCTGAATAATTGCAAAATCAGTATAGACTTTAAGTTGTAGATATTTTCATCCCTCCTAGAGTCCTAATTTCTGACGCTCTTTTTCGATTGATTGAATCTGTTTTTTTTTTTTTTCAATTTTCTTGCTTAACTATCTTAACAGTTAATATCCAATTATCCACACACTCACTAACTTTTAATTTCTACATTTTGATGATTCCCACAACCAACCAAACCTTGAATCCCAAGGTAACACCTATGCATGGTTTCGTCAAATTTAAGACTGATTCAATTTTTCTCGCACACGCATTGTACCAAAGGTGTTGTGTGCTTGTGTTTCTCTCCATGGATTGGTTGACATTATCTCCAGCACAAAACTTTGCATTGAAACATATTATCAATAAATCATTCAAGATTGGCAATTTTGCTGACAAATGTATCCAATTGATAGAATTGCCTAGTCAATTGCAGTGTAAACACATTCCTGACAACACGAAGATTGATAAGGATAGTATTTGTAATTCTCTATATCTGTGGGTAAACATAAACCAGATTTAATGCCGGGAAAAAGACGTTAGTGCCAGAAGGTAAAATTGGATCCATTCAAATAGGATATAAGAAATATCAAAGTATTAGGTCACACTCGACCAGTTACCAGCGTATTAGGTATGACTTCTACTGGATTAAAGAGCTTTCCTGGATAGAATTTAATGCAACATACTTTTAACTCAAGGAAAAGTTCAAGTTTCGATACAGTGATTATACGAAGTGTTAGTCATAGCTAGACTTTTTTTGTTGCTTTTATAGACTTAATCAGTTAATGTGCTAGTGATCCAAATCTTTAAGGCACTATATATCTAGATGCTTCACTGGCTAGCTAGTCTTGTCATCTCGTAAGTGCAATTGTTCACAACTTGTTTCAACCTTTTAATTATTTGATATTCAAATTACAATTTTTTTTTTTTTTGAGTTTAAACGATAGCTTCAAATTACAATTTTGATCGTAATCAATTGCAATAAGTGGATAACGATCAAATTTGACCACATAATAGTGTTGGGCTATTGGCCTATTAAGCCTAGGGTTTGGGCTTATATTAAAGATGGTCCAATACAAAAATCCCAGCATCATTCACGATATCAATAATTCATTTTGTTTTCTTGGACAAATTATATATACCTGCATTCCAAATGACACTTCCACTCCCCAAGGTTTAAGAAATGAGACTTCCCCCTAAAGATTTGTATAAATGCAACAATAAGTTTATATCTTTTCAAACTGACTTAATGAAATATTACATTTCTTTTTTCTTTTTCTTTTTTAATTTAAAAAAATTCCTATCCAAATTATAGATGAAATGACACTCCCCCTTGAGGTTTGTAAATCCATAACTCCTCCCTTAAAGTTTGTATGAATGAGTAGGACTTTATTTCAATTGGGAAAATCAAGTCTAGATTTATCTATTATATTTATAGAAATCTCAAGAGGCCAGGGAGTGTCATGTATACAATTTTTTTTTTTGGTGAAGTGTTATTTTGATAAATCTTAAGAGAGGTGGGTGTAATTAATCACCTTTTTTCTTTTATTTCTTAATCTGGCCACCAACCCTAATTAATTATTTCAACAAAGAATCCTAGAAAAGGTTTCCCCTTCTCTCAATGGTTAAGGGAAAGTCTGAGGTTCTTTTCAATTTTGAAGTACATTATTTTCTTTTTTTGATAATTTGAAATATATCTATACTATAATGTAAAACCGAAACTTTTTTGAGTTTTGGTTGACCTCATAATATTGCGCCACATGATCCAATAATTTTACACCACATTATTTTAATATATATTTTTAATTGAATTTAAATTTTATTCTATAATTAAACATCTCATTAGAATCTTGACACATTAAATTTTCTTTAATAGAAATAATATATTGTTCCATATATATAAACACAATCATATTAGAATCTTGACACATTATATTTTCTTTAATAGAAATAATATATTGTTCCATATATAAAACACAATCATAATAAATGCCTAATACTATAATATATTTTATATATAAACACAATAATAATAAATGTCTTTTAATAATTATCAATTTTCATATTTAGACAAAATATAAAAACAGAAAAAATCATATTTAAACCAATAATTCTTAGATTTCATTTTAAGTAATTTTTCCGTACATCGCACGGGTTTGCGACTAGTTATTTTCATAAAAGGCTTTCCCTGTTTTCTTATATTTCTTATAACCTTATAAAATAAAAATCTATACATGCTCCATAGTAAATTATATTAAAAAAGGCAGTAAACAATTTATGCTTCCAAATCAAGACCATATTCTCTCTCAACCTCCTTTCATCTTCAATGTTGCCATCAACACTGCCGGTTGCCCCCTCTCATAAACAATTTTTGCACTACAGCCACCACTACGTACCTCCCTCTTCTTCTGCCTTGTCATCACCATTGTCGACATCCCATTTTGTCCCACTTAATTGTTAATTTTAATGTAACACAAGTACCTTGAAAATTACCGTTCTATCCTTAGTGGTGCCCCGAGTTGCTAGAAATCAAATTGACTGAGCCCTTTTACACTTGATAGGACATGAAATAACAAAATCTTGTGAAAATAAAAATACTACGAAATATTAACTTTGACAAAGTTTTGTTGATTTTGATCAAGGTTTGATCGAAAATTGAACCATGCGATCGGAGTAAATGTTGCTTCATCTTGAAGAGGGCAAAAGTCCCTTTGTTTTGACTACTTAGACTTCAAAATCGACTTTTAAATTGGATGAGATAGTAAATCCAACAATTAGTCAATTTTGGTAGTGAGAGAGAGTAAGAAGCTGTGAGTAATAAATAATAAAGAAAGGTATATTAACATGGCCAAGGAATCATTGCATGTAGAATTCAATTACTTTGTTGTGTTCTTGGACAAGATAGAAGCCCTTCAAAACCTTTCTATGAGTCATTCTACAATATTTATACTCTTTTTGTGGATATGGTACTTACTCAATTGATACCATCAAATGTAATGTTGGTATTATCTAATGTGATGTTGGTATTATCTGATTTTATATATATATTAAATTTAAATAAAAAATTAAAATTTAGGGTACCAAGTAATGTGATGGTATGTACCATCATGTATGACAATGGTATCATTAATGTGAGATTTTATCTATTAAATGTATTGTACCCATAAGAGTATTGTAGAATTACCCCCCTTCTATATGTTCCCGAAATTGCTCGAATCTTGCAAGTAGCTCCTCTCTAGCTAACTCATAAACCTATATAATTTATAACACTAATCTTTAGGTTTAGCTTATCTCATAAAAAATTACACTATCAAATAATAAATGAATAGGCAAATTGAATAAAGTAATTTACTTAGCTGAGTTAAAGTTTGCAATTTTTTAAAGAAGCATAAACAAAGAGAAAAATCATAAGAAAGGTTCTACTTTCTTTTTCTTTTGCTTTAGTTTTTCTTATCAACCAAGCAGACAGAATCAAATTACCTGCTTTTTGATGTTGCGGAGCTCTTCTTGAAGCTTCTCTCTCTTGCTCAACACAGATTGGAGCATGGCCGTGGGATTTGTAGAACCTCTTTTCCCTAACAACATTTCACGCGAACCACAAAATTAAGAGGAATTCCAAACACCAGGAAAGAAAAGAAATGTTTTTCCTTGATTTTTTGCATTTGCTTTCTGAGAGATCGAGTCAGGAGTAGAAAATGGCAAGTAAGCAATTTTGAAAGAGATTGGATTTTGAGTGGCAGAATGGGAATTTGAAGACTCCAAAATTCATAGCTATAGAGTTTGGCTACAAATCAATTTGTAGCCATCTTACTATAACCCATTTCGTAGCAACTTATAAGACAATGAGACCATCCACATTTACTTTTAGTCACATTACATATTTAATGAGTTATATGACTTATTTAAATAATACAGGTGAATGGTGTTATTAATTGTCACGTAATGTGTTGTAACAAGATAACTACAAATTGGTTTGTATCTAAACTCTGTTCAAGTTCTAAATTCTCTGGAAAGAAAATATGATATGAATTATGACATGAAAGAGTTACGTAATACAAATTAGTTACCATCGAATTTCATGTTAGCACAAAATTTCAAATTCCAAGAAAAGAAATCATAATTTAAATCTCTTTTTCGGCTTTGAAAATTGGGTCTCCGAACGAACTAGGGCAAACACTTGTCTCACTTCGAGCCCAAGACCTTCGTTGTTTTGTTATTTTTGTCTTTAATTTGTTTAAACTTTTCTTATATTTTCATTTCTTTTTTTGTAATACATTTTTCACAACATTTTTTCACAACGGTTGACATATTCTATTGTGATTCGAGTAGTCACTTTTACCTAGGTCCACCATTGACACCACTTTTATTAAGCATCAATAATCATAAATACTTGTCAGTAGTTATGAAAAATGTTTCCCTATACTTATTTTTCACAAGATTTTTTCAAAACTGTTAACATAAGAGGTTGTGATCGGAGTAATATCACTTTTACTTGGATTCACTACTAACATAACTTTTATTATACACTAATATAATCTTTGTTTTAACTTGGAGTTCTTCTTTCTAACCTTTTATGGGTGGTCCATGCATGTAGCACACCATCAAACTATGACAGTACTAAATGTTGGTTGAACGGACCAAGAAACTTATAGCTCAATGGTATTGATTTGTTCCTATTCTAGGGAGAATATGGGTTCAAATCCTCCCACATCCACTTATTGTAAGAAAAGCAAATGTTGGTTGGACGATAGAATTCATAAGGTTGTATTCTCTGCACTCCAATATATTTTTCTCAATCCCAAACATAGTCTGCATAATTGATTAACAAATTAATATAGATGAAGATCCTCTTTATTTTCATTGAAATAAAGAGGATTTATTTCATGGCATTTAATTTCCATGAATCTAAAAGTGTATATGATATCACATAATTTTAAATTTTATTCCACCAAATAAGAAATGGTAACAATTTTAACTGGGGTGGTCTTATATTCTCCTTTCAATTTATCATCTATAAAAATCTCAAACCATAGAATGCACATTTTTCATTTCAAAGCAAATGGAGAGATTTGAGATTCATTTTCCTTAGCTCAAATTGATTCATATAGACAAATCAAATATTCATGTGGACTGTGTGAGAATCGTGATCCGAGGGTACTGTTTTGATTCTTCTCTTTAATTGATAAAGAGAAGAATCCCCTAATTGCGAATCTTAAGGTGGAGATTTTATTATCGATAATGATTTCTTCTAAATCAAATGGAATCGTCGCTTAATTAATTTATAATGGAAGTTAAGAAAACCTTACAAAATAAAATATATTAACAAATCACAAAAATTACATGAAACCTTTGAATCATATTGAATTATGAGACTTTAGTCCTTTTTTTTTTTTCTTTTTTTTTTAGCTAGAGGTCCTAATTCAATCTAAGAAAGAAATGTACATCTCATAAACTATGTTCGAGGCTAAGTCACCTAGTAGATTCTATGGATCTTAGTGAAACTCTTATATTATGGAACTTCTTCAGGTTTCAGTTAATGATGCATAATCTTATTCCACTTATAATTTAAAAACTTTAATTAATGAATCAAGATAAATACATCACATAAATATAATTATCTTAAAACTAATTTTGTACGTTCACAAACTAATTTATCAACCTCTGGTTCAATAGTTAGCACTTACGTGAATAGAGGTTTGAATTTCACCAAAAACTGTATGGGGAGGTGATTTAATGAAAGAAAACTCTCGTGATTCATCATTACACTTGCGAGTTTGGGAGTTGTAGGTTCGGGTAGTGGTATGTTCTATTATTATCCAGATGTTCTCCACGCCATGTTAAATTCGGATTTAAATGGGTTAAGACAATGAATGTGACTCCGAATCACTTTTTTTATTTAAAAAAAAAAAAAAACTAATTTTGTACGTTGAAAAATGGTCGAGTGAGACCAAAAAAGACAAAAGAATTGGCCGAAAGTTGAGTAAATTTAACTTTTTCCAAAGGAGCCAAGCCACCACGTAGGTATTCCGCGTTGATACATGTGATGTGATGAGTCCTCTCATCTCCGTTTAATCTTCACCACGAGATCACACAGCCCATCCCTCCCAAAATCGACGGTTAAATAGTGGTCTGTCACCACAAAACGTAACAGCCTCACACAATTAGAAGTCCCCCTCCACCCACTAGAATAATGGCGGTCCTAGAAAAGAATAGATGACGCGGCTCTTTTCTTTTCTTTTCTTTGAAAACACGAATCTTGTTCCTTCTCAACCAAATCCCACACAAACAGAATATATATATATATATATATATATTTATCTTCTACAGTTCCTTCTTCACTGCCTTTCTTTTTCTCCTTCTTTCCTCTCCATACATTGCGACCGAAGTAGCCATGTCTTTCAGAGGAGTAAGCTTTCATTACAAACCATTTCCTTCCTTTAGATCTCATCTAACTTCGCGTTTACTTGCATGTCTAACTTTCACTTTCTTTTTTCTTTTACTGTTTTAGTTGTTTCTTATGTATTTGAAATAGATGTGTGGTTTGGTTTTGTTTCACTGCTTTGTGGGAAATTTTATTAGGTGGCACTGTTTTTTATTTTATTTGAATTCTGAAATTAGTGTAATAATGGACATCGTAAATGGTAATTACCTTGATTGATGTTGTTCATGCTTGTTGGGCTCTGAATTACTACATAGCAGTTTTGGTGTGTCTACTCTAGTCTCTAGTTGCATGCAAATATGGGGAACTGGAATTGAATTTACACGGGAAAGCAAAAGCAGACCCCAAATATATAGAAAAAAAAAAAAAAAAACTTCTGTATTTGGAATCCTATATTGTGTGATGAAGTGGGAATTTTTTTGTTTTCTTATGTTATAAGGAATTTTTTAAACTGGGGAAAGTTTTAACCATTGTGCATATCCGATCTTTTTTTATTTTTATTTATTTTGTTTAGAAAGAGTGTGTCCTTCTTTGAATCCCTGATTATTTCCTTGCATGTATGTAGTCTCCCTGTCTCACATATATCTGGTATTACGAGGAACCCCTTGGGGGTGGCCTCAAGATGCTGGCTAGAGGTTTCGAACCCATGATCTCATGGATTTCATGAGGCCTTAGGAACCACCATTGTGCATATCTGATTTGAGTTCATTAAAAAGTGCACTTCCCGGACGATTTTTATTTTAGGGTAGCAGTCATAAAATTTGACTCTAAAAAGTTCTTCGTGTGGTTATAGAGGAAAATAAGCATTTCAAACCACAAACCACAAACCACGAGTTGGACCAAAAATAATATTTTACAAAAATAACAAATAATGTGGAATTTTCTATGGCATTATTGTTGTTGTCGTTTTCGTCATCATCTTCATGATGTTATTATTTTGAAGCTTTTATCAAATCAAGTGCTTTAACTTAAGAATTTCGTTTTCAGACAAATGCTTCGTCTGGCATGGGCGTTGCTGAGCACAGCAAGACCACATACCTTGAACTGCAGAGGAAGAAGGTGCACCGCTATGTGATTTTCAAGATTGATGAGAAGAAAAAAGAGGTTGTGGTTGAAAAAACTGGCGGCCCAGCTGAGAGCTATGATGATTTCACTGCTTCTTTGCCGGAGAATGATTGCCGATATGCAATTTATGACTTTGACTTTGTGACTTCTGAGAACTGCCAGAAGAGCAAGATATTTTTTATTGCATGGTTAGTCTCTTTCTCAAATGCTAAAATTAGTACTATTCTATTGGAAAGCAGGCGCAATTCCGCTGATGAAAATGTGTTTTATGCCCTCCTATCTAAATTTTTGGCTGATGATGTGATCACACTAGTTATACTTATTCCAATATATTCTTGGGTTTGCTTTTGTTGGCTAAAACTCTAGTACCAAAGTTGCTATATAAACACATTATCGCAGTGTATTTTTGTTGTATAACTTTTTTTTTTTTAATTTATAAATGAGAATGAGGTGGACATTCACTAGGAGCTTGTGTTCACAGTTATATCTTTCTCAACATATTATGTGGATGTACTTATATGGTTTGTTAAGTTGATTTTTTTGTGGAAGAACTTTATTTTTTTATTTTTATGATTACTCTGATATAAATGATTTTATTCCTGGGAAATCATGTTTTTAAACTAGCAGTGTGCTCATACTACTTAGGATTCATCATATCCTCGTTTCTTCTTTAATATAACTAAATTTATGAACCTCTGTCATTATGTGGTTGCCAATGTTCTCTATAAAGATCAGCTTTGTAGTACATGTTCATGGCTTCCATAGACCTCTTCTGTATACAAGATGCTGCAATACACAATTACAGAACAAAAAGTGGCTAAATGACCTGAATAGGCCTTAGTAAAATGATGTGACTTTTGTCTATTGGAACTGTGGAGAACATTATCCTCGGTGTTTCTCATTCATAGACACAGAAGTGCTAATTAATGGGATAGTGGTGAGGTCTCTTTTTGGTTAGTGCTATATTGCTATGGCATTAGCATTTGGAGAGGATCCTTTCATTATTTGAGGATTTCTATAGTTTGAATTTTGTTTTTGGAATAATGAGGTGTATTAAGGTTTGAATTGATTGGTGGTGTGTTGAGGGCCATTGAGAATCTTCTCCCCTTTCTTTTTTGTCATGGTTCACTTGATTTATAGAATTTTGAGTAAAAGATCATGGATGTTGGATAGTTTTTAAGAGTTGCTATGTGATCTTTGCAAGGGTTGTCTTCTGAACTGTTGAAGTTCCTGTTTGATCTCTGTTTAGTTTTTGTGCCTGTGGCTGTGGGGAATATCTAGAGATGTAGTTTTTAAGTTTTGGATAATTGTTAGCTTCTGACTTTCATTTTCTTGTGGAAGGATTGGAAATATGGTGTTGGAATCATCTGGGGCATTTTTGGTTACCCTTCTCTTGCCTTTTTGTTTTAAAAAATAAATAAATTAAAACTGTGATATTAATGGTTTTCTTTTTTCAATAAATCCAGGTCTCCTTCTGTATCCAGGATCCGTGCCAAGATGCTGTATGCAACATCAAAGGATAGGTTCAGAAGGGAGCTGGAGGGCATCCATTATGAGATCCAGGCAACTGACCCAACTGAGATGGATCTTGAAGTCATCAGGGACCGTGCAAACTGAGCACAAAGGGCTCCCTTATTAGAGAAACACCCAGGGGTGACCTAAAGAAACGCATTTTCCTCTTTCAATTAGTTGCTGATTATGTGCACTATCTGTTACTGACACAAATTACATATAGTTTAACTATTAAATAATGACACCTGGGAAGGCTGATTAGGGGCTCGTGGCTATGATACCCGGTACAGGAGAATTTGGGCTCCCTTATTGCCATGATGCTTCTCAGGTGAAATTGTTATGTTGTGTATTGATAACATGACTAATGTTCTATAATGTGGATGTTGTATCAGTGGGTCTCTCTTGAGTTCATTTTATTTCTTTTTCTTGGAAAGTTATGGTTTTTAAAACAGACTATTTGGACCTAGGTGGTTTGCTTACTAACTTTGGATTTTATCACTGGGAATGTCTAGTTTCCAAAGTAAAATAGGTTATCTTATAACACTGTTGTAGGCAAATTCTGGTAATGCCTTTGATATTGGAGTTTTGGTTTGGAAAGAATTTGCTTTCTGTCGAGAAGTTTTGCCTTTTTTGTTAATTGTTCAATGCAGAAATTTCGATTAGTCAGCATAACTCAAATGATGAATTTGTCCAATGGATATCTGGAGATTAATTTTTTTGGAAATCAGGCACCTAAGTTATATGGTTGGTGTGTGGAACGAATACGAAATGGTGCCATGTGCTCCAGCTTGGATGTGCATTTTTATATGAACTTTAGTCTCTGTGTGTGCCTTATTATGCCCCCATATGGTGTTGTTTATGGGTGCTTTTAAGGTAGTTGGCTTGATGAGTTGGACTCGGCTAAGAGACTTGTGACTCGAAATAATGAATTGGGTAAGGAGGGACATGGGTCCGTGTTTAATGGTATGGGCATATGTACCGTCTTGTGGGTTTGGTATCTTTTGGTTCGTAAACCATATTTAGGTTTTCCTAGATGTTATTGCCTTATTGTTCCGATTCTTCATGGAGCCGAAGAGTTAAGGAGCAAGTAGTGGCAGCTTGCTTTAGATTCAATGCATCGAATTTAATTCCAATAATTTTTTTATACAAAAGTGATAGATGCTGGGCTAGATCTTTGCTGTCCTTGGGTTGCTAATTAAGTAACTGATTTTATAATGCTGAGATCAAAACTTTTATTTATTTTTTGGGTCATTCTTCTGACAAGCTGAAAACAACAGTAAACTGTAGCTAGCTGGTCCAAATCATTTGCTACTACCAGAAACATGGTAAAAAATGGATAGAGATCTCGTGTAATAGTTAATACATCGACGGCTGGATAACTTTTCAACTATTCTACGGGTAATAGTATGGGATGGCCAAGATTTTGTCTAGATGAAAAGTTGAAAAGACAACTTTCAATCTCGGTCGTTCACCTACTATTACCCAAAGATGGGTGAAAAGATTTCTAATAATATTTTGAAAAGTGATTGAAAGAATAAAGTTGAAGAGATTTTCTTAGTAATAATTTATTTACGGACACATCCAAATTCACTTATTTTCATAACTTGCAAAGTTGTTAGCTTGTGAGTAATAAACCATCATCATCATATGGTCTACCGTTGGTATTGCCTACTTTTTCTAAATGTTTCTACCAATCACAACCTACCATTTCAGCAAGTTATAGAAATGAGTGAATTTGGTGTGTAGATTTTTTTTTCGATTTTTCTTTGAGTAGTATTAGTGAAACAATATTTTTCACAATTGTTGACGTGATCTGCTCTGATTGGAGCAATGTCATTGTTGACATGACTTGTTATGATTGAAGTAATATCACTTTCATGAGATCCATCATTGACACTATTTACATTATGCACTAATCGCAATAGGTCATGTTGTTAGTAATTGTTAAATTTTTTTTACAAATGTTGTCTCTAGACTTGTTGAAAATATTTTGGTCATTTTTATATGAGTATTGCTACGGTTATAATATTTTTTATAATTGCTAATATGACTTGTGAGTGAAGCAACCATAGATATCATCTTTATTATGCAACAAACATAACACACCAAACACAAAAAGTCATTTCAATACTTGTAAAAATAGTTCTTAAAAATGTTGTGTCCGTAGACTTATAATTCTAATATATAAGTTTTTTTTTTTGGCCGACTATGAAGCTAAATTTTTAGATAAAGTAAAAATTTAGGATAGTAGCCTAGAAATCTATTAATATGTTTAGTGATGGGAAAATGATTTCGCAAAGGAATCTAGGAGTCAAAGTGACAATGAATGCTAAATACGCTAGTGCACTAATGTATGACTTGCTTTGAATTGGCGGATCACATACTAGTGTAATAGGGGCAAAAGTTTTTACACTCCTCAAAAAATTGGGATTGGGTTAATTTCTCCCAAAGCACACTGGAGTCGACATTATTGACACGCGGAAAAATAAATACAATATATGAGAAAGTTGGTCTAAAGTCTATGCATAAAAAAAATAAAAAATAAAAAGTTACAATTTTGTTTTTGAAATTATGTAGAGTTCAATTTCATTCATAAATTATTGATTGTATTAATTTACTCTTTGAAATTTTGAAAACAGTTTAATATTATATTGTCTTAACTTCCTCTTTAGAAATTAAGTAATTTTTACTAATACCAATAGTTTCAAGGTGTTATCAAAAAAAAAAAAAAAAAAAAAATACCAATAGTTTCAAGGAGGCATTATTTCTACAATTTGGACAAATGAATTTGATGAGAAAGTAACTTTATTCCTATCCATAGATAATAGTACACCATCATTATCAAAATCAGCCTTTGCCACGTGATATTTAAGTCTAGGATCCATACAACGCTCACTAAAAGACATTTTTTCGATTCACTTTGGTCAATGATAAACGTCACAAGGACACACTGTAAATTGTAATTTGTACACGGCTAATTTTTTTTTTTTTTGATTTTGGGTATTATTATTATTCGTATTGTGGATATCCTTGGTTAATGGGTATTTGGCATCTTTCAAATAATTGCTAAAAATAAAAGCGGGTGCAGTGTAATTGTGGAAACCCTTGTATGAGTTCTTAATAATATTACTTTTTATAGTATATATATCTAATCTTCTACTAGTTCTAATTGTTTACGGTTAGTTTTGTTTAAGATTAATTCAGGATTTTCCACTCACATGAAAGATCGAATCTTTTGCATAGAGAATTATAGATGAACAGCACAGTACTGGACGGTGGGCCATAGGTGCATGAACAGGTTTGCAGCAAAAAACCGTGTCTCTGTCTCATTTTGGATTATTTGCCTTTTTCCATTGTTGCAATTTTATGTGTTTTCTTGATAAAAAAGTTGCAACTTTTATTTTGATTACTGGGTTTTGGTGGTCTCTGAAAAGGGGCTCTAGATTTGTGTAGTGATGGAATTTGATTGATGGTACTTACCAAACAAAAGAACTTGATTGTCAATTGTAGGTGGGGGCTAGGAGGAAGAAGTCTTAGTTGGGGTCTCAATTTGTTCCAAGTAATTTTTACAACCATATGTTTGGTGTGGTGATCTAATATATGCTTATTTTAGTACTGTTTTAGATATTTCAAAATTATTTGGCAAAATTGAGTCTTGAATTTGTGGGGTTGTTGAATTGAAGTTGAACAGTGTCAAGTTGTTTGGATAGAATTTGTGAGAATTTTGTCGGTTTTCCTAGTCATGGAGTAAAGGTGAAGAGCAACTGGTTAAGTCACTATGAAATTTATAAGTTTGATTTGACCCTGAAGGATCAGAAGTGAATCATCCAAAATGGGTAGCGTTAAGACCATTGTTTGGTTTAGGAGGGACCTCAGAATTGAGGACAATCCTGCTTTAGCTGCAGCTGCTAAGAATGGTTCTGTCTTCCCTGTCTATATATGGTGCCCTAAAGAGGAAGGACAGTTTTATCCGGGTCGAGTTTCGAGGTGGTGGCTGAAGCAATCTCTTGCCCACTTGGAACATTCCCTGAAGTCCCTTGGGGCTCAACTTATGCTGATCAAGACTGAAAGTACTCTTGCCACTCTTGTTGAGTGCATCAATGCTGTTGGGGCAACAAAAGTAGTCTTCAACCATCTTTATGGTATGTTCTGGTTCCAAAGTAGCTTGATTTCACTGATTTACACTTTGATTTGATAGATAAATTTAATGAGGCTGAAGCTTATTAACTTTTGATATACTTTTTGGTGCCTTCATGAATGTTCTTTTATTCAATGGCAAACTCATTCCTGTACAGATTCTTTCAGATGATTATAGTGGTTGGTTTTAAGTTTATAGCTCTGACACATGATTATGACTTCTCTTGAAAATTGAAATTCTTACACTAATTATCACCTGTACGAAATATGGTTGTCAAGATGGATACAGAAACAAGTCTTTTAAGTTAAGAGGAAACAACTCATAAAACTCTAGTGGCCTCTTGTACATCTGAATAGCTGGAATTTCCTTTTTCTTTAGGACTGGAGTATTTGTGACATGTGAAAAAGGAAATTGAATATTGGAGTTTCTGAAATATATAATTACAAGTTTGTTCTTCAAATTTCAATTATGTTATTTAAACTTCAGAAATGAGAGAGAGAGAGAGAGAGAGAGAGAGAGAGAGAGAAATCTTATAAGTCGAGTAACTTTCAAAACAAATTTGAGTGGGTGTTAGGCAATGCATAGTTGAATATTAGAGACATAATTGTCATTGTGGGATGATGCTAACGCGTATAAAGTACTATTGCTTAGTTCCACCTTAGACAGGGCAAGATGCATTTTTTGTGTACAGCTGTGATGAGCACTGAAAGAGCTTCTGCATGATGTGAAGCATCTGCTGCTTCACACTAGACATGGTAGAAAATGCTATGAAGGAAACCTCTTGTACTGAAGTGACTCTCCAACTATGTGTTATGATGCTTCCTAAAATGGAATGCACAAACCTCATCCTACCATTTCCTCCCTATGAAGTAGAGGAATATTTGTTTGAGATATTATAGTCATGATTTCATGCCTTGCAGCCTGCGGAGCTCTATTTTCTAAATTTACCAGCTGTGTCAAATTTAATTGTTTTAAGTTGAATACTTCTTTTATCTTTTGTTTTTTGATATCTTAAAATATGAAATTCAAGCAGGTTCAAATGGGTTCCAAGATCTTGAAACTTCACACACCACATTGTATGTCATTTATCAATAGAACCTTAATTTTAGTTAGTTAAGGATATCTTCTATGTTGTGCTTGAGGGAATATCCTTTTCCTTCATGCTTTTGTACTGTCCTTTTGGACTTACTCCTATAGAGGGTCTTTGTTAAATCATTAACTGTTTTCTCTTTCTCTCTCACACATCCCAGATCCTGTTTCACTTCTTCGAGATCACAATGTCAAAGAAAAACTGGTGGAGCTAGGAATTTCTGTGGAAAGCTATAATGGTGATTTGTTGTACGAGCCGTGGGATGTATATGATGAGAGCGGACATGCTTTTACAACCTTTGAGGCATATTGGAATAAGTGCTGGAACTCTCAAATGGAACCTGTTTCACTTTCTCCTCCATGGAAATTAGTGCCAGCTGCAGGTACATTTTAATATTTTTTTTAAAGGTTGGTTCTTCCATCATGGCACAATTAACTATTAACTTTGAGGTTAAAATATATAATATGTTCTTGGTGATTTAAGAACTAACAAATTAGGGATACTGCTGTTTTGACACTTTCTACTGGCAACAGAATGGTCATGATATTCAGCTCAGATTTTAACCTCTCAACATATTATGTTTGTGTGTCAATGTTTACAAAAGAAAGAAAGAAGAGTGAAAATGAGTAGCTGAGATGTGCTTATTCTGTATCAATGGCAGGAACTGTTAAGAATTGTTCCATTGAGGAATTGGGTCTTGAAGATGAATCAGAAAAATCTAGCAACGCATTATTAGGAAGAGCATGGTTTCCAGGTTGGAGCAATGCTGATAAGGTTCTAACTGAATTTGTAGAGCAGCATCTGATGGACTATTCAAAGAATAGGCTAAAGGTTGAGGGGACCTCCACATCACTTTTGTCCCCATATCTTCATCATGGAGAACTAAGTGTGCGGAAAGTTTTCCAGCATGCACGAATGAAACAGATATTGTGGGCAAAAGAAGGAAACTCTCTCGGGGAAGAGAGTGTATCTCTTTTCCTCAGGGCCATTGGGCTTAGAGAATACTCCCGCTATCTTTGTTTCAATTTCCCCTTCACTCATGAGAGATCATTACTGAGCAACTTGAAATTTTTTCCTTGGAATGTCGACCAGGCCAATTTTAAGGCTTGGAGACAGGGTCGGACTGGCTATCCATTAGTTGATGCAGGAATGAGAGAACTTTGGGCAACTGGGTGGATACACAATCGAATAAGAGTGATTGTTTCAAGTTTTGCAGTAAAAGTTTTACTTCTTCCTTGGAGATGGGGGATGAAGTATTTCTGGGACACTCTTTTGGATGCAGACTTAGAAAGTGACATCCTTGGTTGGCAGTATATCTCAGGGAGCTTGCCAGATGGTCATGACCTTCAGCGACTGGACAGCCCAGAGGTATGTTGGGCTTTGTTCATAAAAGCATTTGCAATTGAGTTTATAACAAACTATTGCACTAAATATCAGGACTCAATAAAGTTTTAAAATTTTAATATCCATTATGTGGCTATATATTATAATTTTGTGGCAAAATGTGATGTGGTCTCTTTCATTTGAGTTCTGTTGTGTGTGCGTGCATCTATCTAAATTATAAATTTTCCTGAACTTCGATTTTTAAATTCCGTCTGGGTTCTTTATCCAAAAAAAAAAAAAAGGGTTTGCCTTCACCATGTTTTAGCTTACTTTCAATTCTCCACAGATTGTCCAAATGCCCCCATAAGAATAGAACAACAAGCCATCAGAAGTGTACTGGAGTGAGCATAAAAGTCGTTGAATATGACTCTTTGTTCTTAAAAATCCAGGAAGTCTCCTTTGCACACTTTGAGATAGGCTAGTTAAAAGAACTCTTTGAAGAAGGTTGAATGTGTTCAACTCCTTTAGTTCTTTGATTTATCTTAATGAGCAGAATCTAGTTATTTTCGTGTGGACTGAGCTATAAACTTTGATTATGCTGACTGAATTAAAGATTTCTAGCAGTCGTGGCCTGTTTGAACCTCATTTTTTCCTCTATATTCTGATTTTTGGAGTCAGATTCAAGGCTCCAAATTCGATCCGGAGGGCGAATATGTGAGGCATTGGCTGCCTGAGCTAGCACGGATGCCAACTGACTGGATTCATCACCCTTGGGATGCACCCATTACTGTGCTCAAAGCCTCAGGAGTAGAGTTGGGATTAAACTATCCAAAACCTATAATTGAGATAGATTTGGCCAGAGAACATTTGATTGAAGCTATATTCAAGATGTGGGAAATGGAAGCAGCTGGTAGGGCTGCAAACTCCGATGTCACAAATGAGGAAGTTGTTGACAATTCTGGTGTTACTGAAAATTTGTCCATTCCAAAAGTTGTTGAAAATTCTGGTGGTACTGTAAATTTGTCCATTCCAAAGGTTCTCTTAAAGGAAAATATTCCTTGTCCTACTATTTCATCAAATGATCAAAAGGTGCCCACAATTCAAAATTCCAAGAATTATCCATTCTATAGGAAGAGATCTAACTTAATGGAAGTGGAAAAGCCACTCCCAGATAATTTGCATAAGCTTAACAATGGAGCTGGGACGTCGAGAACAGATGAAGACTTATGCTCTACGGCTGAATCTTCATCCAATAAGAAGCAAACCACCAGCAGAAACTCTTTTTCTGTTCCTCAGTTGTGTTTTTCATCAGAAGGCAAGTTTTTTCCAGAGTATGAATCTTCTGACTTGAAGCAGCCAGGGCAAGAACAGATTAGCATGGAGCAGAGTTCATGCAAAGATGGTAAGTAATATCAGCTATTCAAAATCGCATTTTACATTTACTCAAATCTGCATCATTTTGAATCTGTTTAGCTGCTGCTTTTGGTTTCCTGCCAAATATTTGTAATTGAACTTTATTAGAAAGCTTTGAAGCCTTACGGTAGGTATGGTCATCCAAATAGATATAACATGGATTTTATTGTGTGAATGGGCTGTTCTTAATAAAACATACCTAAAAATAAATATTAATTAATTATTTAATTGTGTATCCCCGTCGTGTTGTGTCATAGGTTTTCTAGAAATTTCGTTTCGTTGTGTCCAATGTCATATCAGTGTCTATGCTTCCTAGGTCATTTGGCTTATCAACATTCCACCAATTCTTGCACCAACAAGGAGATCACCGATCAAAATTTATGCATCTCTTCCACAGTTCCACCATAGCAACAATAAAGAATGCCCAACAAATTGTATAGCCCAACCACCATTCGATATTTTGACCTTAGCAGAATCTTAGGAACCCTAAACTTGCGAAATCATCCTCCAGTTGCCAAAACTCCCAGTACCAATTGAGCTATCTTAATCGAGTCTGCGACTCAGCCTACTCCAACCTGTCAAAGCCCATCTCATCGATTTCCAGACAGCCAAGGAGAAGCAACTGAAAAATAAATTTGGGATCGTCAATGCCTATGCGGTCTATGGACGAAAAATGGTTGACAAAGAAAACACGACGTGTTCCTGGATATCTTACTAGGGCTAAGAAACCTAAGATGTAATCACCTTACCCACGGGGGATTTTGGAGTGGGTCACTCGCTCAACATCATTGTGGGAATGTTAACCGTTTTTTTCTACACTTTTAAAAGATTTTTCTAGTTTTCCACTCACCCCATGGCCTCACACATGCCAGCAATGTGCAGGCCCATGCACCACATATGCTAACATCATGCAGGCCCACACACCACATCACATCTCTCCACCTAACCATACTTATGCCCCTCACAAGGGTAGACATGCTCCTTGAACCACATGTCAGAACAACCATTGACAATGTTGTCCATAGCCGATGCAGTTACTACCGGTGTCGGTGCGCCGATGCATTTTTTCACCCACGATCCTTTCATCTGCCAACGCATTTTTCAGAAATTGGTGTTAACCATCATCACCTTCCGTTGCCAACTGCTCCCGTTTTTTGTCCTGCACGTTTCATTGAGCTCAGTCCTTTGCACATTCAATTTGTTCTAACTTGGTCACACTTTTTACATTCAAGATCTTACATTCCAAACTCCAGGTGTTCTACCTTATGTTTAAGGGGGATTTTTAAAGATATGATCGCCCAAACTTATTATAGGCCTCTATACTTGTAGAGCAAGTAATCTTAATTCTACTTATAGTGCAAGTACTACAACCTTAGAATTAGTTTAGGATTATTTACTACATATACCATAAATTGAGCTCATTGTAATACATGGTTGAATATTCAATTATTTAAACAGTCAGAAATAGATAGAGCATAAACATTAAGATATATTAGTGTTTGACAATGATTTTGATGAGGATGATTTAATTCAGTAAAACCTTTTCTGCTTCAATCTATCAAAGGGATTTCCGAGTTAAAGCATAGGGTTTGGAATTTTGCTTGTGTCATTAACTCTTGTTTATACTTAGAAGGGCCTTGGCCCTTTAACCCAGGTCAAATTGCTAATTTGGCCTTGAACAACATGTCTCCTAATATAGTAATACTTCATAGAAAAAAAATGGCTTGGAACATGAAATTAGCATTTTCACCTTAAAGAGGATTTAGACATGGAGTAGTCCCGGCCCTAGCAACGAAAAAGAGTACTTCTGTTAATTTAGTTGGGGATTGGACTTAAATCAATTGGAACAATTGGAATTCCAGTCTCGGGAATCTCTATTTTTCCTTTTTTGTTAAGTGAATTAAGTTGATTTTTGCTGCCTGGAGTTTATTCTTTGGCTTCTAATACAATATTTAAATGTTATATCAAATTTTTGCAGGAACAATTGGAAATTAATGGCAGCCAACCATAATGTTGGCCAAGAAAGAGGATCATTTAGTACGTGATGCTACACTTTGGGATAATTATGTTCTTTGTCTGACTATGTTCTTTGATGTGTATATTCTGATTGTCAAATAATGTATGCTTCGTTTCCCTCGGTGGCACTGTGGATGAGTTTGAATCTGATAGCAAAGAATAGGCCTGATACATTTTGCCAACTTTTTTGGTACACAGATGAGCATTTTTTTCATGCTTTAGCAAAATAATAAATAAATAAATGGTTAAATATACTGTTAGTCCCTAATGTTTATCTAAGTTGTATGTTTAGTCCCTAATGTTTAAAACGTGCAGAAATGGTTCCTAACCTTTCAAAATCGTGCATCATTGGTTCTTTCGTTAGTCTCCATTAGTTTTATATACTAGTCGTAAATCTGTGCGATGCACAGGAAAATTATTGAAAATAAAATCTAAATTAATTTTGATTCATTTTACTTCTTATGTTGAATATGTATTTTTTTTTTTTTTTTGTAGTTCAAAATGTTGTAGGCAAGATTGATAAAGAGACTTTACAGATCGGATTTAGGATAGATCATACTTTTTAGTTAAAAAAATAACTAAGAAAGTATATTTACCATAGGATAATTAAAATTTAATATAATGTAATTTTTCTTTTGGCATAAGTTGAATATAGTCCAATTTTTATAAAACACGATTCATGTTTATATTTACCATATGGATCATGTTTCCATCCAAAAATAAAATAAATGATACTTAAAATAAGAAGAAGGACAAATAAATACATAGGCACATGATTATATGATCAAACCTAAATAATTTTCATAACTCATTTCAAGCTCACATGGTTTCATTATAACAAATCCATCCATCTTTCTTCCATTGCCAACAACAAAATTAAATGAAATACATAAGAAAAAAAAAAAAAAATCTTGATGAAAATTGATAATTATGATTATTATTAAAAGATATTTATATTGTGTTTATATATGGAATATATTTTAGTATTAGATATTAATTATGATTGTGTTTTATATATGGAATAATATATTCTTATATTAAAGAAAATATGATGTGTCAAGATTCTAATGGAAAGTTTAATAATAGAATAAAATTTAAATTCAATTAGAAAATATATATTAAAATAATGAGGTGTAAAATTGTGAGATTTCAAAAGCTTATGTGGCGCAATATGATGAGGTCAACCAAAAGTCAAAAAGCTTCAGTTTTACATTATAGTATAGATATGTGGCTAACGGATTGATGATATGTCAATTCTTAATTGAGGTGGATTTTTTTTTTTTTTTTTTTTTTTTTTTTTTTTTTTTTTTTTTTTTTTTTTTTTACAACTAGGATATGACACATACCCATTTAAAATCAACCTAGCTTAGAAAATCAATCCAACCCAAATTGATATAAACCCAATTTTAATTAAAACCGAATTTAAATCAATCCTAAAATTAAATCCAATCTCTTTTTTCCCTCTTCATCGCTGTAGCCTCTACGCTAATAGAACCATCATCACTCATGCTACAAGACCAAGATATGCAAGATGGTTCTTTCTGGTGACACATGTCCCTATGGCCACAAGTGCCACTTTAGCCATTCTCTCACCGAGCAAGGGAGGCTCTTGCTGGCCCCATGTTGATTCATCTATACATGAAATAACGGTACTACTAGTTGAAGTTGCGTTGCACTACTACGTTGTTTTGAGTTTTTACATAAATTCTCATCTTAGGCTCCGTTTGTTTCGATGGAAAACGTTTTTTGGAAAATGACTTGTTTTCCATAAAACATTTGTTGGAAAACTGTGTAGTTTTTCCTTGTTTGTTTGCATCCTAAAAATAAACTAGAAAACATTTTTCAGTGTTTGGTACACACAAAAAATAGTAATATTGCCAAGAATTCCAAATAGATATATAATCTAAACTTTCACACCCAAAAGAAATTGCACTCAATTATGGACCAAAAATCAGGAAAAAAAGCAATGTTGATTATAAAGTTACTCTCATGAAGTAATACTTGTGAGATATTTTATTGAACAAAGCATACTTAAATGAGTCCTAGAGCTTGAAAGGTTACTCTCAAGAAATGCTTAATACTTTATAATATAAAGTCACAGTGGGAATACATTTGTATTACACTCATGAATATAAAGTATTACTCAAATGGAGACTTGGAAAGAGCCCCGTGCTTGTGAGACATTTCTAAACAACATATCATGAAAAAATTGCACCCATCCTAATGGGACATTTTATCGAATATCTTACAGGCTTTACATCCCACCATAACTACCTTCACCCACCACCTACCACCTTGTCCCGATGCATAAACACCACCCTCATCACAACTCAAACTCGAATGAACCTACAAAATCAAACCAAAAGCCCCATATCTGATTAGTTCCCTCTCACATTATTCACCAAAAGAAGAGCTACATCTCTCACAGGCTCCATGCTTTGCTTGGCTATCATGACAAACACTCCAACAATGAAGGGAAACCAAAGCAAGGCCATAGTACTGTACAAAGATAACATTAATGTCATGGCCCACAAGTCACTCATTGACCCAACTCATACAGGGATGTTGAAGATCCTAGAGGTTTTGTGATAAACATGGTGAAGAACTCAAAGAACGAGAATAAAGGTTGAGGGAGTTTTCATCGGTGATAGGAGACAATAGTTTATGGCGGTGAGATCGCAGCGGATGGAGTTGCATTGCTGCAGGGTGGTTGGCCATGGACTAGAGAGAGAGAAGGAAAGAAGAGAGAGACCTATCGACGGAATAGAGAGCTAAGGCCGAGAGATAGCTTGTTTTACGGAAAATAAGACTGTAAAACAAGCTAAAGAAAACTAGGCAAATTTTTATAATGGTTTTCCGTTGACCAATTTAAGTTTTCCGTTGATTGCATTTTCCAATCCTACCAAACACGAGAAAACTTGGAAAATATTCTTCAGAAAACGTTTTACACCCAAACAAAAGGAGCCTTAATATATTAGTAACAATGATAATATAAAATAAGAACACAATTGGAAAATGAGAAGGGAGTAAATTTTTTTATTTTTTATTTTTGATAATCAATGAGAAAAGGGAATAAAAGACAATATTAATGAAGAAGAATATATATGTTAGTTAGTATAATGGGAATGTTGGTAGCGTGATTTTCTTGAAAAAAAAAAAAAGTGTGTGGGTCGGGGCATAAAGAAATAGTATTTTGTTACATTCACAGAGGTGTATAGGTGCCCGTAGAAATCTATTGAATTTTGGGATGGTGCAATAATTGCAGTTACATTATTATGGTACAGTGCAGCTGAAGGTTACTGCAACAGTTGAGACAAGATAGAGGAATAAGAGGATGCACGGTGATGGTGGTTCTGTTACTGTGCGAGAGAGATGAGAGCGATAAAGAGGGAGAAAAGTGATTGGGTTTAATTTTAGGGTTGATTTAAATTTAGGTTTAATCAGAATTGGGTTTATTTCAATTCGGGTTGGATTCATTTTCTAGGTTAGGTTGATTTTAAATGAGCATGCGATGTCATATTCTAGTTGTAAATGAAAAAAAAAAAAAATTACACCTCAATTAAAAATTAACCACGTTATTGATCTGTTAGTCACATATACAAAACGTTAACGGAGACTAATGGGATAACCAATGGTGCATGATTTTGAAATGCTAAGGACCAAACTTGCAACTTGGGTAAACGCTAGGGACCAACAATGTATTTAACCCATAAATAAAATATAAAGAAGATGAGCATTTTCATGTTTGCTTTGATACATTTACGTAGCGTGCTTTGTATTTTGTAGGCTAAAATATACTTTATACCCTTTAACTTTGATTGATTGTCATTTTAGTCTATTAAATTTGGAAATTGTCAATTTAGTCCAGTATCTTTTATCAATTATCATTAGATAAATTATACTGACACCCCGATATTTGATGAAACTATATTCGGTATATCCTATTTTCAACAAGTGACATTCCGCTCTAAAATTTTCCAAAATAATTGACATTTTGCTCCAAAATAATTAACACTTAGTGCTACAACTTTAAGATTGCAAACCCAAGTGCAGGTTGTCGCGAAATAATAATTTCTTGGAAGTCCGAGTGTTGAACCACAGGGATTGGTGGGACAAAGAATACTTATAAAATAAAATAAGAAAAGATCAATAATAGTTGAGATGGTTGAGTGATTTTTGTAGAACACAATAGAAAGTGTAAAAGAAATAATATTTATGAGAAATACTAAGGCATTGGGGATCCACTTTTAACAAAACTATAACACTTATTCTCCAACCTATTTTTATAACTCAATTGAGAGTCAACTAAATAGTGTTCTCAACCGGAAAATAGAGCAATGATTATATCAAAATATATGACCAAAAGATTAATCTTTTAATTGATTGACTCCAATTTGAAAGACTGGCTATTTGATTCGCAGGGAATTCCAAGCATTAATTGTACCCATGGTTAACAATGAATCAAGGAATTTTACAGAATAAAAACCTTTTAAGATTAAATGAAACAATCAATTAGAAAAGATTATATATTAAAAAACCATAGAAGATTGAAGAATAAATACTACAATTTCATTCAAAGTTTCACCCCTAGCCTTAGCTAGGGTGATTAGCTGCTCATAATGTAGCACGAATAATTCAAATTAAATAAGCTAATCATCCTCTAAAACAAACTAAAATAAGAAATAAAGAAGAAAACTGAGAATAGAAGAAGAAACCGCCTCCCAAATGCTGCCAAAGAGAGAAACCCAGCCTTGCTACTGTAGTTGTCCAAGAGTAAGAAAAAAATCTTCTCTCTTGTAGCTCCAGTTCGGACTAGCCAGAAAAAACTAGCCCAAAGACTTCCTCTTTTCTCACTATGTTGCTGCCTCTCCTCCCTTTTTCTTTGTTGTAGCTGCTCTCTTCATCAAAAATAAAAGAAGCTTCCCCCAGTCTTGCGGCTGGCTCCTTATACATATAGGTTATCGAAATAACCTATTTCTCTTTCTTTCTTTGGCCCACGTTTTCTCCTATTGCCGCCTTAACTTGTATGGGCTATCACCTAGCCTTTTATTTTCTTATTTTTTTTAGTCTCTTTTCGGCCCACGTGCAAACTCATATTTGCCTCTCTTTTTTTCTTCAAGCACGGCAGACCACCTTTCAATTTGATTAACCATCTCAATTATAACAATACTTCCTATATTACCCTATTATTACCAAAGGCAATGATAACAAGGGAACACTTAAAGTCAATTTCTTGTTCCTCTTTCTTTTTCCACACTAGCCCCATCTGCTTTTCTCTTTATGTGCACAACACATTGAGTTTCTCCTTTGCTTGGTGGTTCCTAGTTTGACAAAATGAGCATTTCTCTTTAATTGCTCTGAAGGTGCCTTTAAATTATGACGCTGTTTTTTAGCAAAACAAAGTTGGAATAGCTGCAATATTTCAAGACAAACAGAGTTTAAAATCTGCATCAATCAATTAAATATAAATGAGGCATGAAGAATTTTTATTGAAATAATACATGTAAAGTAATATTTTTCATGCTATGCAATGATGTGAAAGAATTGTCATAATTTAAATGTAATTGACAAGTAAATGCAAGAAAATTCCATTAAAGCCATATAAAAATAAGGTTAATGAGTTATTATTCATGACTCATCACTCAGTTTCAAAATAATTCACACTCCACTCCAAATGAGAGTTTCCTGAGCCTTAGTCACTAAAGATTACTTTCTAGTCTTAACACAAGATCCTGATTATATAGATAGAGATTAGTATTTTCATCATTGGAATCGGGGACTCAAGTTGTAGGGGTATAAAATGCGGGGTCTACACTCATCTCAACCACCTCAATGGCCATGGCCTTAGTTGCTTCATCTCGGTCCCAATGTTTTCAACCTCATCTAGACTTTAGAATAGAAGAAAACCCAAATCTTTACATGACCATAAAGTCTAGTTGGTCTTCAGGACTCAAAGACTTGAACTACCTTATGTGTTGTAGATTCATCCATTTTGGTCATGGCTGTTAGCTTAGTGACGAAAATTGTTTATGTGTCATTAAATTATAATAAAAAAATTATTTAAATAACATTAAAATGCCTCGTTACCACTTAAAAAAAAAAAGCCACTTCAACATTAAAAATATTTTTCTTCTAATTTTACCATTTTTTTTATTACTTTTATTTTCTCTCTAATCATCTCTCTCTCTCTCTCTCTCTCTCTGAAAATCCAAAAACCGAGCACTACCATTCTTATTAAAAAAAAAAAGAAGAAGCCATATTCATTACGCACATTGGATAATGTGAACTGATAGAGTATGAAGAAAGTACTGTTCAAACCTATCAGAAGGGATCAAGTAGCTGCTAAATCACAAATATTGTACTTAATAGAGGATTGTGTTGTTCTTAGGGTATTCCTTTGTCTCTAGCAAGGTTGCTTAACTACAACTATATTTGTTGTTTGTAGTTGTAAATGTACGTGTTGATTCATGGCTTAAGCCTTTGACCTGAGGGTCCTGTAATTGTTGTAATTGTGTTTATGGTGTGTTCTAATTAAAATTTTCCTGCTTGCTTATTAAAAAAAAAATTATAGTAAAACTTACCTCAATTCCACTTTCAAAGAATCTACTCCATTTGCTAAAAATTCAAGCATTTCCAATTTATTCATTTTGTTGAATCACTCATTTCCATCTTGTTGCTGAATCAAGCATATCCATTATTTCCATAAGTAAAATTCCTATTAATGCAACTATTCCAAACCCATTTTCACAAAATCTTTGCAAACCAAATCAAACCAAACCAAACCATGGAAACCCTAATTTCACAAAATTTTCAGCCACAAAACCACTTAAATTTCCACCACAAATTTAAACACATCTACATGCAATACCCACAAAATCCAATGCCTCCACAAATAAAAAACTCAATTTTTTTTTTCTTTCAAAAATCCACAGACCACAACAATCAAGCCCATGTACCACCGTCTCCAAAATGTAAAAATCAACTCCGAACCACTATTTCCCTCATTTTTTCAAGAACTAAACATAACCAAAAGAAAAAGGTAAGGAATCAAAGAAATATATAGGTGACCTTGAAATTGAGGTCGGCAAGCTTTAAATCATGCATGTTGATTTGTTTTTTTATAAGAACTAGGCAAACTATGGAGAGAGAGAGAGAGAGAGACAGAGACAGAGACAGAGACAGAGAACTATTGATACTTTTTTTAATAATTTTTTTTAGTAATTTAATACAGTGTAGCATTCTGTTAACCACATAAGCATGCTATTAGTTACATCATCAATTTCATAAGTGAGATGATGACAAGGACCAAAATGGAATCGGGTTGAAAATTCAAGGACCAAAATGAAACTTTTGAAAATATAAGGACCAAAAAGAAAACAACCCTTAAAACCAAAAATATATTTTTGCCAATTTTTTCAAACACCTTATTGGTAATCAAACTTATTATGATGGATTTTAAATTATGTTAGACTTTAGTAAAAAAAATTTAGACACCTATTCAAATTTTTAGGATGGTTTTACAATCAAACCAATGAATGAGAATAGTTATTTCAATATAGCATCTTTTATTCCTAATAATACATATTTCATATTCCTAACAAGAGCATATGAGTTGCAATTGCTAAATATGCAATCCCTACAATGTGTAAAAGGTGCCCACTAAAAAAAAGACACATCAATTAAAAACTCCAATTAGACAATTTAAAGCCATCTCAGCAACTAGGGTCACATAACACCATCTCACATTTTTTCAGTAACCAAACAATCCCAATTCTCTCACATCTCCGATCAATGCCACATCCATGGTTTCATAATCTGCTCAATTGCCCTCACACCTCCACCGGATTTAGCACCAGCAAGGTTACCGTCGAAAATCCATAATCTCCACGCCTCCTCAGTTTTCCCAATACGCAAAACACCATCTTTGTCGCTTCTTCAATGGCACAAAAAATCAAATCTTGGTTATCCTTTTGTCCATCTCTAAAGGCCAACAAATCCATTGCTTGGTCTTGAAACAATGGATTGAACAATTTGATTAATAATAATATATATGCGAAATGGGTCATTGTTTGATTCTTGTCCTAAGTTGGATCCTTTGTCTTATAGTACTATGGTTGCTGGGTATGTGAAATCGGGCAACTGGAATGCGCACCAATTGTTTGAGATAATGGCCATTAAAGTTGTGTCTCCTACGTCACTACTACGATAATGGATCTGGCCAAAATGTTTGTTGGTCTAGGGCGTTGAATCTGGTGGAGGCAGGGGCGACTGAGTAGTAACTAGTGAGGGAAATTGTTTCGTTACAGAGATAAGGTAGGACATATTTGGTGTTATATGAGTTTTAATTGCTGAGTTGGTTTTAAATTCTCAATTTGTCATTTTTAATTGATGTGTCTTTTTTTATTGTCACATTTTACACATTGTAGGAATTACATATTTAGCAATTGCAGCTAATATGGTCTCATTCCTAACCTAATTTGCATTCAATATTCCAAATGTGTCATAACTCATAACTAAATTAGCTTTACAATCTTAAAATACTGTTCTAGATTTCCTTCTTAGTATATATGTATTACTTAAATCTTTTTTTTTTTATTAGAATGAATTTCTTAAATCAAGTGTTGCACGGTTGCACCTATCAGTTGAGAAATATGCCATTTATGAAGTATACCAAATTTATGTTTAGTTTAATAGAAATGGTGCATTAAATAATTTTGAATGCAAAATATCACCAACTTCTTCACATGTTTTACACTTCTACACTTCCATTTGACTGATGGGAAAAACAAACAAAATAAATTTATTATTATAACGTTGTCATATTATAAATTTTAAATAAATAAGAAAATACAAAAAGGAAATAAATAATATTAATTAAAATAAAATAATAAAGAAATCGGGTGCTCTTTATTTAGTCTACAAAATATAGTGATAACACAAGATATATTATTAGGGAAAATTTGGTATACTACAATAATTTGAGCAAATTTTAGACAACAATGTTACCGTGACAATAACTTATTAAGTGATTAATGTAACACTATTCTAATGAGATTATTATTAATATATAAAATTTATTAGTTTTAACATATTGAATCATAGTAGATATTTTAAAATTTTATACTATTTTAAGATATTAATGGTAATCTCATTAAAATGATGTTACATTAATAATGAGATTACATTAATCACAATATATTTTACTAGCACAAAGAAGAGTCGGCAAAATCCGGCCTTATCTAATTCATAGCCTCATAGGAGTAAAAAAAGTAGGAATAGAATAGGTGGAGCAAACTGTAGGGGCCAGGAAGAGGTTATTACTATTTATCAATTGTTACCCATCATGAAAGCACGAAAACAATAAAATATAAAATAATAGTCCAATAAAGTTCGTAACTGATATGATATCTTTTATCTCAAAAAAAAAAACTGATATCATATCATATCACTATATCAGTTGCGTGTATGGTAATTACCAACAAAAGTTTGGGCAAACACAAAAACAAAGCCATCCCGGACCCGTACGATACTTTAAAGCTAAATGTACGGAAGCCACTCCTATTGTCCTATAAGAAAACAAAAAAGGGTAGTATCGTAATTAAGTCAAACTCCCTATCTGTCTCCAACAGCGTCTACCGCCTTTGGATTTGACCACGTGGCTAACAACCATTAGCCCTTCGTATAAGTTAGGAATATTCCCTTGAAACATTCCGAAACCATTCTTCACTTTTCTTAAAACCCCTTACCCAACTTTTACTCTCCGTGAATTACAAAAAAAAAAAAAAACAGAGAGAGGGAGAGAGGGAAAAGTAATGAGCGAAGAACTGAATAGAGAATACCAGGTGAGCGAAGAGATCGGGCGGGGACGATTCGGCGTCGTTTACCGCTGCTTCTCACACGTAAGCGGCGGTTGGCACGCCGTGAAGTCGATTGAGAAGAGACTCATCGCTGATGACTCACTTGACGCTCAATGCCTGTTAACAGAGCCCAAGATTCTCCAACTGCTATCCTCGCATCCAAACATAATTAAACTCTACGATCTCTACGAAGACGATACGCATCTTCACATGGTTCTCGATCTTTGCTCCTCTGCCGATCTTCACCACCGAGTCGTTACTCGCCTACTCATCCCAGAACCCGAGGCTGCCTCCGTTATGGTCCAGCTCTTTCAAGCCCTGCTCCACTGCCACACCCACGGCGTTGCTCATCGCGATATCAAGCCCGAAAACATTCTCTTCGACGATCGCAACCGCCTCAAGCTCGCTGATTTCGGATCAGCCGAGTTTTTCAAGGACGAACAGCTCATGACAAGGTGTCGTCGGCACTCCCTACTACGTTGCGCCGGAGGTTTTAGCCGGGAGAGACTATTCCGAGAAGATCGATGTCTGGAGTGCCGGTGTCGTTTTGTACATTATGCTCGCTGGCTTCCCGCCGTTTTACGGAGACTCAGCGGTCGAGATCTTCGACGCCGTGCTCAGGGCTAATCTCAGATTTCCGGCTAGGGCTTTCCAGTCGGTTTCTCCGGCCGTCAAGGATTTGCTCCGACGGATGCTTTGCAAGGATGTTTCTAGAAGATTCTCGGCAGACCAAGTTCTGAGTAAGTCCCTCTCATTGCATTTTTTGTATTTCGTAATTTTCTTTTCTGGGCAGCCAAACAGGCTATTTGTTTGTCACTTTTATTTATAATTACAGTCATTAAATTATCATAAAAAGAATTTCAATTAATAATAATTATTAATTAAGAAATAATTATTGATAAGTAGTTGTTTTTATTTGATACAGGACACCCATGGATAACAAGTGGAGGAAGTGCGAGAACAGTGACTGATCTAACATGAAAGAAGAACTTTATTATAAGCGAAGCATATTATATAGAGAGAGAAATATAATCCAAAGTTTTGTAAAGGTGTGCGACTTTGCGTTAATGTGCATGCGATAAAAGGTCTTGTAGATATTTTTTTAATATGTAATATAGTCAAACGAAGTGAGTGAGAGTTTGGAGTCTGGAGTGTTTTTGATCAGCTCCATCCCCTTTCTAGTTGTTTTTTGGGTAGTGAAGATCGAAGGGGATTATGTGTCTATTAGATATGGTTATGATGTTATAATATGTGATGAAAAGTTTCGGAGTTTCCTATAATCGTTTTTGTTGTTGATTAGGTACTGAGAATCTTAGTTTATCCTTTATTAATGGATATTTCATGAAAATCCTACGTGTTTATCCGAATTTGGTGATTCTGGATATCAAATAATCTTTGTTTTTTCCTTGTGGGAATTATGGCCCTGCCGTACTTTTTTTCTTTTGAGCACATGGCCGCCACAACCGTACTTATAATTTATCTGGATGAAACAAAAAAGAAATGGATGATCACCGGAATTGTGTTTGTTATTAAAATTCAAATGAAGGGGCTCCCACATGGGCTCCACTCCAAGTCTCGCATGTGAAATTCTAAACACAGGACTGCCACTCATCACGGAGCTCCAGTATACGTGGAATCTCACAGTTGATAATTTGATCCTAGATAAAAGACAAAGTTCTTGTTGGTTAGGACAGAGTTGGGCTACCAGCTTGTTACAAAATTCTTTCAGCTGAAATTACCAAACACTAAAGAGTTTTTTGGGTTCTTAAAGGTGAAAACTATTTTAAGGTTAAACTTGAAATTTGATGCTTTTAAGAAAGAGATTTACAATCCATTATAATAATGCTCTATAAAATCCGTAACTTTAAAGAACTTTTCAGTCAAAACTTTAAATTGCAAAATTAAGTTCTGTTACTATAGCTCTACAATTAAGGCTTACTTCCGATAGTAATGCCAAACGGGCATTGAATCTATTTGTCAACTTTGATGGGGCCTTCAAAGCTCTTTTTCTGCATTACTAGACAAGACCTAAATCTATATAGAATGCATATTTCCAAAACTTCTCATGATTTGTTAAGATGATAAATTGTGATTGGTCAATAAAAAAAAAACAGTGATAGTGATGAATCTATGTTCTCACCATTCATAATTTATTATCTCAATAAGTTGTAAAATAAATTATGAAATATGTTTTGTTCTTAGAGCAACTCCAGCAGTCATTTAAATTCACTTTCTATCTCCACAAATAGACAATAAAATAGAGATAATTGCTCAAGCAATCCTCTAAACTACTCTTTAAATTCCAATTTCGAATACAAAGTGTACAGTAGATTTTCATTTTTGAAAAGCTACTGTACACTTTGTATCCATTAAAAAAACAATTTCTTTCCGTTGCCCATACCCGAGTATATAACTTTTATTTTTTTCCTTTCTTCTCATTTGCAACGATTTTTTCTCTCTCTTCCTTCTCTTTTCCTCTCCGTGCTCTCCACTCTCCACTCTCTTCTCTCTATGCTCTCTCTTCTCTTTGGGTTTTTTGTTGAAGCACGAAACGGGCTTGGGCTTGCCGGTTGGAAACGTGGTGGTTAGGTCTGCGCTATCGAGATCGGCCTGGGGTGGTGGGTTTGCGCTGCCAAGATCGGCCTGGGGTGGTGGGTTTGCGCTGCCAAGATCGGCTTGGGGTGGTGGGTTTGCGCTGGTGGGTTTGCGTTGGGTTTGGGTCTTTGCCAAGGCTCACCAACTCAAGGACTTGTTCATGGAGCCATGGGTGGAGGCACATGTGTAGGCGGAGGTGAGATCTGGGTTTGTTCATCGAGATCTGGGTTTTTTTTCTTTTTAATTCTTTAGTTTTGAAACTTTGGAATTTGACTCTGTTTGGTTGCTGAGAAATTGATTTTGTGGTGGTTTTTGTTGGTTTTGTGGTGGTTGACAGTTAATTCACGATGGTGGTCGCGGTGGGTTTTGGTTGCTCTGGGTTAATTCACGGTGGTGATGGTGGTGGCGGCGGTGGGTGGGAAGGATTTAGATTATAGCTGTTGGTTATACAGGTAATTGTTGGCAGTAAATAATAATAAAGAATGAATAAAAAATATAATATTTAAATAGGATAAAAGGATAAAAGGATAAAAAAAGTATATTTATATAGAATAGAGAGTGAATAGAGAGTGCTGCTGGAGAGTTTGTCTGAAAAAATAAATAGAAAGTTGTTGAATAGTGTACATATAGAGATAAAATAGAGATCACTGCTAGAGTTGCTCTTAGTATTGTTCATGCACAAAAATTGTTGTTTATTTATTTATTTTTTTCTTTTTCTTTTTTAAAAACTATTAAAATTATGGGACACAAGATTTAATATTATTTTGCAGAGAAGAAAATTAAATGATAAATAAGGAAAATATAAAATATGATGACACGTGGCTAAACATGCATATTAAATCAAAGAGTAATGCTACAATTTTTTATTAGTTCTCAATTTTCATCTAGACTCACCACTAACATCACTTTATTATCTACCATTCTCTGTTTTCAAACAATGATTTTTTTTTTTTGGTTGTGAAATTGTGTATGCCTTTAGACTTATTGTAAATGAAATTGTTAAAGGAGATTCAAATCCCAAAAAAGATGGTAGGACAAATTCCACAAGATGGGGACTAAATCCGAAGGTGGTAACTGTTTCAAAATTTATGGAAGAAGCTCCAAAAATACTCGAGAAGAGCCAATTGGGGGATCTCAAATCCCAATCTTTCAGAAAAATTAAATTTGTTACTGTATCTATAGGATTGGATTTTAGGAGTAGGATTTACGTAAAAAAAAAAAAAAAAATCAGTGGTAATCTTAATTGTTCTGGACACACACGGATTTCTATTGTATTGAATCTATTAATAGAATTATTTAGATGCAAGTAAGTTCTCATTATTTATTATTTGAGACTTAATACTTTTTTTTCTTTTTTCCTTTATCAAACTTTGTTTGCCAAAGTATTCTAAATTGTGGTATTATTGAATCAGTTGAAAGCAACAATAAAAAACCATAAACAGGGGTCGGGGTTGATTGAACAATGATGTGAAATTGGAAAAAAAAAAAAAAAAAAAATGCTGGCATGCAACTAGCTTCAAACCACAAGTATGGCGCTGAAATTTTTTTGAAGTGAACGTAAGAATTAATTAGTTCAAGATTTTTGACAATCAAACGAATAGTTAAATGCGAATGGCCATGGCCATGTGGTTATAACTTTTCAATCAATCAATCCAGGCAACCTTTTCTTTACTTATAACTTAGAAGGAAAAAAAAAACAAAAAAAGGATTCATGCCCTTGATGTTTAAGAGTTCATTAGGTGGCCCTTTACAGCCCAACTTCCAGTCAATGCATATTTTTGTCATTTAATTTTTATTTAATTTTTTTTTTTTCGTTCGTATATGAAACACTACGTTATGCCTGACAAATGGGCGGGGTTAGGTGCAAGTCAGTGGGTCAATTGACCACACTATAACAATAATAATAATTTTTTTATTTCGGTTTAAAATTTTTTCTATTGAAAAAAAAAGAAAGAAAAGAAAATCGGTCAGTTGATCCACTGAATCCTACTTAGAAATTACATATATTTGAGTAGGATCAATAGTATTAAAATTATGTATTTAAATTTAATTGAGAAATCTAATATATTGCACCTAAGTAACTATACCTAACATATACATACAACTGATCATATCAGCCCAAAAGCATTATTCTTTCCCATTCTCCTATTTCTCTTAGTTAATCCAATAAACCACTAGTACCATGGATAAATTTCTTAAAACAAAATAAAGTGTATCGTAAGATTCATTTACTACCTAAGAAACTTGGTCAGTGTTAGTGATCATTACTCCGAGCAATCTCATATTGATTTCAAAACTCTTCTCATGGATCTAGGATTACCAAAAAATATATAAGAATATCATCATATCATCCTAATGATTAAGATGAAATCAAAAGAGCATATATGCAAAAAGTTCATTGTCAACCCCTTAGCTACAAATTCCAACAAAAAAACATTAGTGGGGTGTTCATCGGATTAATCTTGCATGCTTGAATACCCCATTGAATGAAATTTCTGGCTCCATCGGACAATGACGCCAATTGACCTTTGTAAACAGATCAAATTTTTTTCCAAGAAAAAGCGATTTACCGATATATTGCCCCTGCTTTGACGCAAATTAAGCCTTTTAAATTTCAAGTAGAATAAAATATCTCCTATAAAAGGGACAAAGATTTAAATTTAATGCTAAAGTAAACATAAAGTTTATTAGAAAAAAGGCTTAGAAATTGATGTGATGGAAAATGTTAAACTTATCATCAATTTTATTATAAAATGTTTACAAATTGAAGGAAAATTATAGAATACTACCATTATATTTATGAGGTACTCTTTCCTCTCATGGATCATGCCATGAGGGAGGGAGAATCAGAGCAAGGCAATAGTCGATCCATGGTTGTGGATAAGGCAGGCGAGTTGACGACGAAAGTATGGCTGCACTCTCTCTCTTTCTCTCTCTCTCATCTCGACTGACAAGTGATAAAGTGGAGAAAACTTTTTGCATGATCTTGGCTGCCCACAAAAACAAGGGTTTTTTTTTATTTATTTTTTTTATTTGTGAGCAGTTATTGACACATAAATTTATATGTATAGATATATACATTAGGATATTTTCTTTTTAAAAAAAAAAAAAAAAAAAAATTTGGAAGGTGGGCACATGGCCATCCAGATCACAAGCTGACTTTGCTAGTCTAATAGGAGCACACTGCACATCCTCTTATTCAAATTCAATGTTGCCTATGCCCAAAACTGCGTATTTGTTTCAATCAGCTGACTCCTAGTTAGGGGTGTAATCGGTGAGGTGCGGTGTTGTTTTTTCCGGATTTATGCACCTACACCTTATAGTACGGTTTTCCTATTACACGAACTTGCACCTATTAAAATCGGTTTTGGCGCAGTGCGGTGCGGTGTCGGTGCGGTCTTGCGGTTTAGGCTAGACTCATTTGAGGTCGGATTGGACCAACCCAAATGTCAATTTTAATCTAAAAAATCCACCTTTACAACAACTCAAAAATTTGGCTAACTATAGCATACAAATATAAATCATAGTTTCCAATCTCAACCTGAATATTTAAGAAGAAAAAAATTATAACATACATATCTCATAGAATGAATCATAATTTACAATCTCAACCTACACATATATGTCATCCTTATACAAATATAACTCAATCTTAACCTTCACATACCATTAGCATACAAATATAACATAACATCACCTACATATACCATTAGCATACAAGTATAACATACTAGAAGGTGTAATCGGTGAGGTGCGGTGCGGTTTTCTCTTGATTTATGCACCTACACCTTATAGTGCGGTTTTTCTATTACACGCTCCTGCACCTGCACCTATTAAAATTGGTTTGGCGCGGTGCAGTGTGGTTCTTGCGGTTGTGTCGGTGAAACTTACACCCCTTACTCCTAGCTACTTTGAAATTGGGTTCTTCATTCTTTACCATGGCCAGTGGTAGCACCACGTTGAGGCCAGGGGGTTCAAATGAACCCCCATGAGTCCTAAATGTTTTTTTATTTTATTTTTATATATAGGTAAAAAAAATTATATATGTAATTTTTTATTTTGTTAAATATTTATATAGGTATTGAATCTCCTGAAATAAAAATATTGAACCTCCTAAATTGAAATCCTATTAGACTCAGCCTATTAAACTCTTAAAAAAAAAGCCAAATAATAACAACAATAACAAAAATAGCCCAAATAATTACAATCGGTTATCAATAATCCATTTCTTTAGTCAGCCCAATCAGATTCCATTAAATTAAATTTAAAAAAAAAATCTAAATTTACTTGCCTTAAAGCATTCACAAGCACCTAAAACCCAATTTCAATTAAAATATGACTAATATACTTTAAAAATTAGTAGATTATAGGTGTATTTTTTGTTTATGCATTTAATGTGCTAATAATTTGGTATTGTTGATGATTGTTTATGTGTTGTGAGGTAAGACTTTATTCTTTTGGATATTCCTTGTGAGTGGTTAATTAATAGTTTAAGTGGTTAGTGTATCTAATTTAATTAATTATAAATTCATAGTTTAAATAAATTTAGTATTTTTTGTCTATATTTGTATTCACATCACATGCCAAATACTTTATAGTTTATCCTTTATTCTTTTAGTATTACCATGGACAAATTTTTTATATAAGAAAATCACTTATACTGCATGATTCTTTTGTATTTCTTTTATAAATTTATATGATGTCGATATATTCAAGTTTTTTAATGAAGTCACTAAAAAATTGTCATGGAGCCACCACTTACCATGGCACAAGATATGGAATGTTTCGTGGCCCAGATGTCTTCTTTAGCGTGTAAGAATCATTTTACATTGAAAGAGAGTTCAGCTATCTGGCGAAGAAGAATATTCGTTTGAAATTTTATGTGAGATTTGCTAGAGGGGTCATGGGCCATGCTGTCTTATAAAAACATTAGTATTATTTTCTCTAATATAATTATGCTGCTGAAATTTTAAATATTTAAATATAAGTCATGTGACTATGATTTGAATTGAACAAAATAATCATGTTATAAATTAATCTTTCTATACTGCTGCAGCAATATAATCATATAATGAATAATTATTCAATACTCTCGTACCATATAATAAATGCATACTCCCTAATTTTAAGTGATTATTCAATAGTTTTAAATTACTGAATTTAATTAGGAGGATCTACCATTTATGTGAAAGGGGAGACTGCGTATTTATTTATAGTTGGAGACTACAGAATAATTTTCCTCTTTTATATAAATGATGAACTCTATTGATTAAATTTATGGTGCGATTTATTATTTATGTAAGAGGAGATAATAAATATTTATTGTGTTAAATACAAACACCCGTTAACAAACTCATTTTTCTATTACTAGTGGATAAGTTAGGTACACATTCATTATAGATGCAATGATGCACATGTTACTGTCGAGTGCCGACACACAATAAATGGTTACTTGGCCATATCATGAAAGCAACAATTTATGACTCTTGCGTGGCATCCATAAATAACTAAGTTATATACACACCTCATCCATTTGCTTGTTTGGATCAGGATCCTCTAGAGTTCCTAGGATACTCTATCACGTAGAGTTCTCTAAATTCTAACCATTCTTTTTATAATAAATGATTCAGATTATACCACGTCATCATTCCATTAACAAAATCCCTAAAATAATAGTTTTTACTTTTTATCATTTAACGTGTTAACACTTATCCATTAACATCAATATTTTAAGGATTTTGTTAGTGGAATGATGACGTGGCATAGTTGGAAAATGATGATTTGAACACGGGTTTTTTTTTTTAAAAAAAAAAAAAATTAATGTCAAATAAGTTACAAGGATTTTAACTTTAATACATTTTAGGTGGATGAGAGAGATTTGAATCTTAGACGTTTCTTTATAAATGTTAGAATAATGGTTAAATTATTAAATTTATAATTTCTTAATAATTTAAACTTTTGGAACAATTGGTAATTTATCTTGGTATCAAAACAATGATCATGAATTTGAACCATATCTCCACTCTACATTTTGAATCGAACACCCCCAGTTGAGAGACAGAAATGTTCGCTGAGCTAGAGGCAAAAGGCTTGCATACTCCTTAATTTATTTACTTAGTAATAAATAAATAAATAACACTAGAAATTAGTGGCTCAATCAGCCATCGAAGGAATATCCATCCAGAGAGAAAATGATAGGAAAAAAAAGAAAGATATACTCCATTCATTTCTTACCCTGCTAATTTGCATGTCATTTTCCCTTAGAACACAGGTCTTGCTACTTCATTGGTTGATTCAAAATAAGAGACACAATTTGCTAACTACTATTGTATCGAAGGCATGCAGTGGCAAACATGTTACTTTCTTTCTATTTTTTTTATTTCAAGCTCCTTTTCTATTGGTTGGAATGCGTCAGCACCTACGAGTCTTATCTTTATGATGACATAAAAATGATGCAGATATCTCAACTTGGAATTAATTAAGAATGGCAAGCAAAGGAACATTATAGTAGCCCCACATGCTGTGACAGATTAGGGTTGCTCTATGAAACTGGGCTCCTTGTTGGGCTTTGTGTTAGCAAAATAACGATTTTATAATGCGGAATAAACACTTAAAAGAATCGAAAAAACTTTGATGCCAAGAAAACAGTACCTCCAGCCATTGATGTTCCTCATAGTATTGCTGCAATCTCTCACTAATGTTTGGCACTCCAAACTTTGATCACTCTATTTAGATGGTGTAAGACTAAAAGGGATTGAGT
Organism: Fagus sylvatica; assembly: GCA_907173295.1. Classification (NCBI taxonomy): domain Eukaryota; kingdom Viridiplantae; phylum Streptophyta; class Magnoliopsida; order Fagales; family Fagaceae; genus Fagus; species Fagus sylvatica. The sequence continues at coordinate 9,677,466 of OU015772.1, read as the reverse complement.
GAGTAAGTCTGGGGACCAAACTGTAGTATTTATAGCCAAAGCTTCCATCAAGCTTTTAGTGGTTACATTCAGTTTATCATGGGGAAGTTCAAACGTTCTACGAACATTTACGATATCATGGGGAAGTTCATTGAACATTCGAATAGAACATTTATGATATCTAGAACATTTATGATATTACAAGGAAGTTCATTGAACATTTGGAATAGAACATTTATGATATCTAGAACCCAACTATGTCCCAAAATGCATGTGCAGCGGTTGGTGGTGGATTAATCACTAGATCGCTACCATTCATTATGACATTTAATTACTTACAGAACAGAAGCACAAAGATTTGGAAGAAAAATCTTAGATGGAAACATTGGAAAGAGAACTAGTAGCTCTAATTTAACATGATAGGTGTAATGTTGAGTCAGAATGTGGCTTTGAAATTTTTTTTCTTTTTTTTTTTGAGATCTTGTGGAAAGAATTATGCTCAACACATTTTGCATGAGAGTTAGCCACGGAGCCAGAATTTTTCCTTAGTGGGTGCAAATTTTAAAATTTATCACAATTATTTGGATATGTTGTAAATGGTTTTCATATGGGACGGCACCGAAAGGTGAATTTCTCTTAATTGGTAAATGTGTAGTAGACAAAACATAACCAACATTAAATGGAGGCAAGACTTTGTCTCCTACCCATACACTCACAGCATCTCTCTCCCTCCTAAAAGACGGATTGAGATCCCATGCAATACCTAGTATTGCATGGGCTGCAATTCAATTAAATGGTTGTGATTTAAAGTTAAAAAGATAACTTTTAATCTCAGCCTTTGAATAGAAAAAACAAAAATGTTAGAAGGGCAAATAGCAAAAATGTTAGAAGGGCAAAATAGTAAAAAGATTATAAAAAGTAAAAAAAGTAGTGAGGAAAAAAGTGCTATTGCACCCATGCAATACCTTTTTGGTATTGCATGGGATCTCATTCCCTAAAAGACAAACCTTTTATGCCCATAAATATGCATGAGTTTTGTTTTTTAATTCTCTTATTATTTTCTTTCATTTTTGCAACAAGATAGTTATTTGAAATTTTATCCATAATTATTGACTTTTATTAAAAGCAAGTTTGTTGTAATGGTTCTCTTGCCAACTCAGATTTCATAAGAAATTTGTTCCCTCTAATCTTCTAAACATGTATTCGAGATAATATTTTATGTAAATAGTTTTCCTCCAACCCTGTTCGGAGGAATTCTCCTTCAACCCATTAAGTGGCAAGTAAATAAACCATCCACATGTACTTTTAGTTACATGACCTTTTTAATAAGTCATGTGACTTTTTCAAATAAGGAAATAGTTTTCCTCCAATCTGGTTTGGAGGAATTCTCCTCCAACCCACTACGTGGCAAGTAAATAGACCATTTACATGTACTTTTAGTCACATGACTTTTTAAATAAGTCATGTGACTTTTTCAAATAATACATGTGGATATTCTATTTAATTGACACGTAGTGGGTTGAAGGAGAATTCCTCCAAACCGGGTTGGAGGAAAATTATGTTCAATAAATAATACATGTGGATAGTCTATTTAATTAACACGTAGTGGGTTGGAGGAGAATTCCTCCGAACCAAGTTGAAGGAAAACAATTTCCATATGATATTCATTTCAGAGCACACTGAGAATTTCAAAAAGTTAAAATTTCCATCGACACATGATAACTTTAATAGATATACATAGAGTTTACGTACATACAGTTCACATCCAATATAATACACCAAGGTTACATATTACATTAGAGTATATTATACCAATACACTATACCTTCAAAAGATACAAAAATTGCTTAAAGCTTCTACTTGTCCAGCTAGCAGTCTATAAACATCAAAGTTCAGTAAGCTAGGAAATCCTTAGCTCCGCAGTAGCACTTCTACTCTTATGTAGTCTGAAATGTAACGAGAGAAGGGTGAGTTTTCCAAAACTCAGTAACAATTCCATGACCTCACAGACGAAGACACAATTTACATAATATGAACAGTAAAGGATACAGTTTCAAGGAAGACAATTCACAGATTTGCAACGGAAATACATATTCTAACATATAGAAGAATGAGTACTTAATTGACCAAAGATCCTTGACCAATATTTCAGGTAAGGTCCAAAAGTTTACATATGCCCATCATCCTAGTAGATGAGGTCCATATCCATCATCAACAAGTGGATCCAAACATAAATGAGTAGCCAGGGTGTCAAACATAATTCTCAGTTTCTCACCACTGATTAGGATGAGTTCATTCGCCAATGTTCACCACATAATCCTATTATAATATTTCACAATTAATAGTGCCAATATCTTATTGGTAAATTTGAATAATTTATTATAAAAAGAAAGATTAGGATTTAGAGAACCTATGTGATAGAGTACCCTAGAATGAGCTTGATCCTGTTCAAATCCTATCACAATTAATAGAGCATTCTTATTGGTAACCCGAATGAGCCAAAATTCATTCCCTATTGCCTAGGTTACGAGGTTGATAACAAGAAAAGTATTTAAGATGCTCAAGACCAAATTTGGGAGATTTTAGAATTTATAAAACTTAGCACTTTTCTACCTAAGCAAGATATAGGTGAACATATTCAAATATGGACCTAAAACATAAGGGGAACCAGTTTAGCAACTATGATCAATGAAGTTGTAACAAACCTTGTGTCACAATTTAAGAATTAAAAAAAAAACACTCAAGCTGAATAGGGTAATCAAAATTTAAATTTATCACTGGCAACATAACTCATACAAAGTTGAAAAAGTTAAAAGATTTCAACTTTCTTCCATTTTGTATATATAACCCAAACTTTTTATATAATTCCGTGGGTGCGGGGGTATGATGAGTGAGTTGGGGAAAAATAAATAGAGTGAAAATGGGCTCCATACTAGTCTTGGGTTCAACATACAAGGAGGCCTTTTCTAATTTGAGACGGCCAGGGTTGGTCTTGTAGCTTCCTGGCCTCCAACATCGCATTGCTAATTATGCTTAAGGCCCGAGGCTTTAACAGTCCAATAAGCATGGGTTTTGTTGCTCCAAAAGAATGCAGTTAAACTCAACTTCCTGGGTTGGGGCGGGGGGTTCATTTAGCTATAAGTGATATTGCCCCAATTTAATGAAATGTAATTAGTTTTAACTTTTAAGACACTTTGCAAAGAGCCTTTTAGCTCAATTAGTGGCAAATCTTGGTGTTTTCAATGGAGCGTTTAAATCTTTCCTCCTCCAACTATCAAGTTATCAAAGAAAGAAACTTTCAGCCAAAAAAAAAAGTTTAAAAAACTAACTAAAACTTTGGAGCCTCACACCTCGTCAAGGCCTCAAAACTTCTATTAAGTTGGTTAATCCACCACATGGGTTTAGGGTCGGCAAAATCTGGGTTAGGCTATTATTTCATGGTTCAGATTTAGTTTTCATAAGTCTTAGGATGTACATGATGTCATGTCGTTTGAAAATATATTCACTTTTATATTTATTAACTATTTAAATCCTTACCATGAATTCATTTTAAATCAAATTGGAAGAATCATTTTCTGAGTGGGACGGCTTAGTTAACAGCATTATGGCTTTAATTATTTCATACTTTGGAAGGTAAAATGAAGAAGATTTTGACGTGCAATACCCGGACCCCTGGATTCGTTGACAATCATTTTTATTCGCAACAAGCACATGAACATTTTCGGGCTCTACGAATTTAGGGTCACTTTCCAGTATCAACCAATTCATAATTTGAGTGTGATTCGTTAGAAAGAATTTAATCAATGGGTTCCTCCAATAATTAACTTCAAGCATTTGCATATCGACTGAAACATCGAACTTGCTTGAAAACCCAACGAAGCAGCAATGGATGTGAGATAAATCTGGTGTGTTATGCTTCATTGATGAAAAAGATGTCCAAAACTTGATTGACTTTACAGTCAGTGCTTTTGAGTAGTGGATGCAAGATAAAGCGTTAGGTGTTTACCTAAGCACATGTGATGCGTCCAGCTTGCTTTCAGTATCATAAATTCATTAGATACACAGAAACTCGGATTCTTTGCGGTCCAATCAATAACCAAATTGATCAATCGCAAAGAATTGAAGGGGAATAGAAGTGTTTGCGTGATCATAAAGTGCGAGGTTCTGATCAAAGTGGGCATTAAAGATCCATTTCACAAAATGAGGGCAGAAACAAAAAAGCGTGTAATCATAAGTTTTATCTTTCAAAAAGAGATTCCGCTTATCTCCGGTGCTATCATGCATCAAAGGAAATACAAGCACGACACGTCTCTTAAAATGGTTACGTGTTACGTGTTGTCCCAATATCCTCTCTAATGAGCATTGAAGTGAAATTTTACCCTTAAAAAAGTCATATGAAATGAAATGAGTACATAGAATTTGACTTCTTATTTAAAAAATATATAGTCTTCCAATGAAGTGACGTTGGATGCTTACTATTCTTTTCAAGTGTCAAGAAGGAATGTCAGACAATGTTGATTTGATAGAAATTTCATTATCCAGTTAGTTAATCACTAAGTCACTATTGCTTGCATAGCAATGTTCACAACTCGAAATCCATATCGGTGCAATACTTACAGACTTACCGTGCAAAATTTTTTGGATGGTCGAGATTAAAAGTTATTCTTCAAACTTTTTATCTCAACTGTTCGATAAGATATGTGAAAAAGGTTAAAAGATTAAAAAGTTACATTTTAATCGAACGACTAATATAAAAAATTTCTTAACATGTACAGTGGAAACAAACTTTTGTGAAATCAGCAGAACCAATATATAGAAGAATCAAATAGAAAAATGATTTTTCTTTTTTTCATCCAATTATCTTATTTGTTCTGATTGCCTTCTGATTGAAGTATGGGTTGAATTTATTTTGTTACTTTATTAATTTTTTTTTATAGGGCTTGCTACTTTATTATTAGTCTATGTAATTCTTTGTGTAGCTTGAATGCACCAGATTTTATCTTAGTTGTAAATCTAGGCTATATATGTATCATGTTATTTAAGGTTTGTGTTTTTGAGAGAGTAAAGGTATGGTTTAATTTCCATGCTAAAGAGAGAGTGTCAAGATTTTTTCAAATTTTATAAAATAATGAATTAAAAATATTAATTGTGTGTATGATTCTCCTCTATATTGATTGTATTAATTTTACAAATTTTGTTTCGGCAGTATGTATTAATAATGTCAAAAAAATTAATGATTTTACAATTGCAATAAGTGCAATTATTTATTCTTAAAATAACTAATAGGTTAGAATTTTCTTTTTTTGATAATTTGATAATTGAGAGAGTAGAGGTTTGAACCTAAGTTCTCCTTATAAAGAAGAGCAAGAAATGCCAATTAAGATGCGAGACTCATGGCAGTAGGTTAGAATTCTTCATTTAGCAATTCAATGACTACTTATAAAAAATTAGCAATTTAAACATAACTTTTTAGTGTGACCAATTTGATTGTAGATATTATAAATGCACTTCTAATTGACATAATTCATTAATTTTTTTTAAAAAAAAATATTATTACATAGGTGATGATAAAATAAATCATTAATTGAATATATACCAAGTTTGTAGCATTTATAATTTGTTGAATTATTTTATTGTACGATAAACTATACAATACAATACAATATATTATACATAAAAATAAAAAATCAATTCACATTTTCAAAACCTTCTCATTTGGTTGTAATATAAAAATAAGTTATGTTAATCTTGTAATAGATCACCTACTAATTGGGATTTTCGATGTTTTACCATTTGCATCTAAATAATTAATCAATTAATCTACTTTTAATGTTTGGGAACAAAAGAAAGAGTGGACTTGTAGGTTGACCCGAGTCTATAGTGTCTGTTTAAATCAAAGGTAATTTTAACTAGAGCCCTATTATGACTTGGACCCGACCCATTTTCAAGTCTGATAAGATGGGTGCTATGCTGCATCCTTCTTTGGGCAACAAAGATAGGTCTATGTTTTTGTATTAGCTGTCTCTCTATTTTTTTTTTTTTTAATATGATTTCTTTTATGTAAAGATGTAGTTTTCATGCATCTAAATATGTATACTGTACCACATCATTTAAATTTTATTCAACGAAATACAGAACAATATAAAAAAAATATGTGGAGAAACAACCATTTTAACTCATATCAAGCCTTTTTCTTTTCATCAAAACTTGTATAAAAAATCTTGAATCGTAGCCACACAAGTGAAACCCTAGCTTTCTAGGTATCTTTATTCATTAAATCCATCATCAGTATTTTTATTAGCAATTTTTCACACAATTCACTCTAGCAAAATGAAGAATGCTTGTGAATGATGGCCATGAAAAATAAATTATGATGATCTTTGGAGATATTTATCAACAAAGGAGTAGATGGTGAATAATAAACCACCGTTATTCATGATTTTTTGATATTTACTTTTAGATTTGTAAATTGTTAAATCTTTACCTTCAAATAAACCATCACCATTTTAAAAACAAACAACAAATATTTTTATAGGTAGTTCCTTAAGAAAAGGGTAACAATTCTAATTTTTGACGTATTTTATGTAATGATTATATATAACATACTTCTCACATGAGATAGACCTTGTAAGTATGGGATTCACCTCCATATAAGAAATGTTACAAGTAATCTTTACACAAACTCGAGGTAGCCCGCCTTGATTATGTCACAATCACTAAGTTCCACTATCTCCTGAGGTTATCACACCCAATACACATGGCCAGTAGGCACATGGACTCATAGTCCGTATGAACCCTATTACACGTTTGGGCTAGACAAAATTGACAAACCCAATTTACTAGTAGACTTCATTACTGGCCACTGATTTCATCATTGAATCCTGGTGGATCCGCCCTTTTGGTTCAATTGGGCCCATTATGTCTCGTTATTCAGGTCATGGATTCCTTTCTAGGAAGTAATTCTAGAGTAGTAGATATACTTTTGTAGGAAGTAATGTTTCAATGACCCAGTTATGTAGGATGTCTATTCTCAATTTTGTAGTAATGGGTTTTGAAATTTTGCTTTCACCATTTCACATCATTATTTTACATTCTTTTAAATGTAAATAATATTAACAATATTTTCCACGCTTAATGAGTATATTCAAATTTATGGAAAATATTTTCCACATTTGAAAGGTGTGAATAATGTGAAATAATATTTTTTTTCCCATAATAAAAACGAAAAGGAAAAGGTGTGCAATGCAAAAATGGGCCAAATCTTTTATTTTTTACTTTTTGAAAATAAGATTGATTTATAAATATGTGGCTTTTAAGTTCTTAACACTGCCTATCCTATAGCTAACGCAGTGGATGCAAGGGTCTTTTAAGTTCAGTTGTCCTTTTCTGAAACTCGTGGAACTTCTTGTCGCTATCTCTTTGATAACAATGTGTTAATGCACTTGTCTGTGCACCTACTGGGGTCCCGGGTCCATAACAATGGACATTGGGTCCATCCCTATTTTAACTTCAACCAATCAATGACTGCCCATTGAAACACGCACATGCATTCACACCCAAAAAAACGACATTAAATAGACTTGTAGTGTAAGAAGAATCTAATGTAATACGGTTGATTATGGAAAGGTTTGTCGAATGTTGGAGAAAAAGCACGGGAAGGGGAAGAAATTTGAATTCTTTAGTTGAGTTCCGACTACTAGCAGCAACAAAACAAAGCGCTATGGACCTATGGTGTAATTGTAAGTGTGACGTTTTTCTAAATAGTGACATAAAGATTCACTTCTTAGTCAAAAAGCTGGTGCTGATCAGAAGCGTATAGTCTTAAAGTTGTTTAACTTCTCGCTATATGGAAATGTCATGGAGAGGGTAAGCTTTATCATCCAACAAAGACTAAGATCAAGACTACCAAGTCGTCGAGAGCTTTGTAATTTAACTGATATTGATTAGTTTATTTATAAGTAGAATCAAGTTCATACTTCAAACACCTTCCTCCAATTATAAAAAATAAAAAATAGGAAGACTTTGATCCTATTTTTGTGGTTTAAGTTAGAATTCACGGGCCACAAAGGCCAAGACATTCTACATAAGAAGGAAACAAAGTATCTAAAACATAAAGCCAAAGAGCTCAAGATTGGTGTAAAAAGACAGACTTATTCCTCATGGGATTTGCACCTAATTTTCGATACATACAGCAAGAGATCATGTAAACAGGTTACAGAACACTCCCCTCTCATAACCAGACTCTAGACTCTTCTGTATATAAAGAAGGCCCAATTTAACTGGAATAAATACAGCATTCACAGTGAACTTACACTAAAAAAATTTTAAGTATAATTTTCTACTTCATCTTCTTGGCAATAGAAATGAATTTATCAATTTCGAACTAGTATTTCAAAATAATTACTCAATTATGGTTGCTAGGAGATGATCATAATTACCACTGATTTAACCTTTTCCTAGAAGTCCTTCAATCACTAATATAAAACAATTGAATCGTTTTTCTTTCCCCTTTTCTTCCTGTTTTCAATAGAGTAGAAACGCAAAGCTGTGTTGAGTTGGACTTTTTTAACTAGAGAAATCAGTTGGCCAACTTGTTATCCCTATAATAGCAATGACATAAAGGCGGTATTCTTTGCTTTGAAGCTACGTAGAGAAGGTGTCGTTGTTAGGAATTTGGAGTCAAAGTACAACCAATAGCCAATAGGCCTTTCAATTTAGAATCGTAAACTTAAAGCAATCACTAATCAGAGTCCAACGAGATATTATTATGCGTTCACAACTAACAGAAATGGATTCTAGATTACATGAACTCTTGTTGGTTTCTGAGAAGACAGCCTGCATAAAGAGGAAAAGGGTAATTTAGTTTAAGCTACCCACTTCTCAGGAACCTGAGAAACTCACAATGAGAAGAAAGAACAGAGAATAAAAGAGTGCAGGAATGTGACTATGTGATGAAGATAGTGGAAGATTATGCTCAGTGGTGACATATTGATTAAATTGAATAAAAAGTCAGAGAGTGGAATATAATAACCACAAAGATTACTTTTATACTTCCAATTACAATATTGAAAAAAGAAAAAGAAAAAGAAAATTACAGCATGACCTCATCCCACAACAAAGACCATAGTTGCTCAAAGCAAGAAAAGAAAGTGACATGAATAGAGCTTAAGCTTAGTCCATCTTGAGTAATGTTAAAGACATAACTTCCATCTAGGTTTACCACTACACTACTTTTTATAATATACCAATTAGTAATTACAATACAGTTTTGAAAAATGTTGTGTCCCTACAAAAAGTAAAAGCAAAGAGAAGAATAGAGAATAAAAGAGTGCAGAAATGTGACGATTGATTTGGAAGATTAGGCTCAATGTTGACAACTAGATTAAATCGGTAAAAAAAAAAAAAAAAAAGTCAGAAAGAGAGAACATAATAACCATAAAGATTACTTTGATGCTTCGAATTGCAATATTGAAAAACAAAACTAAAGCTTGCTCTCATCCCACAACAAAGAAAGAAAATCAAGCAACATGAAAAGAGCTTATTCCATCTTTACACATAGTGTCATAGTGAAAGAGCTACTCTTCAGATATGTAAGCGCCAAGGCACATAAACGTACCAACAGACATAAAGAGAATGCCCAATTAAACCGCCGGAACAGTTCTAAGTTCATGACCTGACTCTGTTGAGGTTCCATTTTCCTCCTCGGCTTCACCAGACATTTCCTCCAATGATTTTCCCTTTGATTCAGGCACCAAGAAAGTAAACATCATTCCAAGGAGGTTGACCACACCTAGAATTATAAGTGTGTTTTTCACTCCAATAGCCTTTTCTGCATACTGAAATCCAAATGCCCCAACCATTGCCCCAGCTTTTCCAGATGCAGCTGATATACCATGACATGTAGACCTCAGTCTTGCTGGGAATATCTCTGCTGGCACAACGAAAGTAGTGGCATTTGGACCAAAATTGGCGAAGAAAAACGTGAGGGAATACATCACAACAAACCCAATTCTGTTAGCTTCTAAGGTCCAGTGGTGATAAGGAATTGCCAAGGCAAACATGAATACAGTCATGAAGAAAAATCCCATCAATTGGATTGCAAATCTCCCCATCTTGTCTATGAATGCCACGGTAAACCAATACCCTGGCACAGTACTGCATAGAGCTATAAGAGTTTGTGCCCTGGCAATTCTGAAAACCTCATCAAGTGCACTCATTTCCTTTGCCTTTGGAATCCAACCAATAGCAGTGAAAATGTCCTTCTGAAATAGGTTCTGGCTATAGAAGGCAATATCCAACAAAAACCAAGTAGTTGTGGTTCCAACCAAGTGAAGCCCATGTCGACGAGCAAACTGCATTGTGAACAAACCGAAATCATTTCCTTTTCCTTTGTCCAATGGCTCAATTTTTTCCTGTCCAGCTTCCAATTCAACCTGCAGAACTTTGGACATATCTGCAGCTGCCTGTTTAGCATTCTTGGCAACCAAGGCAGTATATCGAGCAGTTTCGGGCATTTTCATCCGCCAATAATAAGTAAGCAGGGCTGGGATTGCACCAAACATACAAATTATGCGCCAGACATAATCAGCTTGTGGAACAGTGGAGCCAGTTGCATCATATTCATAAGCCGAGGCAGGGTATTTGGCTTTGAAAGCTGCTGAAACAATGATAGCAACCATTCCACCAGCCAAAATTCCAAAACCTTGCATTGCAAACACAGCAGCAATGAAAGCTCCACGAGTCTTCTTATTGGCATATTCAGACATGATAGTAGCAGAAAGTGGGTAGTCACCACCAATGCCAAAGCCAAGCCAGAACCTGAAGAAACAAAGTGTAGTCATGACTGATGTGGCATCTTTGCCAAAGGAAAGGCCAGAGGCAATTGAGCAAATGACCATGACCATGAGTGTCAGCCCATAGACACGTTTACGGCCCATTTTGTCACCAAGCCAACCAAAGAATAGCTGGCCTGTAAGGGTACCACAGAAAGCAACACCATTGACAGCAGCTGAGACGTTTGAGGGCAAAGTTCCAGGACTAGAAGAGCCTTCCTTGTAGTAGTACAAACGGCCCAGCAATTTTGTCACAAGAGAGATGCAAAATAGATCATATGCATCTGTGAAAAAACCCATCCCAGCAATCACAATAGCTGTGAAATGGTACCATTGTGTCTTGGCAACATCAAGAGCATTGAGCACTTCCATATCCTTAGCCATGACTACTACTTCTCACAATCTCTAGCACTTTGTTAAAATCCCTTCACTCTTAATAACCTGGAAAAGATGGAATAAAGAGACTAAGAAAAGATCAATTCAGACATGACAAAAGCATGAGTATGTGATCGAGAACCGTCAGTCGGTGAATGACACAGCCGAGTTTTAAACTTTTAGACTTGTGAGACTTGTGTGTTGTCACAGTGGAACAAACATGAATGACCAGGTAATAAAGAAGACGACAAAAAGAGTGCCAGATTTTTTTCACAAGCTGTAGATACCCATATGGGGGAGGCAGATAGACTTTCAAATTTGAGGGCCATATGAGACTATCTAAGAAATAGGTGTTGACAGCTCAAAGAAAATAAGCCTTATAAATTGACTAGCAGCTCATAAGAAGTGTATGAGTCAATAAAGTTATACCACAATTATCAACCTATGATGAAACTAATGATACAACATTGGTTGTAGTAGCTGAAATGAGAGAACAACACATTGATTACCGTAAAGTTTTTTCGAGTTTTGTATTTATTTAATTTTTTCCTTCTTTCATTTAGATAGTTCTGGTTGCATAAGGTAGGCTTCTAGAGCCTTTCAAATCATGGATTAAGCTCAAAAAATAAAAAAAATAAACAACCAAATCATGTTGTTTCCTCTGAAAGTATTAACTCTTTTTGGGTTCAAGTAAGTTTGAATATTAAAGATTTTTTGCTCTCAATTAAAAAGTTGACTTCAAATCCGACTGTACCGAAAATCAATTAGTGTCTTGTTTTGATGATAAAAACTAAATGCCCTCACTATTAAAAATAAATATAAGAAAAAGAGTAAAACTAATTGATTTCCAGCTCTATTCACAATAGATAAATTTGCAACTTTCATAGAGATAGATAATGGGAAATGGAAGGTCCACCTATACAGAAAATGCTGCAAACAGATAGAAACAGATAGGGAATACAGTTTAATGAAACAGGATAACCCTAGAGCTCTACCCAAGAAGACAAAAGTAATCCATTAATTAAATAAGCAAATTTACATGAAAGTTGTACAGAGAGAAGTCAAATTTAACCAGAAAACAAAATTCTGACTTCTGAATACAAAATAAATAAATAAAAGTGAAATTCCTCTCCGATAATTCTAGTACTTTTTATTTGTTTATTATTTGGTGGGACACGTCAGCTTAGTAAATATGCTATACTAAAGAGTAAAGACTCAGCGAAAAAATAAATGCTATACGAAAGGTTGTTTAGAAATTCATTTCCCAGGAATTAAAAGACGTGAGAAAACTGAAAAGTTTCATTAATTTTCTAACCAACCAAAGCGAAAGTAATGGGAAATGGAGAAATAGAATGAAAATCCTGGAACTTCTTCAAGATTCAAGAATAACAATTATCTACCTACAAAACAATTCTCTTCAAGAATGACCTTATTCCCATCCAAAAGACAAAGGAATTCTTGATTTTTCGACACTGGATATAGAAAGGGAAAAGATTAAAAGAATATAAAAGAAGAAAAAATAAGAAATTGGGGTTTCAAAATTTTGTTTTTGAATCTATCTACAAAGATTTGAATCTTATTCGTTGAAAATATTAAGAACTCTAAGTTGAGTTTTTTTTTTTTCCTCTTAAAACTGTTTACAAGATTCTTGACCAATCTACAAAGATTTAAGATATATATTTTTTAGTAAATGTAAATCTAATGTAATATATATATGTCTACCTTTTGTAACCTGATAAATAAAGGGAGTTTTAAAAGCTAAAATCCTATGACATTTCTCGGTCCTTGATGTTTAGAAAGCAATTTGCTGCTTCTGAAAGAAAATGAAAACAGAGCAAGCTTTTTTTTTTTATCTGACCCACATGACAATAAACAGGACGCCACTTTTAGAAAAGAAAGAAGAAAAATATTAACAAAGTTTAATAGAAAATAAATACCTTTCCGAGTTGTCTTTATTGTAACAGAGCTAACAGTGGTCCTCTCCACCAAGCACTAAAGAAAGAGAGCTAAAGGGGAAGAAGAAGATAAAGAGTAAACGTTACTAGTAGTATGAAAAGAGTGTGAGTAACTGACTATAACGGTTATAAATTGGTATATTCTGAGAGAAAGAGAGAGAGTGAGAGACTTAGAAGACAAAGAGTTTGGGATGAAAGAAACAGAGGAAGAAGAGGCAGAGGCAGAGGCAGAGGCGTGTTGGGATATGGAGGGAAGAAAGATGGGAGGATTGATCCAGTATTTAAACTACAACGGAACCCCACTTTTTACTGCAGAAGGGATGTGCTGTCCCTCTAATCCTCTTTTTAACACTGTTTTTATTTTCTTTTTATTTGATTTATAGACTTTTAGTCATAAGAGAAGCTGCTTAATCATGCAATATTTAAGATACTCTCCATTTAACTCGAAACAAAATCTGATTACTTTTGACTCTTTATTAACGAGTAATTCTTAATATGAATAAATATCACTTTTGGTACTTGATTTTTTGTATAATTTTTTTAGTTTGATCTCTAAATTTTCATATATAAGTAGTAATAAATCGTTAAAAAATTTGTAAAATGATCCAACTTGGTCCTTAAAGTTTGTTCTAATTTTCAATTTAGTCCCTAAGAATTTCAAAATTTTGAAAAACGATTGCCCCATTTTTTTTTCTTTTAATATTATTGTAATTTTTTTCCTATATTTTCTCATCAACCAATCATGAAATAAAGAATTATTCAACACATTCAGTTCAAAAAGTCAAAAATCCCATTTTATTACTCCACATGGCAATAGTGATTCATCATGGTGACAGTAACCATGAGGCACTTTTGAAATTTTAGTCCTCTTTTAACTCGATAATAATTGGGGAGAGGGAATTTGAACCCTAGGTGTATTCGTTAGAAACATTAAAAAGTATTAGATGAATTATTAGAATCTTGGCAAAAATACAAATTAAATTAACCCTAAACCTTATTTTTGAGATAGAGCTTATTAGCACAATAGAGCGTTGCCATTTAAATATAACGTCATTAAAAAAAAAATTTATATCAATAGGTATTATTTGTTGACATAAGCTTGTTGTTATGCATGTCGTAAAATGTGTGCAAACTATAAGATATTAAATATACCTATGATATTGGATTCGAGTTATATCTGGTACAACTTTTAGTAATGTTACATAATTCAATAATTTTTTATTAGATATATATTTTGACAAATCCACTATTGGAATATATTTTCTCTTTATACCCTTTATGCTTGTAAAATTTCAATATGATAAAAAATCAATAACTATTTCATCTATGAAATATTTAAATTTTAAGTTTTTTTACTTTTATTTTAATTTTAAAATTATACATAAAAGTGTAAACAAGTTTATGAATTGAATAACAAAGAACTTCTGTTTAATACGAAAATTGATGTGTGTGTTAAGAAGAACAAGAATGTGTAATTCAATGGCAGAGTTTTTAAAATATTAATCTAATAAAAAGTTATTTTCATGAGTAACATTATTAAACCTGTGTGTGTGTTAAGCCAACTTAACTATAATTTTTTAAAGTTCTAGCTATTTTTATTGGTTTTTTGTATAGTTGTTCTTTTACTTGGTTTATTCTTCAATGAATTTAAACTATCTCAAACGGATCCTAAATGGTTGGACTAAGACATATAAGTGTTTGGTCTCAAATCAATGATGCCGAAATTTAGAAAGATTTCCTCTTATATCGTTATAAGCTTTTTCCTTTCTCTTTTTATTTTTTATATTTTATTATTTAGATATTTCTGCTAAACTTTATGATTTAGATATTGGGTGGGGGAAAATGTTTCCATTTGATATAACTTAAAGTATATTGCCATCAATATTGTTTCCATTTGATAACCTAAAGTATTAGGATAGGGTTGTTTCGTACAATTCTTATCATCATTACTTAGCCCACACAATTTTATCATTCATATGGGATTGACTGAAATAATCTAGATTATCATTCACTTGAACAAGACTTGACAAACGGGTTGGGTTGGATGGGTTTGGATTTTATCCAATTGGGTAAGGGTCAAATCAGATACGGGTAAGAAACTTATTGAATTAAAATGGGTTGTTATTTCTATAACCTTTACTTGGTTTTTGAAGGATCGGGTCAACAAGGAATGACATGTATATTTTTCACATACCAAATAATAATAATAATGATAACAACCTTCTTTTTAACCTTTTTTTTTTTTTGGGTATTCCTTTCATACAAATAAAAGAACAAAGAAAACACTCAATGATAAAAGCTAAATAATACATAAATCCCTAAGCTTATAGTCCAACAATTAATTTTAATAGAATACTAGTATAATAATTCCATAAATGTGTATGCATGTTATAAATGAAACATGAAATAAAGTTAAATCACTGATAAACTAAGTGTGCCTTTGGATGAACTTTTCATTGAAAGCTTATTTGCTAAAATTTGGCAAAGGTATAGTTTTACTTAAAAAAAGTTGTACATAAACAAATAATCTAAAAGAAAGAAATAGATCCTGACTCATACAATATATATATATAGTTTTAAGAATAAAATATAACATGTTAGGTAAAGAAAAAAAAGTAAATAATTATGTAGAAAATCTATAATTAACTTATGAAAAATTTACTCAATGTTAGTAATAGATCCAACTTTAAAAATATTTATATTGAGAATTGCTCATCGAGTTGACGAATAATGTCATTCGTATTTTCATATACAATATAATAAAATTTAATATAACTTTAGTATCCAATCATACATTGAAATGAATCAATAAAAAAAAATTACTATTTTTTTTTTTTTTTAATAATAAAGGCTTTAGGATTAGGTCGGATTGGATCAAATTTGGGTTTGAGTAAAAAACTTATTGGACAAAAACAAGTTGATATTCTTGTTACTTATATCTTATTTTTTCGTTCAGGTTTAGACGGATTAATGGGTCAACGTCAAATTTTGCCAAGTGTAACTTGAACCGTGGATCAAATATTACATAACGTTTACCACCAAACATTCACTTAAGGCTTATTATTAACCTAGCCACTTATTTAGCATGTTAATTTTGAACAAACGTGAAGATATTTGTGATTTGACTGCATAAATAGCAGTATGTTATATTTTTTTTCTTGGTTTTCTATTACTTAATTAGTTGCTCGACAATTAGCCTAATTCGTGTGGCATGCGTAAAATTACCAAAATTTTATTTGATATTCTTGTGGCTGAGTGAAATTGTAAAGCACAAACCTGCAATGTCACGTCCAATTATGAACAGTAACAATGCATTCAGCAAACAAAATGAACAGTAACAAATGCAAATATTGTTCAATTAAAAATTGTATCATTGTCAAGTTAAACATATATAAAAAATTGACGTTTTCGAGTTGTCAAGTCTATTGCAATCATGCAGAACTTTGAAGTTTGAACAATGGACAATGGAAATTGCATTCTCATTTTATTAGTAATATTTTTACCAGATAAAATGCAAATTAGCGGGCTTATTGGTTGAAGTCTTGAGCTACTTATTTTCACAATAATAAAAATTGAATAATAAAAGGGCCAAAACGGTAGCCTCTATATATCTAAAAAGTGTCAGTAGGATTGGGCCCACGCGCCTTCAACTTTCACGAGAAAAGTCCAAGTCAACCTTCAAGTTTCACGAAGAAAGTCCAAGTCAATAAGTCGTGCAAATATAAATGCTGACTTCAAGGAACCAGGAGCGAAGAAGAGCTCGATTTGTAGCTCATACCATTGTTACCCTTTTAAGTCCATACCCTCATTTATTTCTGCGACACGACAAAATGGACAGGGATAAATTTCGTGCTAGGTTGCTGGGATGGTTAGGGATCTAACTGTTAACGGATAAATAAATCACTCGGTGGCTGGGATGCCCTGAAGAGAAAACTGGATGCTATATATGCTAGTAGGAGAGTCCAACTCAGACCCCATGTGCTATGGTGACAGAGAAATCATGAGATTGTAGAACCTTTAGATTGTAAGCTAGAACCGGATTAGGATTAGGTTTTGTTGAGATGTTTCAATTAGGTTCTTTGTAAGAAATTGCTAGGGTTTCTGTTTGGGAGACTCTTAGGGTTTCGGTATGGCCTTAGGATTATTTAGGGTAATTTGATGTGTCAAATGGGAGATGTGAGTCCTAGGATTTGGGTTGAGGGTTCGGTTGTGTTTAGGGTTTGCAATATGATTGTATGCATTAGTTTATGATTAATAAGTATAATCTATTAATCTCATGTATTTGTAGAACAAGCAAATCTAATCCTAATTAGTTTATGATTAATATATATTTATCTAGTATATAAACTCTATGTTTGGTCTATTGTAAAACATGAATATATACTGTAAGGGCAAAACTTACATACAGTAAGTTAGATCCTGTTCATACAGTTCCTTGCATAAAATGAAGATACGTATCTAATTAACTCCTTTACCAAACGGACGTTAACTTTCTTTCCCACGTCTCACAGCAGCCCTCTCTCTCATCTCACTTTTCTCTCAGCTCAGCTACTCCCTCTCTCTCATCTCAGCTGCTTTCTCTCTTTCATCAGGCCGCCATTACCGAGCTGAACACCACCATCAACACCACTCCACAAAGAAGCCTCCTCCAATCACACACCGAAAACTCAAACCCCATTCATAGCCCCAAACCCAAACACCATAATCCATAAAGTCAAAAACTCAAACCCCCTTTCCCCTTGTAAAAAAAGAAGCACAAACCACGATTCGACAAAGCCACGTCAATTGGCGACCATCCGGGCGATGAAGTCCTCGTATCGGATCCTACCATCCGACTCGACCTTGACCTCCCGGATCCACTCGTCGAACTCGGAGGGTTCGAGCTTCTCCCCAATGCTGGTGAGGATGTGGCGGAGCTCCGAAATGGAGACGTAGCCCATAGAGTCCTTGTCGAGGACCTTGAAGGCGTCGCGGAGTTGGCGATCGAAGGGCTCGGCCTTCATGTGCTTGGCCATGAGGTCCAGGAACCGAGGGAAATCGAATGGGACCGTCAGATTCTCCTTCGCGATGATGGACTTCAGTTGGGCTTGGGTCGGGTTTCCTCCCAGAGACCTCATCAGGATCCTCAGCTCCGACGGGGCGATCCGCCCATCCCTGTTTGTGTCGAAGAGTGTGAAGGCCTCCTTCATTGAAGACACTTGGTCCTCGCTCAGATCATTTCCCCTTCATAATCCATAAGCTAATATGGGTTTGAGTTTCTGACTTTATGGATTATGGTGTTTGGGTTTGGGGCTATGAATGGAGTTTGAGTTTTCGATGTGTGATTGGAGGAGGCTTCTTTGTGGAGTGGTGTTGATGGTGGTGTTCAGCTCGGTAATAGCGGCCTGATGAGAGAGAGAGAGTAGCTGAGATGAGAGAGAGGGAGTAGCTGAGCTGAGAGAAAAGTGAGATAAGAGAGAGGGCTGCTGTGAGACGTGGGAAAGAAAGTTAACGTCCGTTTGGTAAAGGAGTTAATTAGACACGTGTTTTCATTTTATGCAAGGAACTGTATGAACAGGACCTAACTTACTGTATGTAAGTTTTGCCTATACTGTAAAGATGTAGTCGTCAAGGGCTTTTAGACATACTTTTCTCTTTCATTCGCTCAATCACTTAATAGCTTTAATGATATGAAATTGTGATAACTTCGAGAGAGTCTATATATATATATATATATATATATAAAGACACCCCATTTCACAACTTCAGTAACAATCAAATTTTGAGCAATATGATCAAAGGGTAAAATTAAAATTTCACATGGTCATGGAATTTCATATTTGACCTAGGGTAAAAGTTCACATTATAATGGGTCATTATGGGATTAAAGGGAAAAGTGGTTTTCCTCGGACTAAACTAGGGATTTTAATTAAATCATATGAAAGAATGACTTCATTGGTTAAAAATTGATTTGAAAGTAAGCCTGAATGCATGATATGAAAAAAAAAAAGATTTTGTAAGGCTAAAGTGGATACTTTGATCAGGCCTTAGAGTGCTAATCAGGGCACATAGAGCCTCCAGATTGACATACAGAAATAAAGTTTAGTGCCAATCAGCACTTTGCCTCCCCATCTTTACAATTTCTGATATGTATTGAATTTTCTCATGAAATATTTTTTTTTCAGACCTTTTCTAAGGTTAAAAATATTTTTTTATCATATGAAAATTAAGTTTCCCAAGTTCTTAGAACTCCCAAATATTTTCTCCAGAAAATAGACAACAGTGAGACCTTTTTCTCAGTAGTCCAAAAACTCCATGAAATTCCGTAGAGAAACAACCGTTTTAGCTCATATCAAGCCTTTTTCTTTTCATCAAAGCTCATATAAAAAATCCTGAATCGTAGCCACACAAGTGTGACCCTAACTTTCTAGGTACTTTTATTCATTAAATCCATCATCAGTATTTTTATTAGCAATTTTACACACAATTCACTCTAGCTAATGAAGAATGCTTCTGAATCATGGCCATGAAAAAGAAATTATGATGATCTTTGGAGATATTTATCAACAAAGGAGTAGATGGTCAATAGTATACCACTGTTATTCATAATGTTTTGATAACCTTAGGGGCACATTTGATACACTGTAATGGTTATTACATGCTGTAATAGGAATCAATATTATAAGGAATAAAAGTAGCTGTAATGTAATGACTATTATCATTCATATGTTTGGTGACAAAACATTAATACTCTTGAATTTGTATTTTATATTATTACAACATGATTAATATAAGTATTGCTTATTATAATTAAATATATATATATATATATATATATATAAGACATATTTAGAAAGAGAGAGAGAGAGAGAGAGAGAGAGAAGAGAGAGAGAGAGAGAGAGAGAGAGAGAGAGAGAAGAATAAAAAAAAAAAAGTGATAGTCAACTATGATTTTAGATTTTTTTTTTTGAAGCTATTACATGATCTAAGAAATACCTATTACGACCATTTTTATAAGAAATATGTATTACTCATTTTATAGAATAGTCATTTCTGAGAAATATCTATTCCCTGTAATGAATGTGTAATCAAACAGCAGAATAGTTATTCCTTAGAAATAGTTATTACATTATAGGACCTATTACAGTGAACCAAACGACCAAACGTATCCTAGGTGTTTGGGCCAACGTCCCGTAGATACGTACACCTTGATTAATCCCAAGGAGATACGTAATATACTACTATATAACCACAGGTACCATTATAGGTGCAAGGTTTTGCCTTAGGTAGCGTATGCAAGTATGAAAATGAGTATAGTTTAGATTTCATGTTTGAATTGTGAGTTTTGCAACCTCCTTTTGTCCACACTTCTAAAGGCAAAACAATCATTTTGTGACAAAAAGGAAAAAAAAAATTCACTTTGACCATTTGATAATTAAAAAGTTTAATTTAAAACAAATCTATAAATCTCAATGATCAAAACGCTATATCATCTACTTAAATCGAACCAGATTACAATCATTTTGTGGCAAAAAGGAAAAAAAAAAAAAATTCACTTTGACTATTTGATAATTAAAAAGTATAATTTAAAACAAATCTATTAGTCTCAATGATCAAAACGCCATATCAACTACTTAAATCGAACCAGATTACAAGATATCAATATTTGAATGTTAACGTGCATTCTTGCAATTAAGATTGAACACGTGTGATTATGACTAATTAATTATGATAGATTCTCTAACAACATAATATTATTAATTATTTGTCATTATCTAATCTTAGAAGAAGGGTGCACATGCATGTATAGGATACTTTTAGTGGATAAATAAGATATTTTGGATAATTCGTTGATTATTTTAAAAAAATTAAGATAATTAATTGATTTCTACAATTCCTAAATATCCTTAACATTATCTGACCCTAAAATTGTTAAAAGATAGGTCCCAAGTCTGATTTATCTAAATAATTGATAAAAATCAGTAAAATCGCAAAACGAATTCAATTAATTATGATTGTTTCTCTGAAGAATTAATTATAATAATAATTTGTCATTATCTCATTGGTTTATAATTAATTCTTCAGAGAACCAATCATAAGCTTAAACTGATAATTAACTTTTCCCTAATTGGTTGATTGTTTTTAAAAACTTAAGATAATTAACTGATTTCTAAAATTCCTAAATATAAATTAACATTATCTGACCCTAAAAAGGTTAGAAAATAGGTCATTTATGATTTATCTCGAAAATTTATAACAAATTTGAACAAATCGTAAAAAGGGAAAAGTTCGAAATCAATGAGTTATAGCACTTTTCAAATGTCGTTTTTTAAATGCCTTTTGGCCCGACACTTCATGATCGACTTCAACACTCTAGTCCATTTTTCAACTCATTTCTTTGAATTTTATTTTATTTTATTTTTTTCCCAGCGCTTATCCAATCATGTTTTGAGATAAATGCGATAAATTCATAAATCCAAGGTAATCCAACCTTGGAGAGTTTGAATAAAATCAACTAACGCTCCCGGTCCCGGCCCTCTCTATAAATAGATGAAAGATCCTCAGTTCCAAACAAAGCATACCGAAATCCGAAAGAGAGCTTTTAAGAAACAGTAAAGCTAGGGGTAGGGGCACAATAATTTTACAATAATATTAGCACAACAATTTCATAAAAATATTGAAGTGTTAAGCTGTAAATGGTAGAAAAGATTATGAAGTTATAAATGGTAGAAAAGAAAATAAAGTAGTGTCAAATATGTGGTGTAAATAACAAGTCCATGTAGAAACTAATAACAACGTTGTGCTTGTAGCATGATTCTTTGAGAAAAGCCATTAGGTAATTAAACCCATTAGGTGATTATTGATATTTTCTGTGAATCACAGTACTCATCCTCAAAGTTCGTGAATTTTCTTGTTTATTATAGCTCATGCCCATTGCCTCCATCACTCCTAAACACAAAACCTTAGTCTTAGGATCATCCAACCGTCACCTTTGCCTTCAACAGTCAATCCAACTTTTGTTCTCAAATGATTAGGAACATGTTTTTTTATTGATGACATGGGATGACTAGGATGAACATTTTAGCTCTTAGAATTAGAATTTCACATGCTCAAACTCCTTTAATATGCTCAAAATCAAATTTTCAAAACCCTAATTTTATATTTGTTTTTCTGATAGTAACATGATATTTTCTTGTTTGTGACATATTTAGGTATGCGTCCATGGCTACTATGTATGGTTTTAAAAACCGGACCGGAAAGAGAACCGAAAAGAAGAATGGTTCCCGTATCACTGGTCCGACTGGGGTCGGACCAGTGGTCGAATCGGTGATGTCATAAATAATATTAATTAATAATTTTAAAATTATATAAATAATTAAATAAATACAAAAAAAATATAATAATAATATATTAACAATTCTATAAGTCATAATATTTAAGAATATATTAAAAAAAGATAAATTAACATTATAAAAATAACATTTCTTTTATAACAATTTTATTAAATGATTTAATTGGATTTGCAAATAAAATGGTCTACAATTATAGGTAATTGACTTAAATTATTATTTTTTTCCTTTTTAAATGCATAGTTACAAAAGATAATAAATAAATTAAAAATAGAAGAAGCCAAGTTACGTGTTTTTTATTTTATAATAAGCCAAGTTACGTTACATAATTTACTTACATTACATAATACTGATAATAGTACTATTGTTGCTCACTTGCTGCCTCTCAAAATGGATAAATAAATGAAAGCAAATGGCAAGTATGGTTGACAGCTATTTAGCCATACAAAAATAGAAGAAAGACAGCTGTAGTAACAAAGTCAAAAGGAAAAAAAATCAGTAAACCAACCCAGAGTGGAACGGACAAGGCAGTGAAGAGTAAAGACTAAAGAAATAAAATGAAAAACAGAGACATGAAGGCTGAAGCTCTGTGTGTGAATGCCGAGAGAAGAGCAAACCAAACGCGAAGACAAGAGCAATCCATCGGTGAGCCAAGTCCGGATCAACAATCGGTATGCTCTGATCGAAATCAGGATTGTTTAGCAACTTATAAAGGTAGATCTGGACCAGATTAGTACCTTTGGCGAGCCAACTTTGGGTCAAAATTGATGTGTCAATTCTTTGTTGCCGGTGCCGTCATAGTCGATGCCTACTTGATGAATTTTTTTTTGTCTTTTTCTTGTATCACAGCAAAACTGGTTTAACCGTTCCGGTTCCCAGTTTTGCCGATTGAACCGGCGGTTTTCGGTTTTGTATGCTTTTTTCTTATTTTTAGGTTTTTAAAGAGAATTGAACCGGATTATGTCCTAGTTCATGGTTGAACCGGCCGGTCTGGTCCAGTTTTTAAAACCACGCTACTATGTTCTAGAAGAACGATTTCATTGGACTAGGTTCAAGAATAATTTGAGAGCGGAAGCAATTATGTGGTTCGGCCCGTAAAATCTTTAAAAATGTTACATTGTGACTATATTGATTGAGCAATATTATAAAGATATCTATAATAATTTATGTTATCTTTACAATATCATGATATGGCTTTTATATAGGATACATAGTAAATGTCATTAGAAATATTTATTAAATCACACATGAATCAGAGAAACATAATTTATGTACTTGATTTATGCTCATTAAATCAAACATGAATTACTTAATTGATAGAATTATCACATGAATTCTTTGATTCTTTGTATTATCATCTGTAAGGGTGGATGCCTAACACCTTTTCACTCTATAACTTCAAAGCCTCCGAACTTAGATTAATAGTTTTACACTAGTTTTGTTCATGTAATTTTCATCGTTTTAGATTGTAACTAAGAAATACAAGTTATACAAATTTTGGTAGATTGTAATTAGGAAACAAAAGCTAAGCATATATATATATATATATATATATATATATATATATATTATATATATATTATACATATATATATATATATTTTTCAATGAGATGTAAATTTAATATTTCAATTAATAAAATAAGGCATTTCATTTTTCCTTTTATTATTATAGTTTTCTTATTTAATCTCTTTTACATCTTTCAAGTTTTCCCCCAACCAAAAGAGCCTATGAAATATCAAATATGGACGTAAATAAATACATGAAACTGAAAATCCCTGTTACCTTCAAGTCCTGTTAAAGTCTAATGGGCCTAACTCAATCTCAAAAGACGCCTTGAGAGATGAGGATTGCCCATGACTTATTAATTGCACAACCCAAGAATACTTGGTCAATGTGGGACTAGACTCTCACTTTAATATGCCCCCTCACGTGTGGCGGATCAACCAAACACGTGGACCATAATAGGGGGGGAGATCTGCCCAACACCCAAGGGGTGGCTCTGATACCATGTTAAAGTCCAATGGGCCTAACTCAATCTCAAAAGACGCCTTGAGAGATGAGGATTGCCCATGACTTATTAATTGCACAACCCAAGAATACTTGGTCAATGTGGGACTAGACTCTCACTTTAATAAGTCCTAATAAGTTTCTTAGAAAGAAACATGCCATGAAATAACAAAATCTAATTTGATTAAGCAAAAAGAAAAGAAAAAAAATCTAATTTGAGAAACCAGTAGGCAAGCCAAAGGACTAACGTTTCGGCCACTCGTTTGTAGTTTCAAACCATTAATCCGACAAGCAGATAATAGATAAACTCGTTTTCCTCTTCACTTTTTGTCAATCAAATTTGAATGGAATTTGGTTGGTAAGTTCAAAAGCCCACTGAGAATTCGCTTTTTCAATCATATTTTTATGATACGATTAAGAAGTTTCAGCATTCACATTATTCACGATTTGATAATCTATTTCACTAAATTTTGCTAGGACTTTCAGTGCAATGAATATTAGCACCTTTTTTCTCGTAAACTAGAGCTCCCATGCCCCTAGCTTAAAGTGGATGCTCAATTAAATCCACTTTGTAGGGCTGGAAAAGACACTTTAACAGTCTCAAGTACATTGTGAGGTTTTGAACAAAACCTCATACTCTGAGTCGTCCTTTACACTATGATTGTTTAGGTGGAAAGAGGAAGGGAAGAGAAATGACTTCCTCTTTCCACTGTTTGATTGAAGAAAAATGGGAGGAAAAAATTGGTGTAATCCAAACTTTTCCATTCGAACAAATCTTGCTACAATTCACTACGTGACAACTTATAAAACTATTCATATATATTATTTAAACATGTCATATAACTCATTAAAATATTTATGTGATTAAAAGTACATGTGTATGACTTATTAGTTACCATGTAGATGATCTTATTAGTTTATAGCCAATTTTATCCTTTCCATTCGCTCCCACCAATTTTGTGTCTTCCTAGATTGAGAGGAAAAGAGAAAGGGAAATGTCTTTTTTTCTTTTTCCTTCCTCCCTTTCTCTTCCATGCTCATTTACAACCCAAATACATAATAATCTTCAATTTGTTTCACAATTTATTAGTTATATATATATATATATATATATATATATATATATATATATATATATATAAATATTTATATATAAAATATATAATAATATATAATAATAAAATAAGCAATAATCAATTCTATGGATACAATTTTCTTCCAATTCATAAAGATAATAAATTATTATAGGAGTAACATAATTTTATATAATTCTATTACTTAATTTAAATCAAATTAATTAAGAGTAAATTATAATATGATATGTCTAGTTGAAAATAAATTTTAATTTTGTTTTAGGTTTATAGATTTAGTGCAGTCCAATCAAAGTATATACTACCCTCCCCTCGTGAATTCTTTGTCTCCTCCACTTTGCCTTTATCAACAATGTGTGAAACGTGTCAGTGGAAGGAATTGGCCGCAAACTTTGGTTGAACTTAAACATTATCCTATCACCACTTTCATTCATTCACTTATTTGAAAACTAATTATTGGTCCATTAGATCACTAGTGCTATTTTGAATGGGTTAGTGCTATTTCGAATGGGTTAGAGTGAGTCCTATTAGGGCCACCTTTGGCAAACTTTTGCGCCTATCATAATATATATGCTAGTAAGGTATTGCGTGTCAGTGGAAGAAATTGGCCGCAAACTTTGGTTGAACTTAAACGTTATCCTATCACCACTTTCATTCATTCACTTATTTGAAAACTAATTATTGGTCCATCAGATCACTAGTGCTATTTCGAATGGGTTAGAGTGAGTCCTCTTAGGGCCACTTTTGGCAAATCTTTGCGTCTATCATGATATACGTGCTAGTAGGGTGTTGCGTGTCTTCCTGGAATTAGTCGAAGTGTGCTTATTTATAGAACGCTGGCCCGGACACCCAAGGTTAAAAAAAAAAAGGGTTAGAACCTATAACATTTGAATTTTGAAAGCATAAACATATCATTCTTTTAATTTGTGACAATGTAAGAAGCAACAACTGAGTCAGAAAATTTTATTAGGGAAGCAAGGTGAGTATATTAAAAAAATAATCTATTTATAATTGTACATAAAATATATCTATTATATAATTTAATATACATTTTTGATGAACAAAAAATTAATATACGTTATCTTCTCATATATATAACATAAATTCTTTTACATAAAGTTATTCAATATATAACTTAAAAAATATATATATTTTTTATCAAGTTAGCTTACAAACTGTAAACTATCTTTTAAATAAATTAATTATAATTAATATTCTTCAAACATTTTAGATCAAGATTTTTTATATAAATTAGAGAATATATAGTTTGAATATAATATAATTTTAAATAATAAACATAATTTTACATGTCTAAAGATATATAATTCAATACAAGAAAACTACAATGATAATAAACATTAATGGTGTGTTTGGATAAGGCATTTAGAGGCGGAATTTATTGAATAGACGGGATTTGAGAAAAGAATTTGTCAATTCCTTTATTTGGTGTCAAAGGAGGAACTTTCAGATTTCTACGTGGGATTTATAGCCGGAACTTTGGGGTGCAAATCCCGTGTGTAAATCCCTTGTAAATAGACGGAATTTTACAAATGATTACAATGCCCGAACGTACCAACGTTTTCTATTTATCAACTATTGCTTCACTATTCAGTCTTGGGCCCCTTCGCTATTTATATTCAAATAGATCTCTCTCTCTCTCTTCCTCTCAAATATTTTGTTTCTTTGTGAAATTTCATATGCTCTTTTTCTCTTCCTCGCTATTCTTTTTAACCTTCCCCACACCCACCCAACATGAAAGCTACCAGGTAGGCAAACATCACTTCCCATCTAAGGACCTCCACTCTTTGGCTTCTCTTCTCTTCTTTTTAATCTTACCCATCTTTCTCTGTTGTCAGGATCGGTCCAAACTTTTTGGTGGTCTTAAGCCAAATATAAAATTGAGGCCTTTTTTATTTATTTATTTTTTTTATCATTCAATGCTAAATTAAATTAATATTTATGAATTTTTTTATTGGAATTTTATTCAAAATTATTAATCACAATTAAAAAAAAAAAAAAAAAGGTCCTATACCCATCAAATAGAATATTTGATTTTCTTCAAGGTCATCACAATAACCACATGGCTTCCATGCTTCACCCATCAGACAAAATAAATGCAAAAGACTTAATCTAACCATTGGTTCATGATATAAAAAATAGAAAAGAAAAAAAAAAATGAAATTGCACGTGGCTTGATGTTGGCCACAATCAACAATTAGATATTTTCATTTAACACGACTCACGAAGAGCTCTTACCAAAAAGCTGAGAAGAAGATTGTGAAGAGAAAAAAGAAAAGAACTGAAAGAGAAGCAGACTCACGGTACATTGAGGGAGTATTAGACGTGGAGTGAGAAAGAATTGGAGAGAGAAAGAAAAAAAAGTTGTTCGGGAAAGAAAAAATAAAAAAAAAAAATAAAAAAAAGGTTTTTTTATTAATATATATTACATATGGACCATAAAAAATTTGGGGCCTTTTCCAATTTGGGGGCCTCAAGCCATTGCTTAAATGACTTAAAGGTTGGACCGGCCCTGTCTGTTGTTAAGACTCTTACAAAAAAAAAAATTTATTGGATTGCATGAAGATTTATTTGTGGAGTTCTTCATCTTTATTAATATTTGCATCTCTAACTGCTTTACTGTTTACGAAAGTCTCTAGCTTCTTCCAATTATTTGTCTTTTTGTTGAGAATCCAATTATTTGTAGATTACCCAAAACTTCTATTGAAAAAGTCAAGATAAATCGAGAATTTCAAGAATAATTGGAGAATTTTGTAACCATATCCATTGATATAGAACCGCACCTTAGCGTAATGAGAATCTATATGTATGAGCAAACCAATTATTTTTTGTTTTTTTTGTTCCAACCTTGAGCAAAGATGAGCTTCAATCAAATCAATTAGTATTAATGAAAAACAAAAAATTGGAATATTACATGTAAATTACTTATTTAATAAAACCTTTTTAATTGATTTAACCAACATATTGTACAGAGAAGGATTTTACAAATTTTGTTTATGTTCAAACTTAGAAATTATTTCTGTTATTTTAAATTTTCTACAGACAACCAAACAAGAAAATTTATAAATGATGGATTTTTAAATGATGGGAATTGAATGTAAATCCCATCATTTGCAAAATTCTGGGTATTTAACAAATTCTTCATCCAAACACACTGTAAAGGAAATGATTATTTTTCATAGATGATAAATGCAAAAATATCTCTCACTTTTAATCACAAAAATTGAAATTGTCTTTTCTTCTAAAATTGAAAACACAGTATCTCCTACCACTTTTGTTCTATTTTTTTTTTAGTTACGATAGCATTTAAACCTATAGGGTCCTCTCATGATGATTACTCTTACCATCTTGGTTTTTGGTGTAGGCGGGATTTGAACCCAGGTCCCTTGCTCTTTACCAGTTGAGCTAACTGGAACCCACTACCACTTTTATTCAAAAGTAATGTTATCTCTAATTTTCTAAAATGTAAAAAAAAAAAAAAAAAAGGTTCTGTTTTTTAAGAAAAGAAAGAAGGTTAAAGACATTTACTCATCTTTTTTAAGGAATATATACCTTGAATACAATTTGGTTTAATGAGTTACGTATGCATAAGAATAATAAGTAGGAAAAAAATGATGCATTAGTCATGTAGTTCATTTATTATTATTTATTATTTTTAAATTTAAGGTGGTCATTAGTTAAATTTAATATATAATATTTTAGGTTTTAGAAAAAACTATTTGAAGGAGGGGGATTTTCAAAAGCTAAGGTGCTATGGCACCCCTACCTCTGCCCTTGATAGTAAGAGCATTCTCAATGGGTTTCTCAAAAGCCAAAATCAACTCAAATATGGTTAATAAGTCCAAAAAATGGCTCCCAATGGATGAGCTATACATTAGGAAAAATAGAAAAATGTTACAATGTCAAGGTATTTATGTCTTACACTGTTCATTGGGCAATGAATATTTTATTATTTCTTTTGTTTTAAGCCATTTGTTTATTCTCTTCTCTCTCATTGGCCCTCTCTCTCTCTCTTCTCTTTCATTGGCTACTGTCTTCTTCTTCTTCTTCTATGGATCGGTGATGGTGATGGTGTTGTGTGTGATTTTGCTTTGATGTGCTGGTGTTGTTCTGGTTTTGATGATTTTCTGTAATATTGCTGTGAAAGTTTGTAAATTTGTTGGATTTTTTTTATTGAAGTTGCTGGCCTTTGTTGATGAAGTTGTTGTGGGTTTTTTTTTGGGTGTCTCTGTTTGGTTTCAGTTGAGTAGAAAATAATAATAAAAAATTTATGAAGAAATAATATTTAAATAAAATAGAGTTAGAAATAGAGAATCGGATGGAAGATGTTTTGAAAAGTGATTGGGCAAAATAGAAAAAGTAGCTCTTTAAGCCAAAATTTGGCTTAAATTTTACACAAGCCATTGAGAATGCTCTGAAGAATGATAATCATTAATGAATTTAAATGTGATATATATAATTATCTAATATTTCCAGTTTTTTTTAATGGGACTTTGTTTCTATGCTTATAAATAAAGAATTTAAAATCTTGCATTCTTAAATTCTCTCTACAAACTTTTTTTTTTTTTTGATAACATTGAGTTTTCGGACTAGTCCACGTGTATCACAATAGACACAAGGTTTTGTTTTGAAAGGATTCGAATTAGTGACCATTAGGGAGCACACTCAAGCTTAGACCAGTTGAACTACCCCTCAGATTTATTCTTTTTACAAACTTGGAAACAATATTCAAGAAACCTCACAATCCAGAAATGCTAGCGGTGAAGAACTGATAAGGAAAGCATTTTCTTAATATAATTATATATATTGTCATATTGATAAGCTACTTAATTGAATTTTTTCGTTTGTCATGTGAATTATACGGGATTTGCAGTTTTGCTTTTTGACACAATATTCAAAAGTTACAACAAGTGATTTAAGCCACTAGATAGAAGGATAAAGTTGGCCCGATCTCACACAAAACGTTTAGAGGAGATTCCTATAGCGGGGTTTGTTTCAAGCTAGCGCAGAGTGTCGTATGCCATGGATCTCTTACCGTTTACTTCCTACAAAAAGTGGACTAATTTTGCAGATCTCAACTGGATTGGAAAAGTACAGATATATATATATATAGAATACCATAATATTCCTGGGTTTTCAATGTATTCAATTTGATTATCAATTGTCTTGTAGTTTTTTTTTCCCCAAAACAAAGGTCTGAATTCTGAAGTTCAACTCACTATATATGCTGTCTCAAAAAAAAAAAAAAAAAATCAATTTATATATGTTTAATTGGTAAAAATTTATGAAATGAGGGAATTATGAATACTTTTATTATTTAAAAAGGATTTTTTTTTTTACTATCTCTTGTTGTTTTTGATAATTTGGAGGACGTTAATTACTCTCCAACTCCTACAGACTACTACCTAGTTTATTTCTACCCTTATCTATCCAAAAAATGTTTGACATCTTACTATCCTTAACTAACATATTTTGATCAAGATAGCTGGGCCTGGGAGCCACTGTGGGGGTGGTGGTCCTCTTGTAATTTTTGGCCATAGGTCCTCTTGTTATTCAATTTTGCACCTTTTTCAGCTTTTGTAATTTAGGATTGAGTCAAAATAAGTTTGGTTTTAATCGGGGAAAGTCAAAGGTTGGAAACTTGCACCTAAATTTAAATTTGAAGTCTCCAACCGATAAACTTATAGGACGTCCCCCCATGCTAACATGTAGGACTTGCAAATGATCTAGGGAAGGTTGGTATTGGGGATCAAGGATACTGGATATATGATTATAAACCTCAGGTCAATGTCAAAATAATGTATCATTTCAACAAGTATTGTTTTAGCACGTCCCAATGCTAACATCTACCACCTGAAAATGATCTAGGGAAGGTGGGTATTGGGGATTTAAATATTGGTCATATGCCTCTAGACAATGTTAAAATAATGTAGCTTTAGATTTTGAAAGTCCAACGTAGAATAAGAATCGAAAAAAGAAATTTGCGTGTAGTAGAAGCAATGATGAAAGAAAAACTCAGTGTGCTTTATTGATGAGCCGCAACACAATGATTTTGTCACAACTAGCCCCGGTACAACTCGAGTCATCTCTACCCTCTTCTTCTTGGAAAATCAGTAATGTGAGAGTAAGGGACCACATCCATATATTTTCGGAGTACTGAATAATTTCTAATTCAACTTATATTCCGACTTTAATCCTAGTTACCAAACCATAATTTTTTGATGCATTTAGATTACTTGACAAATGCTAACACAAATCACATGTACTGTATGCAACATGCTTAATTCAATCTTCCGATATTGTTGAAATTTTTTTCCTTGACGATGATAACAAAATGTTCATAATTAGCATTCTCAAATGGCATTGTGATGTAGTAAGTTTAATTTTAACATAAGCAACCTTAACATTCTTTCAGATAAAATGATCAGAACAATCACATGAAGCAAGAGGGAAGGTGATTGGAAGCAAAGAAGTTTATGGAGAGAGAAGGTGAAAGAAATTCATCTCTCCCTCATATTTTTTTAGTAGAAAAAAAGAGAAAGAAAAATGAAGTGAGAATTAATATAAAGCTCAAAATAGAGAATTAATTCGTATCCAAAGCAAATTACAACAAACTGACCCAAAAAAGAAAAAGAAAAAGAAAAAAGCAAATAACAACATTATTATTGTTACGAAAGTGTACAAAGCTTAAATTTAAAATTAAAACCAATCTTACATATTGATATAGCTGTATGAGCTATGAAATTTTTTGATAAAAGCGCTTAAGCTGACCAAATTAAACTGGAACAGTCGTTCCAGAGGTCATGGAGAGACCTGTCGCTCCACTGTCTGTTCACATTCCTCTTCATTCTCTCCCGTCAATTCCTCGAGCGATCTTCCCTTGGACTCTGGAACCAATAAGGTAAACAATATACCTAAGAAGTTGATACACGCAAGCACAAAAAGTGTATTCCTTACTCCAATACCGGGTCTGTATCCTGCATCAGGGTTAGTCTTGCTTTGTGCAGCGTATAAAAATCCAAAGGCCCCAACTATTGCTCCAGCCTTTCCTGATGCTGCAGATATTCCATGACATGTGGACCTAAGCCTTGCTGGAAATATTTCTGCTGGTACAATAAATGTGGTGGAATTGGGTCCAAAATTTGCAAAGAAGAAGGTAAGGGAGTACATCACAACGAACCCAATATGGTTTTGGGTCCAATGGTGGTAAGGGATAGCAAGCGCGAGCATGAAAACGGTCATGAAGAAGAAACCCATCAATTGAATTGTGAAACGTCCCAAATAATCAATAAAGGCCACGGTAAACCAATACCCAGGAATTAGACCACAAATAACTATAATTGTTTGAGCCCTTGCAACTGTAAAAACCTCTTCAATAGCACTCATTGTATTTGCCGCTGGAAGCCAACCAACTGCGGTAAAGATATCCTTTTGGAAAAGATTTTGGCTATAGAAGGCAATGTCCAATAAGAACCAACAAACAGAGGTTCCAACCAAGTGAAGCCCGTGGCGTTTCGCAAATTCTTTAGAGAACAAACCAAAGGAATTGGCTGTGTCTCGAGTAGGAGAGTTGTCTGGCTTGTTTTCTTCTTCTGCAACATCCACATGTAATACCTTAGCCATGTCTTGTGCGGCTTGTTTTGTATTCTTGGCAACCAAGGCAGTATAACGAGCTGTCTCAGGCATTTTCATACGCCAATAGTAAGTGAGGGCAGCAGGGAATGCTCCAACCATTACAATAATACGCCAAATGTAATCAGCTTGGCGTGGCAAAGACTCTTGTGCATTAACATAATATGGGGGTGAATGGTATTTGTTCCTAAAAGCTGCTGAAACAATTAAAGCAACAATCCCACCACTCAAATTTCCAAACCCTTGCATAGCAAAAACCGCAGCTATAAAAGCCCCACGAGTCTTTTTGTTGGCGTATTCAGACATGATCGTAGCTGAAAGGGGATAATCACCACCAATACCAAAACCAAGCCAGAATCGGAAGAAACACAGCGTGCTTATGACACTAGCTGGTGTGTGTCCAAAGGAGAGCCCTGAGCCTATGGCACAGGCAACCATGAGAAGCAGAGTTATACCATAGACCTTTTTGCGACCCAACTTGTCACCAAGCCATCCGAAGAAGAGCTGCCCAGTTAAGGTACCAACAAATGCGACACCATTCACAGCGTCTGCTACGTTGGGAGGTAATGTTCCGGGCGAACTTACGCCTGGCTTTGTGTAGTATATGCGGCCAAGTAACTTGGTTACCAGGGAAATGCAAAAAAGATCGTATGCATCGGTAAAGAATCCCATTCCAGCAACCACGATTGCCTTAAAATGGTACAATTGGATCTTTGCATCGTCCAATGCAGTAAGAACTCCTACTTTTTCTCTAGCCATGGCTAAAAATCTTCACAAACTTTTAGTATCTATTCCTCTATTAACAATTGCAGAAAATTTTCCTGCGTGACAAGATGTATAATGGTCTTAAAATACTAAAATATACAAGGAATAAACTAATGATATCAACTATCTTTCGACCAAAGAAAAGGAAAGGCTACAAACTATATTGAAAATTAATACTCTGCGGCTTTACCTGATCCATTGAGGTAGTTTGGTCAATTGGTGTGAAATCACAAGAAGATAAAAATATTCTACCCTCTCAACAATCGTTTGAGAGTTTTGTATTATATATTTATAATAGAAATATTAGAGAAAAAAAAAAAAATTATAACAGAGAGATTACAACAAGTTATTTGAGTACATCAAGACTGCTCTTCAATAGATAACTTATTCCTATTCTTGATGGGAGATTGAGTTCTATCTTGAGTGAAAGATTGGTTTGATAAGAGTTTTTTTTTTTTTTAATCCATATCCTTAAAATTAAATTGGATACAAAATATGCATGACAAGATTTTTTTAGTTTTGAACTTGAACTCATTAAAAGAACAAGTATTCACTGTTTTTAAACCCTAAGGAGTAGCATGTACTGTAGACTACATTAATAATGTTTTTCTTAGAAAAAAAAAATTTGTCAAAACACTTTTACACTTTTTTTTATTCTCTCTTTCCTCTTTTATACCCTAGTTTGAATGGGTCAACTACTTGGATGGTTAGAGGCAACACTGGGAGAAGCTAAACAAACTTCTTAATTTGTATTGTAAATAAACTCGTTTCTTAGTACATGTACTAATAAAAAAAATTATTGAGTATAAATTATGAGATTAGACTCTAAAACTATAAACCTTACAAGAAGTGGTAAATTCTACTTGTGTAATTCACCGAAAAATAGTACAATATAGAAAGAATTAATAACAAATAGTTAAATTTTCATTAAAAAAAATAGTTATTTAGTTTAAGAAGATAATTAACTAACTATTTTAGTTTAAGAAAATAATTAACTAACTAATTTAGTTTATGTCAATATTAAATATTGGAAATAGTTTACATCCAAACTGGTTTGGAGGAATCCTCTTCCAACTTACTAAGTGGCAAATAAATAGACCATCTACGTGTACTTTTAGTCACATGACATTTTTAATGAATCATGTGACTTTTTAAAATACACATGTGAATGGTCTATTTCTATTTGTTTGTCATGTAGTGGATTGAAGGAAGATTCCTCCAAACTGGGTTGGGGATAAATATTAATGCATGTCATGGTAAAAGGGGCACTTCCTTTCTTGGACCATTAAATATTAATGCATGTCATTCATAATATAATGAATACCATATTCTAATAAATAAACATCAATATTTTTTTTTAGTAAATATTATGAAAGGTAATTAAGAAAGTAGAATTCTGTAGGAGTTTTCTCCTCTGTGGCTTATGACTACTTCGTACTCTAATGTCTAAAGTAGTGTCTATCAAAAAAAGAAAAAAAAGAAAGAAGAAGTCTAAAGTAGTGTTCCATGGGTTGATTGCGAAAGAGAAACAAATCCATATATATATTTTTTCTAAATCGAATTTGTATAATACTGATACATCACCAGTTTTTATATTTGGAGGGGAGGGGGAAGGGGGTTTGCACCCGTGACATGGAGACTGGGATAGGGTAAGTGTCAATCGGGCTACAAGCTTGTAAGTTATTTTTTATTTTTTGAATAACTGAGTTAAGTGACACCTTTAAAAATTTTCATGAACATAAGTTAAATTTGAGAGAGAAAGAATAAAAACCTACCATGGATTTACTCAGGAAGAGGAAAAAGGTAGAGGAATGTAATAGAAAGAGAGAAAAAGTGATATTTTACCTGTTTATGAGTGGTGCAAAGCCCGCAGAACCATTTAGCGCAAGCAACTTCTTAGGTTTATATTCTCTCAATCAAAAAATAGAGAGGGTGGGAATGTAGTTGTGTTGGGGATGGTGAACACAATTAGCAGTGGCTAACTTATATAATGTGCACTTGACCCCTATAAAATTTAGAATAAGCCGGAATCTAATGGAATATACCACGTAATAATTCAACTTTAATTTTTAAAAAATCGAAACCTTGCTTCTTTAACTTCTTAAAATTGACTGTACCGCATTATTTAAGCCGGGGAAGCAGAAAACGACAATAGTGTCAACCTTCGGGTAGTGTTGTTTAGAATGGAAACGTAACTAAACGTGCTTTCTTCTCATATGAGAATTAGGTAACTGGTTGAGTCGTGTTGGAAATAAAAAAACAAACTGGTAAACCAATTCTTAGTCAACAATTTACAAATCAATTTAGACTTAGTGTATTTGTTAGTTAGGTTTGTACGTAATGGACTGCCAGAAGAGACTTCATAATTATTAGATTAATAGGAATTTTATGTTTGGAACGAGATTAAATAATGTTAACATAACACCTAAGATATAAGTAGATATTAACGAGCTCAACTAATTCGGTCTTGGGCATGCTTCCTAATGGTTACTAGTTTGAGTCCCTTCAGAGCCACCTACCCAAGGTAAAGTTTTACGTCTATCGTGATACACGTGGCTAGTAATACCGACTAGTAAGGTGTTACGTGTCCCCATAAGATTAGTCGAAATGCACGTATTTACGGAATACTGGCACGGACATCCAAAGTTATTATTAGAGAAAATTGAATTTGTATTTCCTCCTATTTAGGGATAACCCATATCACCATAGAAGTCTGGTGTGGACATGTTATTTGAATTAGAATTAGTTGTTATCTCTTAAATTCAATTTCCCCCAATAGTTTTAAAAAAATAAAATAAAATAAAATAAATAAAAGAAGTAGAAGAGGGTAGATACTAACAAATCCCGTAACTAATAGTAAACCATCCTTGTATTCCCACACTAAGGGCTTTCTTATTAAGGTGATCGGTTATGAACTGGAGCAAATCATTAACAATAGTCAATGGATAGGGTTTTATTATAGTTAAGGGTGTAATCGGTGAGGTGCGGTGCGGTTTTCTCCAGATTTATGCACCTATACTTTATAGTGCGGTTTTCCTATTTCACACACCTGCACCTGCACCTACTAAGATTTTGTTTGGGTGCGGTGTGGTGTGGTTTGATGTGGTGCGGTGTAGGTGCGGTCTTGCGGTTTGGGTTGGATTCATTTGGGTCGGATTGAGCCAGTTCAAATGTCAATTTGAATCTAAAAAATCCACCTTTACAACAACTCAAAACTTTGGCTAACTATAGCATACAAATATAAATCATAGTTTCCAATCTCAACCTTAATATTTAAGAAAAAAAATATTATAACATACATATCTCATAGAATGAATCATAATTTTAAATCTCAACCTACACATATATACCATCCTGATACAAATATAACTCAATCTCAACCTTCACATACCATTAGCATACAAATATAACGTAACATCACCTGCATATAGCATTAGCATACAAGTATAACATACTAGGAGTGTAACTGGAGAGGTGCGGTGCGGTTTTCTCCGGAGTGCGGTTTTCCTATTACACGCACCTGCACCTACACCTTATAGTGCGGTTTTCCTATAACACGCACCTGCATCTGCACCTATTAAGATCGGTTGCGGTTTGGTGCAGTGCGGTTCTTGCGGTTTGGTCGGTTGTGTCGGTGAAGCTTACACCCCTTATAGTATGAAAAGAAAAATAAAATTACCTGTTTCATGTTATAATAATGGATAACCTTTTTTTCCCAATCTAATCTCAAGTTCATAAAGGCCAAAGAATCTGTAGAAAAAGATAAAGGAATTTTTTTTTTTTAGGACTAGAAAAGAGAAAAGATTTTATTTATCCATAAGATAACAATGAGAGAGACAGAACTTT
This sequence comes from Fagus sylvatica, assembly GCA_907173295.1. Lineage (NCBI taxonomy): Eukaryota > Viridiplantae > Streptophyta > Magnoliopsida > Fagales > Fagaceae > Fagus > Fagus sylvatica. The sequence goes on along the minus strand of OU015772.1, from coordinate 9,639,634 downwards.
TTATTTTAAACAATTTGATAACAAAAAAAAATATATATTAAAATAGATCGATAATGGATATAAGAGATCTATTTGCAACAAAAATTCAGGAATTTTACTGCAACAACATAAAAATTCAGGAGTCTTAGTGCATTTAACCCATTATATAAATGTAAGTTATTTTTATTTTTTGCTTCTTATAATAATAAGTTATTTAATTATTGTCATCAAAACAATCATAAAAAATTATATATTATATATAAACTCATGTCAAAATCATATAAAATCATATCCTATATTATAATACAAGTTGTATCATGCATGCTTTGATGGCACCATGTGGATGCCCTCTCAATTTTATTGTTGTTCATTTTTTCCCTTATGTTGGGTGGTGTACTATTTAAAATAATTAACATAATTTCTCTCAGTGAAAACTCTATTGCCAAAGTTTCAAAAAAGTTTTAAAAACTATTGCTTAAGATTAAAAGTAAGCTTCTTAAAAAAAAAAAATAAAAAAAAAAGGTCAACTACTAGGAGTTTCTAAAAATTTTAAAAAAGTTTTATTATTTATTTTAATTATTTACCATAATTAATAATAAAAGTTGGGTCTTATACAGGACCGGTTCAGAGTTTTGGGTTACCTAAGCCGGTCCCAATTTTGGTTGCCCACTTACTATTAAATATTAAAAAAAATAAATTTCCAATTTTTAAAATTTTTTTTTAATGCAAAATCAAGGTTATATTGTGTTTTTAACTTGAATTACATAAAAATAATTAGCATGATTCGACTCAAAGAAACAACTTCTCATTGCAAGGTGATTTCTAGATATTGGGATTAAGAATTAGAAATTTGTATTTGCACCTTTGGTAGCCAGTGGTCTTTTGTTTTGTTGAGACCCAATTATGTGTTTGTGATATTGTTTTTTTAGATTAGTAAAAATTTGTTTGTGGTTTTATTTGTACTTTTGTTTGGGATTAATACATTCACAATTTTTGGAGGAATAAAAAAATAGAATTAATTGCTAAACAACAGAATTAAAAGAAAGTGATAGATTTAATTGAGGAAATCCTGACCTCTAGGTATAGGTTTTTCAAGAAAACCCAACCTCTCAAAAGTCTAAAAGACTACAAATATATATATTTTGAAAATACAAATATTTTTTCAAATGATTTTATTTTTCAAGATCTGAAGGGAAATTTATATAACTCTATCTAAAGTTCCAAAGCAATAAAATAGAACTCCACTATGCTAAAAACAAGTGACAATTACTTTCACTTTTGAGATATATATATCGTTTAAAAATCTTACCCACTAATTGAATACACAAATAACCAAACTACTAAAATAATTAAAGTGGATCACTAGAACTACTACTCCTAAAGAATAAAACTCATTAATCAAATACTAAAATAAAATATACCGGATAATTCTAAGCAATAACAAAATAATATTAAAATATGAAACAAATTCAATAATCACATTTCCTACTCCTACACGTCACCTACCACAAATAAAGTATAAACTCTGTTTCATGCATGTAACAATTTAATAATTTGTTATTTATTGGTCCATATCTAAATTTGTTGGTCTATTTGCCAAATAATATATATATATATATATATATATATATATATATATATATATTATATTTATATACTAATAGAATGCTATTCTAATTTTTTTATGTATATTCTATTTTTTTTTATTTTATTTTATTTATAATAATTTTTTTTTTTTCTTTTATGTATATATATTTTATTTTTTTTTCATTTGGTTGCCCCTAAGGGGGGTTGCCAAGCCCAGGACTTGTGGGGCTTACCCCCCAACCGGCCCTGGTCTTATACATTGTGCTTGCATTATGTGACTCGAAATAAATATTAAAAGTTGTATGAGTTAATTTTGCCATGAGATTGCTTAAAAGTGCTTTAATAGATAAGACAGAGAAATGAAACTGAATCATGTTTTGATTGCCCCAAGTGGATGCCCTTTCATTTTTATTTTATTTTTTTCCCTTATATTAGGTGGTGCGCTATATTAAAATAATTAATATAATTGCTCTCAGTGAAACTCTATCATCAAAGTTTCAGAAAGTTTAAAGAACTACTCCTTAGAATAAAGTCAACTACTAAGCTCCATAAAAAACAAAAAAATAAAAGTCAACTATTAAGAGTTTCTAGCCATTTACATGCCGTTCATTGCACAGGTTTTTTTTTCTTTTGGATAAATTTCGATAGCATTTGAAACTTATGGCATCCGCTCTATGATATAGACATGATACGAACCTAAGTTTCTTACTAGACAATAAGAGACTTTATTAGTTGAGCCAACTCTAACCCACCCTTGCACAAGTTTAATATCAGTAATATATTAAGGGTATGTTTGGTACACTGTAATAGGTCCAGTAATATAATAACTATTCCTAAGGAATAATTATTCAGTTGTTTGGTTACGCTTTCATTACTGAGAATAGTTATTCCTTAGGAATGACTATTCTTCAAAATGAGGAATAACTATTCCTTACAAAAATGAACGTAATAGCTATTCCTTAGATCAAATAATAGCTAAAAAAAAAATTAAAAAATTCGAAAAACTCTAGTTAACTACAACTTTTTTTTTTTAAATTCTCTCTCTCTCTCTCTCTCTCTATATATATATATATTTAGTTCATTAAGATATTTTTCTAAATCTTTTTCTCTTTCTAGATCTTGATCTCTTTTACTAGTTGAAAAAGAACCAGAAAATGAGCATTACATTCCACTCATAATGGCCAAATGGGGTGGTGAATGCAGTTTTGGATTTGCCAAAATCCACTTTTAAGATCAAATTTACTAAAAATGACTGAATCGCTCAGTCGATTTATTAAATCTTGTTTATTTGGAATTGGATATCTTATCCATTCCAAGACTTTATTCAAAGGCTTGTAATTGATTACAAGTCTAGGGACACCTCGTTCTAGTTCAGCATTTTTCTGAACATAGAAGGCAGGACAAGACCAAGGCGATTTACTAGGCCTGATTATCTTTTTCTCAAGTAAATCATTAATTTCATTTTTACAAAACTCCATGATTTCTTGATTCATTTGGATTGGTCTGGCTTTAGTAGGAATATTTCTTTCATTGAAATCTTTAACATATGGTAATTTAACAACATGAGTTTTTCTATTCCAAAAGGCATTGGGGAAATTAGAACAAACTTCTTGGTTTAATTTTTCGTGAAATCTTTCAATCTTTTGTTGAAGGATTTTACAGTTTAATTGTTTTTCAACTCTTTGGTAGTGAACTTCATCTTTTAAAAACTTTAAATGTTTTTGTTTATTTTTTATCAAACAAATTGATTGGGAGATCAAATTGTCTTTTAAGATTTTAATATCATTTTCCTCAATTAAATTAAGAAAGTTGAATTTAACAGGCTGTCCGAAAGGAGCAATTGTAATATCATCCACATCTATTGTGAAAGGTAATAACAAGTGGATAAATGGTAATCCAAGGATTACTTTATCATTTAGATTTTTAACAAGGACAAAAGATGTCTTAAAACAAACTTTGTCTTTACAAACATGAAACATGCATGCATATATTAATTTCATATTTAATATGCATTTTGCTACCCTTAGCAGAGTTTAATCTTTCAGTTGATTTTTCAAAATATTTAGTAGGGATTAGACCTTCTTGGATGTAATTTAAGTCAGCTCCAGAATCTACTAGAACAATGACTTCAATTTCATGGTCTTCAATTATTAATTTAACATTTGTATGCCATCTTACGGGTGTTATTTTGTTTAATAAATTGCAATATCTTATTTCATCATCAAATTTATTCATTCTTCATGTAGAGGATTCAGGATTTTCATCTTCAAAAGAAGAATCATTATTATTAGTGGGTTTAAGTATTTTATCAAGTTCAAGGATAGATACACGATCTTCCAGTTTATTATTTTTACTTTCCAATTTAGCATTTTGGCTTTCAAGTTGTTCATTTACAGCTTTTAATTGGATGATTTTTCTTTTAATTTGATTTATTTCAGATTGTAAGTCTTCAAGGTTTATTTTCTTTGCTTTGAGTTTATTAAATCTTTCAAGGGTTTCAGAAAGACTGATTGTTGGTTTGGGTAATTTATCATCTTTAGTTGCTTCTTTTTTATTTAGCATTTTCCTGAGTTTGTGAAGCATGCTTGCTTTTAACTCTGGGTCATTAATTTTACTTATTGCTTCGAGGAGCAACTCTTCTTGTTCCTCTTGTTTAGAAATTACATTTATTGATTTACCAGCACAACAATTATCAGTGCAACCAAATTTAATATCTGGGGTTGAGGATGATGAAGATGAATATTCATCAGAGGAGGATTCAATCTCATCTGGTGATATTTCATTTTCACTATCAGTATTTTTTATATCAATCTCTAAGAAGATTATATAATTCTTCTTTTTCTTTATTTGCATTGGTAATTTGAAGTTGGTTAATTTTTTGTTTACACTCATTACAGTCATTGGCATATTATGACCACATATTTACCACATTTAAAACATTTTGTTTTCTTTTTATCAAATTTTTTATTATCATATTTTTTATAATTTTTATTAGATAGATTTTTTAGAAAATTTTTTATTTTTATTATATTAATTGATGCGTGGTACAAAATTTGTTCCACGCATCAATATAATAAAAATAATGGAACAATTTATTAATGGAAACGCATCAATGTAATCAGAATGGTATAATTATAAGTTGAATATATTAAAGGAAACCAAAACTCTATCCCTGACTTCCTCACCCGTGAATTTTTGCAAAATAAAGATGGCGGGTAAAAACTCCAAAAAAGCCGCCACTAGCAAAGTTCCACCCAATAAACTCCCAGAAATAAAACCAGAGCTAGTCACCCCTAGTCAGCTTGTTAGGTATGATCTCAACCAGGCCAGCCCAAATAAACCATCATCCTCCAGGATGGTATCTCTAAGAAAACCTGCCGAAAGCAGCACTTCCTTTGCTAAAACCCTCACTGAATCCTATGATCCATTTAATAAAAAGATTGTTCTAACCACTCCAGCAGCCCCAATTAAACACAGAAACAACAAAAAAGATGTTTCTCCTCACCACCTACTCTTCGCAGAAAAACTTTTTCCAATAGAGTTTGAACACCAAAGAATTGAAGATCCCCTCCACTTAATAAAATCCTACTTCCCACCTCATCCCACTGATGGAGTCTAGTAGCATTACTGCCCCTCAGTTCCATACAAAACCATTCACTTTTATCAGAACATTCTCCAGCAAGAAGGTTCTATTGAGATTAAATCCATCTTTGATAAAACCCCTGGCCCTACAAATAAGGGTCTCCTCTTTCATAAAATAGAAATTATTAAATTTACTTATCTGAGAGATTGGGGTCAGCCTTGGAAATCAAAACCCCTCAAAGATCATTCTTATGAGTACACATATTATGATTACATTGATGTGTGGTACAAAATACTACTCATTCAATTTCCTAATATGGCCCATTCCTGGTTCATCCAATTCAACTTATAATTATTTTGCGCTTTATTCCAAACACTAGAATGGAAACGAACAATTTGTTCGGGGGAATCGAGGTTGGTTTTTTGCTTCAGAATACTACCGTATCCAATATCGGAGGCATTGGTTTCAACAATTTTGAAGGAATTTATTATAGGAATGCCAAGACAAGGCAAAGTTTTAACATACTTTTTAATATCTTGGACTATGGAAGTGTGAACAGATGTCCAAGGAGGAGGATTTTTTTGAAGTCTATCAAAAAGAGGCTTACATTGCTTCCTAAGGTTTTGATAGAAATCAGCAACATAGTTTAATGAACCCAAAAATCTTTGGAGTTGAGATTTATCAAGAATTTCATCAGGAAATTTATCAGCAAACTTGATGACTCTATCTATGGGACTGATCTTACCCCGATAGATATTATAACCAAGAAATCTTATTTTTGTTTGGAAAAGTTTAATCTTTGGAGAGGAAACAACTAATCCACTATATTTAATAGTGTCTAGAAATGAATTCAAATGTTTCCAATGTTCCTCAATGGATTTACTAAAAATGAGAACATCATCTATATAGACAATGCAAAATTTACTAAAGGGATTAAAAATGTCATTCAAGATGGCTTGTCTTCAACCTGTTTAGTTTCTGGGAATTCATTAAAGACAAATTTGATTATCCTGTTTCTGTCGAAATTATCCCACCATTTAACTGCGAAGTTTCTGATTAAAATATTGTCTTTAATCTGATAACTCCATTTAGTAATCCAGGGGATCTTGTATTTGACACAAAATAGCAGTATTGGAGGAAACCTGCTGTTGTATTCTGTGCATTTGTACATTTTAATGAATTGGTGAAGAGCCTGTTTGAGCGTGTGAGTGCTCAATGGAGGATCATTTCTTTTAGTAGGAGGAACTGTATTCCACAGTGTATCAGGGATGATCTCATCTTGGGAATCATGCTTAGACCACCATTTGAGGAACCACATTAGTGGTTGACATTTTGTTGAATATTTTTATTATGTTTTAATTCTGAATAATATTTATCAACAAAATCAAATAAGTGAATATTCATTCTTAGATCTTGCATTACAAATTTCCATTTATTAAAGATTAATTGCTTTTCTTCTTTATCATGGGTTTTGCGATGTTTTTCTCGCTTACCCTTGTTTTTCTCAGAATCAAATTCTAAATTTAACATTTCCCAATTTATTTCAAAAGGTTTTTTAATAACATTTAATTGGTTATCAATTTCACCAAGTATTTCAGAAGCAGTTGGTTCTATTATATATATATATATATACAAAAGTCTCCATTTTTTTTTTAAATTGCCTCCCTCTTTCTCTTCTCTACACACAAAGTCTATTTTTTTTTTTTCCTTTCTCTCTCTCTCTCTCTCTCTCTCTCTCTCTCTCTCTCTTCTCTCTCTCTCTCTCTCTCTCTTCACACACTCTCCTTCTTATAAGTCTTTCTGCCTCTCTCTCTCTCTCTCTCTCTCTCACACACACACACACACACACACACACACACACACACACACATATATAATAAGTAAAATCCAAAATCTAAGTTAAAATGTTTTAAAATTATTAATACCCGCATAATAAGCAATACTCGTATATTAATCATGTTGTAGTAAAATATAGAATACATATTCAGGGTTCTATTTATGTGTTGTCACCAAACAGATAAATGGTAATAGTTATTACATTACATCTTCTTTTATTCCTTGTAATACTGATTCATATTACAGTGTAATAACCATTACAGCGTACCAATTGTGCCCTAAATGGAAAGCTCCATAAAGGATCGACTGCTCTCTAATGTTGTGCTAAGTGTCCTTCCAATATACGGTATCACTCCTTATGTTGCACAGACAAAATATACTATGACTATCACATTAGCTTGTAATAGTATAATGTTTTTTTTTTTTCCTTTTTGATATGAGTAATTTTATGATGTTGCACATAAACAAATAATCAAACTTTCAATCACGCTTTCATTGCTTTGGTAGCAGTTTCATCATCTATACAAATTTAGTGGCTGCGCGAGTAGCAGAAATCATTTGTTAGTGAATATTTGAAGGTCATAAAATATTATCAGAAAAATGAGAATGAAAATTTGGATTTTTCTAACCATTCATGGTGCAAAGGAATGAATTAAAGTCAACCCGTTGACATTTCCCATATCTCCGCAGTGCAACGATGCTGCAAGTGAATTTCACCAATTCGATTCTCCTGTTGCTATATATTTAAACGAATTTCTGGCTTTATTAATATAAAGAAAGCAAATATAAAATATTTAAGTAAAAAAATGAGCCGCTTAAAATTCTGTTTCCCAACTTACCAATAAGTACAGAGTTAAGCTCTTCTTGAAAAAAATAAAAAATAAAACAAAAAACACAAAATAAAAGACAGTACAGTGTTAAGGAGACCCACGGCATTAAGTAATACTAGTCGCAAACCTGTGCGATGCACAGGAAAATAATTGAATATAAGATCTAAATTAATTTTGCTTCTTTTTACTTCTTTTTGTTGAATATGTATTTTTTTTTTCTTTTTTCTTTTTTGTAGTTTGAAATGTTGTAGGCAAGATCGATAAAAGAGATTTTACGGATTAGATTTAAGATAGATCTTACTTTTTGGTTAAAAAAATAACTAAGAAAGTATATTTATCATAGGATAATTAAAATTTAATATAATGTAATTTTTTTTTGGCATAATTTGAATATAATCCAATTTTTATAAGACACGATTCATGTTTATATTTATCATATGGATCATGTTTCCATCCAAAAATAAAATAAAGGATACTTAAGATAAGAAGAAGGATAAATAAATACATAGGCACATGATTAAATGATCAAATCTAAATAATTTTCATTATTTATTTCAAGCTCACGTGGTTTCATTATAACAAATTCATCCACCTTTCTCCATTGCCAGCAACAAAAATTAAATGAAATACATAAGAAAAAAAAAGGAACTCTTGATAAAAATTGATAATTATGATTATTATTAAAAGATATTTATATTGTGTCTATATATGGAATATATTTTAGTATTAGACATTTATTATGATTGTGTTGTATATATGGAATAATATATTCTTTATATTAAAGAAAAATATGATGTGTCAAGATTCTAATGGAAGGTTTAATTATAGAATAAAATTTATATTCAATTAGAAAATATATATTAAAATAATGAGGTGTAAAATTGTGAGAATTTCAAAAGCTTATGTGGCACAATATTATGAGGTCAACCAAAAGTAAAAAAAACTTCGGTTTTACATTATAGTATAGATTTTGATTTAATAATTTTTTAGAAACACAATATATTTTTTAAATAATTAAATTAATAAATGAAACCATTATTGATAACAATTTATTTGTACTAATAATAACTTGCCGAACAAATTTATAAGGAATGTCTCTTAACTTATTTATTCTTAAAAAGTCTATTTCAACAAAACTAAAGTTACACGGTATCTCTCCCTTGTCAAATCAGATTTTAGAATTTTCTCTTTATTTTTTATTTTCTACTCAGTTGTAAAGATAACTAATATGAAAAGTGACTTTTCCAACGATTTTTCACCGAGTGAAAATTTTATATTGTGGTGGGCCCAGTGGAGGAGAGTTTGTAAAATTTCTGTGAAAAATTGTGTGTCCGTAATAGAACTGTAACTAATATAAGATTGTCAACCGACTCGACACCATATGCACAGATCCAATGTTATGGTTTGACGATTTCAATGGGTCATTAATTCAAGATTAATAACTTTAAGGTTTTATACAATCTTTGTATCACTATTGAAGTGATATAATGTAAGTTGTGCTAATAAAAATATATAGTGTTAATGATTAGTATATGAAAGTGATATAACTCCAATCAGGCAATCACAACTTACTACCTTTAGTAATTATGAAAAAAATAAAATAAAAATTTTATCCTTGACATTAATTATTCAAGATATGGATTTCTATGTAACAACAAACAAAGTTTCTAATGCTTGATGATGCGAAATTAATAAATCTAAAGGAAAGTTAATTTAAGAGCAAAATAAAACATATATCGTTTTTATATGGAAACCTTATATGTTTTGAGAGGGAGAAAACTATAGATTCAAGCCAGTTGAATAATCCACTATGTGCTAGAAAATGATTACAAGGGTATATGTATTTACAAGAAAGAAAGAAGGGAGAAAGAAGAAAGAAAGTTGTTGGAGGTGCATGAGGACTTTATCTAATGGAAAAGATTGCTTCCTTGAATCTTCCTTCATCATCATTTTATAACTGTAAAGGAGGAAACATGGTGGACAATGTGTTGCCTTCTTACAGACAATCTGTGGCTTCCTTATTGGAGAAAAAAAATATTGATTCTTGACAAAAATAATACTTCATGCACGCAGTGCTTCCTACAAATGGTCCTTTGCTGGAATATGTCCAAAATTCTATTGTTGTAGTGCTTATTGTTCTGCTGATAAGGACCCTAACCTGTAGCTTTTGACATTATTCACACGTCATGCTATGATCATAGAAGTGGATATAGTCTATAGTCTTTCCCTAATGCTTAATGACTACTGACTAATGGTTACATAGCTTTGTCTAATAGCTATATGCCTTTTTCAATGTCTAATGGTTAATTGTTGTATGTCTTTGCAACCATGCAAAAGACTAAGTCTACTTGCAACAAAACCAAATTAGTCATATGTAAGTCATGAAAGGTTTCACCAAAAGCTCATACTCCTTTTTAGCTCATTAAGTCATGTATGAGTTAACTTAATGAGTTTAATGAGTTGAAACAAGCCTTAAACTTTTCTTTTCTTCCTTTACTCTTATTTATAATATTTCATTTTGAACGTGGCATTGACAAATTGGCTCATCTCTTTCCACGCGAACACTTTTATGTACAGAATGTAATTTTTTTCTTCCTTCTAATTTTAATTTTTGTTAAACTAAATTTAAAATTCTTATAATATGTAATTTTATTAAAAATCCTTGAGTTTTCAATTTTCTAATTATACCCCTACGATATCCAAGGTTTGCCTCTTAGGTTTACTTTCATGATAGAAAATCTTACCAATAAAGTAGGGAGATTATAAGACTAGCACAAAACCCCTAAATCCCATTTACACAATTGAGGGAAACAAAATGATGTATCTAATTCATTGTCTAAGACTTGTTATTTCAACAACACATTAAACAAACAAGTGGCAGTTGTCAATATCGTTTTTTTGTCCGTCCTCAATTTTCATGCAAATATTCAAATTGAGTCCGGAAAAATACCAAAAGTTACACATTTTAATCTAGAAACCAAGGGAAGCATATCTAATAAATCAATTTGTACCGATCGGATGGTGGAGAAACGAATTCCACAAATCAATGGCCAAAATCCAAAAACAAACTCTCTTCGACCAAAGTTTGATTGAAGGTCAAACAAGTCTAAAAAGTCACCCGAACACTAAAGTCAATTATATTACATCCAAATAGACATTACGATACACTTTGACCGGGTTGACAACTAGTGTTGATCAAATTTGACAAGAAACTGACTATTCGATTGAGACAAATTTAGGTTCATATGAAATATAATCAATTCCTTTCAAAAACTTGCTTATAGAGCCTGGAGTTGTAATGAACAAGATATCATGAAATCATTGAAAAACCTGTCAAATACTTAGTTATTTTTGCAAAATCGTCACGAAATTTTACCATAATTTGACCTGAATCAATAGTGGTCAAACAACATTGGATTGACGCAAAAGAGATTTCATTAGAATGTATTGAGACAAGCTTCAATTTGGCAAGCTTGGAGTACGAAAATTCCACACAAGACAACTCATGAAAATACGAAAAGTGAAATTTTGGGTCAGAAAGTGAGTTTTGTACGACGTTCATAATGTACTTATAGCATGTCAAATATAAAACCAAAAACTTCAAAGTTCTTAGCTTTGGAAAGCTTGCATCACAAGCTTTCCAAAAACATTTTGTTTACAAGAAAAATGGTCTTTGGAGACGAATGACTTCCGTCACCCAAGCCCTTCATTTCGTCACCGAGGCTATTACGTGACGAACATGATTTCGTCACATTAAGCTTGTCACTAAAAGTTATTGTGACGAACCTTTACGTCACCGAATTATTTTATAGAACCAAAGAAAAAAACCTATTTGTGACGCACATGTTTCGTCACCAATCGTCTTATTTGTTGACAAAATATTTCGTCACTCAATATTTTTATTTATTTTTTTTTTTTCTTATTAAGCTGTGGGGTGACAATATTATTTTGTCACCTAATGTTTTCGTCACCAAACGTTTTATTTGTTGACAAAATATTTCGTCACTAAATATTTTTATTTTATTTTATATTTTTCTTATTAAGTTGTGGGGTGACGATATTATTTTATCACCTAATGTTTTCATCACCAAACGTTTTATTTGTTGACAAAATATTTTGTCACTAAATATTTTTATTTTCTTTTTTATCTTTCTTATTAAGCTATGGGGTGACGATATTATTTCGTCACCAAATTTTTTCTTATCACCATTTTATTTTTTATATATTATTATTTAAAATCTAATTTATGCATTTTTCAAGAATTTTACCTGTTCATTACAATAATCTATCATACATAAACAACACATCAATATCATGTTCAAAACACAACACATCCATAAACAAACCATCCATATATTACAAAAGCATATAAAAGGTAAGTTAATATACAACAATTATAATCTTCAAAACTATCAACCTAATAAAAAAAAACAAAACTATAATATTCACAAATTACAACAAACGAAGATATGACTACAAGCAGTAAAAACCAAAGTCTCTTCATGGCTCCAATCTCGTATAATCTGCACAAATATAAATAAAATAACATTAAACCCGAAGAACCAAAACATTAATTATGTTAGTAATATGAGAAACATTTTTAAGAATGTGTTAAACTCATAACATCATACAAACCACCCGCTTGCTTTAACTCAAAAACCTACCACAACATCAAGTATTTAACAATAGGGTACTTTTTTTTTTATAAGTCTGTCATCAGTAGGGTAAAGAATAGAGTACTTACTATACTCAAGTCGAGTGCACACCTCTTAGAAGTAAATTAAAACTTCCTACAAACAGGGAGTGCTAAGCTTGCAAAAAAACAAAAAAAGGTGTGAGAATGAAAGATCAATTTGGTTTCAATGATTTTTAGGTTTCTAAGAAACAAAAAATAAATAAATAAATAAGGCATACCCCTTACGAAGTTGGTACCGTTACCCCTAAGAAACAAAATAAAACCAAATGTTAGTATAATCCTGAACAAACCGTTTTATCAATGATATTATAGACAAATGCCAGAATTTTATACAACCAAAATTAACAGCATGGTACTAGTTAAATGAAGCATTCCTAATTCAAATAACAATACTATTCATTTATTGTAGTAAGTCATAACATAAACCTCAATTCAATGCCGCACCACATACTCAAATGTTACACTAACTCGTGAATTGAAGGTGACAGGTACTGACAACCAAGATTGAAAACTCATAATTTCACTCAAATGAACAAACTCGTGAAACAACTCCTCAAACACTTAGTGCACAACAAATTCAAACCTACACAACTTAAATAACAAGACATCCAAATCACACTTTGACCATTCAAATATATTCTATTAAAATTCTTGAAACAAACCTCTTCTTCCAGGAACATTCAATTAATTAAATGGACAAGGTCAAGCTCATTGAAATAATTCATCAAACACTTGGAGTGCAACAACCCTTAAAAATTCACCCAAGACTGAAAACCAAAACACACACATAAATTTTACAACACCAAGCTCAATTCCATTACCTTGTTAAAAAAAACAACTTCAGAATAAAATGCCCATATAATATTTCACTTCACAACCCTATTAGAAAATGCTAATGATTCCATATTTCTCTCAATTTTTTCTTTTTTTTACTTGCTGCCCACTAAGTTCCAGCCAATCGTTTAAGATTGTTGTAGCCCCAAAATTTAATATTGTAACTGCAACCCGAGATTTAACAATCTTAAAGTTTTTTTTTTTTCAAAAAAGAAAATATTGTTTCATATACTGATTCAAGCCAAAAACAAATTCATAAGTGCCCAACTAAAATTTCCCCTGTAGTACATGGCCCCACCAAAATGAATCAATATGTCTAGACATTAACAATTTCATGACTATCAAGAGGGATCAAAACAAAACTTTAAAGATAAGGGTGGTGTTGACTTACCTCTATCCACAGCGCACATGAACTTGGTTCTAGGAAATAAAAGAATGAAAAGAAACAATTGGAATAGAGAGTTAGGATGTGGGTTGCGGCTGCAAGGAGGGAAAACTTGTGAGGGAGAAAATAAAATGACAAATAAATGAGTTAGGGTTTAGCCCCAATTAAAAAATTTAATTATTTTTACAAACCATTCATCCACAAAATTTCAACCAGCAATTCTGAATTACTATTTGGTTTCAGTCTGAAATTTGGGTCACACTTAGGTCCCGCTACAGTGTTGATTTTGATAAAATATATGTGTTTCGTGGTAAATATTATGTTATTAGTAATAAAGTGTGTGTCTATTCTTGTAAAAATAAAATGTGTGAATTCTGGTAACATTACTGATATTTGTAATAAACATAATTTTACTATAAACTACACATATTTTACAATAATTGACACATATATTTTATCAAAATACACACAAATATTATAATTTTTGACACCTTTAGCGGGACTGTCCCACTGCAGGACCTAAGTATTTCCGCTTAAATTTTGAGGGATAAATTAGCCATTTTTATGCTTGATGAGGTGTCACATGTATGAGCCATGGGATTAAATGAATGGTTGATAATAAAAGTGGTGAGTATTGCTACAAGCACAATAATTTATATATATAATATATAAATATAAAAAACAAAAGCATTAAAACTCTAGAGTGTCTTAGATAATGACTTGTGACATAGTTATTTATCGTTTAAATTTCCCAAGTGGTATGATTAATAATTTTCAAATTAAAATAAGTAAAATTAAGTTTAATTGATGGGAAACATATTTTTTAAAAAATAAAACTGTCAACACCATTTACATCTTAAAAACAAAAAAAACTATCAACAACAATTTTTTTTGTTTAAAGCAGCAAACATCTTTTAAAAATATCTATCAACATCAAATGTTTTTTTTAAAAAAAAAAAGTTCACAAGGGGCATAATTAATATGGTATAAATTCGCTATGTGTCATACTCAACTTTGTAAAAATCATAATTCTATTAAAAGACTTATGGGTCGTCCAACCCGACCGTCGACAACCCGAGACCACCCGATCTGAGTTCCGTGTCAGTCGACCGACAGGTGCAGAAATTCAGAACCCGACTCATACGGGTTGAGTGTCAGATTATCTATTTAGAAACCTGAAACCACTCGATCTGACTGATACCTCCTTCCTCTGTAACTTCCTCGCTTCGCCAAATCTATGGAGATCTCACCAGATCCGATGAGATCTCCGCCGCACGCCAACAATAATTGTTTCAACTAATCCGACAACTCAAACCCGCCTGATCAAACCACCAATTGGATGGATAACAAATATGTTATCCTCAAACCCAACTCATACGGGTCCGGTGATGGCTACCCCGAAACCGATCCATACGACCCGTGGACCACTCTAGTTTTGGTAACCCAATACCTAATTACATCCATTTAAATTTCTTAGGCCCATGTTTCACTTAAGTAAATCAACAATGGGCTTCTTAAAATAATATTCTGTCTTAATTATGTCATTGGGCAATAGGCTTTCTCAAACATTCATAAAATTTTAAATTTTTGTTCCTATGATCTGACATTTAAATATATGAAAAATATTATTATCACTTTAAAAATTGTGGGTGTTACAGTCCTGCACAAGATTTCAATCAAATTCAAATGGAAAGAAAAAGACTCACCACTAAACTCAATTTCGCTAAAAGAGAGAAGCTCATCTTCTCAAAACGTTACTAGTCAGGGGGACACGTAACACATTACTAGCCATGTATATCGCGGTAGTCACAAGGTTTTGTCTTGGATAGGTGGCCCTGAGAGGACTCGAACTAGTGACAATTGGGGAGCACACCCAAGGCTGGACCATTTGAGCTACCCCTCAGGGTTAACAATGCTGATTTTTCAAACACATTGGGTGATGAGATATTTCTTGGTCACCAAATTTCAAGCACATTGAGTGACCAAATATATTTTTCATCACTAAAGTATATATTAGGTGACGAGTTTTTGTGTCACCATAGTCTCATTCCTTCTCCCACCAAAATTTCATTTGGCGCCTATTTTTTAAACACATTAGGTGACGCAAGATGTTTTCGTCACCCAATTTCAAGCATATTGAGTGACGGAATATTTGTTTCGTCACTGCTGCAAATAATGGATGACGATGTTTTTTCGTCACCATAATCAATTTCATTTTCCCACCAAAATTTCATTTGGCGCCTATTTTTCAAACACATGGGGTGACGAAATATGTCTTTGTCACCGAATTCCATGCGCATTGTGTGACGAAATAATTGTTTCGTCACTACGGAAAATAATAGGTGACGATATTTTCCGTCACCATAGCCCCATTCATTCTCCCTCCAAAATTTCATCTGGCGCCCATTTTTCAAACACATTGGGTGACGAAATTTGTTTTTGTCACCCAATTTCAAGCACCTTCCGTGACAAAATATTTATTTCGCCACTACAGAAGCTAATTTGGTGACGAAAAAGGTCGTCACCCTATATCACAACTTTGAGTGATGACATAGTTCGTCACCATAAATCTCATTCCCTTTCCCACCAAAAAATATTTGTTAGCGCCTATTTTCCAAGCATACTGGGTGATGAAAATTAGTTTTCGTCACCAAATAGGACTGATAGGTGACAAAATTCGAATCGCGTCACCTAATGTAAACCTTTCGGAGATGAAATTACTTTCATCATTAAATTCCGTCACCAAATATCCATATTGTTGTAGTGATATAGGGTGAGAACCAAGTTCAAAAAAAAAAAAAAAAAAAAATCTTGTGAAACCCACAAAAATCGACACAAAATCAGCTTGAGCAAGTGCAAAAGGTGGTAGCAAAATTCCAGGCCCATCCGCACCATGCATTTGGTGTCAGTGGGCACATGGTGATTGGTGAGCCTGGTTGTCTAAAAAATTCTTTAAATACTAGTCCCTTCTAGCTTGTTTAAGCAAAAAATAAATAAATAAATAAAAAATAATAATAATTAAAAAAAAAAACATACATAAACAAATTATCAAACTTTCAATCACGCTTTCATTGTTTTGGTAGCAGTTTCATCATCTATACAAATTTAGTGGCTCTGCGAGTAGCAGAAATAATTTGCTAGTGAATATTTGAAGGTCATAAAATATTATCAGAAAAATGAGAATGAAAATTTGGATTTTTCTAACCATTCATTGTGCAAAGGAATGAATCAAAGTCAACCCGTTGACTTTTCCCATATCTCCGCAGTGCAACGATGCAGCAAGTGAATTTCACCAATTCGATTCTCCTGTTGCTATATATTTAAATGATTTTCTGGCTTTATTAATTACATGTCTGTAGGATCGTCGATGTTAAGGCTGGACAAATTTATATCCAATAATAGAACCTTGTAAGATTTGTAACTTGTAACTCAAATCTTCTCTTCCCCCATTATCGACTTATATAAAAATAATAATAATTATATAGAATCGGGCATTTGTATCAATTTTTTCCTCAGCAAATACCAATAATTGCTTGTGAGTAGTGATGTTTTAATTTCGTGTACAGAAAACATAGTGGACCTCAAATTACGCACGTCACAACTTTTTAATATAAATTACACAATGCTTGTCGTTGGAGCAAAAATGTATATGACATTCCGTGTTGAACTTGAGCCTCCATATTAATGTATAAATTTACAATTGTTGCTAGTTATATGTTTCTAAAGTAGATACATGTTTGACATTGCTCCTGAGAAAATAGATGTTATGTGGATATAATATTTCTTTAAAATTCTGTAAAAGGAATCATGTTTGTCTAACAGTAATCTTAGGAAGATATGGTGTAGTTAAGACGGAGAGATTAAAAAATAAAATTAAGAACTCTTACTAAACAAAGATGTAAGGTTGTGGCCAGTGAAAGTGATGACCTGAAGGTGGCATGCATGTGCCATTAGATGGAGGAGGTGAACTGGGTTTTCTAGGGAGCCGAGGGCACTGTTAATAAATAGCTTTGCCACTCTCATCTTCATCCACAGCACAACCACACGTCCATCTCTTTGCTCCGTTGGGAACTCAAGAAAAGCAGGTCAGTCTCTTCTCTCTCTTGCTGCATTTATGAAAAATTTCGTGTTAGACTTAAATAGCTTTCCCTATTTAGTGAATGAATCTTAACAACCCCTTGTTCACCCGCGTCAAGGTCACGATTTTTCACAATCGTTTATATGGGCCATTGTCCCTAGGAGATTGGTTCTCAAACTAGGTAAGTAACTTAGGTGCCTAACACCTTTATGGTCCGTAAATTGAACACTAAACTTAGTTTGCGGGTCATAAAATTAGGGTTTATCATGTAATTTATTTTTTGTGACCTCCTTTGTTAGATTGTAACTAGAAAATTATATGTTTTAATTTCCTTTTTGTGATCTACTTTCTTTCTCATTGAAATTTCTTGTAAAAGTTAGTGTATTTATAAAATTTGTGTATTTTTCTTAATTGTATCCTTGTAGAATAAGATTAAATGGCGACTCCCAATATAAGTAACTTAAAGCATTCCCAATGGGTGAGAATAACACCAATTCAGCCAAAATATGGCTAATATACCAAAAACAACACTCAAAATTTTTTTTGATCATTAAAACAACACTCAAAATGGATTAGTGACACCTTAGGCATTATACCATTTTGCTATGGTGATTCTCAATTTGTAGAGAATACTATTCATTAGGCATCTGAATATTTTATTATTTTCCAACCCTCAACACACTCTCTCTCCCTCTCTCTCTCTTCTGCCTTTTTTTTCCCCTCAGTGTAGCTTTCCCAGCTCTGCCATTTTTCCACCTCCTAGTTTATTTGCTACTCCACGACCAAACACCTCCATCACTGAGCTCCACCACCACCATACCCATCACCGGCATCACACCATCACAACTCCACCGTTATGCTCGTTTTCCTCTTAACAGCAACCCTGATCTACGACCCACACCATTGATCCGCCATTGTGCTCGTTCTCCTCCTAGTGATGAACCCAATCCAAGACTACCACATCGCCAAAGTGAGAGAGAGAGAGAGAGAGAAATGTGGTGGGTTTTGTTGTGATGAGATTGGGTTTTGCTGTGAAATGTGGTGGGTTTCGTTGTGATTTTGTTTGATTATTGAGTTGGGGGTTTGTAGGATTGAAATGTCGGTGCATGGTTTACTCTCCATTTTCTTTGGTTTGCTGTGAGTTGGGGCTTCTTTGGTTTGTTGTGAGTTTTGTCAGGGGATTTTTTTATTGTTGAGGATGTGTGAAGGGAAAAATGGAATTTTTAAGTTTTGAGGACTAATGGGAATTTTGGATTCTGTTTGGGGAATTTTAGGTTCAGTTTGGAATTTGTTTCATCGTGGTTTGATTTGTGGGAAATTTTGGATCTTGGCTTGTTTCAAGATAAATTTTGATGGTCTGGATTGATTTGGTGGTGCAAGGGAGGATGGTAGGGGCGGTTGCAATGTGAGAGGAGACACCGTGGTGGTTTTGCTATGAAATGTGGTGGGTATTATTCAAGGAAAAATGTGAATAGAGAAAGAAGAGAATGATTACAAAATTGCTATGAAATAATATTTTAATAGAATGGAGAATGGAAATAGATAATCCAACGTAGGTATCATTGAAAGTGGTTAGGAAAAACACAAAAAGTTGTGCCTTAAGCTAAATTTTGCATAAAATTTTGTCTATACCATTGTGAATGCTCTTAAAATAGGTTATATTAAAAAAAAATTGATCCCTTTGAGTCGTGGATATTGCAAGAGCATCTAAAAGAATTTTCGTTTTCCCATCCACTCGAGAGAGGACTGCCTTGTTTTCAATTTCAAATATTTCAACAAATTTACTTCTAAGCAGGTGAAACTGCTTCTCTCCATCTAAACACAATTTAGTTACAAACTGATTTGATTTAGCAAAAAACCACCAAAAAAAAAAAAAGTACAAACTGGTTTGTAACTATCTTACTACAATTCACTATGTGACAATTCATAAAACCATCAACTTGTAATTTTAGTCACATGATATATTTAATGAGTCATGTGACTTGTTTTAATAATATATATAAACGGTCTTATAAGTTGCCACAGAGTGGGTTGTAAAAAGATTGACTACAAACCAGTTTCCAATCAAACTCTGTTCTTGGAAGAAATAAAATCTTCTTAATTGCCTTGAAGTCTCTTCGTCAAATAATTGTTTAATATCTTTTTTGTAAGCCTCTTTAGTAGAAGTTACATTTTTTTTTTTTTGTCAACAAATAATATTGGCTAAAACTTACAATTAACATATCAAAAGTTTTGTAACTTAGTGATATTGTTTGTTTATTATTATTATTTTTTTACATAGAATCCCGTTTGAATCCTCTTAGTCCCACTTATTATAAAAATTTAATTTAATTTTTTAAACAAAAAAAAAAAAACTGAATTTGAACGATTAATATTTTCCCCTCCTCCGTAATTTAAAAAATATATATACATAATAAAATAATATTCAATGATCTTTCAAAAGAACGATGAGGCCTAGGCCGAAAAATCGCTGCATACATTTCAAAGGAAAGACAAATGCAAACACACGAATAACGCTTTTGAATTAAATCGGTACAAAGCAAATATCTACAGCATCATTCCATAGATAGATCATAAAACTTACAAACTTGAAAACCACGTACAAATGAACCTTACCCCAAAAAAAAAAAACCACAAATGAATACCACATAAAGTTGATATGAATTCTTTCAGTAAACAAAACCAAATGATCAGACTGGAACAGTCCTAACACTAGTGGCCAGCTCCGTCTCACCACTATCATCTTCATTCTCACCGGTCATCTCCTCCAACGATTTTCCCTTGGGTTCTGGCACCAACAATGTAAACAACATTCCTAAGAAGTTAATACAGCCAAGCACAATGAGGGAATTCCTCACTCCGATACCAGCTGGGTACCCTGCGTCAGTCTTGCTCTTGTCTTTGTTTTGGGCAGCATACAAGAATCCAAACGCGCCAACGATAGCTCCCGCCTTACCGGCTGCGGCTGATATTCCATGACATGTAGACCTTAGCCTTGCTGGGAAAATTTCCGCTGGCACAATAAATGTCGTTGCATTTGGTCCAAAGTTGGCGAAGAAAAACGTCAAGGAATACATTGCCACAAAGCCAAACCGGTTGGGCTTTAGAGTCCAATGATGGTAAGGTAAAGCAAGTGCAAACATGAACACAGTCATGAAGAAGAAACCCATCAATTGGATTGTAAACCGTCCCAAATAATCAATGAATGCCACTGTAAACCAATAACCTGGCACGGTACTCCACAATGCTATAAGTGTTTGTGCCCTTGCAATCTTGTAAACCTCTTCGAGTGCACTCATTGATCCGGGCGGCGGAATCCATCCAACAGCGGTGAAGATATCTTTTTGGAAAAGATTTTGACTGTAGAAGGCAATGTCCAGCAAGAACCATGTAGTAGTTGTTCCAAGCAAGTGAAGCCCATGTCGTTTCGCAAATTGCTTGGAGAACAAGCCAAAGGAATTGGATGGCTCCTGAGCTATCCTCTCCACCTTTTCTTCCTCAGCTTCAATACTCACTTGTAGCACCTTTGACATATCTGCCGCAGCCTGTTTTGCATTCTTGGCAATCAAGGCAGTGTAACGAGCTGTCTCAGGCATTTTCATTCGCCAATAGTATGTGAGAGCTGCTGGGATAGCCCCAAACATGACAATTATACGCCACACGTAGTCAGACTGGGAAGGTAAAGAGCGTCCTTTATCAATGTCATATGATGGAGCATGGTATCTGTTATTGAATCCGCTTGAAACAACCAAAGCAACAATCCCACCTCCCAAAATTCCAAACCCTTGCATGGCAAAGACAGCAGCGATAAACGCCCCACGAGTCTTTTTGTTGGCGTATTCAGACATAATTGTAGCAGAAAGTGGATAATCACCACCAATTCCAAAGCCAAGCCAAAACCGGAAAAAACACAATGTGGCTATGACACCTTCAGCTTTTTGTCCAAATGAGAGCCCTGAGCCAATGGAACAGACTACCATGAGAATCAGGGTTATACCATACACTTTCTTTCGGCCCAATTTGTCACCAAGCCAACCGAAGAAAAGCTGACCAGCTAGAGTTCCACAAAGTGCCACACCATTAACAGCGTCAGCCACATTAGGAGGCAATGTACCGGGCTTAGCAGCACCCTCTTTTGTGTAGTATATGCGGCCGAGTAACTTGCTGACAAGGGAGATGCAAAACAAATCGTATGCATCAGTGAAGAACCCCATTCCAGCAATCACAATTGCAGTGAAATGGTACCATTGAGTCTTGGCCACATCAAGTGCATTAAGCACTCCCAATTGGTTTTTAGCCATGCCCGGATATTAATTGTTACCTATAAGTCTTCCTCCAACAGTTTCCTGTATAAAAAAGATGCTGATGGTAAGATAATTATTTTTTGTCTATTTTTCCATGTATTTCTATTTCTATGGGACAAGATAATGATGACAAGAAAATCATGTTGATTTATTGGACCAACCAGCCTAAGTTATGCTATTGTCTGTCAGCAAAGACTAGACATTTAGAATGCAACAAACGAGACGGCTCGTTAATTTGGTTTTTTCCTCAAGGATGTTGATTTTTCCTCTGCCTATTCACAAGCTTGACAAATAGAATTATGTACCACAATTTCCATGAAAGGTACAAAAATAAAAATAAAAATAAAATTTATCATTTGACTTTTCAAAAGATATTCTTTTATACTTTTTTTTTTTTTTTTGTTTTCAAAGGAGAATTAAATATTTTCTGACAGGAACACTATGCTTTATTTCCTCATAAATCCAGGTAGGGTTGGAATGAACCACCAACTTAAAACCTTGGTTTGTTTTTCATTTAGTTTTTGTCTGTATGGTCAAGTTTGGTTGAAGTAATTGAATGAAAATACCAAACACATAGTCTGGGGGGAAGAACAAAATTGTGGTCCAGGACACGGGAGTAATATGTGATTAATTTTGGACGCTGTGCACTCTGACCCAAACCACACTCCAAACGGAAATATCATGTGACTACCGTATAAGCCAACTTCCAAGTTGCAAGGCCAGCCTGTTAAATACCTTAACAAAGTATTCGTGGACCTACATACTTCTAAGAATAATTAGCCTCTTCAAACGGTTATATATGAAATAAAAAGTGGGTCGATTTGAGAAACATCTGATTTTTTATTTAGTTGTGGAACTTTTATATATATATTATATATATATATATATACTAGTCGGTAACCCGTGCAACGCACGAGAAAGTTTAACATAATATGATTTTTTTTTCTCTTTTATTTTTTGTCTAAATATAAAAATTGATAATCATGATATTTATTAAAAGACATTTATTATTATTGTGTTTATATATAAATATATTCTGGTATTAGACATTTATTATGATTGTGTTTATATATATGAACAATATATTCTTTCTATTAAAGAAAATATGATGTGTCAAGATTCTAATGGAATGTTTAATTATAGAATAAAATTTAAATTCAATTAGAAAATATATATTAAAATAATGAGGTGTAAAATTGTGAGAACTCAAAAGCTTATGTGGCGCAATATTATGAGATCAATCAAAAGTCAAAAAGTTTCGGTTTTACATTATAGTATAGTTATATATATATATATGAAAGTTAGTTTCAACTTACAAGTATAAAATTATCACAAAAATAATTCTCTTATATGGCCTAATCATTAAATAAACTTCCTGATTATCCCTTCTTATTTATTTATTTATTTTTATTTTGGCTTGTTTTCTTCTAGTAGTAGATGTGTGGTGTGTGGATGTGCAACGCCCAGTCAACTTTAATTAGGACCACTGTAGCAAAGCTGTTGAACGGTAATAACACTAAAACACAGAAACATGAATATGAATTCAAATAAGTGTGTAAAACAACAGAAAATGATATTTTTCTGGATAAAGGTAAAATGGGGGAACTTTAACTGTACACGTGTTAGAAGCAAAAGAGCTGCTCATCTGTGTTCAAGGCAAGCTCTAACATGTAGAAGAAAAATGAAATACAAATATATTTAAAAGCAAGCTTTAACATATAGTATTACTATTATGATTATCACCTGATATGATATGTGATATGTGTACTATGACATATATTTAAAATAAAATAAAATAAAATAAAAGTGAAAAGGAAATTGTGAGATAACTAGTATTTAAAGAGTTTAGCAAAAAAAAAAAAAACTAAAATTTAAAGCTAGTAACATATAGGCACAAACAGAGGGATGGGTATGGCTCTCCAACTCCATATGAAGGATGCCCTACCATGATGATTATCATCTTTACTTTATCTAAAAGGTAAAAAGTGGTCTGGTATCTTATAAAAATGGTCCCAATGAAACCAGTTCCAATAAGCAAGGAATTCGTCAGGTTTCATGTATAAAGTCTAAAGTGAATGTCTCATGACATTAGCCAGAAAGAGAAAGAGAAAGAGAGAGAGAGAGAGACTGACCTTCAATTCAATTTGGAGGATAGCAGAGAGCGGAGAGAGAGAGATGGAGTTGGTGCTGTTTAGGGAATGGAGATAATAAAGAGAAGAGAGGCCGACTATATAATGTGCACATGACTCATAGTCTCATAAAAATCATTATGAAATCAACGCCAGCATCTAAGGGCATATACCAGCTTATCCAATATAGTCAACGCTTTCTTAGAGCCACAGCACAGTTTATCTGCCTTGCCCTCTCATCCCTCAAGATAAACTACATCCTTTTCGAAGCAAGTTCCACGTTATTCTAGTGTAGACTTTTGTAGAGTAGGATGGCAATCCATCACACATAATGTAGCTATAACTTCTTGGGACATTTTTCACTTTAATACTATAATTAAAAAATTAAAAATTATAATTGAGAAGAAGACTGTCCGTACCCTTCATTTTCAAGTTTGTCATCTAGGTAAAAGGTTTGTGGAAAAATTGATAACCCGAATTTTGGGGCATCATTAAGTTGATTATGAAAGGTTAAGAAAAGGGAAATAAAAAAGAAAAATCATATGATTGTGATGAACTGTCCACGCCCCTTTATCATTATTTGAATAGAATTAATATACAGATAAATAAATTTAGTTTTATAAAATGATATGGCCAGTGTGTTAGTAAGATGTTTATTCTTATATAAACAGTTTCCTTATTTAAATTAGAACATGATATCATTCAAAAAAAAAAAAAAAATTAGAACATCATAAGGTGAGAATATGCAAAGGTAAAAGTCCTTGAAGAATGTAGTATCAAAAAAAAAAAAAAAAAAAAAAAAGTCCTTGAAGAATGATGTACGGCCGTTCTATTCTGACCCATCCGGCCTATTTTTATTTTTATATTTTATAACTTATTGCACGCCATGATGGAAGACAGGAAGAGTGAAACAAAAACTTTGTATTATAATCCCAAAGAGAACCCCAAAGTTATCCTTATCATGATTTCTAATTCAAGTGAGTCGTATATAATTTGAATTAGTTGGTAAAGGGCAGTTATAGTCATTACGTATTATAATCTCATACAATTAACTAGCATAATAAGTAAATACCGTAGAGGTTTAGAGGAATACTAGTGACATAATATTTTTAACTTTTTTTTCCTGACGGTTTGGATACGAAAATATTGTAATTAATACATGATAAAAGTAGTGTTAGTGGTAGATTTAAAATGAGTGATTTTGTTTCAATTACAACGAGTCATGTCAACAGTTGAATAATACCACTCTTGAGAATAAATGGTGATGGCCACTTGGGTATTTGGCCCAGTGGTAATCCCCTCCCCAAAAAGCCCCCCTCTATGAGGGTGTGGGTTCGATCCCCGGGATCTTCAAAATATACGTGTGTGTGAGTTTAGATTAGAATTTCTATCATATCTAAAAAAAAAAGAAAAAAAAGAAAAGAATAAATGGTGATGCAATCAAGCCTAAAAATGATGAGGGTAGCTGATTATAAAATGTAAGGAAAAGTGGAGACCAAACAAGTTGCTTTTTGGCTTTGAAGGTTAAAGTGGTGACCAAATAAGAAATACATTCTGGTTCTTGTCGTTTCACCTA
The DNA here is from genome assembly GCA_907173295.1 of Fagus sylvatica. NCBI lineage: Eukaryota > Viridiplantae > Streptophyta > Magnoliopsida > Fagales > Fagaceae > Fagus > Fagus sylvatica. The sequence goes on along the minus strand of OU015772.1, from coordinate 9,613,817 downwards.
TGGGCCATATTCGAGATATGCCATTCTTTTTTTTTTTTTTATCAGTAAAAGAACTTCATTGAAAATCAACACAATGGTAAACTTCCACTCATCCGAGATGGAAGAAAACCAAGGTGATTATACAAAAGCCATAACAACCCTACACAGAGGGGCAAAGATGACATACGTCATAGTACATAACCCTACAGCGAGGGTAGCAGCAGCAACAACAACAGAAAAAAAATAAAAACAACAACAAAATAAACACTTAAAAACTACACAATAACAACAGACAACACAAAGCTTGATCACAGTCCGGTAGATCGCAAGAGCAGCAGCTTCTGGAGATGTCCTGTGCGGCAGAAAACTTGGAACCAAAATCCCATCCCTGCGTACAATCACAAAGAACGTGAATCGGATGGTCCATGGCATCAGATGCCATGCGATTCGGTTGGGGCTCTTCATAAAGAAGAGTTGTGTGAGGTCTACCCTCAAGTCACCTAGAAGGTAGCCAAGAAAGGCTTGAAATGGGAGAAGGCCCCAAACCCACTGCCAACTGAACATCCACAGCCACTGGAGATCTCGCCATGTACTGGAAGTCACCAAACTTGTCTTCAAGAAGAAGGGAGAAAGTCGGAAAAGAGTGCCACCCCAGGCCTCCGGCAAGCAACAAAAAGAGACCTGAACATGACCGGAACGCAAGGTGGGGGTGGAGGCTCGACTGGTTTCGACCAGGACAGTACAAAAGGAAAAGAGAATGAAGAGAGGGGTGGAAGAGGGTGGGCCACACGGCGAGATCTGGCTAGTCCAACCACGATCTCCCTCACACGGAGGTGAGGGTGCGCCGTGCGGCCACAAACAGGAGGAATAAGGAAGCAGAGGAGGAGAAGGGGAGGCGGCGCTGGTGTAAGGAAGGAGACAGAAAAAAAAAATTTCGGTGTTTCTCACTCTAGGGTTTGGTTTTTAGAGAGAGAGGCTCCGAGTTGAGATATCGCCATTCAGCCAGCAACAATGTAGTCTATATATTTATTTTAGCTTACCATAATTTTCTTAGTTGTATTATCATAGTTAGTAATATATGACAAGATTATATATGAAATAAGTACACATTGCATTCGGTTTATAATTTCAAAAAGCATTATAAAAATACGGCATAAAAAACGTACGGAAATAGATAAAATAAATAAATAAATAAAACGTAAATAGAGGTACGTATGTGTATTTATGAATTTGACAGAAAAATTAGAGACTAAAAAAATGACTATATATGTTAAGTTATTTTTAATATATTCCAATTTAGTAGCATATATACCGCATGTACAGTATAAGCAATTTGGTTTTCATAGTTTCTATTATATTTGGCTAGGCTTTAGAGTACTATGAGGAATAAGTAAATAAAATAAAAAGAATATTCTAATTTTTATTATCTATTCTATTTTAAATTAATCAAGAAGCTTGTGATTTAGTAGCATTATTCAATTTGTACACTAAAAGAAAAATATCTAAATTGACTCAAAATATTAGAGCTAAATTCTCAAGCAACAACTTTATAGGATCATTTATTACTTGGTGCATCAATCCATCGTTTAATGCATGATGCCTCTTCGCATGGTTATTGTTTGGAACATTTACATTTACCTCTTGGGTGCATTCAATCCTTTGGAGCTATTGGACTAGGAAAATTTAATTGTTTATTGAATTATCCAAGGTGCATTTGCAAGAAACTCCTTACTGAGGGCCTGTGCACTCCTGGGATTAGTCGAAGTAAATGCTTCAGACACCTTGTGCACCCTTAAGATTAGTCGAAACAAATACTTTGGACACGCCAATAAAAAAAAATAGAAAGACGCGTCATCTAACACAAATTAGCCAATGCTCTTATTTGTCTTATAGGGTTGGACATATTACCAATATATGCATTTGGGCCTTTAGTTTAAATTTTGTGTCCATATCATGACAATTAAAATTTTAAAACGGTTCTAATGTGATGTATGCAAAAAATATCAAGCTATATTTTAACCCAATAAAGAAATCAAGCTTTATAGGTTATGAGAAGTTGCCTCTGAAATTTCGAAGGCAAGGTATTGTACTATTGTCAACTATTTCCGTATACCGCAAAAAAGGGGCCAAAAAAAAAAAAAAAAAAAATTCCTCGATCCAGCAGATGTAAACAAAGATTCATTTCAAAGTGTAACAACCTATTCCCTTGAAAACGACCCTCCTTGTTTTCAAATGCCAAACCGTGTTCATCCACACAATAAAAAATTAGGTTGCTGTTTTTAAAGATTCCTTTTCTATCCAACTATGTAACTTCTCATACCTAACACACACAGAAGAGAAACTTGTCGTTTTGCTCAACCAATAAATGATGGAAATCGGAAATCCCAAGTATTTTTTATACTGTTTTATAGCAGGTAGGTACTCACAACAAGGACTTTATTTGTTCTTGAATACTCTATACTCTACTAAAAAACAAAGTGGTCTTCTCCGAATTCAGTTTTTCCCCCGGAAGCTTCCTCATATAACAGCAATAAATCCATCAAATTATCACATTCAAACTTCAATGTGAGACTTTTGGGGCTCCTCTAATAATAGATACCCCAATAATTCACTCGTGAGGCGACACATATTCAAAGTAAAGAGGAAAAATTACATTTTAAATCCTATATCCTATAGTTTAAGAAGTATATCAAATTAAATCCCAAAATTTCAAAAAGTAAAAAATTCAAAATATCTCTCTCTTGAATTGATAGAAAAGAATGGAATGGAAATGAATTATATATTCATCTCTCTCTTATTTGGATGTATGAAATGAATGGGAAAAACCTTGTTTGGTAGTTAAATGAAAAAAGAAAAGAAAAGAACATGAATTATTTTATAATTAACAACATTACCATTATACTATTTCTTTAATACAAATAAGGGTATAGAGGCACAACAACATAAAAAATCATTAAAACAAATTGATTTCCCTTTAATATTCATTTCATTCTGCTGTGAAATTAGATAAGTATTTGACTTACAAATCCAAGTTTAATAAACTATGGTGGCTCCATTGTCAACCTCTCCTGCTGGCTACTGCCAAATCTAACATTAGGGAAGAAACGAAATAACTAATTAGGAACTCGTAATACGGAAGAAGAAAAAAATCTTTGACATGGGGTACTCAACTGCTGGTCTTGGGTGTGCTCCTCAGCTATTCGAGTCTCCTTATTCAACAACCTTGCGCCTAACACGTGCTAGTAGGGTGTTGCCCCCCTGGGAAAGGTGCGCAATCTTCAAATGGCCCGGAAATAAAAAAAAAAATAACAACAACAACCAAAATAAATAAATAAATAAGAGAGAGGGAGAGAAAGTCTTCCATATTGGTTATATATATATTACTTAAAAGTAAGTATCAAAAAAAATATATTACTTAAAAATAATGCTAGAGATACAACTTATTTTACAACTAAACCTTTACAAACTGACATGATATCCTAAGTAGAGAATACCACATCAACAATTAAAATACACCTTAGCATTAGCATTTAACATTAATTAAATCATTAAAATTTTAAAATTAACTAAATCATATATATAGATGTGCATATATGCATAACTGTATACGTATGTGTTTACTTACAAAATGTTAGTGAAAAATATTATGCTTTATGAGAAATGAGTAGTAAATTAATAATACAATATGAAGATTCTTGATTCAAAATTTTTAATTTAAAAAAAAAAAAAAATTCTTTATATATGTAACTTCTTAACATTATGAGTTGTAATTAGATATCATTCTTTCATATAAAATTGTATAAAACTCGATAGGAAATTGTCATATACAAAATTAATAATTTCAAAGACTCAAATTTTATATTAAAAAATAAAGAAAATTAGACATTTAAATTTTCTTTATAATATACTTATAGTTTTATTCTCATATATGAGGTAACCTTTTATTTTATTAAAAGTTTGAACCTTTCAATTATTAAAATTCAAAATATCTGACACTTCTTTCTTTTCTTTTTTCTTTTTCTTTTTTTGAAAAGAAGATCATAACGTTTTTTTAGGGTTGATCAAAAAATATTTTTTTTAATTAAAATTTTTTAATTATTTTTCTTAGAGGATATATATACGTACTTTTTGTTTTCAAAACTCCCCCACCCTAACCCAACATTGGTCCACCCTTGCACGTTTTGTTTATTTATCATTATACTAAAAATTTCAGCATCACTGAAATTAAGTAGCATGGGCCTGGCTACTTATCCTAAACAATTTCTAGGAAAGTTACCTAGAAAATGACTTATAGAAATTAAACAAAGCCAACAATTATGCATAGCAGCAAGAGGTAGTGAGCAATGAATGGGCCGGGCACGTTAAGTCAATTTCAAAGTCGTCTAACCCCTCAGTCTTTACGCGGGAAAAGTGCCTAATCACTGAAAACGATGGCGTGAAAGAGGAGGGTACTTGACTTTTGCACTCTACCTCATATGCTCCTTTTTTTTTCTTTTTTCTTTTTTTCATATCAAATCAAAATCAAAATTATACCTTTTAAGTTTGTATACACTGTCATTTTGGTCATTAAACTCTATTATTTCTGTTAATTTGGTCCTTTAGTCCATTCTTGTCTATAAAACTACCTTTAAGTCCAATAAAACAATATCACATCACATATTGGCAACTATTGGACTTAATGACAATTTTATAGAGGAAATGGACAACTGTCCAACTTGATAAAGATATTAAAGTTTAAGAACTAACTTTCATATCATATCTAACCTTGGCTCCCACGGGAAGAAAAAAAAAATCTGGCTTTACCATTGAATGGTGTGGTAGAAGAGGTGACTCAGTTTCGAAGAAGACGTCATGCAAACAAAAGCGGATCGAGGAGGCGAAATTTTGGGAAGAGTAAAGAAAATCTTATTGTTTGGACATAAAACGGTTGTATTTGTAACTTGCTAAAAAGGAAAAAGGAAGAGATTGATTTTCCCTAAGGTGCATTCTTTCTTCCCAATCGGAAAGAAAGGCTGAGAGTGTAAGGATTAAAAAAAAATATATGGATGCTAGATGTTAGATTCCCTTTTTCTAGAGAGAGAAAAAAAAAAGTGTTTGGATGTGTTTTGCTAATTATTTATTTGAATAAAAGTATTATAGAAAAGAAGGGGAAATGTTTTTTGATGCGCCTTTCTTTTTTTGGATTTTATTAATGGATGTCCCTTAGGACAATGGTTAAGGATCATTAAATGCTTATACTTTATAGGAAATAACAAATTTTAATATTATAATAATGAATGAAAAGACTAAAATACCCTTAAAAGTTGTTTTTGTATTATTTTATTATTTGAATTTCACTACTTTCCTATAAAGTGGATGCAATAAATACTTCATTAAAGGCACTCGTTAATTGGATCCTATTCTAACAATACAAAAGTTGCATTGCATGCACTGTGTGTAACCCGTGTGTGTGCAATTGTGAAAGTGCACTGTGCATTGCCCTAAGTGGTAAGTGTTTTTTTTTTTGGTAAAATATAAAATATATCCTTGAGGTTTGAGCTAATACAAACTGTCAAGACTTTTTGAAAATATCCAGTTTACCTTCTAAGTACAAACAATTTTGGGGAAAATATATAATCGGTGTTAAGTGGTGTTTGTACTTAGGGAACAAACTGAATATTTTCGAAAAGTCTTGATAGTTTATGTTATTAACTTAAACCTCAATGGTGGTGTCTGTGTTTTACCTTCTTTCTTTTCAAAATTTTATCTCCTCATCATCACCATTTTTTTTTTCTTTCTCAAAGTTATATATGTTTTCTCTCATAATTATCATCAGTTGTTTTCTTCTCCTCAAAGTTGATTTTTTCTTTTTAGTTTGGATTTAGGTGTCGGATAAGTTGTGCCAACATTGAGTTGTTTCTAGAAAGAATTTGGGTTGGCCATCCATAGATATGAGATACTTTCTTTTCTTTTCTTTTTTTTATTTCTTTTGACTTATGAATAATGACTTTGAAATATCGCCATATAATACATGAAATTACAAATGATTTTTATTTTCTTTTTATTCGTTTGTTAATGCTTTATTATGACTAAAAATAATAAATGCACTTACTGTGCTGAATGGAAATTGATAAGAACTTATAAATATTTTTTTTGTATATGTTTATGGGTACCATTTTTGTATACTTATTTGAATTCAGAAATATTATAATATTTTAAATTTGATAATTTTATATACAATATACATATTTATGAGCTATGACTAACCTATGAATATAAGGGTGTGTGTGTGATCAAGACAACCAACCCTTTTAGTACAAAATATTTATGTGTGTTGCATAAGTTGTTCTAGGTTTAAGTTCTTCAGATGGCCAATTTCAAGCATTGGTAACTTATAATCCTTCATGCATCTTATAAATCAAATTTTCTTGAAGTACATGCAATAGTTGTTAAATTTTTAACACTTAATTTGTAATTTTTTTTTATACAAACAATACAATTTTTGAGAATTACATACACATAGAGTGAAAATAAATCTTACTTAAAAGAATAAATATATTTACGAGGGAGAATACTAGAACAAAGTAAATAAGCTTAATTATATGAGCTTTTTTGTGATGTTGTGTGCAATATCTTTTTATATATGGCAATGTTTGGTAATATTTTATTTATTTATTTACTAACTTTTTTTTGTTATTTTTTTTTTTAATAGTTCGATGGTTTGGGGGAGGATGGATTTAAACCCAAGTTCTCCTGATAAAAGAGAATATGAAATGTCTAACGTGTTTTTTTTTTTTTTTTGTTTCTATTCAATATATTGTTACGTGATGTTGTTCTCCATCTTAGTTGATTATAATGTTATGTTCCATTGATATGTTGTTCATGATTGTAATTAAGTCTTGGTTTCTGTGTCATATGGTTGTTGAACTTCAGAAGTTTCAAATTTTGGATTCGTTGCTTCATTTTAGTCACTAATGTAAACCAATGATACTAAGAATGTGTCATACGCATTAACGTAAACTGGTGAGATGCAAGAGACCCCAAATTGTAATAAATTTGTATTATGTGTGTACTGAGTCCCATATCGGATTGTGTGAAACTAAATTTTATAAACAATTTTAATAAGTCTTAATTGCAACTTGACTAATTTTTTTGAAGTATAAGCATAGATGTGAATGTGACTAGCGTTTTCCTTGAATTGTTACAAATGGTATAAGATTCCTGATGATGACATCAAGTAACTAATATTAAAACATTACAACGTAGTTTTAGAGCTTCAACTATTTTTTGGTGTTGTTAATATTATTTATTGAATTGATACTGGTCTGATTTACATATTTGCAACATAGAGTTTATTTTTTATTTTTTTAAAATATGTTTTATGGCACTTATTGGTTGTCTAGTTTAAACTAAAAGCCAATCATTTCTCTATTAATAATGAAACAAAAGTGATTTTATTCATAAAGATGGTGTCACACATAAATCATGAACATTATGAAATGACAAGGTACAATCAACATACCTTTAGAAGGGGCCACTACAAATTGCCTTCATTAGATTACGCACAAGCATTTAAAAGATAGAGTTTACCTTTACATAGGCTTGGAAAAATCACCTTCAACCTATCATGTGATGATTCATCGTCTACTTGTATTATTTAAACACACATGACTCATTAAATAGGTAGATGAGAGATGGCATATATATTAGTTATTTACAAGTTATTTCAATTAGTCTGTCTGACCTATGACATTAAGTCTTTATTATTATGCAGTAGTGGTCCCTCCTTTATCTTCCTCATTCTCTCCTGACAACTCCTCGAGCGATTTCCCCTTGGATTCAGGCACCAAAAAGGTACAAAATACACCCAGTAAGTTTACACAAGCGAGCAAAAGAAGTGTATTTTGTATTCCAATACCAGGTGAGTACCCTGGATCTGGCTGAGTTTTGCTTTCAGTAGCATACATGAACCCCAATGTACCAGCAATTGCTCCAATCTTCCCAGCTGCAGCTGATATTCCATGTCAAGTAGACCTTAGCCTTGCAGGGAAGATTTCTGCTGGCACAATAAATGTGGTGGCATTGGGTCCAAAGTTGGCAAAGAAAAAGGTAAACCCATACATCACAACAAAGCCAATCCGATTGGCATGTAACCAGTGATTGAAAGGGATAGCAAGCGCAAACATGAAGATGGTCATGAAGGAGAAACCCATCAATTGGATTGCAAAACGCCCAATACGATCAATGAGGGCCACCGTAAACTAATACCCAGGCACGGTACCAGCTAAAAGTGTTTGTGCCCTTGCAATCGTATAAACCTCTTCAATAGCACTTATACTTTTTGCCGATGGAATCCAATTAATTTTAGTAAAGATATTCTTTTGAAAAAGGTTTTGACTGTAGTACCCAATGTCCACCAATAACCAATAAGAAGCTGTTCCAAGCAAGTGAAGCCCATGGCGTTTCGCAAATTCTTGAGAGAATAAGCCATAAGAATTTTGAGTAATCTGGTCTACCTTGTCGCTTTCGGGTTTGAGCTCTACCTCTAATAACAAAAACATGTCTGCTGCTGCCTGTTTTGCATTCTTGGCAACCAGGGCGGTATAACGAGCTGTTTCAGGCATTTGCATACGCCAGTAGAAAGTAAGGGCAGCCGGAAGAGCTCCAAGCATGAGCATTATGCGCCAAACATAATCAGCTTGTGGTGGCAAGGAGGCTGCTGGATTAAAAATATATGCGGGAGCCTGGAATATGTCATTGAAAGTGGCTGCTATCATAACCCCATTTTTACCCCCGGGATTTTCTTAGGTGTCGGCACGCAAATCGAGACAGCCCGAACCAAGCCGGCCTGATCCGACAAGGGCTCGCCACGTCAAATAACCCCAAGAAGAAGGTCCGGGACACATTTCCCAAGGTTTGACCAGGTTTGACTAGGGTTGACCAAGTTTGACTAGGGTTGACCAAGTTTGACTAGGGTTGACCGAAGTTTGACCGAGGTTTGACCGAGCCGTTTCCAACCCGACTAGGGTCCACCATGCCCAGAAACCCTTGAAAAACGTGGTCCGGGATACATTTCCCAGAGTTTGGAGAGCTTTGACCAAGTTTGACCAAGTTTGTTTGACCAAGACCGGACCATTGACCAGACCAAAAGCTGAATCGAACTGACCGCCCCTTGACCAATTCCGAAGAGCATGATGAGAGCTTCGATTCGATACTTTACGGGTCGAAAACGGACGAGAAACGAGGGAGTTATGGTCAAAACTGCGAAAAAACGGTCCAACACTTAGCCAAATTTTGCTAAGTGTTGTTGACAAAACAGCCTATTTGGGAGGCAACGTTCGCATGTAGATTCTCTCCGACCCGCTGCAACTTGGTCCGCGAGCTGAGACCCTTAAGCAAGAGGTTTGCTTCAGCTACCACGCGCAACTTTTGGATCGTCAAGAGCTCCTCCGGTCAAGCCGGAATCTCAGTCAGAAGATGACCCCTTGGCATAAGGAACATTCCAACGGCCTCTGTTCGCAAGATCATATCTTGCGAACCTAAGCTCGCCTCTGTGCAAGGCCTGTACCGTTGAAAAGTAGGTAACACAAGCTTTCCGACGATACCAAGATCGTCGAAATCCGATATCGGGAGCTACGTCTACCAGGCACATGAAAACAGGCCGACGAAATAAGGCTATGCTGAAATTTCCGGAATTTTCCCACCGACGTTGCCACGCTTGCGCACAGAGTCTTCCTGACTCGCAACAAGTTGATCCGCAAGCTCGGGCACGTTGGAAAGAAGACACATTCATGCACGACGTGGAACTCTCGGATCGCCAAGATTTTACCGGGTCTAGCCGGAATCCCGATCGGAAAACTGTCCTCAAACGGACCAAAAACACCCCGGTGGCCCCTGTTCGCGGAACCATATCTCGCGAACCCAAGCTCGGATTCCCGCAAATCCGGAACCTTGCAAAAGTAGGCAGCGCAAGCTTTCCGACGGTACCAAGAACGTCGAAAATCCGACATCGGGAGCTAGGTCAAATATGCGCGCGAACTGGGACAAGATTTAAGAAAAAGCGCGCTGGGAACAAAACGCATTTTTTCTCCCGGACAGCCGCCTTCGCGCGCAGAGTCTTTCCTACTCGCTAACAAGTTGATCCGCGAGCCCGGGTGCGTTGGAAAGATAATGACTCCGGCTACGACGTGGAACTCTCGGTTCGCCGGTAGCATCCCCCGTTTGACCGGAATCTTCACCGGAAAAACACACAAAAACAGCTCCGGCACCCCGACTTCCGGGAGCCATAACTCTCTCGTCCGAACTCCGATTCGTACAAAACTTTATACCGTTGGAAAGTAGACGTCGAGAGCTTTCCGACGATATGCTGCATGACCCATTTTGAGCACCAGAAGGCCTCCAAAACTGCCCTCGAAAATCGGGTCAGAAAAGGGTACGCGCACGAAAATCGAGGAGGATTCGGGGGGGCTGGCGTGGAGGATAAGACTGCCACGTGGCAGCTGTACAACTCGCGCGGGACCATACCGCGCGGCGCGTGATGGACCCGCGCGAGGCGTGCACGACTTTCTATAAAACCAGCCCTCCCCCCCTCACTTCAGCACAATTTTTGCTCGGGCACTAGGCCTTCCAGAGCGTAGAATAGGCAGAAAAATAAGGGTTTAGGGGTTTTAGGAAGGGTTTTTGGGTAGTTTTAGAGTGAGAGACTCCTCTCTAGGTACTCTCTCTCTCTAAGCTCTTTCTCTCTCCTCTTTCCTCTCTTTTCTTTTCTTTTTAGTGGAGGTGACTAGTGATGATCCCTAAAATGGGAAGGGATTCACAAGGATCCACTTGTGTTTATGTTTATTAGTTCATTTATGATGCTTTTTAGTTCATTTATGTTCTATTTATGCTCTTCCTAGTTCATTTATTGTCTTGTTGTTATTTATCTATGCTTTTATAGTTATTTATTGCTATTATTTGTAGATCTGAATATATTTATTGCTTTATTTACATTTACTACGTACTTGTGAATATTATATTGTGATTATCCCCCTCCCCCGTGTGTTTTAGTACGGCAAATATTGAGTGGCTTTGGCGGAGTGCGTAAGACCTCTATGAGGCCGTAACAACCATGTTAGCCCACGAGGTATTTGACCCGAAAAATACATCCCCCATGTCTAAATAATGTCATTTATCGCTTTATTTACATTTACTACGTACTTGTGAATATTATATTGTGATTATCCCCCTCCCCGTGTGTTTTAGTACGGCAAATATTGAGTAGCTTTGGCGGAGTTGCGTAAGACCTCTATGAGGCCGTAACAACCATGTTAGTCCTACGAGGTATTTGACCCGAAAAATACACTTCCCCATGTCTTAAATAATGTCATTTATCGCTTTATTTACATTTACTACGTTGTGAAATATTATATTGTGAATATCCCCCATTTTTCCCTTTGTGATTTGGGCGTGATAATCCCGATTGGTCGTGGTGGACTATGTAAGACCTCAATGAGGCTTTAACCACCATGTAATTCCATAGGCATTGGACCCATTGAAAAATCCCCATTGATTTTAAGTTCATTTATCGCTTTATTTACATTTTACGTACTTGTGAATATATTGTGTTGTTATTATCCCCATTTCCCCGTAAAAATGGGCGTGATAATCCCGATTGGTCGTGGTGGACTATGTAAGACCTCAAAGAGGCATTAACCATCACGTAATCCCATAGGAATTGGACCCACGAAAATCCCTTGTTTAAACCCCGTTATTTTCATTATTTACAATATCGTTGTAATTATTGTCCATTTTTCCATTTTTGATTTGGGCATGAAAATACCGAAACGGTATTGGTGGTTTTAGGTAAGTCTTTCAATAGCACTAAAACCCCATGTAAATCCATGAGGCGTTGGACCCGTAAGATTGCCAAACCATTTTTAAAACGATTTTTCTCATTTAAGTCCTATTTGGCTTCGCGGGTTTAGGTAAGTCTTTCAAATAGCACTAAACCCTTCGTGTAAGCCCGAAAAGGCATTGAAACCCCTTTTCAAAATGATTTTCTCATATAAGTCCTATTTGGCGTCGAAGGTTTAGGATAAGTCTTTCAATAGCACTAAACCCTTCGTGTAAGCCCGAAAAGGCATTGAAACCCCTTTTTAAAATGATTTTTCTCATTTAAGTCCTATTTGGCGTCGAAGGTTTAGGATAAGTCTTTCAATAGCACTAAACCCTTCGTGTAAGCCCGAAAAGGCATTGAAACCCCGTTTTCAAAAAGATTTTCTCATTTAAGTCCTATTTGGCTTCGCGGGTTTAGGTAAGTCTTTCAAATAGCACTAAACCCTTCGTGTAAGCCCGAAAAGGCATTGAAACCCATTTTCAAAACGATTTTCTCATTTAAGTCCTATTTGGCTTCGAAGGATTGGATAAGTCTTTCAAATAGCACTAATCCTTCGTGTAAGCCCGAAAGGCATTGAAACCCTCTTCTTATTTTATTCATGTAAATCCTAAGGTGGTGTCGAGATTCGAGTAAGCCTTTCAATAGCATCGAATCCCGACCCCACGAGGTCTTGACCCTTTCCCTTAAAAATTCTCATAAATTACATTCCATTAAGTGTTATTTTATGTCATTTCATATTTATGATTATGTGCTGCTAACATGTCATGATCATCCCATATTCTGTCATACTTGTGATTTATGTGCTGCGAACATGCCGTGATTACTTGTTTGAACATTTTACTGGCTTTCATACTCTTTCTTGTAATTTGTGTGTTGTGAATATGTCGTGATTACTTGCTTGATTGTTTATCGCTTTGATATAAAAATGTGATTAAAATACACTTTGCCATGAAAACTTTAAAAAGAGTAAACATGGTAATGTGGGCGTTAGAAACGAAGTTGGTGCAACCCAAGGGCTACGGCTCGCCCTGGCTTTGGGACACCATGGTATGAGTCCTTTACACGGGGGCGTGGCTGGTACGTGCTTTCGTGTAAGGGATTCTACACGTTCTAACTCCCATAGGATCATGGTCTAAAATTCCCCAAAGTGTGAATTAATCATCCAAAACCCCGCCATTTGACGGACCGCTTTACTCTTGGAAATCAAGGGTAAAGAGATCCCGAATATGGCACCAAAAACATTAATTGTTTGTCCCGGCACTAGGTGTTAGGATTTCAAGTATATCCTACCACCGAAATGCCCGGAAATTTAAAAGATACAAAGATGAAGGGATGGTGAAATAAAGAGTCTAATCAAAACCGAAATGAAGGTCAAAATTGCATTTGCCATTCTTGGTATATTGCTCGACGGAAATTTGGGACATTTGTTCATAATTAAAACCAACAAACCTTAGGCTTAGCAAATAAAGGGAAACACTTAGAAGGGAGGTAACCGTTTTCTTAAACGGATGTCGTGGGGTGCCTAACACCTTCCCCACGCATAAGCAAACCCCCGAACCTATCTCTGGTTCAAGACCATTTAGTTTTAGATGTCTAAATAAGATAAAATCTATTAGACATAGGTGCCCAATCACACCTTAAAATTTCCCATGGTTGGTGGCGACTCCAAATTTGTGCTCACACGCACACACGTACACAAGTTCCCACACACACACACACTCATATCTCGAAACGGAAAAGAGATAGAGATCACACACAACACTCGCCAAATGGGGGTCGGTATCTAGGAAAATAAAAAGAAAAGAAATAAGATTTTTCCGCCGGTGTCGACAGCTTGGCGACTCCACTGGGGACTTAGAGGGTTTAAGCCTATAGTCTTTCGGTGTTTTCTTTGCTAAGCATGTGTGTATATATTTGTTGGTATTCATTATTTGATTTATTCTCTTTATTTCATCTTGTATAGTGTTTTGATTTTAGCATGTCTATATTCTTGTACATATAAACTGCGAACATAGGATAGAGATTTATTTTATGCAACACATATTATATATTGTGCTTTGTACAAAAAAGTCTTTTCCCTTTTTACTTTCAAAATCATGACATTTACACTCATTGGACTTTTGGGTCGAACCCGGACTCAGGTGGGGCTGGGCTGGTACAGGCTCCACCACGAACCCTTTTATATCTAGGACATGGAACACGAGAATCCACCCTTCTCCCTTCACACCCGTGGAGATCGAGGGGGGCGTGCAAGTGCTTCCCCGGTGATCCAATACCCTTTCGACTTCCTTCGGGAGGATGAAATGGGCATGATCATCGGCCCCTTTAGGAAACAGAATTCCAAGCTGTGTCATACCATGTTGCATATAGTAAGCTATAGAGTAGAAAACTTACCTGTGAGGGCTCTGGTAAAAGCCAACCGAGTGAACATCCAACCTAAGATAGGATACCCAAAAATAGGATGTGTCTTTTCAAAATGAGTCAAGGGAAAAGCGTTGTGCTATTTTCCAGGTGGTGATAAAATAAATTGGAGCCGAGTCAGGTTCTATCTATCTAAACCTTTGTTTGCATGTCATTGTTTGATAAAGGGATAGGATAACCACGTTGTCCATACCCGTTGCAAACCACTCAAACCCAAAGAGTTCCAAACTCTACATGGGATGTGTATAGAGTCGTCGTATCCAACCAAAAGTACGACCCTCACATTTAACCGACATCGGTTCCCAAAAATTTTCAAAATGGAACCGAACGCCGAAAGGCTCGTCAAATTTCAGTAATGTGAGAGTCTATCTTTTCGTTGATACGATTGTAACCATTGTGTACATAGTCATGTCGTCCCAACCAAAAGTACGACCCTCGCATTAACCGACATCGGTTCCCTCCAAAAAATCTTTCAAAATGGAACCGAACGCCGAAAGGCTCGTCAAATTTTGGTAATGTGAGAGTCTATCTTTTCGTTGATACGATTGTAACCATGTGTATAGAGTCGTACGTCCAACCAAAAGTACGACCCTCACATTTACCGACATCGGTTCCCTAAAAATTTTCAAAATGGAACCGAACGCCGAAAGGCTCGTCAAATTTTGGTAATGTGAGAGTCTATCTTTTCGTTGGTACGATTGTAACGCGTGTACATAGTCTTGTCGTCCAACCAAAAGTACGACCCTCACATTTACCGACATCGGTTTCCAAAAAAATCTTTCAAAATGGAACCGAACGCCGAAAGGCTCGTCAAATTTTGGTAATGTGAGAGTCTATCTTTTCGTTGGTACGATTGTAACCATTGTGTATAGAGTCGCGTCGTCCAACCAAAAGTACGACCCTCGCATTTACCGACATCGGTTCCCAAAATTTTTCTTTTTTTCAAAATGGAACCGAACGCCGAAAGGCTCGTCAAATTTTGGTAATGTGAGAGCCTATCTTTTCGTTGGTACGATTGTAACCATTGTGTATAGAGTCGTGTCGTCCTCAACCAAAAGTACGACCCTCACATTTACCGACACCGGTTCCCTCAAAATTTTTTAAAATGGAACCGAACGCCGAAAGGCTCGTCAAATTTTGGTAATGTGAGAGCCTACCTTTTCGTTGGTACGATTGTAACCGATGTGTATAGAGTCGTGTCGTCCTCAACCAAAAGTACGACCCTCACATTTACCGACACCGGTTCCCTCAAAATTTTTTCAAAATGGAACCGAACGCCGAAAGGCTCGTCAAATTTTGGTAATGTGAGAGCCTATCTTTTTGTTGGTACGATTGTAACCAATGTGTATAGAGTCGTGTCGTCCTCAACCAAAAGTACGACCCTCACATTTACCGACATCGGTTCCCAAAAATTTTCAAAATGGAACCGAACGCCGAAAGGCTCGTCGAATTTTAGTAATGTGAGAGCCTATCTTTTCGTTGATACGCGTGTACATAGTCTTGTCGTATCCCAACCAAAAGTACGACCCTCACATTAACCGACATCGGTTCCCAAAAATTTTCAAAATGGAACCGAACGCCGAAAGGCTCGTCAAATTTTGTAATGTGAGAGTCTATCTTTTCGTTGATACGTTGTGTATAGAGTCATGTCGTCCTCAACTAAAAGTACGACCCTCGCATTTACCGACATCGGTTTCCAAAAAAAATTTTCAAAATGGAACCGATCGCCGAAAGGCTTGTCAAATTTTGGTAATATGAGAGTCTATCTTTTCGTTAGTACGCTTGTAAACCCCAAGAGTTTCCAAACTCTATAAGGGATGTATAGAGTCTTGTCATGTCCAACCAAGAGTATGACCTTCACACTAACCGACATCGGTTCCCAAAAATCTTTCAAAATAGAACCGAACGCCGAAAGGCCCGTCAAATTTTTGGAGGTGTGAAAGCCTATCTCTTTGTCGATAAGTCCGCTGTGTACATACATGTTAACCCTAAGAGTTCTTGACTCTATATAGGGATGTAGATGTTTACCCATTGTGTCATCCTCGACCAAGAGTACGACTCCTCACATCCAACCGACATCGGTTCCCTAAAAAATTTTTCCAAAATAGAACCGAACGCCGAAAGGCTCGTCAAATTTTTGGTGATGTGAGAGTCTATCTCCTTGTTGATGAGTCTGTAACCATAGTGTACATACGCGTATAAGCCCTAAGAGTTCCTGACTCTATATAGGGATGTAGATGTTGGCCCATTGTGTTGTCTTCAACCAAGAGTATGACCCTCGCATCTACCGACATCGGTTCCCCCGAAATTTTTCAAAATGAAACCGAGCGCCGAAAGGCTCGTCAATTTTCAGTGATGTGAGAGTCCACCTCTTCGTTGACTTGTCTATTGTGTACATACACGTATAAGCCCTAAGAGTTCCCGACTCTATATAGGGATGTAGATATTTACCCATTGTGTTGTCTTCAACCAAGAGTATGACTCTCACGTCAACTAACATCGGTTTCCCCAAAATTTTTCAAAATAGAACCGAGCGCCGAAAGGCTTGTCAATTTTCAGTGATGTGAGAGTCAATCTCTTCGTTGACTTGTCCGTTATGTACATACACGCATAAGCCCTAAGAGTTCCCGACTCTATATAGGGATGTAAATATTTACCCATTGTGTTGTCTTCAACCAAGAGTATGACTCTCACACCAACCGACATTGGTTCCCAAAAAAAAAAGGTTTTTCAAAATGGAACCGAGGGCCGAAAGGCTCGTCAATTTTCAATGATGTGAGAATCCATCTCTTCGTTGACTTGTCCACCGCATACATACATGTGTAAATCCTAAGAGTTCCCAACTCCGTACGAGAGTATAGATAGTCACCTGTTTTGTCAGTATCAACGAGGAGTATGACCCTCACACGAACCCATAATGGTTCCCCAAACAAATTTTTCAAAATAGAACCGAGGGCCGAAAGGCTCGTCGAATTTTGGTAGTATGAGAGCCCATCTCCTTGTTGATGTGTCCATGACCATCGTGTAAACCCTAGGAGTTTTTCAACTCCATATGAGGATGTGGATATTCACCCATTTTTTCATTTTGGACCAAGAGTATGACTCTCATATCGACCAACATTGGTTCCCCCAAAATTTTTCCAAAAATGGAACCGCGGGCCGAAAGGCTCGTCAAACTTTGGTAGTATGAGAATCCATCTCCTTGTTGATGCGTCCATGACCATCGTGTACATACACACGTAAACCCTAGGAGTTCCCAACTCTGTACGGGGATATAGATATTCACCCATTTTGTCAACCTCAACAAGAAGTATGACCCCACATAAACCAATGATGGTTCCCCAAAAAAGGTTTTCAAAATGGAACCATGTGAGCCGAAAGGCTCATCAGATCTTGGTAGCCTGATGTGAGAGTCCATCTACTTGTTGATGCATAGTGCAATCATGCGCATCATGAACGCACTCATACCCAATCGAGGTTTACCGCGAGGTAAGCCCAGGGTCATGATCCTAGTTATGATTTCGAAGTCTAACTTGACACTGTCTGTTTGTAGGATGTTATCCGTACACACGAACAAATGGCGGGAGAAACAAGTGGGCCGAATGAACAAGAGGTTCGGATGGCCGCCTTGGAGCACAAGTTTGACGATCTTCTTGCCTTCGTACACATGATGGTGAAGCAAGTCGCGGAAATGGGAAACCAGAAGAGAAAAGATGGCAAAAACACCAATGGTGAAGTGTCGGAAGGACGTCCTCACATCAACATGGACCCGCTGCCAAGGCCACCAACACTACCAAAACCTGAGGGGAGAGATCCCCAATTGGATAGTAAGATCGATGGCTTAGAAGAAAAGATCCGGCTCAGGCGGAGCCTGAGCTCCTTCGGAACACAGATTCCTTCAGTATGTCCTAGTTCCCCAACATGACAGTGCCGCCCAAATTCAAAATCCCGAAATTCGAGAAGAACAATGGGAGGAGTGACCCGATGATTCACTTGCAAATGTGCTGCCGGAAGATGGCCCAGTACGCAAACAATGAACCCTTGTTGATCCAGACTTTCCAAGACACCTTGATGAGGGCACGCAGCCGAATGGTATTCACAACTGAAGAAGATCTCCCATTGGAAAGAGCTGGCAGACACCTTCCTAGCCCAGTATGGCCTCAACTCTCAAATAGAACCAGACTGCTTTGACCGTCAGAGAATGGAGAAGAAGAGCAGCGAGATTTTCAGAGAATACACCCAGTGGTGGAGAGAAATGGCGGCCTCGGGCATGCCCCCTTCTAGACGAGAAAGAGATGATCAAGATCTTTCGTCGATACCCTGAAGAACCCATACTTCGATCCAAGTGATAGGGTTTGCAATTGCAGTTCCTTGTGGACTTGATTCTTGTTGAAGAAAGAATCGAGGATGCGGTGAAGACAAAGAGGAGATGGTGGACATGCCAGCCCTAATGGCATTAGTTGAGCAAATTGCAAAGAGGGCCCTCATGGAGAAAAATAAGGGAGAGGTTCAGATGATAGCCAAGAACGATGAGAAATGGTAGAAGACTCTTCCATGTTATACCCACTTGGAGTCAGCCAAAGTCGGTTCAGATAGCACAAGCTCCCAAGGTGCACAAGAGACTTGAATGACCTACTTGGACTACTCAAGGGTGCCATATTTGTGAGAAGTCAATGGAGGAACCTGCGGCAGCTACATCAAGATAGATGATGGTTCTTGAGAACATGTTACCAAGCCTGGATGGACCAAGAGTGAGCTAAGATGTGGATCACTTTCCTGTGAAAGCTGCACACAACTGTATCCAAACTCTGGAGAGGTTCGCCTGATGTCGGGAATGCCACCCACAGAAGACAAAGCACAAGGAACCTTTAAGGTTCAATCAGGTTCCTACTAACCCTCCTTATATCCATGTTGAATAGTTTGTTGCAATCTTGTACAAATCTTTCAAAATCTTTCAAAATGTGCATAATAAATTCAAAACCACAAAAAGATTTGTTTGAAATGCATGCATCCATGAGAGGGACGAGTCAACACCATAATTCCACTCATGGAAAATGAGGTGTCCAAGTAAAATTACTATCCACTACTGAGAAGGAGCGGCATGTGTTCTCTGAACACCCACGCCCGAAACACTTTTTCTCAAACACATGAAGCACTTAACCCTTTTGCACATGATTCCTACTTTTCACGACCAATGTTGGTGTGATCCTAAACCAGTAGGTGACTAAAAGTTCTAGCTTCACTGACCAATTGATTGGATATGAAATGATGGAGGCATTGTTTCTACTATCCAAACAGTTATACCGCTTGTAAACCCCGCTGATCCAAAGAATATATTTTTAAAGAAAATTCACCCGGATTTATGAAATGGCACTTAAGCTCTCTAGGCTAAGAAGTTAGTACTCAGGATGACGGAAAAGGCCTCCGTTCAACTATCCTCCCGCTTGTAGAAAAATGCCACTTGCTAACCAAGTTGAGCCTGTTCGTTTTTCTTCTATGAAAAACCAGTCAAGGATTACCCCCCACACTGGGGTGGGTTAAATGGTTGTGAGAGTCTCATGCTTAGGCAAAAGCGAACAAAGTGAGTAAATGAGATTTTCGAAGGAAACAAAGTCAATCAAGTGAATTCCCCAAAAAGAAAGGGGAAAAGAAGTCCAAAAACTGAAGAAAAAGTCAACCCAAGGAAAGCTAAACTCAGTGAATAGGAGAGTCTAGTGAAATGTTCAAATTGAGGACTAGGGTAGTGCTTAATGGAGTGAAATTCAAACGAAGAGTAATCCTTGACTTTAGGAAAACCCCTCAAGTAATTTCAAAGCCAAAATTATCCTCCCATAAGCCTAGGAGAACCAAAGCCTTACATTACGGTCCTTTGAAAGTCCTTCCTAACTGGGAGCGACTGCTTAGCCTAAGGAGCTTGTGCCAAGGAAACATCATGAAGTAATTTTGAGCCTTATATCCTTCGTTTCAAGCACCCTTTTAACCCCAAGGCCACGTTACAAGCCAACAAAGACCTCACTGATCATCGATGATCGGTTGGTCATGTAGCAACGAACTTTTGGTCAAAAACTGGTAATGATGGAATCTAGATCACGCACCTTCAAGAGGTCGTATCTCATAAAGGGCACCGTCCACTTTGCACCATGGCCTTTGGGCCAAACAAGAGTGACTTCAATGTTTGAAGCCTCACCCCAATTCAAAAAGAAATAAAAGAAGAGCTCACTCAGAAAGCCCACAGGATAATGCCAAACAGATTAACCCGAGGGACCACGCTTTCCATTCTCGGTAAGGGATGGTTGTTGAGCAGAGGCACCCATTAACTGTAAAGGAAGCAAGGCTTTGCCTAGCCTCTCTCAGACGATGCATGCATTTGAAAGAATTTTCAAAAGATTATACTCTTTAATGATTTTCCAAGAATAAAAAGATTAATGATTTTCTAAAAAAAAAGATTTGAAAAATGATTTTCTAAAAAACAGTCCTCGAAATCTTGAATGAGGAAAATTTTTCAAAGAAGGATTTGTACAGAATTGTAACAACCTATGAAATTCATTTCACCCTCTAAACCACCAGTCAAGCCACTGGCCAAAAAAACCCTGAAAGATGTTGAGCACTTTCTCCCTAGACTCCCTTCAAACAGCATGCCTTGACCAGAAAATGCCCAAACACAATCCCATACACTGGCTTTGGTCGAATGTTGTCCATAAGAAAACGAAGGCCAAGCCCCAGTCTCAACCTTGATACTGGGGCAATTTTTCCTTCTTGGTTCTACCAAACCGTGGGTGGTATTCAAAGATTCCAGAAAATTGGAAGGAAATCTCTCATCATAGACACACTCAGCAGGCATGGAGGTCGATACTGAGGCAGATTTCTAGGCCACTGAAGATCTACATCATCCAGGCGAATGGACACCTCTTGCAGAATCTCCCAAATCGGTGATAGTATCGAAGCCCGGGAATAAGGAATTCTGAATAGCCATGTGAGAAAGGTTTCTGAGAAGGAAATGAGACCCGAATTGGGGAAAACGTGTGACAGACCTTCGGTTTATCCATGGGTCTCACCATTGATCTTGTTGTACCACACTGGGGCAATTTTTCCGCGAACGGAAAAATTAGAAGACAAACCAGAGATCAAAAGAGGACTACCACTGTCAAGAATGTGATGAAAGAATCAAAGGCTTGACTGGACGGATCGAAGATTGAGAAAGTGTCGTCCGACCAAATGATCAAGAGCATCAGACAGACCGACCAGATGAGCTAATGACCAAGAGCATGTTGTCAGCACTGAGAAGACCGGAAAAGTTAAGAAGCAGCCAAGGAATGTCTCATGGTTGAATTTGACAACACACTGGGGCAAATTTTTCGAAAGGGGTTTTGAAAAATTTTGAAGGAGAAGCGGCTCAACACTCGGAACGGCTGTCTCGATCCAGGGCAAAAGGGGACAGAAGCGGAAACTCGGATTCTACATCGACGCGTGTGATTCCACACTGGGGCAAATTTTTCAGTAAACTGAAAAATTGTGAAGAAGAGCTGGTTCGAGACTTGGGCAGTTAGTTTGGACCAAACCAAGAAGTATGTGCATGAAGAGTTTGGAAACTCGTACCGATCAAGATAATGCCATACTGGGGCAAAATTTTTCCATCTTCGAGAAGCTGGAAAAATTTGTTTCGATATTCCATACTGGGGCAAAATTTTTCAAAAGGGTTTTGAAAAATTTCGAAGGAAAATAGTTCGACTCTCGGGTGGCTATCGCAGTCCGATGCAAAGGAGATAGAGGAAGAAATCCGGGATTCCGCATCAGCATGCATTGTTCCATACTGGGGCAAAATTTTTCTATCTTCAAGAAGCTAGAAAAATTTATTCAACGCTACACACTGGGGCAAATTTTTCCATTTTTGTCAGGAGAAAAATTGGAAAAATTCGAAAGAGTCATCCGAAATGGGCCTCGTGAAGGAGTAAGACCCGATGATGATGAAATGGGCCTCGTGAAGGAGTAAGACCCAATGATGATAGAAATGGGCCTCGTGAAGGAGTAAGACCCAAGAGTTGCTGAAATGGGCCTCGTGAAGGAGTAAGACCCGATTTGCTGAAATGGGCCTCGTGAAGGAGTAAGACCCGATGATGATAAAATGGGCCTCAAGAAAGGAAGTAAGACCCAATGATGATAGAAATGGGCCTCTTGGATGTATAAGACCCAACCCTCTGATGTTTCGAATCCGCAGCTAACCTACGAGATAGCTAAGCCTAAAGTATGGGATGCGAAGTGCACTCCGACCCAACAGAACAGAGCAACAACCACCTCAATGGAAGCTCGCATGGCATCTAAAGCACACAGAGCCAAAGTCCCTCAGGAATGGACCACATGGAATGCCACCATCGGCGACAAACCCAAGAAGGGGGAGCTAAATTCACATGACCCCAAGTCTACCTCAGGTCTTTCTTAAGATCTGACCCTCAATGTTCATACATTCACAAGAATCCAAGGCGTGAGGACCAGGCGACGATCTCCGCTACCACTGCCTCGGTGAGACATCTGCAAAGGAAAGAGCAACAAGGCCAATCCAAGAGCCAGAAAAGCCAGGTAAACTCTCATACTCAAAACCCAATGATAGGAAAAGATCAAATCAAAAAATCAATTTTTCCCCGATCGTTTGGATGAATTTCCAAACCGGGTCTGATTACAAGTCCCAATTGAGTTTGGATTTGACAAGTTTCAAATCCCAATTTTTCCCCGACCGTTTGGATGAATTTCCAAACCAGGTGATTATCCAATTGGTTTGACTAACCCAATTTTTCTAAAGTTGATTATCCAATTGAGGTTTGACAAGTTTCAAATCCCAATTTTCCCCGTCGAATCACAAATCATCCCCCAACGTGTTTGGATTCAGGATTCCAAACCGTTGGACCACTCGATTTGAAGCTTGGGTAGTCCCCAAGCCAAATCACCCCTCAACGTGTTTGGATTTAGGATTCCAAACCATTGGACAACTCGATTTGAAGCTTGGGTAGTCCCCAAGTCAAATCACCCCTCAACGTGTTTGGATTGAGATGCCAAGCCGTTGGACAACTCGATTTGAAGCTTGGGTAGTCCCCAAGTCAAATCACCCCTCAACGTGTTTGGATTGAGATGCCAAGCCGTTGGACAACTCGATTTGAAGCTTGGGTAGTCCCCAAGTCAAATCACCCCTCAACGTGTTTGGATTGAGATGCCAAGCCGTTGGACAACTCGATTTGAAGCTTGGGTAGTCCCCAAGTCAAATCACCCCTCAACGTGTTTGGATTGAGATGCCAAGCCGTTGGACAACTCGATTTGAAGCTTGGGTAGTCCCCAAGTCAAATCACCCCTCAACGTGTTTGGATTGAAATGCCAAGCCGTTGGACAACTCGATTTGAAGCTTGGGTAGTCCCCAAGTCAAATCACCCCTCAACGTGTTTGGATTGAGATGCCAAGCCGTTGGACAACTCGATTTGAAGCTTGGGTAGTCCCCAAGTCAAATCACCCCTCAACGTGTTTGGATTGAGATGCCAAGCCGTTGGACAACTCGATTTGAAGCTTGGGTAGTCCCCAAGTCAAATCACCCCTCAACGTGTTTGGATTGAGATGCCAAGCCGTTGGACCACTCGATTTGAGGCTTGGGTAGTCCCCAAGCCAAATCACCCCTCAACGTGTTTGGATTCAAATGTCAAGCCGTTGAACCACCCAATTTGAGACTTGTATAGATTTGAAGTCTCAAATTAAACCCCCCAACGTGTTTGGATTCAAATGCCAAGCCGTTGGACCACTCGATTTGAGGCTTGGGTAGTCCCCAAGCCAAATCACCCCTCAACGTGTTTGGATTCAAATGCCAAGCCGTTGAACCACCCAATTTGAGACTTGTACAAATTTGAAGTCTCAAATTAAACCCCCCCAACATGTTTGGATTCAAATGCCAAACTGCTGAACCACCCAGTTTGAGACTTGAACAAATTTGAAGTCTCAAATTACCCCCCTCGACGTGTTTGGATTCAAATGCCAAACCGTTAAACCACCCGATTTGAGACTTGAACAAATTTGAAGTCTCAAATTATCCTCCTCAACGTGTTTGGATCCAGGATTCGAAACCGTTGAACTGCCCAATTCGAGATTGGAACAAATTTCAAATCCCAAATTCTCCCGACCTGTTTGGACTCAGGATTTCCAAACCGTCGAATCTCTCCAAATTGAGATTTGGACAAGTCTCGAATCCCAATTTTCCCCGAACCCAACTAAGTTTGTGTAAATCCCAAATTTAGCCTACGCTTTTCAAAATTTCTACCCCAGCCAAAGGCACGCACATGGCAACGTACCTCAGAAAGGCGAACGAACTTCCGGAGCGCGAGATCTGAGCTAGAAGGGAAGGAGAAAGCAGAAGTAGGAAAAGTGGAGTTTTGAGAGAAAACCGAGAATCTGAAACCTACCTTGACTTTTGACCCGTGTGTCAACCGATTGAGAGCCAGCGCGTCTGACAGAGAGTGACACGTAAACTGAGGAAGATTTTTTGCAGTACCTAAAGACGAGCATGAAAACCGAGAAAATCCCAGCGGGCAAAAATCGAGTCATTTATTCTTTGTCCGACGTTCCTTGTGCCAAGAAACGCCAAACAAAGAAGGGGCAACTGTCATAACCCCATTTTTACCCCCGGGATTTTCTCGGGTGTCGGCACGTAAAACGAGACAGCCCGAACCAAGCCGGCCTGATCCGACAAGGGCTCGCCACGTCAAATAACCCCAAGAAGAAGGTCCGGGACACATTTCCCGAAGCTTGACCATGTTTGACTAGGGTTGACCAGGGTTGACCTAGTTTGACCAAAGTTTGACCGAACCGTTCCCGATCCGAATAGGGTCCACCACGCTGAGAAACCCTCAAAACGTGGTCTGGGATACATTTCCCAGAGTTTGGAGAGCTTTGACCAAGTTTGACCAAGGTTTGACCAGACCGTTGACCAGACCAAAAGCTGAATCGAACTGACCGCCCCTTGACCATTCCGAAGACCACGATGAGAGCTTCGATTCGATACTTTACGGGTCGAAAACGGACGAGAAACGAGGACGTTATGGTCAAAACTGTGAAAAAACGGTCCAACACTTAGCCAAATTTTGCTAAGTGTTGTTGACAAAACAGCCTATTTGGGAGGCAACATTCGCATGTAGATTCTCTCCGACCCGCTGCAACTTGGTCCGCGAGCTGAGACCCTTTAAGCAAGAGGTTTGCTTCAGCTACCAACGCGCAACTTCCTGGATCGTCAAGAGCTCCTCCGGTCAAGCCGGAATCTCAGTCAGAAGATGACCCCTTGGCATAAGGAACATTCCAACGGCCTCTGTTCGCAAGATCATATCTTGCGAACCCAAGCTCGCCTCTGTGCAAGGCCTGTACCGTTTAGAAAAGTAGGTAGCACAAGCTTTCCGACGATACCAAGATCGTCGAAATCCGACATCGGGAGCTACGTCTACCACGCACATGAAAACAGGCCGACGAAATAAGGCTATGCTGAAATTTCCGGAATTTTCCCACCGACGTTGCCACGCTTGCGCGCAGAGTCTTCCTGACTCGCAACAAGTTGATCCGCAAGCCCGGGCACGTTGGAAAGAAGACACATTCATGCACGACGTGGAACTCTCGGATCGCCAAGATTTTACCGGGTCTAGCCGGAATCCTGATCGGAAAACTGTCCTCAAACGGACCAAAAACACCCCGGCGGCCTCTGTTCGCGGGACCATATCTCGCGGACCCAAGCTCGGATTTCCCACAAATTCAGAACCTTGCAAAAGTAGGCAGCGCAAGCTTTCCGACGGTACCAAGAACGTCGAAATCCGACATCGGGAGCTAGGTCAAATACGCGCGCGAACTGGGACAAGATTTAAGAAAAAGCGCGCTGGGAACAAAACGCATTTTTTCTCCCGGACAGCCGCCTTCGCGCGCAGAGTCTTTCCTACTCGCTACAAGTTGACCCGCGAGCCCGGGTGCGTTGGAAAGATAACGACTCCGGCTACGACGTGCAACTCTCGGTTCGCCGGTAGCATCCCCCGTTTGACCGAAATCTTCACCGGAAAAACACACGAAAACAGCTCCAGCACCCCGACTTCTGGGAGCCATAACTCTCTCGTCCGAACTCCGATTCGCGCAAACTTTATACCGTTGGAAAGTAGACGTCGAGAGATTTCCGACGATATGCTGCACAACCCATTTTGAGCACCAGAAGGCCTCCAAAACTGCCCTCGAAAATCGGGTCAGAAAAGGGTACGCGCACAAAAATCGAGGAGGATTCGGTGGGGGCTGGCGTGGAGGATAAGACTGCCACGTGGCAGCTGTACAACTCGCGCGGGACCATACCGCACGGCGCGTGATGGACCCGCGCGAGGCGTGCACGACTTTCTATAAAACCAACCCCCCTCCCCTCACTTCAACAATTTTTTTGCTTGGGCACTAGGCCTTCCAGAGCGTAGAATAGACAGAAAAATAAGGGTTTAGGGGTTTTAGGAAGGGTTTTTGGGTAGTCTTAGAGTGAGAGACTCCTCTCTAGGTACTCTCTCTCTCTAAGCTCTTTCTCTCTCCTCTTTCCTCTCTTTTCCTTTCTTTTTAGTGGAGGTGACTAGTGATGATCCCTAAAATGGGAAGGGATTCACAAGGATCCACTTGTGTTTATGTTTATTAGTTCATTTATGATGCTTTTTAGTTCATGTATGTTCTATTTATGCTCTCCTAGTTCATTTATTGTCTTGTTGTTATTTATCTACATGTTTTTAGTCATTTATTGCTATTATTTGTAGATCTGAATATATTTATCGCTTTATTTACATTTACTACGTACTTGTGAATATTATATTGTGATTATCCCCCTCCCCGTGTGTTTTAGTACGGCAAATATTGAGTGGCTTTGGCGGAGTGCGTAAGACCTCTATGAGGCCGTAACAACCATGTTAGCCCACGAGGTATTTGACCCGAAAAATACATCCCCCATGTCTAAATAATGTCATTTATCGCTTTATTTATATTTACTACGTACTTGTGAATATTATATTGTGATTATCCCCCTCCCCGTGTGTTTTAGTACGGCAAATATTGAGTGGCTTTGGCGGAGTGCGTAAGACCTCTATGAGGCCGTAACAACCATGTTAGCCCACGAGGTATTTGACCCGAAAAATACATCCCCCATGTCTAAATAATGTCATTTATCGCTTTATTTATATTTACTACGTACTTGTGAATATTATATTGTGATTATCCCCCTCCCCGTGTGTTTTAGTACGGCAAATATTGAGTAGCTTTGGCGGAGTGCGTAAGACCTCTATGAGGCCGTAACAACCATGTTAGTCTACGAGGTATTTGACCCGAAAAATACACTTCCCATGTCTAAATAATGTCATTTATCGCTTTATTTACATTTACTACGTTGTAAATATTATATTGTGAATATCCCCCATTTTTCCCCTTGTGATTTGGGCGTGATAATCCCGATTGGTCGTGGTGGACTATGTAAGACCTCAATGAGGCTTTAACCGCCATGTAATTCCATAGGCATTGGACCCTCTTGAAAAATCTTGATTTTAAGTTCATTTATCGCTTTAATTACTTTTACGCACTTGTGAACATATTGTGTTGTTATTATCCCCATTCTCCGTAAAAATGGGCGTGATAATCCCGATTGGTCGTGGTGGACTACGTAAGACCTCAATGAGGCATTAACCACCACGTAATCCCATAGGAGTTGGACCCACGAAAATCCCTTGTTTAAACCCCGTTATTTTCATTATTTACAATATTGTTGTAATTATTGTCCATTTTTCCATTTTTGATTTGGGCATGAAAATACCGAACGGTATTGGTGGTTTTAGGTAAATCTTTCAAATAGTACTAAAACTTCCATGTAAATCCATGAGGCGTTGGACCCATAAGATTTCCAATGCATTTTTAAAACGATTTTTCTCATTTAAGTCCTATTCGGCTTCGCGGGTTTAGGTAAAACTTTCAAATAGTACTAAACCCCCGTGTAAGCCCGAAAAGGCATTGAAACCCGTTTGCAAAACAATTTTTACAATATAAGTCCTATTCGGCTTCGCGGGTTTAGGTAAAACTTTCAAATAGTACTAAACCCTCGTGTAAGCCCGAAAAGGCATTGAAACCCATTTTTAAAACGATTTTTCTCATTTAAGTCCTATTCGGCTTCGCGGGTTTAGGTAAAACTTTCAAATAGTACTAAACCCCCGTGTAAGCCCGAAAAGGCATTGAAACCCGTTTGCAAAACAATTTTTACCATATAAGTCCTATTCGGCTTCGCGGGTTTAGGTAAAACTTTCAAATAGTACTAAACCCCCGTGTAAGCCCGAAAAGGCGTTGAAAGCCCATTTTCAAAACGATTTTTCTCATTTAAGTCCTATTCGGCTTCGAAGGATGGATAAGTCTTTCAAATAGCACTGTTCCTTCGTGTAAGCCCGAAAGGCATTGACTTTCTTATTTTATTCATGTAAACCCTAAGGTGGTGTCGAGATTCGAATAAGCCTTTCAAATAGCATCGAATCCCGACCCCACGAGGTCTTGACCCTTTCCCTAAAAATTCTCATAAATTACATTCTGATTAAGTGTTATGTTTATGTCATTTCATATTTATGATTGATGTGCTGCTAACATGTCATGATCATCCCATATTCTGTCATACTTGTGATTTATGTGCTGCGAACATGCCGTGATTACTTGTTTGAACATTTTACTGGCTTTCATACTCTTTCTTGTAATTTGTGTGTTGTGAATATGTCGTGATTACTTGCTTGATTGTTTATCGCTTTGATATAAGAATGTGATTAAAATACACTTTGCCATGAAAACTTTAAAAAGAGTAAACATGGTAATGTGGGCGTTAGAAACGAAGTTGGTGCAACCCAAGGGCTACGGCTCGCCCTGGCTTTTGGACACCATGGTATGAGTCCTTTACACGGAGGCGTGGCTGGTACGTGCTTTCGTGTAAGGGATTCTACACGTTCTAACTCCCATAGGATCATGGTCTAAAATTCCCCAAAGTGTGAATTAATCATCCAAAACCCCGCCATTTGACGGACCGCTTTACTCTTGGAAATCAAGGGTAAAGAGATCCCGAATATGGCACCAAAAACATTAATTGTTTGTCCCGGCACTAGGTGTTAGGATTTCAAGTACATCCTACCACCGAAATGCCCGGAAACTTAAAAAATACAAAGATGAGGGAAGGTGAAATAAAGAGTCTAATCAAAACCGAACGAAGTCATACTGCATTTGCCATTTTTGGTACATCGCATGACGGAAATCGGGACATTTGTTCATAATTAAAACCAACAAACCTAGGCTTAGCAAATAAAAGGGAACACTAGAAGGGAGGTAACCGTTTTCTTAAACGGATGTCGTGGGGTGCCTAACACCTTCCCCACGCATAAGCAAACCCCCGAACCCATCTCTGGTTCAAGACCATTTAGTTTTAGATGTCTAAATAAGATAAAATCTATTAGACATAGGTGCCCAATCACACCTTAAAATTTCCCATGGTTGGTGGCGACTCCAAATTTGCGCTCATACGCACACATGCACATAGGTTCCCACACACACACAACTCATATCTCGAAACGGAAAAGAGATAGAGAACACACACAACACTCGCCAAATGGGGGTCGGTATCCGAAGGAATAAGATTTTTCCGCCAGTGTCGACAGCTGCAACAGCTAATCCAACAATCCCAGCACCTAAAATTCCAAACCCTTGAAACCCAAAAACCGCAGCGATAAATGCCCCACGAGTCTTTTTGTTAGCATATTCTGACATGATTGTAGCCGAGAGAGGATAGTCTCCACCAATGCCAAAGCCAAGCCAAAACCTAAAGAAACAAAGCACGATAATGACACCGTTTGGTGTTTTTCCAAACGAGAGTCCTGATCCAATAGAGGAAACTACCATGAGAATAAGTGTTACTCCGTATATACGTTTACGGCCCAATTTGTCACCAAGCCAGCCGAAGAAGAGTTGGCCAACAAAAGTACCACAAAGCGCGACGGTATTAACACCGGCTGAGACATTGCGTGGCAAAGAGCCCGGACTTGAAGCGCCTTCCATTGTGTAGTATATACGGCCAAGTAACTTGGTGACAATGGAAATGCAGAAGACATCATAGGAATCGGTGAAGAATCCCATTCCAGCGATTATAATTGCTTTGAAATGATATAATTGCGTCTTTGCAGTATCGAGTGCGCTAAGCACTCCCAATTCATCTCTACCCATCACTGGATCTTACAACTCTAGTAATTTTCCACCTACAATTGTAGAAAACTTTCTAATAAAAATCCTTCCATGAAAATAATGTGGGAAAAAGTTAATTGATTTGGTCCCTACAAATATGTATATAAAAACAATAAATCTAGAGATAAAATAAATTATATGTTTTTTTTTTTCACAACTAATTAGTATATAATAAAATTAGTGTAGTTAGATCTATACGAAAATAATGTTACTTCAATCATAACTTGTTATATTAAAAGGAAAAAATAGTATAATATGTGAATTTTTTTTTTTTTTTTTTTTTGATTTTTGAGTAATTGTTTGATTGTATATATAGAAAAACATATTGTTAGTAAAATTTAGTGCATAATCAATTAGAAGTGATTTTAGTTTTGTGAAAGAATGTAAAGAAAAACTTTGTTAAGCTAAAACAAATTTATGTTTTGAATCATGGAGAGATATGTTGAATCATATAAAAAAATAGGTTCATTTGGAATTTTATAAAGAAATGAATTGGAATCGGTATATTATAATGGAATTGAATTAGGATAATGAATGAAATAGAACTAAACTATTTTGTTTAGATGTGTTAAAATAATTGAAACGTGAATATATAACTTTGTTGATTTGAGAGTACTATAAAATTAAATAAAAAAGAATAATTTTATAACAACATTACTATTATACCTTTTATTTTATAAAAAAGTAAGAAGCTGTTATTTTTTAGATTCTTATTATTACTTTTATATAATAATAATAATGATGATAATAATAATAAAAAGATAAAAGATAAAACGCTAAAAGCAAACTGATCATGATGATGACTTTAAGCTAAGATATAGCTTAGTGCAAGACAACAAGATTTAGTTTAAAAAATTAAGGAGTGTGAAACCCTAAGGGCTTGGTCTATTGGTTCCTACCACCTAATGAGATGAATGAGGCCCAGGTCCCAGGGTTTGGAAACCTCTAACTAATATCTTGGAACTCAATATTATATGGTGTACATGTGGAATGGGGAGACTACATACACCCTAGGGAATAGTTAAGAATTCAAAGAATTTTGAACACTCTGATTCTAAAAAAAGAACACAGGGTCAAGCCAAGCCCTTACCCGTCTGAATAGAATTCATATCTTCTTCATATGTTCGAGAAGGGAGAATTATAATGCTAATAATGAGGTAGCATAACGTAAAGTGAAGCAAATATTAAGAGAGATCACAGAAAATTTGTAAAATAAAAATAGGCATTATAAACTTTGGTCAAAATTTCTTTAAAATTTTCTAACAAAAAGAAAAAACGAGTACAATATTGTATTTAATAAAAGTAGTCCTAGAATAGAAAGAATCTATTTCTAATAAAATCGGGAACTTCTGGGTTTCATGAGTTAAACAAAAATTTTCAACAAAAAAAAAAAGGCAGGCAGGCAAAGAGAGAAAGAGACTGACCTGCTTCTTGATTTCACAATGGAGCAGAGAGATGGACGTGTGGCTGTGCTATGGGTACCGAGGATGAAGATAAGTGTGGTAAAGGTATTAATAGTGCCATATGCCACCTTGAGGGTCATCCCTTACACTGGTCACAACCTTGCTTCTTTAGTAAGAGTTATCAATTTTGTTAGAATAATGGATAATTCTCTGTATATTGAAGTATGTAATACAATACAGTAGAGTGCCTTTATATAGGAGGCATATGAGGATGTACAAGGAAAGGGAATGATGCACAAGTAATGTGTTGTACAAGGAAAGGGAGTGATGCACAAGTAAGCATATACACGTGCTAGAGCCCAAAGCCCAATGGACTACTAATTATAACATTAACAGCCCCCCTCAAACTCAAGGTGGAGGATGAGAAACCAACTGGAGTTTGGAGACCAGATCACGGAAACGTCCAGTGGGATGTGACTTGGTAAAGATGTCGGCTAGCTGATCGTGAGAGGAAACAGAGATCAACTGGAGGGAACCCTGGAGAAGGTGATGCCGAACAAGATGACAATCGATCTCAATGTGTTTGGTCCGCTCGTGGAAGACATCATTGCGAGCAATCTAAATAGCACTCCTATTGTCACAGTAGATAGGAGTAGCAGAAGAAGTGGACACACCTAAATCCTGTAGTAACCATCGCAACCAGAGGAGTTCAGATGTGGTATCAGCAAGGGCACGATATTCAGCTTCTGTACTAGAGCGAGCCACAACAGACTGTTTCTTGCTTCGCCAAGAGATCAAAGAGGAGCCAAGGAGAAAGCAATAACCAGTAGTGGATCGACGATCAGTAGGATCCCCTGCCCAATCGGCATCAGAGTAGGCTCTCAAAGTAAGCGGAGACTGAGCAGAGAAGTGGAGACCGTGGAAAAGAGTGCCCTTAAGGTATCGAAGGAGGCGCAGGACAACAACATAGTGAGTCGATCGCGGAGCAGACATAAACTGGCTCACCTGATGAACTGCATATGAGATGTCTGGTCGAGTGACTGTGAGATAGACTAGGCTGCCAACCAATTGCCGATAAATAGTAGGATCAGGCAATAGTTCTCTAGAGGAAGGAGTCAAATGCGCATTAAGTTCGATCGGTGTATCAAGAATCTTATGATCGGTAAGGCCAGCTCAAGACAGAAGATCGGAGGTGTACTTGGCTTGAGTGAGGTAGAAACCATCATCAGAGGAGGTAATCTCAAGACCCAAAAAGTAACTGAGGTGGCCAAGGTCTTTCATCTCAAATTTCTGACTTAGGAAAGCCTTGAGTTCTTGAATCCCACTGAGGTCATCACCTGTAATGATCATATCATCAACATAAAGAAGAAGCAAAATGGTACCTTTGCCGGTGCGACGGAGGAAGAGGGCAGAATCATAAGAACTTATGGAAAAACCCAGTTGAGAAACTGTAGAGCTGAACTTAGCAAACCAAGCTCGAGGTGCCTGTTTCAGGCCATAGAGGGCACGACGAAGTCAGCACACCTTGTCAGGTGGATGAGAAAGACCAGGTGGAGGTTGCATATAGACTTCTTCACTCAAGTCCCCATTGAGGAATGCATTTTTGACATCCATCTGAAATAGCTTCCACTGACGAGAGGCTACAACAGCCAATAAGGTGCAGACAGATGAAAGGCGAGCAACTGGAGCAAAGGTTTCCTCATAATCAATGCCATACTCCTGTGTGAAACCTTTGGCAACAAGACGAGCTTTGTATCGCTCAATGGATCCGTCAGACCGAGTTTTGATTTTGAACACCCACTTACAACCAACCACAGATTTGTCAGGAGGCAGATCAACCAGGTCCCAAGTACGGTTTCTAGATAATGCATCAAGTTCCTCAGTCATTGCAGCCTGCCATAAAGGGTTAGAAGAGGCCTCACGATAGGAATGAGGCTCGTGCAGTGTAGCAAGAGCAGTGTAACAATGGAAATCACGCAAATGAGAGGGAAGAGATGTTACCCGAGAGGAACGGTGAAGTGTGGTTGTAGGTGCAGGATCCTCTGAAGGTGCAGGAGCTGGGGATTCAGACAAAGAATGAGGCGTCTCGTCAGAGGATGATCTAGAAGAGTGGTCAGATGACTCAGTCTGCGGAATGGAGGTAGACACTTCTGGAGAGGGAGGAAACAACTCTGGAGAAGGAGTAGACACCTCTGGAAAAAGATCTGAGAGAGAGGAGAGGGAGAAAGAGGGACGAAATTGAGATACCTCAGTGAATAGACGATGCTCCCAAAAGACAACATGACGGGAGATACGAAGGCGATGAGCAATAGGATCATAACATCGATATCCTTTTTGAGTTTCACCATAACCAAGGAAGCAACAAAGGCGAGAACGAGACTCGAGTTTGTTGTGTTCATGAGGCTGAAGAAGGACGAAACAGGCAGAGCCAAAGGATCGGAGATGTTGATACTGAGGTGGAGATCCAAAAAGGCGCTCATAAGGAGTCTGATTAGAAATGGTTGGGCTTGGAATACGATTGATGGCATGGGTAGCAGTGAGAACAGCTTCTCCCCAAAAGGGTACAGGAACTTTGGAAGACAAGAGGAGAGCACGAACAGTGTCAAGGATGTGTCGAAGTTTTCTTTCGGCTCTTCCGTTTTGTTGGGAGGTGCCTGGGCATGAGAATTGATGAACAGTTCCATGGGAATATAGAATATATTCAAATGCATGTTGGGTAAGTTCACGTGCATTGTCAGAACGAAAAACTTTAATTGTTTTGGAGAATTGAGTTTTAACCATGTTTGCAAAGTTACGATAAATGTTTAGTAATTCATCACGAGAATGCATAAGAAAAACCCAACTATAACGAGAATAATCATCAACAAACACAACAAAATAGCGAGATCCACCAATACTATTAATAGGGGAAGGTCCCCAAACATCAGAATGAATTAAGTCAAAAATTTCAGTAGACATGGACTCACTATTTTGAAAAGGCAAAGCGGGTTGTTTTCCTAATTGACATGAAACACAATCAAAATTGTCCTTAGACACTGGACCTAATAAACCCCTAGAGACAAGTTGTTGTACCCGAGAAGATGATGCATGCCCGAGTCGAGAATGCCAAAGTGATAAGGAAGGTGAAGATGAGGTAGCAGCAGAGACACTAGCAGAGACACCAATAGCAGGAAGACGAAGACTGGAAATCTCAAACAGACGCCCAATTCTACGTCCGGTCCCAAGTTCCTGCCCCGTCCTAGGATCCTGCACAACACAACCATAGTAATCAAGGATAATGCGATAGCTAAGTTCAGCTAATTGACCCACAGATAGTAGATTATAAGAAAGTTGAGGCACATGAAAGACATCGGAAATGGAGAGTTTGGAAGTAAAAACAGTGCCTATACTACGAACAAGCATAGTGGAGCCATTAGCGGTGTGAATATTAGGTGCATGACGGGCAGAGCTAGTGTGGGAGAAAAATGATGGATAAGGTGTCATGTGATTGCAGCAGGCAGAGTCAAGAAGCCATGAGGATAACTTACCAGGCAGGACAGAAAGAGTAGAGGAAGAGGATGCATTACCAGCCCGGATGAGAGCCTGAGTGATGATGTCTTCCAATTGATCTGTGGTGAGTGTGATGGTGGATTTAGAGTGTGCAGAAGCAACAGTAGCAGAGATCCCAGTTTGAGCCATTTAGAGACAAAATATGCAAAAACAGACAGCAAAAATGGAATCAGGACGAAAAACTGAGTAAGAAACACCTGGGTTGCAATAAAGTCAACTCGATCAAAAAGTCAACGCCCAAAAAGTCAAATGTCAACGCAAAAAGTCAACGGCAGCACCCTGAAAAGTCAACGGTCAAAGTCAACTCTCGGTCAAAAAGTCAACAGTCAATGGTCAAAAAGTCAACGGTCAACCCTTGGTCAAAGTCAACGGTCAACAGGTCTAGGGCTGACGTGGCGATGACGTGGATCTAGGGCTGATCTGGATTTAGGGTTGACGTGGCGTGCTTGGAGATTGACACGTGGCAGGAACTGCAGCCAAGTGCGTGGGGGCGCGTGAAAAGGCGTGACGGCGGGGAGATTCTTTGATCGGCGCGTGGCGGCGCGTCCAGCGTCTGATGGCAGTGATTTTTTTTTCGGCTGAGATCATCTTCGAGAGAGCTTTCCAATGGTGGTGGAGGTGTTTCAATCGGAAGCCTGGAGAGAAAGTTCCGACGAAGGTAGTGAGTCTTTGGCGATTGTTCAACCTTTGACGGTAGCGGGCACACCGGAATTCGGACTTTGGCGGCGGAACTAAACCGGAGATGGTTGAGGCAGCGGAAGAGCGCCAGAAAAGACGAAGACTGCACGAAACACTTGGAGATTAGAGCAATGACTCTGATACCATGTTAGAATAATGGATAATTCTCTGTATATTGAAGTATGTAATACAATACAGTAGAGTGCCTTTATATAGGAGGCATATGAGGATGTACAAGGAAAGGGAGTGATGCACAAGTAATGTGTTGTACAAGGAAATGGAGTGATGCACAAGTAAGCATATACACGGGTTAGAGCCTAAAGCCCAATGGACTACTAATTATAACATTAACAAATTTTATTTTTTAATCTCTTAATTTTAAGTACACCATTCCTTCTTGAGACTAATGTTAGACAAACATGATTCTTTTTATAGAATCTTAAACAAATATTATTAGTAGTATTATTATCCGGTCATCCCTTACATGCAAAAAACAATATTTGTAATTT
This sequence comes from Fagus sylvatica, assembly GCA_907173295.1. Classification (NCBI taxonomy): domain Eukaryota; kingdom Viridiplantae; phylum Streptophyta; class Magnoliopsida; order Fagales; family Fagaceae; genus Fagus; species Fagus sylvatica. The sequence continues at coordinate 9,577,155 of OU015772.1, read as the reverse complement.
ATATTAAAAATTGGTGACGTGCGTAATTTGAGTTCCACTATGTTTTCAGTACACGAAATAAAAACTTCAAAAGCAATTCCACGGATTTGCTCGTAAGGAAAAAGTTGATACAAATAATGCCGTTTTCATTGTTGGATACAAATTCGTCTATAGTAGCTATTTCATCATCATTTCGACATGATGACCTACTAAATGACGTATAATAATAAGCCATGAACTCGTTTAAAAACTTTAAATAACAACAGGAGAATCTATTTGGTGAGATTCACTTGCTGCATCGTTGCAGACTTGAAAAAAGTCAGCGAGTTGACTTTGCTTGATTACTTTGCTCCATGAATAGCAAGTAAAATCGAAGTTTGAATTCTCATTTTTCTGATAATATTATGATGACCTTCAAATATTCATTAACAATTTAACAAATGATTACTACTACTGCAGCAGCCACTAAATTTATATAGATGAAGTAACCGCTACCAAAACAAATGAAAGCGCGATTGAAAGTTGGTAGTTTGCTTGTGTGCAATATTATACAATTACAACCTAATGTGATAGCATTTTTTGTTTTTTAAAGGGGATTTGAACCCTAGTTGTCTTCCTTAGAAACACCAATGTACACATTTAATAAACACTAGTGTTAGAGATTATCACATATAATCCCACATTGGAAAGAGTTGGAGCGAGTAATAGATATATAAGTCATGGGCAATCCTTATCTCTTAAAGGCGTCTTTTGAGATTGAGTTAGGCCCATTGGACTTTAACATGGTATCAGAGCTAGGTTATTCACTCCAACTCCCAATCATTCAACTCCTCCACACACTTCGGTAGTACAAGCCGTAACCATCCGGTAGTACAAGCCGTAACCATCCGGTATCACACAAAAAAAAAACCGTAATCCGGTTCCACTACCATTCCAAACTCAAGCTTCAATCTCCTTGAGTTTGAGGGGGAATGTTAGAGATTATCACATATAATCCCACATTGGAAAGAGTTAGAGCGAGTAATAGATATATAGGGTATGTTTGGTGACTATTTTTTGTTTTCTGTTTTCTAAAACTTGTATTTAGGTGTTTTGAGAATTGTAATAAAAAATAATATTATAATAGATTTGAGAACAAAAATTTTGTTTGGTAGATGTTTTTCCCATTATTTAGAGTGGTGTTTTCGTGTATTATTTTATTATTATTATTTATTTATTTATTAATTATTATTATTATTTTTGTTTTTGTTTGTAATAAACAAACAGTATAACCACCACCCAGCACCACCGGAGTCGACCAAAACCCACCACCACCACCGCGAGCCACCCCATAAACCCCCCACGAATCACCCCGCAACCTACCCCGACCCACCGCAAATCAAACCCCTACCGTAATTGACCAAAAACCCTCCCCGCAACCCAGCTTTTTCCACCGGCCAACCAATTGTTTTACCCACCGTAATCCACCGCTTGCCGCCCACAACAATCCACCCTCCACTGGCCACAACACATCCTTCAAGCCCACACCCACACCGACAACCGCAAATTACAAAACACTCAACCAAATCCATACCCATAACCCACAAAACAAAAACAAAATTTTGCCCCATATCTGATCAGTGATCTCGAGCTTAAACGGCGGCGGAGATCGCGAGCTCCAATGGTGGAGATCCTGAGCTCGAACGGCGGAGATCGCGAGAAAGCCCGCCTCGCCTCGCCTCGCCCAAAACCTCGCCTCACCTAACCCTCTCCGTCGCCACTCACCTCACCAAGCCTCGCCCTCCGTCGCCGCCGCCGCCGCCTCGAGCAGACTCAGTCCCGGTGAAGAGCAAAGTGAGAGAGTCAGAGAGAACGAGAGAAAAAGAGAGAAGCCCAGAAGAAAAAGAAGAAAGGAAAAAAAAAATTATTATATTGAACAGTAAAATAGAATACTGAAAATTAAAAGTGAAAACAACTAAAAGTTGTTTTCATTTTGGGCGAATTCAGTATCAATTGTACAGTAAAAATTCTCAATACAAAAACTGAGTACAGAAACCAAACAAAATTTTTTCAATCCGGGCCCACCACTTTTTGGATTCAAACACAGAAAACTGTGTTTGAATCAAGAAACCAAACATGCTCATAAGTCATGGGCAATCCTTATCTCTTAAAGGCGTCTTTTGAGATTGAGTTAGGCCCATTGGACTTTAACAACTAGTTATCATATATTTTAAATATATGTATTAGCATCTTGTAACCTCTTATATATGCATACACAAACATATTTAAGAATAAACACAATTAAAAACATATTAAACGTTCATATTTGTGTATAATGGATATTCATTTTTTAATTTTTGTCAACTCTTGCAAAAAAATCTTATAAGGATATCATAAATCTTGATTAATTAATACTCTAGTTACTGTTTTGAGGAGACATTCAACTATTCACTTGTCAATCTAAAAATTAAATAGGAACGTAATTAAATAAACGTTTGAGATGACACTTATATGTGATCACTAAAGTTTGACTTCTAGGTTTTAGATTGCTTTTTTACTTTTTATATTTTTAACTCTTTTGTCTTGTAGTGCACACTATCTTGCTTAGCAACTCCACTACTAAAGTAACATGTTATTATTATTATTTAATTTTAAGACTCGTTTAGTAAAGATTTAGCAGCAATTCAATGACATCCTTTTATTTTATATTTTCTAGTGTTGTTGCTTGTGAAACCTTGATTTTGATTTATATTAGATGGCTAGTATTGTAGACTTCATTTTAACTAGTGATTTAGGCAAGCATGTCTATTTTTTCAATTAACATATTTATTTTATGATTTTTCAAATTTATTTTTATATATTTTTTTTTATTTAACCATGCCGTTTGACCAAGATTAACCCACTGGTTAATCTATGATCTAATGACCCTACTCCTAGATTGTGTTAACATCCACATCGGGTTTAATAACTATGATTATGACAATCAGAGGTACAATACATGCATTATGAATCATGCTTTCTTTTTTCAATTTCAATTTTGAAGGAAACAACTTATTATTGAATGCAATAGAGTCACGTTAAATAGGTTATAAATTTGTGTATAATCTAGGGAAAGTTACACATATACCACCCATGTGATATATCCTTAAAACATGGAACTTCAAGATGCTTTATTTTGTGACACTTAAATCTTTTGTGGTTAGTAAAAATATTTGACATACTAAAAGTGTTAATAGATTATAGGGAAAATTGTAGATACCACCCCTATGGTATACCCTTAAAACAAGTAACTACCTTTTTCTTTATTTTGTGACACATACCTCCCCTGTGATTTTATTTTGTGACACTTACCTTCCATTGGCTTACTTCGTTAGACAATTTTGTTAACTATAATGGAATGTGATGATATAACATTTTTTCTCTAGACTTTTTGTTTGTTACATTGGAGTAAAAATGGTTTTTTTATTTCTGTTCTTTTTTAGTAGTTGAAGTGGCATTTGTCACGTCATCAAATCCTGTTAAAGTTAACGAAAATATCTAATGAAACAAACCAGTAATTAAGTGTCACAAAATAATTCACAAGAGAGAGTTTCATATTTTAAGGATATTTGTCCTATAAACCACCGATCATAGTTTGTAAAACATTAGTTGCTCTAAACTACCAAAAAGTTTTGAGTGAAATTATATGGGGATAATAGATATTATATACTTTTAACACTATCCAAGATATTTTCTATCCTATGTTATACGACATTTCACACTCACATTTTAGTATTAGATTTTAAATTTAAACATTCAAATGAGAATTGATTGGCTAAGCTATTAAAATTAAAATAGTCAACTAACAAAGATGGTATTCGGTGTAATGGTTGAATTCATCATCCCGCATTCCCGTTCACATGGGGGCTACGTCTCACACTTGTGGAATCCACCCCTATGAGCGGGATGTTATCTTTAAAACAAACAATCAAAAATTTATATATATATATATATATATATATATATATATATATATATATATATATATATATATATATATATATATATAAATAAATAAATAAATATAATAAACATCGTTTAATACCAAAATTTTATTAAAAATATATATAATATATTATAAAATAAATAATAAATACTTATGATTTCTTAAATTTTTTTGATAATTGAGTTATAATCAAAGTAGTATTTAATTCCTCTAAAACTTTGGTAATAGAGTTTCATTTAAAGAAAAGTACTCATAACAAATCACATAGCAAAATTATGTCGTACAACTTTTAATATTTACATTGAGCCGCATAGTATAAACACGACGTATAAGACCCAACTTTTATTATTAAAAAAAATATGTAAATAATTAAAATATATATATAAAATAAATAATAAAACTTATGTTAAAGGTCTAAAACTCTTAGTAGTAGAATATTAATTTAAGAAGTATTTTTATACTTTTTAAAATTGTGGATTTAGATTTTACTTAGAGAAATTTATTAATTATTTTAATGTACGTATAATGCACTAGTTGACATAAGGGGAAAAAATGAACAATAATAAAAATGAAAGGGTATCTCCACCTGATGCATTCACAACATGTATAACCCAAATTTTATTATATAAATATATGTCAAAATATATTGTTGGTCCCTAATTAACATTTGCATGTCTTGCTCGTTTGATTCTTAGTGTTTCAAATGAGCAATATATATTAACCCTTAACATTTCAAAAACATTGACCATTTGTCTTTCCGTTTACTTTCGTTAGTAGTGTACGTGGCTAATAGAATGATGATAAAACATTTTTTTTATAATTGATTTGGTTATTTATTTGATGTAACCAATCTAGTTTACAACCCAAAACCCCAAATTGACAACAACAATGTTGAACAACCCATCACCGCAAAATCCAAATTGAAGGCATTGATGAAGAGGCATGAACAAAGAAGGGGTTTTGGATATATTTGTTGGTCAATCTAGAGAGATGATCATGTCTTATATTTTATTTATTTATTAAAATGCTATAAATGCTCAAAAATCAACAGGTGCCAAATGTCGCTTTGTGATTGGTTGAAGATGGGTTGAACTTGTATTAATGGGTTGTTGAGCCCAAAACTCCAAACCAGGCCCGCAAATTTGCCTGATGGCTGATGGTGCACTTCTTCTTGATCTGCTGTTATGCTGGCCTTTTTGTGGAGGGAAGTATGGATCTGCCGTAGAGACTTTTCTGCCAAACAAAATAACTACTGCAGACAGCAAACGTGAGCATCCAAGATCAACATAAAATGAACTCATATAAGCTAAAAAGATTAAGGAAGATTTGATGAAAAAGGGGGAGGATTATCCCTTGAAAACATGTATCATGGAGTGGGATGTTTGGGTGTTTTTATGGAATTTGGCAAAGAATGTTTTTGATGTGGGTATTGATCTTTTTCTTCTTCTTGTCCTTTTTGACTTGGGTTCTTGGCTTTTTATTGGAGGCTAAAAGTTGTTTCTGGGCTGTAGAGGGTGAATTGACATTGTTGGGTTTCCTCCTTTTATAGTGGTCTGCTGTGATCCATGGAGTTCATGGTTTTGACCCAGCCACTTCTTTAACTTTTGGATAATGGTCCTCTTCATTGGGGTTAAGCTGACAACGTTTCCTGATAAGATAAAATATTGCCGCAGACCAAATTAGTGAAAGAAGTTGGCTCTATGGTAAAAGTTTTGTCTGCACGTGTTTTCTTTAAGGTATTTGAAGTTTGCTGGTCACTTGTGTTCATACCCCCCAACGGGTGTGATACACTCGTGCCGCAGACTTCAATACCTTTTTAGGAAATAATCCCCCTGCCTCCAAACCAAAACCCCCTTAAGTCTTTTAATGAAGATCAGTAGCAGTCACCATAGGTTTGGGCTTTGGTGACTGTGTTACCTTTGTTTATGTTGCTTTCAGAACATCTTTTGGCCTCTTGCTGAGATCCTTCCTTTTTTGTGAATCTGCCGTTGGTTACCTTTCGTCTGCCGTGCGGTAGGAATGGCAGCTACCTCTGTTAACGTTGCCTTTTTGCCTTTGGTTGAGACTCTTCCTTTTTGATGAATTTGTCGTTGATTATTTCTCGTCTGCTGTGCGGGAGGAATGGCAGCTACCTCTGTTCACGTTGCCTTCAGGTTTCCTTTTTGCCTTTGGTTGAGACTCTTCCTTTTTGGTGAATCTGCCGCTGCTCATCTCTCGTCTGCTGTGTAGAAGGAGCAGCAACTGGTCATTGTCAGGAAGCCTGAGTCTGCTGCCCCCAAGGAGATAATGAATAGTGGTTTTTTCTTCAGATTTGTTCCAGAAGATTTTGCTTTGGATTTTCTGTGCTCTATTCTTTTAAGGGGTGAAATGATGGTCCCCACTCATCAGAGATGAGATTATCTTTTGGCATTTAGTAGCTGAATTCCTCCTCAGGCTTCTTATGGGCTGGTCTCATTATATTTAGCTTATGGCAGATGGCTTTTTTGCATGACCCAGTGATTTCTGGGCTTCACAGCAGACTGCCTTTCCTTGGAATGACCCAATGTTCTCTGGGCCCATTGTGGGTTGCTCTATTTTGGGCTTTTCTCACGTTGCACCATTACTTGCTCCCTTTTTGGGCTCACGGCAGATGGTCCCAACGGGCCTTTCTATCTGCCATAGTTTGGTAAAAAAGTGGGCATCTACATTAGCCCCCCGAGCCCGCGCCTCACGTGATGTGGGGTGCGGGTGAGTAATGCAGTTCAACTCGCAGATCATGAAGTTGGATTGATTCGTAGATAAGGTAATCATTGCTCCCTTTGAGTCTGCGGTTGCTATTCTCTTGAAGGGATTGAACCATTGTGTACTTCATGCATTCTTTTGACAAAAAGGGCTTTGTAATAAATCAGTAAATTGTTAATCTGTGGAGATCCTTTGTTTTCTTCATGTTTGGTCTGCAGTAAACAAGATCGCGTTTTTCATCTGCCATATGTTTTCATCATTTGTTGTTAATACCGCAGACAGTGGGCTTATTTATTCGAGGTTCCATGGATTTGAGTCCGTAGGTCTGCTACGACTTTAAGTGAGATATAATGGGGGATGGGTCTGCCATGACTTTGAGTGAAATGTATTTCTGTAAGACCAATAGTGTTAGTTCCATATACAAGTGAGGAAGTGAACAAAACCTGTTGTTGTCTTCGGTAGACTATGGTAAGCCCATAAAGCGTTTATCAAATGAGAGCTCCGACTTCTGCCATAAGAGGATGCTTAGGATGCGTAGGAGCATTTGACTTGTAGCATAAGTTTGCTTATTGCCTTGCAGATAGGAAGGTGTGGAGCGGTGATGCTTGCTTTGGAAGTGAAGTCTGCCACAGCAGCACCCGTAGCAAGATGTGAAGAATTGTGGATTGCTAGTGCTTCTTTGTTGGTAGTGAGTTTTCCTTTTAGGGGCAAGGATATTATTGAATTCCTGAATGCATGACCCAAGTGTTTGGGAATTATGAATGCTCTCATGAATCTTCAAAGTGTAAGAGATAGAGTTGAAAAGGCAATCTCATCTTGTGCATTGATACTAGCATGAGTTGTGTGGCTGATTTGGTGAAGTAATGTAGAGAAATTTCCATTGTTGTGTCTGCGGTATGTAGTTTCTACAGCAGACCATTGCCGGTAAGAAAAAGGCATGCGTGTTGATGGATCTTCAAATGATAAGAGCCCCCAAGCGCTTTCTTTTGATGTGTATTTGTTTTATGATTGCAATAATCTTCTCATGGTAGTTTGACTCTTCATATTACAAGTGAATACCTTTGGATTGCATTTAGTAGTCTACCGTAGGAGTTGCTGCATTGCTGAATGTAAGTTGCATTTGTTTTGGAATTTTAAAATCAATGAGAAATCTCTACAATGAAAATAACTCATCGAATTGTAGTTTTGAGAGATTCATGTACAACTTTAATCCTTATGAGTGCTCACAAGGTCAGTAAGGGATGTGTTGATAATGGAGCAAGTCAAGAATGACATTTTTGTTGCTGATTCAACTTCTGCTCTTATGGCAGACTCTTCAAAAAAAAGATTTTTCTTTTTTTTGAAAGCTCACTTGGCTGCAAACAAATCTTGATATTCGCTTATTTAGCGATAAGAAAACCTTAATAGTAGTGTATTGAGAAAGCCAACGAAAGTAATGCAAGATTGCATCCAATAGTAGTTCAAAATGTCAAGTTAAAGTTCAACTTGAATCCGTAAGCAATATGAATGCATAAGAGCAATTGTTCATAAGTATGGAACACAATTACCCATGAGTCATTGGGCATAAGAACCACAATTTGACTTGATGTAAAGGTGAAGATAGTTCATAACATATATGAGATGAAGAACTATAGGGTTGGGTGATTAAAGAAACATTTTAACAACAATGCTTATTCATGAAAGAAAGTGTGATCAAGTGAAGAAAGGGGTGTTGTGGTAGTAATTATGAGCTTAATAGAATAGGAGGACTTTTCAAGTGGGTTTTAGAGTTTATCATAAACAAAATTCATGAACTAAGTATGGATAAAGATTATTGTAATAATAGGTTGGCTAACCTCCAAGCTTTTGACAGCTTTGCTTCCAACAGACCAAAATAAGGATGCTATCAGATTCTGTGGTAACGTCGTTACCTGATTCTGCAGTAATGTTTTTCACTAATATGCGGGTTCTTTACAGATCTGCAGTAACATCATCACCTTCTTATTCTTCAATAATGTTGTTAATTGATCTGCGGTAAGACTCAGCAGCTCATTTCAGCAGTAGACTTTGGCAAGCCCATGAATGATGAATTGATGGAATTAACAAGACCTAGCCCCCATGTATGAAGAGACTTTGAGATAGTCATGTTTTGGAGACTTGCTAGATGTGTGGATCAAGTTGGCTTGTGCTTGTAAAAGTGTGACACTTTGATGTAGTTTGCTGTAGCATTCCTCATAGTTGCCAATAATAGTTAAATGGTGAGAATCGTTGGTAGAATCTCTTTGCGAGTCTGCAACATGGTGCTTTCAAGAGATACTCTAGAGCAGGGATTTGTCGATCAGTGAAGGCAAAATTTGTAAAATTTCTTCAAGATCATGTTGGTGCTATACACATTGGCTTTGGAAGTCTACTGCTTCTTTGCTCATGTTGGGCTAAAAGTAACCCAGTAGCTGGAGTCTGCCGTAGAGACATGTTCCTTCGCTGACTTTTGCAAATTTGTTCATATACTTCCAGAAAATGATTTGAATACTTATACACCTTGCTAAGACTCCCTTGGTGGTCTGCCATAAAGATCTCAAGATAATAAGACATAATCTTTGAGTTCTTTTAAGTCTGCCGTACCTTTAGGAGATATAAACTTAGCCTTCAATGGTGTTATTCAATCTTCATGATCGGATGAGAGTTCTTCAAACTCTTTTCATAGTAAATCAGTGGTGGCTGCATCTATTGATGACTTGAGAACCCAAGGTTGTAAGTTCTCTTGCATAGCAGTCTTCATCTTTTCATGCATCCTCAATCTTCAAATACATTGTGATAGCTAGATTGGTGAGGTATGCTTCATATTCCGCGGTATTGCTTGAACATTGCAGAGCACAATTCTTGCCTCGCTTGAGGCAACAGCAGACCAAAGTTCAAAATCCGAATTAAATTTGTCAAGTCTGCCAAGAGTGTTTCACTTACTTGACACTTGTCTAAAATGGAACAGCAGGTCTCTCAAGGAAATTGAATAAAGAGATTGGCTATGGCCAAACTCTTTACTAATTTTGCAGATTTGACGATAATCTCATTTTCCAATGACTATAGCAGACATTATGCAAGCCTCTTTATGTAGGAAAGTGATTTCATTTCGATTGCTGCAGATCAAACGCATTGTTGACGAAGTTACTGCAGAATCTGTTGATGATATTACAGCAGACTTTGATGATGAAGTTGCAGCAGATGATGCTTGTGATATTACCGCAGACTTCGAAGATGAAGTTGAGTATGCTCTAAGTGAGTCTCTTGAAGATAGTGACTTTACTAAGATTGCTTTAGAGGTGCCTGACTTGAATTCGGCACATGTGACATGTGCCATGAGAACTGTCATTGAAGTTTGCTGTGATAGTTTAATGTCTACTTTCATTAGGAAGAGTATTTCAAAAATTTCAGTTGCACTTCCTATTTTGACAGCCCCTTGAGTGTTGGTAAATTGTAGAGAGTGTTTCTTCTTTGATGGAAGAAACTCATTTCTGTTACAGCAAATATTGTTGATGATGCCTTTGCATGTTGCTGATGTTGCAGCATATGCTATTAAAGGTGTTGCAGCAAAAGATTGATGCTACTAAATAAGTTTACACTTTGAAAGTGTAGCAGTAAATTGATGTTGGTCCACTGCGAAAGAGATTTGGATGATTTTTAGCAGATGATGGTGTTGCAGCAGATGCTATTGTTGTAGAAGTTACAGCAGATGCTGCTGATGATGTTACATCATATATAAGTGATGTATCATTTCCATTGCGGAAGAGCTTTCGGCTTAGGATGATGTTCCCACTGCGGAAGAGATTCCGCTTGGGGAATGATGTTGCTGCGGCAGAAGCTACTTGGATGTTGTAGCATATGTTGATAATTTTGTTATTCCCACCGCAGATGAAATTCTGGCTTAAGGATAGTGTTGTTGTAGCAGAAGCTACTTGGATATTGTAGTAAACTGCTAAATTTTTGTTATTCCCACCGCTGATGAAATTCCGGCTTGGGGAATAATGTTGTAGTATAAGTTACTTGGATGTTGTAGCAGACTGCTAATAATTTGTTATTCCCACCGCGGATGAGGTTCCAGCTTGGGGAATGATGTTGTAGCAGAAGCTACTTGGATGTTGTAGCAGACTGCTAATAATTTGTTATTCCCACTGCGGATGAAATTCTAGCTTAAGGAATAATGTTGTTGAAGTGGAGGCTACTTGGATGTTGTAGCTGCTAATTTTGTTGTTCCCACTACGGAAGAAATTCCGACTTGGGATGATGTTCCCGCTACAGAAGAGATTCTGGTTGGGGAATGATGTTGCAGTAGATGCTGCAAGTAAAGTTGCAGCAGACGGTACTGATTTTGTGCTCTCACCGCAGATAAGACTCTGGCTCGAGGAATAATGTTGTTGCAGCATAAGCTACTTGGATGTTGTAGCAACGCTGCTAATTTTGTTGAAGTCGTTGTAGCATATGCTGCTAGTGAAATTACTGCAGATGCTACTGATATTGTAGCAGATCTTGATAATGATAATACTGCAGCTGTAGTAGTTGATATTTCTAGTGGAGTTACAGCAGATGCTGTAGATATAATAATATTGTTGTGGATGTTTCTACTTCAAAAGAGATTTCAATTGTGGATGATTTTGGTCTGCCATACGGAAGCATTTTGGTTGGAGCTGAGATTCCCATCATAGAAGGAATTTATGCCCAAAATTCAATTTGAGGATACTTATATGGCAGACATGGAGGACATGGTTGAAGTCCCTGATACTTGTGATGTCGTCTTGATAGGAGGTTATGAGCATGGAGACGAGATTCATTTTACTGCAATAATCCCCAAGACAGAGAATGTGAACCCAAAAGATGCGACTAAATGAACTCTTCATGAGCTTTTGCCACTTGGTTGCATATTCATGTCTTTGTTAACTTTCCTTCCTTTCTCCTTTTTTGTAGCTTCCAATAATAAAATTAGAATGAAGGAGAATGAAGATGTGGATGTTACCAAGGCTATTAGATTGGCTGCTGGTGTTACGGCAAAAGTCCATGTAGCAGACTTATTCAATTTGGTATAACGGCAGATTAACCTGACTTGTTCTGTTTGGACTTACGGCAGATCAACCTTTATCATGCCATGGAAATGGATTTCATTGAAATTTGTGTTGAGCTTGTGAGAGTTCTAAGGTTTCATGTAGGATTCTACAGTGGACCTCCAAGAGTAATTTGTAATCTGCGGTAGCATGGTGGACAGATCTGCGGGAGTGGCAGGACTTCAGATTTTTCTTGTGTTTGCTACAGTTGATAGGTCTTGCACATGATGAGTGCGTGTGGTGCATTCTTCGTCTCTTTAAGCATTCTTGGAATAAGGCCTAATTGAAGGGGCCATCTCTTACACCTTTTAGAAGATTTGATCAAACTTAATGATGGTTGCATTTTTGAGGTGAGCACAGTACTCAATTGGCATATTATCCATGCAAACCTTTGCTAGCTCACGTTCCTCATATTTGACATAACAATGTAAGGTTGTACTGCAGAAGTGGTGGATGTACTACAGCAGATTTGAATGTACAATAGTAGATTTGAAGGTATAATAGCAGATCTACACCATTGTTCTTGTTTTGAATCGTAAATATTAAGAAGAATAAACTTGTCATCCACATGAAAATACCACAGTTTGATAGGTCTTGGTGGCAAAAATAGTGTACCATGGGTGTACCATATCGGTGAGAGATTTAGAGAACTCTCTCAAACATAGATTGTCATTTTTGGCATGAGGTCTCATGACATCCAAAAAATTTCTAACATGCTCATCATAATTTGTGTTGAATGGAAAAGTTAGGAGTGACATACCTTTCCGGGTAAGGTTTTTTTTTTTGAATAACTTGGTGGGGTTATAGAGACCTTCTGATGAAGTGTCTAGATTCCTCCTCCCTTTCAATTTTTGATTTTGAGCAAGTCTGCCACGTCTGCTACTGTGACACATTGCATTGACTTGACATCTACTGCTAAAGCTCTTTCCTGTTGAGGTCTGTTAGGCAACATCTCTCCTTACTGCAGACTCAACTAACTCATATTGTGTCTATTGTAGAATCTGCAACAGATTATACATTGGACTTCTCTGTGGGTTAGTAGCTCCCTGTTTGACTTCAGGTTGCTTCTGCTCAAATATATTTTTAGGCATTTGGTTGAGAATCCATTTCCTTGAGAATAGTAACGTATAGAACAACAATACTTGATTTAATAATGCTCTAAACCTTGTGATGATGTGTTTGTGGATGAAATTGGCCACAACTGTACCAGTAGCTTTGCGAAATGGGATGGCCTCAACCCACTTTGAGAAGTAATCAGTAGGTTCTAGGATCCAATTGTCTCTGCCGGATGGTGGATTAACGGGACCACTAAGGTCTAGCCCCCAAGTGTGCAAAGGTCATGGTGTGACCATGTTTTGCAGACTAATTGGGTGTGTGTGGATCAGATTAGTTTGAACTTGACAAGTACGGCATGATTTGGCGAAGTCTGCCATGTCCTCATTCATAGTTGGCCAACAGTAACCAAAGGCCAACAGTAATTGCTAAAGCCCTTTCGGAAACAGCAGACCCTCTTCCATAAAATATATGGTAGACAATTTCTTAAGATGGCTTGTTGTTCTGTCAGTCTGCGATAAAATTCCTTCGATGAGGTACTTGAGGAATGGAATGCGCCAATCATTAGAAATGAACATGGCATAGACTTGCTCACAATAATGCTGATGATGACAAGTTAAGTATTAATTCTGTAGATCTGCCACTTTTTTGCTCATATCGGGCCAAGTGTTGAAGTCTGCGGTAAAGGCTTATCTCACCCCTGAATTCACAAAACTTCTCGTGGACTTCCTCAAGTTTCTTTTCTGCCTCGTGAGCTACTGCCAACCCGATTAAATAAGCTTCATATTTTGAGACGCAGCAAAGTTCAAGTTGAGTCTGCCATATCTGCCAAGAGTGCTTCCCCCACTTCTCCTGGTACTTCATGTGAGCTTGATAAAGTATCTTCTCCAGGAAATCAAGCCAGGGAGTCTGCTATGGCTTGGCTTTTAATTTTTTGATGGAGCTTCAATAATTATCTCATGCCGTGACAGTTGTAAAAGTCATGCTTCAGTAATTATCTCATGCTGTGACAGTTGTAAAAGTCATAGAGGACTGGTCAGTACGGCAGACTCTTGGTTGGACTTGGTCATCAGCTGAATCTTATGAGTTGTGAAATGGTGCCGCAGACAGTATGAAGCATAAACCAAAGCTCAAGATCTTCCTTGGTAGCTATATTTGGATTCGCTTCCGCAGACTCTCAAATTTTCCTCTCGCAGACTCTTCTAAGTCTACCGCTGGTTTAGCATAGTCTTCATTCTTTTGTATCAAACAACATGAGGGTTGCAGACTACCCTCCTTAGGTGTGGGAGCCTCTTGCTGCTTGAAATTAGGCCCCACGTATCTTCATAAGCGATAAAAATGCGTCCATCAAGTATTGGACCCGTACACATTGAATTTTGGACTCCTTTGTAGAGCTTTGTCAAATGTTGGTGCTAAGGTAAAATTGGCTATAGCAGACTCGTCCAATTCCGTATCATTGGCATTTTCATGGATGATTACAGGAACACTAGCTTTATTCATATCTTTCTTGTGATTTGGGAAAGGGGTTTTGTGAACCCCCAGCTACTCTGGAGAAAGGAATAAAGTTCAATCGACGGTCTGCCGTAGTATGATGCACATATCTATGGTAACGACAAAACTCGGGATCCTCCTTGTCTTCTCTTGTAGGCTGTTTATTGACTTTTGTAATCTTGATCACGTCATCGTTAACCCATTTGTCAGAAATGACCATCATTTCCTCCACAGTAAAGGCAAAGGAGGCGGTTCTTTAAAAGAAATCTTTCTTGGTTGTTTCTTTCATTTGTTTTCTTTCCCTTCCACATTTCTTCCGCCGTGCTCTTCCCACGGTCTGACCATATCCGTTAGATTCTGGACCAAAGTGTGAATTCACGACTGAGTTTTGTCTTATGTTCTTGGACTTGGGCGGCATTACTGCAGATCTAGTTCACAGAGAAGAGTGCTGCTCAACTCCCCAGCAGAGTCGCCAAAATGTAAATGCTCAAAAATCAACAGGTGCCAGATGTCGCTTTGTGATTGGTTGAAGATGGGTTGAACTTGTATTAATGGGTTGTTGAGCCCAAAACTCCAAACCAGGCCCGCAAATTTGCCTGATGGCTGATGGTGCACTTCTTCTTGATCTGCTGTTATGCTGGCCTTTTTGTGGAGGGAAGTATGGATCTGCCGTAGAGACTTTTCTGCCAAACAAAATAACTACTGCAGACAGCAAACGTGAGCATCCAAGATCAACATAAAATGAACTCATATAAGCTAAAAAGATTAAGGAAGATTTGATGAAAAAGGGGGAGGATTATCCCTTGAAAACACGTATCATGGAGTGGGTTGTTTGGGTGTTTTTATGGAATTTGGCAAAGAATGTTTTTGATGTGGGTATTGATCTTTTTCTTCTTTTTGTCCTTTTTTACTTGGGTTCTTGGCTTTTTACTGAAGGCTAAAAGTTGTTTCTGGGCTGTAGAGGGTGAATTGACATTGCTGGGTTTCCTCCTTTTATAGTGGTCTGCTGTGATCCATGGAGTTCATGGTTTTGACCCAGCCACTTCTTTAACTTTTGGATAATGGTCCTCTTCATTGGGGTTAAGCTGACAACGTTTCCTGATAAGATAAAATATTGCCGCAGACCAAATTAGTGAAAGAAGTTGGCTCTATGGTAAAAGTTTTGTCTGCACGTGTTTTCTTTAAGGTATTTGAAGTTTGCTGGTCACTTGTGTTCATACCCCCCAACGGGTGTGATACACTCGTGCCGCAGACTTCAATACCTTTTTAGGAAATAATCCCCCTGCCTCCAAACCAAAACCCCCTTAGTCTTTTAATGAAGATCAGTAGCAGTCACCATAGGTTTAGGCTTTGGTGACTGTGTTACCTTTGTTTATGTTGCTTTCAGAACATCTTTTGGCCTCTTGCTAAGATCCTTCCTTTTTTGTGAATCTGCCGTTGGTTACCTTTCGTCTGCCGTGCGGTAGGAATGGCAGCTACCTCTGTTAACGTTGCCTTTTTACCTTTGGTTGAGACTCTTCCTTTTTGATGAATCTGCCGTTGATTATTTCTCGTCTGCTGTGCGGGAGGAATGGCAGCTACCTCTGTTCACGTTGCCTTCAGGTTTCCTTTTTGCCTTTGGTTGAGACTCTTCCTTTTTGGTGAATCTGCTGCTGCTCATCTCTCGTCTGCTGTGTAGAAGGAGCAGCAATGGTCATTGTCAGGAAGCCTGAGTCTGCTGCCCCCAAGGAGATAATGAATAGTGGTTTTTTCTTCAGATTTGTTCCAGAAGATTTTGCTTTGGATTTTCTGTGCTCTATTCTTTTAAGGGGTGAAATGATGGTCCCCACTCATCAGAGATGAGATTATCTTTTGGCATTTAGTAGCTGAATTCCTCCTCAGGCTTCTTATGGGCTGGTCTCATTATATTTAGCTTATGGCAGATGGCTTTTTTGCATGACCCAGTGATTTCTGGGCTTCACAGCAGACTGCCTTTCCTTGGAATGACCCAATGTTCTCTGGGCCCATTGTGGGTTGCTCTATTTTGGGCTTTTCTCACGTTGCACCATTACTTGCTCCCTTTTTGGGCTCACGGCAGATGGTCCCAACGGCCTTTCTATCTGCCATAGTTTGGTAAAAAAGTGGGCATCTACAAATGCTAATGTGGCTTTTTGTAATGCCAATTAAATATATTTTTTAATTATTTTGTTAGTCCCGTCATCTTTAAGTGTACATGTCAACATTCCGTTTGCCATGTCATCAAATTCCGTAACTAAGATGACGGTAAGGACCAAAACAAAGCTTTGTTAAAAAAATTAAAAACCAAAACGAAAACACCTCCAAAATAAGGGACCAAAAATGAATTTTTGCCTAAATAAAAACAATAAAATCTAACTGAAATGAAATTGTGATTGTTGATTATTTAGTTGGCAAAGAGAGATTAAATTAATGAAAAACCAAATACCTTAAAACACTAAAGCTTAGGGATAGATATGAGTCAAAACATCGAATAAAGACTATGTTTCATATGAGATCATGTACAAGCCTGGGCTGGGCCTACCTCCATACCTAGAGGAGAGTATGTAGGTAGATTGCAATTGATTAACTCTATCTTGTTTGGGATTCAAACTTTTTGGTCTTCTTCCACACAATTATATCTTAAAACACCAGCGTTAGTTTTACTTATTATACCTTATAACTCAACTAAACTTTATACGAAGGATACTCTTAGTTAGATGACATAGCAATAAAAACACTAGGATTTTTTTAAAAGGTAGTTTTATGAATTTAATTGATTTTAGGCATGACAAATCTAGTGAATTAATTTGCAGGGAATTCTGAGTATTTAATGTGCTCAGAGTCTATGTTAAATCAAAGAATTATACAGACTAAAATCTAGTTCGAGAGAAGATTTCAACATGCATCAAGTTTGGGACCTTGATCCAGATTTCAGATTTGGTAATTTTTTTTTGGTTTATTTATACATTTAGTCCTTAATCTTTATTCCATGTTTCAAATGGTTTCTATCCTCTGAAATATTTCATTTTTGTTCTTATAGTTTTAAGTTTGGATCAAAAAATATCCTAACGTTAATTGTTGGCTGAAAAGCGGTGACATGAAAAATGAAATAAGGTCAGAGACATATAGTTCGCTCGACTACGGCTAGGTGATCATATCAAGTTGGAAATAAGCATTTTTGCTGGTGTTTGGAGAAAGTATAACATTGCAATTCAGCACTTTTGTGATTGCTAGTATTTGTTTTGTGTTTTGACGATTTATTGGTGGAAAATGCTGACCCTAATAGTATGTCCGAAAAACCACCCATCATTGAAGACAATTGGTTACGGATACTTCTGTTCACACTCCACTCAAAAGTAATTTGGACAGAAAGGCTGTATGAACTGACGGGATACGGATACTTCTGCAATTTTCAGAAGGAAAAAAAAAAAGAAAAAAGAAAAAGAAAGATACTAATTAGTTAGATAATAATGGTCATTGCTTAGCATAAAACGAAAAATGATAAATATTATATCACATCACATATTGGATATATATTCACAAATTATGAACATCAACATTCACAAATGTCCACGATTCATGGATTCATGGATATATATATATACACACTTAGATAACATGTAAAGCGGTATGAAACAATTATTGTTCAAAAGAAGAAAAAAAAATAAAAGAAAATGAGAATAATGAACGTCATTTGCAGGGTTGCCACTTAACTTGCTATTTGTTTCATGTTAGAAATTCAAAAAGTACATATTTTAGGGAAAAGTACACAAAACCTTGTGGTTTCTCCGTAAAAGTTGAAACCCTTGAAATTTTCAATGCAACTCTTAATCTTATTTTGTATTATTAATCTGACATGAAAACAGTTAATTGTGTCACACTCAACCCCCTAAGGTTTTTGAGTTTAACATAAAACCTCCATATGGTTTTGGTTTAATTATATGAAAATTTAGAACTATATTATCACATAAAACAATATAAATTTTCAAATAAAACAATATCACAGTAAGGTTTTGTATTATACTTAAAAACCTTACGGATTAAGTAATACACAATTACTTTACACATAAAACAATATTAAATGGGATTTAAGTGTTACTTTCAAAACATCAAGATAGTTCCATATATATTTTAAAAGAAAACCACATGGGGGGGTTTGTGAAATTTTCCATGTATTTTATCTAAAAGTTTGTGAAGAATAGTTATTTAAAATGAAAAATAAAAAATCTGTCCAACAGTTTATCACTCTTGATTTCCAGCTGCCGCATCCCAGAGATTGGTACAAGAAAAAATTTAGTTTCAAAAGCTTGCTTTCCCTTACTGGCTTGAGATCAATCCCACATCACTACTAAACTCTCTGCTTAATGTGTCTCACTGAAATGTTACATGTAATGTTGTTTTGAAGCTGCGCATGATGACAACCATGATCCTGATTTAAAACTGATTAGACCAGAGATGGCTAGGAAAGAGAGAAGGTGCATACAGCCCCCTTTTGGTGGTTTGCACAAGCGAAGCTCGTTCCGTTTTGTCACATCACCCTTTTCCTTCTAATAATTATTAATGATAAGGATCTTTTTTAATAACAACTTAGAAGTATAAGGATTAAAAAGGAAACATTTTAGAATTAAGGTCTATTTTAAAATATGAGACAAAGGTTGAGAACTAAATATACAATTAAACAACTATATATAAACATGTAGTCCATTTATATATTTGACTAAATTAAATATAACTTTCCCACTTGAAGGGGTATCTGATCAGGTTTCAAAGAAACTTTTCAACCAAGCTCGGATTGGATTTAAAGAGAAATAATTAAACCCAAATCTGATTTAGGTCACGCTTGGATCTTGTTATATATAATTTTAATCAGAAACGCGGTAACTTTGTGTTGGAATACACCGGCCAAGAAACCGACCTGATATGTCGCTCTCCTTGCCAAACCTCAGCCTCTCTATGATTACTTTTACGTTTTACCCCTCGTATTACAAAATCAACTCATAGTGTCTTAATCAGAGTCCACTACAAATGAACTGAAAGATGCTACACTTTTTAGGTCTTAGCCACAACCACAAAAAGGCAATCTTGATCGATGGATATAAGATTCGAAACTCTGAACTTAACTACAAGTCTCTCCCTATAGTTGATTCGTTCCAAATCTTTTTGGGACCAATTCCATTGTGGTACTAGAAAGAAAACACGTTATGAAAGCTAGGGAGAGAATCCTTCACCTAACGCACACTTTAGCTAGAAGTTAAGATTCCATGCAGGCTATAGAAGCTGATGGTTATAACTTTATACGTAATTCCAACCTGGAGAGCAGCTTTTTGAAATCACTGCTATGTCTTATTAGGTTGACTCATGCATTTGTAGTTAGCACTTAGCGGATACTTTTTGAAGTTTGAATTTGATTGGTAAGTTCACTTTATATGCTGAAGAGTAAAGTCAAAAGGTAAGCGAATAGAGACTAGTTTAGGTGGTCCATTTCCATCATCGAATCATGGACATTTTGCTTCATGACTAATCAAAAGTTTGCTTGAATTCCATCCGAGAGAAGTATGCGGATATGGATGGTGATAAACGACGCAAAAGTCAAGAAACATTTTTGGTTTTGAGACTATGGACGGTAACATATGCTTTTGGTCTTAGGCTCTTAGCCCACAAAGACAAGCGTCATTATCCCTTGCCATAGGACATTTGCCGACGACTAAATCGCACTTCCAACGACAAACATGGCTCTCTCTTTTCACGCCATTATCTTTGACAACCAAAGTCTTTCCTTTTTGTCTTTTAATGAATTTTGTTTTTCGTCTCTAAATTTTAAAAAATTTGTTCTCTAACCTTAACTATTGAAAATGTTACACTTTCTATCCTTCAATTAAAGATTTTTTCTATCCCTAAACTATTGAAAAAAAAGTTATTTTAATTTCGTCCTAAATTTGGCCCCTTAAAGACTTAAACTATTGAAAATACACTTTAATAATTTTAGGGACGATGAAATTCATGAAAACTTAAGGAGCGGAAACAATAAATTAGCCTATTTTATATTTTTGTAATTGTGTCTATGGTAGTAGGGTAATAATAAATTTACACCACCCTTACAACATTTTTTCCCACCATATAAAAATTGTGGACATCAATATCCATAAATTATGGATATATTTGCAATCTGTGATTATTGATGTCCATGATTTTTTGAATATTAATGTCCACACATTTAGTTGGTGTATGGTATGGATAATGTGGACTATAGGATTAGAATAGGGTTAGGCTATATAAATACTGTGTGATGTACAGTATTGTGATATGAATATCAATTCAGTTTGATCTCTTTTAACAAATCACATGGTGGCCACAAATTAACTTTGTCCATATAAATAAGAGAAGGATGTCCAAAGAATTTAGTCTTTCGTTGGTCACAATTAGTTTCTCATTATATCTGGAAAGAGCCAGCTCAGTTCAGGCACATGTAAACTGTAATGATGAGATTTTGATTAATCCCGTTATGTAGCATTGTAGCCTACCGTCACCAGTTTCTGAAACATAAATTTCTTGTTTAATTTTCCAACTTGCTAATATAGTCCAACTTCATTAGGTCCACAGTTTCGCTTGTCTTCACGCTGGAAGGTAGTGGCCCAGCTCGCTCATTCACAAGCTAGAGCATAGAACTTCTAAAATCAGTCCAAATTGAACCAAGCAGTCTTGTGTGGCCCAATTTTTAATTAACTTGTTGCAGCTTGATTACAATCATAAAGACAAAAGTCCAATCACTAGATATATATAACGTGCAACAATAATTATTTAGTATTCCATGACCAATATTTACTTCTCTCACATAATAATAAATTTCATTAATTAAATCTGTAATGAGATTCATAATTCATATAAGAAAATGAAACATTACTACTCTCAAAATTTTAAATAATTTTCCACATGCAACATACTCTTGTTAGGGTTAAGCGATGCACATTTAAAAGTGTCTTGATCAGTTCAAAGCTTGACTAATTCTGATGATAATAATATCGTTGATTATGGTGATAGGTTGAAATATATTTTTAAATTTGAGAAACAAAAATTGTATTTATATAAAATTTCAATGATGAAAAGTGTGTTTCAAGTTTTCTACTACAGTTATTCATACAGGCCATATCATAGAAACTATGTAGGGAAGAAAAACATTATAATTTTGACAATAACAAAAATTATCAACAAGGTCTGTGCAGTCAATCTAGAGTGATTCCCTGGAGAGTTCATAGCTGTATAGATAGTGTAAGAAATTATTTTGTTCCCCTCATGCTTTAGCGGGTTGGTCTCATAGGAGTAGGTTTGGGGTCTCTTTTATTTTTGTAATAGTTCCCAATGTTTTTTAGATGCTTGTATCCTTGATCAGGGCCAGATCAAGGCTGTCAATTGCCGAAGACAGCCTTGGGTTTAAGATTTAAATCACACTTGAACGAAAAAAATGGAGATAAAGAAAGAAAAGTGAAAAGCCCTTAGTTAGTTGATTCTTAATTCTGTTAGAGCATTCTTAACCCAGCTTCTAAAATGCATTTTTTTGTTAAAGTAAATGTTACTATAGCAAAAAAGGGCAAAAAGTCACTCGCAGCCGGCTATGAGTTTTAACTCCCTCATTTACACATTGCTATAGTAACATGTAAAATATATGTTACTGTAGCAACTTGTATAAATTTTTTATTCTGATTTATTCGATCTTCTCTCTCCTCTCTTTATTTTTTTTTTTTTTCTTTCTGTTTCTCTCTGCGCTGCTCTCTCTCTGCTCTGCTCTGCTCTCTCTCCCTCAGTCTCAAGTCAACGGCTCTCTCTGCTTTGCTCTCTCTCTCTAATCGGCGGCAGCCCAATTTGTGGAGGTGGTTGTTTGAGGACGGCGTCGTTTTGGTGGGTTGGTGGTTGTGGGTCTGCGGTTTGCGATTGTGGTGGTGTGGGTTTGTGTTTTGGGTGGTTGCCATGGGATTTGGTGGTGTGGGTTTGGGTTTGTCGGCGTGGGTATGGTGGGTTTGGGTGGTTGCCATGGGATTTGGTGGCGTGGATTTGGGTGGGTCGGCGTGGATGTGGGTTTGCCGGCGTGGGTATGGTGGGTTTGGGTGGTTGCCATGGGATTCGGTGGCGTGGGTTTGTGTGGGCCAGCGTGGGTGTGGGTTTGCCGGCATGGGTTGTGGTGGGTTTGGGTGGTTGCCGTGAGTGGGTTTTGGGTTTTGGCCTAGGAGAGCCGATCGGGGTTTTGAGAAGAGGCATGAGAGAGGGAGTTGCAGTGCTGCGGCTTGAAAGGAGGAAGTGATCTAAGAAGGGAGGAGGCTTGAGATTGGCGTGAGAGAGGGAGACTGAGAGGAGAGTTTCTAAAAAAAAAAAAAGTTATTTAAAAAAATTATAAGATTATTTTAATATGATGTATTGTAAAATAGAGAATGGGATGTGAGGTGTTTTGTAAAAGTGAGTAGTTAAAATAGAAAAGTGGCTTTTTGAAGATGTAAAATAGAGAATGGGTGAAAAATGGGCTGGGAATGCTCTTAGAAACAATTTTTGAGATCTAATTGAATCACCAAACCTGATAAATCATTGATTTATCCCAAAAACCTAAGCTATTAAGAAATGGTGCATGTACACCTAACATTTGAGATTTTAAATTTTTTAAATAGGATTACAAGAGTAAAGATATGGTTCAAACTAATAACCACTCTTTGATAACATGATAAATTACTAATTATCCCAAAAACTTAAACTATTAAGAAATGATGAATTTAATCATTTAACTATAAGTCTAACAAAACTTTCTCCAACACAAACAAATAACTTGAGAATGAGTCTATGAATTTTGTACCATTGCCAAAAGCTTCAGCTCTTTACTCGAGTCCAATAATTCAGTGGAAGTCCCTATTTACACACAAATTATCCTATGGTGCTCTCTCTCTGGTACAAAACTCTCCCCTTGAGAGCTCCAACCCCTTCTTGCGACCTTGTTAACCCCCCCCTCACCCTTTGGTGGTTGTAGGTGCTTTTCTTGGTTTTTATCCAGGTTTTATCTTCCTCTACCCTACCTTTACTCCATATTGCCGCCCTTTACCTTCCCTTTCTTCCCCCTTCTCATCCTTTATTACCCCTCAACCATCCTTTTACCAAACCTCATTTATCACTCATTTTGTCCTTTTTGTACCTTATTTGTCAGTTACTTATCTTGCATTTGTCCCCTTACTGGTCCCTTTTTCAACCCTAGCTACTCTAACCATCCCCACCATTATTCCTTCTCGCACCTTTTTGTACCTACCTTTATATTTTATTTCCTTTTTCTAGGTCTTATGACTCCTATTTACTGTAACTATGGATGATGATCTGACAGAAAAGTGGAAAGGTATGAAACTCTAAAAAACAGAAGTAGAAGTCATTTCAATCAATCCTAAGTGGATACAGTCAAATAACTCACAAAAGCAGTTTTGACTCCTTGCAAAACTCCTCACTGATAGGGCTTTTAACGAAGAAGCCCTCCAACACACCCTGCGCATGATTTGGAAACCACATCACAAGTTAATAGTGAAAGATGTGGGAGTTAATCTCATGGCTTTCTCCTTCTTAGCTAAGGAAGATCGTGACAAGGTGTTGCGTCAAGGCCCCTGGACTTTTGACAAACACTTGGTGCTAGTTCAAGAGTTTGATGGTCTGCCCCCTCCATCCTCTATTATATTCTCTTATGCTAACTTCTAGGTGCAAGCCTTCAACCTCCCTATGCTTAGTATGAATGAAGAGATAGGTGAAAAAATTGGGAATGCGATAGGCAAGAAAGTTGACATGGATATTCCGGAAGATGGCTTAAGTTAAGGGCGATATTTGCGGATCCGTGTTGAACTGGACATTTCCAAACCCTTGCCAAGAGGGAAGATGTTTCATTTTAGATTGACTGAGGCAACATGGGTCTACTTCCAATATGAACATCTACCTATTTACTGTTATTATTGTGGCTTGCTGGGTCATAGTGAAAAAAGACTGCGATTCTAAAGAAAATTTCAAGCCAGGAGATACTTTTTAGTATGGTCATTGGTTGAGAGCGATCCCAAATCGGCGACCCTCAGGGCCGAATCCTAAACCTCCAACATAACCCACAGGAGGCTTTTCAACGCAAGGAGTCAGCAAGACAGGTAAGCAGAGTCAACTTATGACTTTTTCTCCTACTGATGTTGACTTGGCAGGAAAGAATAGAAATGTAGTAGCGGCTCCTATTGTGGCAGTAAACATTGGGAAAAGTATCACTGAAAAGGCGAGTTCTAAAACTAATTCTGAAAGGGTCATTGCTACACGGCAACCAAAAGAGAGTTCTTGCTCTTTTGAAATCCCTGGTTCTCTCAAGTTCCCCCCAAGGGGCCCGAGCTTCATGAGAAGAAAAATGAGCTGGCCATCCCCGAAAATTGAGGGTGGACCCCAGGCCACCCAAAAAATAGGGACTGAAACCTCTTCCTCTGTGGGGAGTAATGAGCCCATGGACACCTCAGAAAGGACCATCATCCATATGGGCCCCAATAATAAGGCCTCGGTCTTATCCAACATTGATAACATTCTTGAGCCCTCAATAGCCAACCTATCTCCAACAACAAAAAGTAATACCCTCCTCTTTGAGAGGTCGGGGACTAAAAAAAAAGGCCTGGCTAAATGGAAAAAAAAGGGCTAGAACCAGAGAGAGCAGTCTACCTGAGGGATTTCCAATTATTTTGCCTGTTAAGCGGGAGATCGAAGCCCTTAACCCACCTGTTCAAGAGACCTCGGTTAAGAAGCACAAACTTAACCATGAGATCCCTCCTTTATCGGTGGCGACTGTTGTTCAATCCCACCGGGGCCAATGAGTCTCCTATGTCTTAACTACCGTGGCTTGGGGCAGCCAGAGGCAGTGCACGAACTCCACCTCTTAATGAGGAGGGAGAAGCCCCTAATCTTGTTTCTCTCTGAAACTAGATTAAGTTCGAATGGTATTGAGTTACTTAGGGTGCAGTTGGGTATGAAAGGAGCGCTGGGTATAAAAGGCGGCGGCACTGGTGGGGGCCTCGCATTACTTTGGAAGGTTGAGATAGATATACATATACAGTCGTACTCTCTTCATCATATTGATTCAGTGATCTAAAGTGGTTTTAGAGATCTATGGAGATTCACAGGGTTTTATGGTCATCCCGATCCTTTGTTTAAATCGGAGACCTGGAACTTACTTAATCGACTTCATCCTTTGTCGAATCTACTGTGGCTCTGTGGTGGGGATTTTAATGAGCTCATAGCTTAATCTGAAAAACAAGGTAAGTGCCCCAGATCTGAATCTCATATGCAGGGGTTCCGAGATGTATTAACAGCCTGTGGCTTCACTAATTTGGGTTACAGTGGTTTTCCCTTTACTTGGTGTAACAATAGGTCAGGTTCAGAGTTGATTCTAGAAAGGCTTGACAAGATGGTTGCAACCCCAGAGTTACTTCATAGATTCAGCTCAATTAGGGTCCAACACATAGCGGTGGCTTCATTTGACCATCATGCTCTCTTAACAACTCTAACTGGCCCCAACAACATAAGACCCAAAAGAAAATGGAGATTTCAATTCAAGGAGTTCTGGGTTCAGCAAGAGGGATGTGAAGATATTATTCAAGAAGCTTGGCAAGCAGACTTTGGTGGATCAACAATGTTCAACCTTTGGCACAAACTCAAAAATTGCCACATGTCTCTTTTAAGGTGGCAGCAGGCTAAACCGGTTCAATTATCTAAACTTATTGACCAGGCTAAGGTGATGCTCCAAGAACTAGAAGAACAACAACCAACGGACCATGAAGCTTGCTCTATTACGCGTAAGAACTTGGTTTCTTTGATGCATCAAGAGGAACTTTATTGGCACCAACGGTCTTGTGTGGCTTGGCTTAAAAACGGGGGACAGCAACACACGATCCTTCCATGCTCGTGCCTCTCAAAGAAGAAATGACAATGCTATCTCCTCTCTAGTTGATGACATGGGCCAAGTTCAAACATCCGAGGCAGAACTGGTACGGTGGCTATTGACTACTTTGACAATCTTCTCCAATTTTCTAATCCGAATGATATCCAAAAGGTGACTGACCATGTGGATTGTAGAGTGATAGGAGAGATGAACAATGATTTGCTTAGGGATGTCCACCCAGAAGAAGTTTAGCAAGCTCTCTTTCAGATGCATCCTCTCAAGGCCCCTGACCCTGATGGGATGAATGCTCTGTTTTTCCAAAAAAATTGGCACATTGTGGGAGGGGATGTTACCCGAGCAGTGACCTCGGTAATTAATTCTGGAAAAATTCTCAAAGGTATCAATTTCACCCATATTGCTCTCATTCCAAAGATAAAATCCCCTGTGTCCATGGTCAATTTTCGTCCAATCAGTTTTTGCAGTGTCTTATATAAGATTATGTCAAAAGTTATCGTTAACAGGCTGAAGGGGATCTTTCCACAAATTATTTCTGAAGCGTAGAGTGCTTTCATAGCCGGAAGACAGATTACTGATAATATTCTCATTGCCTATGAGATGATCCACTATATGAAGACTAAGAAAATTGGAAAGACAACTCATTTAGCCCTTAAATTAGATATTAACAAAGCATATGATTGGGTGGAATGGCCTTACTTAAAAGCAGTTTTGCTTAAAATGGGCTTTCATCCAAGATGGGTTACTCTTATTATAGGTTGTGTCTCTTCTGTTAGTTATTCAGTTCTTATAAATGGGGATCCAAATGGCTATATTATTCCATCTCGTGGTCTCCGTTAAGGAGACCCGCTATCACCATTTTTATTTCTATTGTGTGCAGATTGCAGAGGGTCTCACAACTCTGCTTCAGAATGCTGAGAATCAACATCTTGTCTCTGGTCTCTCAATTAGCCGTGGAGGTCCAAAACTTACACATCTCATGTTTGCTGATGATAGCTTACTTTTTTGTAAGGCTTGTGTCTTAGAATGCAATACAATTAAGTCTTTGCTGAGTATATATGAAGACGCGTTGGGCCAAAAGATGAATCAAGCTAAAACAAATCTATTTTTCAGCTTTAACACTCCATTATCAACATGTGAGAATATCCAAGCAATTTTCGGTGCCCAGGTCAGCCGTCAAGCGGAGAAGTATCTCGGTCTTCCTCCAATGGTTGGTAGAAACAAAAAGCTCGCTTTTGCTGAATTAAAAGATCGAGTTTTCCGAAAGTTTGTGGGTTGGAAAGAGAAGCTCCTCTTGCAAGCGGGTAGAGAAGTTCTAATCAAAGCAGTGGCGCAATCAATACCTACCTTTGCCATGAGCTGTTTCCTTCTCCCTAAAGGGTTTTATGAGGAATTGAACTCTATATCAAGCAAATTCTGGTGGGGGTAGAATTGGGGGGATCGTAAAATCCATTGGTTGAGTTGGAGAAAGCTTTGTAGGCCTAAGGACCAAAGGGGTATGGGCTTTCGTGACCTTCATGGCTTCAATCTAGCTCTTCTGGCCAGGCAGGGGTGGAAGCTGCTTTAGGATAATCATTTACTTTTGTTTAGGGCTCTTAAGTCCAAATACTTCCCCTCAACAACATTTCTTAAGGCTTCAATCCCTTCTAACGCCTCCTTTGCTTGGAGGAGTATTATGGCAGCCAGGAAAATAGTGGAGATGGGCTATTGTTGGAAGGTGGGTAATGGTAGACAGATTAGTATTTAGGAGGATAAATGGATTCCTTCTCCCTCCACCTATAAGATTAGCTCACCGAGACTCCAAAATGAAGGTTATTTCTATGTAAATGACCTTATTGACCCCCAAACCAGAAGTTGAAAGAAAGACTTAATTTCCCGATCCTTTAGATCAAAGGATGCTGCTTTGATCTTAAAAATCCCCTTGCCGGAATGAGGGCACTAATGATTCCATCTTTTGGGTTGGAAGTTCCTAAGGTGTTTTCTCGGTTAGCAGTGCCTACAAGCTTTTGGAATCTAGCTATAAGGTTGATCTCGAGGAGAGCTCCTCAGGGAAGGTAGAGGGCAGTTTGTGGAAAGCTATCTGGTATGCAAAGGTTCCTCATAAAATCAAAGTTTTTGCTTGGAGAGCAGCACACAATATTCTCCCAACCAAAACAAAGCTCTTTGATAGGAATATCATCTCGAGTTTCACATGTGATCTCTGTAATGAAGACCTGAGACTTCCTCTCATGCTCTGTTGGAGTGTTCATTAGCCAGACTAGTCTGGGGTATGTTGTAATCGGCTTCCTGCTGGCCGAACTTGGACAATATAACTTGGTGAGAATTGCTAGAATGGCTATTGAGCAAAAAAGACTGTTTCTCTTTGGAAAATTTTCTCATAATTTCTTGGCAGCTCTGGATTCAACGGAACAAGAAATGGCGAGGTAAAAATCTTTTGGCCCTTGATGCTCTTGTTAGAGTTGGCATAGACTTACTCAATCTTTATAAGGGGGCTAATACTTCACTTTTCCCCTTCCTAACCCAAAGCCCTTGTCCTGGTCTCCTCCATCCCTTCCGTTTTTTAAAGTTAATATAGCAGTATGCTCCAGTTTGGATCCTTTTAATTGTGGGGTGAGCTTTGTGATGCGTGATTTCCTTGGTCATTGTGTGTTGGCTTATGCAGATAGAGTCCGTATGGAGCAAGGTCTTAATGTCCAGCTGTCTACCTTTGTGCTTGCACTTTAGGCCAGTCTGGAGCAGGGTATAAACAAGGTTCAATTTGAGAGCTCCCACGGGTTAGCAATCTCAGCATGTAGGATGGCACAGATGGACTCGGGAAATAATGGCATTCTTGCAACAAAAATTAATAGGCTTCCCTTCCTCTTTTGTATTTGTGAATTTTCTTCAATCCCTCCTGGGTGTAATGTTTTAGCTTTGGAATTGACTGCTTATGCCTGTAACATTTCCTCTTCTGAGACTTGGTTGGGTACCATCCCACCTTTTCTCATCAAACATATATAACTCTTTTATTTTAATGAATCAAATCCTGCAGATTTTAATAAAAAAAAAAAAAATATATATATCCTATGGTGTTGAGCCATGGACTTATGGACTAAGGAAAATACATATGCATGTTATCTAAAAAGACCTCCTAATCACCTAGAAAACTATATAAAAAAGATAAAAATTTGGCTCTTGAACTCTAAAAATAACCTTACAAGGGTCAAGATAATTTACTACACATTTAAATTCAGTTTATAAGGGTAAATGCTCCCTTTGAATTTTTAAGCTGTGATTATTATACAGAGGGAACAGCTTGAGGAAAGAGTATGAAAAGAAAACATTAAAAGAAAAACTGAAGAAAACGAAAAAGAAAGAACTCTCATTGCTATGCTTTCAACTAGTTTTGTACGTGGTCACATACTTCTGAAACTTCTGCAGAGGAAAATCTTTTGAATTATCCTTAGCTTAAGGGAGTTTCCAATTTATATTCTTCCCTTGTATTATGCTAAAATGGAATCTGGATTTCTTGGATGACCACTTTGACGATGTTTCAAATACCAAAAATCTAAGTCAGCTATCTTCTTAAGATATATCCATTAGATCAAATTTCTCAAACCTTGACACCAAAAAACGACTGCAGGGAAAAAAGATTTAAGGAAAGTATTAAATGAGAACATTAATATGAAATGTGTTAATGTCACGGTTCAGGGCAATAATCAACTGGACATAAAAGAACAAGAAAAACAAGAACATCTGGAGTTGAGTTTCAACCTCATGAGAAATCAGACTAATAAACATAACTTGTAGCAAATGTTAATAAAGAAAACAAAGTTGAAGTCTAAAGATAAATAAACAATATATGAATAGTCTCATATGTAATAATTTAAGCATGAGATACCATTATCAACATATTAAGGTAGTTCACATCATTTATCTATTAGCTGATCTACAATTGGTTGCTCAATCATATGAATCTGGGAAAATCATAGTTAATATTTATTTGGTTGAGTTGCCCATAAGGTAAATGAAGCTTCCACAAAGACATTCAAGCTCTAAGATGTATCTGTATTGGACAGCTTGACCAATTATTTATTGCATCTCACAAAAAGCTGGTCAAGGTTAAAGGAAACCCATGCCATAAAGGGAAAAATAAATTTTCAAAACCCAAAGGATTGTAACATAAATAACACAACTTGGCACAAGAAAACACACATTTGAACTTTTTAATCTTAAGGCAAGAAGATTAAAGAGCCCCAAGAATCATTACTATCCTTCAACAATACTAAAACTTGGGAATTGTTTTCAACCTTGAGATTAATGAAGACATATAACAACCAAGATTCAGAACATGGACACCTCAATGTAGGTACCTGTATCAAACAAAGCACGACACAAGCATGGCCTATAATATTTGTTTGCTAGAGGTTCCATCGAAAACATTCTTCCATTCTTCCTAGTTCATGATTATCCAAAATATTTACCCAAAGTGGCCACACTGCTACATAGACATTGAAGAAAAATTATCAATTCAAAAAAGTTTGGGGTTTGGATTTGACATCTTGACCACTATCACTTGATTCTGGGATACCCTGAATCCTTGTAACATATAGCACGGATACACATGCATAAAGTAACATGATTCAACAAACCTTTCATTGAGATTCAAAATAATCAGATCACATCCTTTGACTGTTAAGTAGACTGTTGAACTATACATCATACAAGACTAAGCTACTGGAACTACATGTCGTATTCTACAAAATCACAAGACATATAAATGGTATCAGACAATCTGCATGTCTTATAGAGAAGAGACCTTCAGCCCTTGAGTTATACTGCCAGTCGTATTGCTTTAAAGAATGCTAAACGACAAGTCATATTGATTAATAGTAAAACAATGTAGATTGGCTCAGTACAGTTAGTTATGTCTATTATAATATGTTAAGTCTGTTATTCTTCTGTTATGAGTAATTGCCACACATTGAAGGTAGTTAGAATTGTTAAAGCTCAGTTATGTGTATAAATATCAGATCATGTACAGAGCTAAATGCACTGAAAATTAAACTCATTCTGCAATTCATTTCTTATGTGTCATATTTCTTCTTTTGCCTCTCATTTATCCATTTTTTGTCTCTCTTGTCTGTTTTTCTCCATGGTTGTTGAAATTATGGTTAAATTCACCATTTCCTAACAGTTAAGGCTTTTAAAACAACGCCAAGAGCTTTGTAGCTCAATTGGCACTACTTGGTGTTTCCAACGAAGACATCTAGGGTTCAAATTCCCCCTCTCCCAACTATTGAATTATCAAAAAAAAAAACAAGAATTATCATGATATCAGAACAAGTTGTTCTAAGTTTGAACTATATCTCCACTCTACCTCCTATTTAAAAATTTAAAACCACACAGGTTAAGCCCCATTTATTAAGGGCGAGTTTGACCCACACTTGAGGGGGAAGTGTTAGAATTATACTTAAATGATTAAATTCATCATTTCTCATCAACTTAAGCTTTCGGGACAACTGATAATTTATCAATGGTATGAGAGCCTACAATGACTTCCTCCTTTTCGTATACATCATCTTGTACCAACACTTCCACCAATCTTTCATCTCAAACTCCACTTTTACTGCTGTCTAACATGACTAATCTGATGTCTGTAAAACGAGACCACACGAACTACATCCTGTGGAGGCATCATATAACCTCAATTCTCAGAGCATATTCAATGCTAGAATTCATTGTTGGAACTCTTAAATTCCCTGCTCAATTTCTCAAGGACAGTGCAAGCAATTGGACCAAATAATATATATTAAATCCTGAATTCTAGACCTGGACAGCCAGAGATCAAGCATTGCTTACACTCATCAACTCTACACTTTCACCACCAGCCTTGTCATTGGTTGTGGACAAAATTCAGCACAAGGAGCATGGAAGATTCTTGAGAACAAGTTCACATCAATCTCAAGATCTACTATTCTTAATCTTAAAATTGAACTTTACAGTATCAAGAAGGAGAATGATACTGTCAGTGTATACCTACAAAAGATTAAAGAAGTCAAGGATAGACTTGCAGCTGTTTCTGTTAGCATCGACGACGAAGAGCTGTTCCTTATTGCTCTCAAGGGACTGCCTAAAGAATATTGTCCTTTCTGTTCTGCTATTTGAACCAGAAATGAGCAAGTTACATTTGAAAAATTGCATGTCTTGCTGCATGCTGAGGAACAATCTCTCAAAAGCTAATCAGAGAATTATACAGATCCAACTCCATACCAATCCTAGCCTCCACAGGTAGTAAACCAAGAACCAATTCTCCTTCGCCTCACTTCCATGTAAATCAAAACTTTGGTACAAGGAAAAGACAGAGGCTTACCTAGTAACAATTTCAACCATTTCATGCAAAACAAACCAGACAATTCGAGGGTTGTGTCAGATTTGTGGGAAAGCAGGTCACCTTGCATTAGATTGTTACCATTGCATGGATTTTGCCTATCAAGGCAAACATCCACCTGCCAAGCTTGTTTCCATGGCAACAGCTTCACATGCAGCCCAAGCAAGTGAGTATTGGCTAACTGCCGTGAGTTCAACTGATCGTCTTACACCCAATCTTGGCGAATCTTTCAATCCTAAATCTGATGGTGATTCAGATCAAGTTTCTATTGGCAATGGCCAAGCAATCCCCATTACTCACATAGGTAATGG
Organism: Fagus sylvatica; assembly: GCA_907173295.1. Taxonomy (NCBI): domain Eukaryota; kingdom Viridiplantae; phylum Streptophyta; class Magnoliopsida; order Fagales; family Fagaceae; genus Fagus; species Fagus sylvatica. The sequence continues at coordinate 9,544,280 of OU015772.1, read as the reverse complement.
ATGACTCAAAACACATTATCGTAACTTCAAACTTAGAAATGTTCTTAGAGTCTCTCAAATTTCATCTAACCTTTTTGTGCATCGTTTATTTAGTGATAATAATTGTTGGTGTTGGTGTTGATGCTCACAATTTTTCAATTCAGGACATACCTACGGGCAAGGTGCTCTACAAACCAAGAGTGAACAAGGCTTATACCCTATTCACACAGCCTTAGCCTCTATTTGTCAAATTGTCAACTAAGAATACATGGCTCCTACGGCATCAACGCCTTGAACATCCAAGCAACAAGGTTTTAAGTTCTACTATACTAGCAGTGCCTTGGTCTTCTCATAATAAATCTCAAAGTACTTTCATGCAATCTAAACACTTCTTTAATGGAAAAATGCACAAACTGCCTACATTTCCTCTTGAACTTGTACACGTTGATGAATGGGGACCTGCCCCTATCACTTCTACGAGTGATTTTGGATACTCTGTTATTTGTAGATGACTTTGCTAGAGTGATTTTGGATACTCTGTTAATTGTAGATGACTTTGCTAGAGTGATTTTGGATACTCTGTTATTTGTAGATGACTTTGCTTGATTTGCTTGGATTTATCTGTTAAAACATAAGTGTAATGTACTATCTACTTTCAAGCATTTCAAAGCATTAATGGAGAATCAGTTCTTAATCAAAATAAAAATTCTTAGAAAAGGCTATGGTGGAGAATACACCAAAAATGAATTCGAACAGTTTTGTTCCTCAAATGGCATTTTCCACCGTCATGTCCTCACACTCCTCAACAGAATGGAGTAGTAGAGAGGAAGCATCAACATATAATAGAAACAGCAATAACACCAATTTCTCATGCCAGTCTCCCATAGGCAGAGCCAGGGGGGATTCCCCCCCCCCCCCCAACCTCCCCAAAACCTCCTTTTAACATTGCAAAATAGACTAGTTTGCCCCTCCTAAGAGATAAAATGTTATAAAAAGAAAAGACAAAAAGAGAGGTAAACATAATATCTCCTTGAAAATTAACTTACGGCACCTATGGTCTTTCACAATCATTAAAATTCAATTTTCTCATATCATGACACTTTTTAAGTTCAAATCAAAACTATCTTTTATATATATATATATATATATATATAACTTGTGTCTTATCTTCTAACAGCAATAAATTCATAATGCCTCAATCCTTCCACAAATATTTTTCCTCTAAGTTATTGCAATAAACTCTTCTTTTAAATAATTAGAAGAATAGAGAAGAAAGTTGAATTTTACATAATTGTTTAAAATAAATTAAGGCAGTGAAACAGTATACAACTTTCCAGGTATATTACTATACTTCTTAAAACTTTTACATTAATTTAATTTCTAAATTTATTTTGCATAATCAAATTACATGTTTAAACTCTATCTACTTAGATTAATCTCTTGAATTGATTGTTTGTTATTATCTATGAATTGATTATATTTTTTTATTTTATTTTAATGATTTTTATTTATTAGTTTGCTTCTAATCTTGCCCTCCTGAACTGAAATCCTAGCTCTGCCACTGTTTCACTGTCATATTGGTCTTATGCAATATGCACAGTTGCTTTCTTTTTCTTAATTAACAGCCTCCTTTCTTCCGTGCTTAACTTCATTTCACCCTGGGAAAAACTGTTCCACACAGCACCTAACCTGTCACAACTCAAAACATTTGGGTGTGCTTGCTATCCTCTCTTATGTCCCTATAATAGACATAAAATTCAACCTAGAGCTACTAAGTGCGTCTTTTTGGGTTATTCCTCAATTTCAAAAGGACATATCTGTCAAGATAAATCAACAAGTCGCATTTACATTTCAAGACATGTATCAAACGATCTGCATGTCATCTAGAGAAGAGACCTTCAGCCCTTGAGTTATGACGTCAGTCGTTTTGAGGCTAAACGACAAGTCATACTCATTAATAGTAAAACAATGTAGATTGGCTGAAAAAGTTAGTTATGTCTGTTATAGTTTGTTAAGTCTGTTACTCTTCTGTATGAGTAGTTGCAAGAGATTGAAGGTAGTTAAAGCTGCTAAGCCTCAGCTGTGTCTAAATATCAGGTCCTGTACATAGCTAAATGCATTAAACACTAAACACATTCCAGTTCATTTCTTCTGTTTTTCTTCATTGACATCACTTAGAGCTATACTTTCTAAATCAGAAATAGAGCAGTGCTTATAGTTAAGCAAGCACATCCTTGGTACCTCAATGTACACTTAATGATGATTTGACCCATTACTTTGAATCCTCCCCCGGATCTGCACCGTTGATGACTAGTAAATAGTTCTGAATAGAACTCATTCTCCCTTTGTCCTATATCAGTCGTTGACAACTTAGAATAACTCTCAGAACATCATTTCCATCATCTATACACAATATACAATAGCCGAAGCCTAACAATCAATTAGCCCTCACCCTATACAGCCATGTCATCACCATCCCTCCCCAAAATGAGCCACGCCAAATTACTTTTTTTTTTTATAGATAATTCTTTTTTAAATTTTATTTTCCCTTCCCCACTCAATTAGTCCCCTTCCAATTAAAAATTTACCCCCTTATTTTTGATCTCATGATCTATAAACCATTACTATTCTTCCAACCTTTCCTTCTCCTTTTTGACTCTTCTTCTCCCCATCTTCTCTTCTATCTTACCTTACCATTACTCTTTCTTCCAACTCTTCCCCTCCCTTTTTGGCTCTTCTTCTCCCCATTATTACACACCTTACTGTTACAATTCCTCCAACCCTTCCTCTCTCTTTTTGACTCTTCTTCTCCCCATATTTTTTTCTATAAATTTGCTATTACTTATTTTACACCTCTCTCTTCTATTCAGTCCATGTTCTGCCTACCAAGAAAAGGTGATTACTCTTCTTCTTTCTTCTAATGGATATTTTTTAATTATTTCTAGCAACTTTACTCTTGGTTTAAGAGTTTTTGTGTTTTTGATAGCTATACTTTGGGTTGATGCGTTTTGATATTTTGGTGTTCTGTTTTTTAATTTCCTATCACATGTTCTTTCTCCCCCTCTTATGGCTTTGCCTAAGTAAAAGTTATTATCTTTGGCTAAGTGAGTCTACTTCTAAAAATAGCTTATTCTTCAAATATATTCCCACGTAACGCATGGGGACGCAACTAGTTATTACTAAAAGATGGACTTGTAAAGTGATGAGGAATGAAAATACCCTGCTTTTTGTTGGAGTAGCACTAGGCTTAGCTGCAGCTGTGCTCCCGAAGCTAAACTTTGGCTTCTTTTCCATAGGCTTTAGTATCTGGAAAGAACACGTTAGCGTGTCATCTACAGTCATCATGGCACCAGCATTGTCAAAGTCTCCACAGTAATTAGGTGCGGAAAATATGGTTACGAGTTGTCTATTAGCAAAGAACTCATATCCATCTTCCATAACCTGCAAATATAATAAAAATTTAAAATTAAAGGCAGTCTTAGCTGTCAGATTGTAGCACATGTTTAAATTGATTCAAACCTGGTGAGCTCGACAAATTAAGTCAATGTCATGCTTCTGAAGGAATTCTGTCACTGTATCAGCACCAAAGGTAAAGGAAACTCCCCTATCATTCATCCCCCACCCTTGAATATCTCCACTAGGATCAGACCAGAGGAGATCACATAGCAAACCAGAGTCTGGAACAGCAGTAGGCCGCTGCAAATTCCTTATCTGATCCAAATTGTGCAAATCAGGAGAAAGTCCCCCATGCATGCAGAGTATCCTTTCATCAATGAGAGCTGCCACAGGTAAGCAGTTGAAACAATCTGTGAACAATTTCCAGAGTCTGACATTAAATCTTCGTTTGCACTCATCATAAAATCCATAGATACGGTTTATAGAAGCACATTCGTGGTTGCCCCTCAGAAGGAAAAAGTTTTCTGGATATCTTATTTTATAAGCAAGGAGGAGGCATATTGTTTCCAAGCTTTGCTTTCCACGATCTACATAATCCCCCAAGAATAAGTAATTGGAGCGAGGAGGAAATCCACCATATTCAAAAAGCCTCAGAAGATCAGAATATTGACCATGAATATCTCCTGTGTACCATAAAGGAAGAAACATATAAAATATACTCAGTGTTATCATACTAATAGAGGGTAGACAAATAAAGTTAATAAACAAGTAGTGTTATGAAAAAAAAATTTTGATAAGTAATAAAGAAATTTTATTGATAGAAAAAGCAACTAGTACATAAGGAATATACAAGCAACAGCAAGATTACACACAGCCATCAATAAAAGCAAAAACAGAAGGGAAGAACAGCTGGAGACAGCGGCAGTCCATTCCATGAGAGTGCGAATAAGCATTAATTTCAAATCCGCAGAATGGCATTCAGCATCTTCGAACGCCCTTTGGTTCCTCTCCCGTCACACGAGCCACATTAAGCACGAAGGGATGGCATTCCAAACAACATAAGCCGGCCCTTTCCTCCTCCAATAATGCAGAAGATCATAAGTCGTTTGCGGCATAGCCCAAGAGACTCCAAATAAACAGAAAATCATGGACCATAACTCCTGAGCGTACTCACAATGGATCATGAGATGATTCACTGATTCACCAGCCCTTTTACACATATAGCACCAATCCAACACCCAAATCCTATGACGGCGCAGATTATCAAGAGTAAGAATCTTGCCCTGAGCCACCAGCCAAGTAAAAACAGCAACCTTGTGAGGAACACGACTTTGCCAAATGCTTTTCCAAGGGAAATCTGTATTACTATGAGAATTCAGCAACCGGTAATACGATCACACTTCAAACAACCCACTAGTAGTACAAGCCCACCTCACCTGATCCACTGCTGTCCTTTCTAACTTCAGCTGGTATAGAAATACCATAAGGTCATTATACTCTCCCATCTCCCAATCCTGAAGGGGTCGCTGTAAAATTACCGACCAAACCATATCTTCAATATGCCAAGACAAGTACTCGGACACCAGAGCCTATTTATGGAGAGCAATCTGATATAAGGCAGGGAAAACATCTCGTAACAGCCCCTCTTCACTCCACCTATCCTCCCAAAACCGGATTGAATTGCCGGATCCAACAGTATAACGAACATACCGCGAAAACCGAGACCAACCAGATTGTATATGCTTCCATAAACAGACCCCATGCCCTCCCCTACCTTCCTTCGAATGCCACCCATCTCTATCACAGCCATACTTACCAACAATGACCTGCCTCCAATAAGCATTCCGCTCATTAGCAAACCTCCAAAGCCATTTACCCAAAAGAGCCTGATTGAATGGGACAATTTTCCTCAGCCCTAAACCGCCTTGCTGAATTGGGGCACATATAGTATGCCAATTCACAAGGTGATATTTGAACTCCTCCCCAATACCACCCCAAAGAAAATCTCGTTGGAGCTTCTCAATCCGAATGAGCCACACTCACCAGAACAGCAAACAAAGAGAGAAAATATGTAGGCAAACTAGACAAGGTGCTCTTAATCAAAGTAAGTCTACCTCCCTTAGAAAGATAGCTTCTTTTCCAACCCGCCAATCTCCTTTCCATTTTCTCCAAGATAGGATTCCAAATGTCCTTTGATTTATATCTAGCCCCAAAAGGAAGCCCCAGATACTTCATAGGAAGAGAAGCAATCCTACCTCCAAGCCTCCAAGCACCTGTACCAAATTTTCCACATCCACAACCGGACCAACTGGAACAATTTCAGACTTCCCCAAGTTAATACGCAACCCCAAGACTGCCTCAAAGCACAAGAGCACTCCCTTCAAGTGATACAACTGATCCCGAGTAGCTCCACAAAAAACCAAGGTATCATCAGCAAATAACACATGAGAAACCTTCAACCCAGACGCATTGGAATTATTCACAAAAAAACCCTCAAGATAGCCTCTAGCCACCGCCCTATCCATCAACCTACTAAGGGCCTCCATGACTAAGACAAACAGCAACGGAGAGAGAGAGTCACCTTGTCTAAGCCTTTTGGAGCTAGGGAAAAAACCACAAGGAGTCCCATTAATCAATACTGAAAAGCGGACTAAAGAAATACAGAAATGAATCCAATTGCGCCATTTTACTCCAAATCCACACCTTTCTAGCAAGTACTATAGGAATTTCCAATTAACATGATCATATGCCTTCTCCAAATCCAATTTACAAATCAATCCGGGAATACCAGAGTTTACTCGACTATCCAAGCTTTCATTGGCAATCAACACTGAGTCCTGAATTTGCCTACCTTGAATGAAAGCGTTTTGAGATGGAGATAACAACGACCCTAGCACCTCCCCGAGTCTGTTTGCCAGCACCTTGGAAATAATCTTATAGATGCTACCAGTAAGACTAATAGGACGGAAATCCTTCACATCCGAAGCTCCCACTTTCTTAGGGATAAGAACCACAAAAGTCGAGTTAAGACTCCTTTCAAAGTCTTCATGAACATAAAACTCCTGAATGGATTCAAGCACCTCCTTTTTTACTACATCCCAACAATGATGGAAAAAAGCAAGCGTGAACCCATCCGGGCCAGGCGCCTTCTCCCCACTAATCTGGTTTAAAGCAACAACCACTTCCTCCTCTGAAAAAGGCCTCTCAAGATGAGTAGCCTCCTCAGCCCCTAAAGAGGTGAACTCCACCCCCCCTAATACGGGTCTCCAATGCTCTCTCTTAGAATAAAGATCCTGATAAAACTCCACAATCCCCTCACGAATCTCATCTTGAGTTTCCCACTTCAACTCCCCATGCATCATACTCTCAATACAATTATTTCGACGATTAGCATTCTCAGTTCAGGTGGAAGAACTTAGTGTTTTTATCCCCCTCCTTTAACCATTGAATCCGGGATTTCTGTCCTCCAAGACACCTCATCTAACAGCAAAGTTCTCTCCAACTCCGCTTGAGTATTCAGTCTATGGACTCTGTCATCCCTAGTGAAAAGCCCCTGATTTTCTTTAGACTCCAACAACTGTAATTCCTTCATTAATTCCAGCTTCTTAATATGCATATCACCAAAAGACTTTTTGTTCCACTTCTTAATATCTTCCTTCAACATTTTGAGTTTACTAGCCAAGACAAAACTTGGGCTGCCTTGAAAATCATAACTCCCCCACCACTACCTCACATTCCTTGTAAAAGCCTCATGACGCAGCCACATATTCTCAAATTTAAAGTACGACTTACCCCAAATATAAGTACCACTATCCAATGATATCGGGCAGTGATCTGACACAAATCTAGGTAAAGCCTTTTGCACCAAATGCGAGAACTGATCCTCCCAATCTGTGGACACAAGAAATCTATCAATCCGAGATTTAGAAGGAGGATCTTGATTATTGGACCAGGTAAATTGACCTTCCAGGAGCGGAAGATCTATCAACCCGAGCTCAGCAATAAAATCCGAAAAATTTGTCATAGCCCTTGTGAGTCTCCCTTCTCTCAGCTTCTCACTTGGAAAGCGGACAACATTAAAATCCCCACCTATACACCATGGAACACCCCACCAGCTTCGAACACCAGCCAACTCTTCCCATAAAATAAAACGGTCTACATCCATATTAGGACCATAAACCCCCGAAAAAGCCCACTCAAACTGATCCGCACATTCTTAAATCTACAGGAAAGAGAGAATTTCCCTTTTACACAATTTTGAACTTCAGCCACACGTTTATCCCATGTGATCAAAACTCCCCCAGAGGCACCCTCAGATTCTAGGAACTTCCAATCAGCAAACCTATTGCTCCACAGGCTTCGAACAATAGCTCTACTTACAGTCTCCAGTTTAGTCTCTTGCAGACAAATGACCTCACCCTTCCACAGCTTGAGCGCATTCTTGATCTGAGACCTCTTCATTTTGCAATTAAGGCCTCTAACATTCCATGATATAAGTCTTAAAAACATTGAGAATATACTGACCCACGAGATCTGTGACCATTGCCTTGAGACAAGGAAGCTCCATAATTAATCGATGACGTTAAATTCCTCAACTCTCGTACGCCCTTGCGTGCTTTATTCTGATTCGTACTTGCCATCGTTCTAGAAACCCCCGGTTGCCTCCGCTGTCTCTCTATTGCCGTAAACAAAGTCATTGCCTCAATCTCACATCCTTCTATGGAAACCCCCATTTGTTTGCTAAAATCCTCCATATTTTGTCTTACCCACTCCGACTGGTCACTTTGAATAGACTCGCCTCGGTATGAATTAAGAGGTGAGATATCAAGCGAAAGCTCCTCTGTCGAGTCTTCCCAAAGCGTACCACTCGGAACCACCGCAAGGCAGTGGCTCGCCATACACATCTCGCTCTCTGCCTCATCCACGCCAACGACCCTCTCCATTTTTGAATCGCCCAAAAACAAGATCGCAGGAGCCTTACCTGGCCATACAACCCAATCACCGACGATACTCCGCGGCACACTGAGGTTGATGCCGACACAATACTCGACTCGGAATTGTCGATATTCCCCTTCTCTGGTACTCCAACACATCAAGAACTTCAGTTCTTACGTGAAGACATGAACTAGTGGCGTGAGACCCACAGACATTCTAGAAATATCTAAGGCTTCAACGGCGTCGTTTGTATTATCAATACATCGGGCCGTGACATTTGCCTTAAATGGGCCTCCATCAACCTTATCCACCCCCTTTTTCTTAGGAACCCAAACCTGCTTGGGCTTATTCACCATATTAGATGACTCGCCCCACTTAAATTGTGATGGGCCTGAGAATAAGTCCTCAACTTCCACTCGGACCAGCTTGTTGGGCTTACTCACAGCCAGGCCCAAACTCTGTGTACTTAAACCCGCTTTAGCAACTTGAGGTGCCTGCCTATCCCACGTAACACTACGCTTCCCCTCAGCGCTGACTGAGATCTTTAAGTTTTGAGATGCTGTATCTGTCCCACGTCTTTGGTATGGATTCACACCCAAAAATTTCGCCTGAAATTTCGCCTTTCCCTCCTTCTCATAAACCGTATCTTTATTTTGCGTGATTTCCGACGGTTTCGAAAATTTCAAAATGGGAACATGCGCCGTCAACGGTTCACCCTTTGCGGTTTGCTTATCGATCATCGGAATTCGCAGAGAATCGGCATATGACACCGCCGGCCCCAACCTCTCCTTGGCCGGAATCCTTTTTTGGGTGTTCTCTGCTGAATTCGTATAACCTTTCCTTTCCTTGTTAACGACCGTAATCGGGTGTAACAATAAAATTAACTCCTTATTAAAGCCCCACCACCCGCTTTGATTTTGGCCCTCCGGGATATCCAATCGCCCCTTGCAACCACCCCTGCCATAATCTGCAATCTCAAGATATCTACCACGCTTATTCTCAAACCTACAAATAACATACCCCTTGTCTTGCTCTCTGAACGTGCGAACAAATGCCTTCTCTGTTTCCCTAACAATATTCTCCTCAATGCACTTTCTCAGCCATCGAGCTCCTTCCTTGCCCATGGTAACCGAGTGCCTCATATATCTCCCAATCTCCAAAAGACTCACAGCATCTACACCATTTCCCTCCCTAATCAAATCGAATCTCTTGGATTCGATGCGAAAGCTCCTCACTCCACCCATATTCCGACGAACCAGCCTTACGGGTGATAGGAATGGGTTCCACTCTCCCTCACGTGTCTCACTCTCACTCTCTCACACCTATGATTTTGCACTGTCATCCATATCAACTGCATAAGAAGTATTATGCAAACATCTAATAAACTTACAAATCATTTTCAGTAGAATCCGTACATAATACGAAGATTTAATAGCTATCCACCGTTCCAAATTGTCATCTTAAATTTTCTAAGTATGGAAGACCATGCAGTTCATAACAAACAGTAGTATAAAATTTACTTTCTATACTACAAATTGTGAAATAAGGCACATTCTAAATCTGATCCCCCAAGTTCTGTACCTTTTCAAAAAGACTAAGACAATCTTGGTTGTCTTCAAAATCTAGTGTTATGAAAATTCTAAAGGAAAATCTCATTTAGGCAGTAAAAGATGCATGTATGCATGGGATATGTAGTTGTCATCCGCAGCTTTGTTTCTGGGGGAGAAGAACAGTAATTTGACACTTCTATAAGTGAAGTGGTTTTGACTAGAAAACATAAAGAACTGGAGATACGTACTTCAGTTGAATAGGGAAATTAGATCATTAATATGCATTGCAAAGAGCATTTCCAGTGCAAGAGCTGGGAATTCATTTTTCTGCCTGGTTGAATGTCGTTTATGACATGAAGTTGGCTCTTGCACTAGCATAAGTGACAAAGGAAAAAAAGCACATACAAAATTCATTAATATTACAAAAGTTATCTGTTTGAGAACCAGGTACATGGGACAAAAGCATAGACAAAGGTGGCAGCACGGACCTAGGAGGATGGTAAAGGAAAAAAACTATGGTTGGACAGGAATATAACAGTAGAGATAGCTGTATCTCATATAAGATACTATTTATCAAAGAAGTTAAAAAATCTGGACATTTACAATATTTAATAGATAAATGCACTGAAACTGTAAAGAGGCACAGCTGACCTCTTACTGTCATGATAGTGAAAACCCTAATACATAGTAATTGATACCCAATAATACAACATCAAGTATTCCAAAAATCGTATTGAGAAAAAAGTGATATCCTCAATGGGCACCTAACCTCTTTTCTGAACCATAGTGTATCCAAGTATTTAAAGTGAACAAGCAAACTAACTTGCACACCTCATTCTCTAGAAAATGGACACCAAGTACCCATGGATTTAAGAAATTTAATTTCGGAAAGTATGCAAATTGACTTGTATGAATGAAAATCTTAAGATGTAATTTTTACAATTTCAAAGGGTTAAAAAAAAAGCCCTTTTGACATATTGTAAAGAAAACTTCAGAAATTGAATGAAATTTGGCAAATCCATAATGAATAATCAGAATGAAGTGAGTGCAAATTGGATCACCCATTTAGACTGCAAATTTGATAAATCTGTACAAGTGGAGAAATATCTACTTGCAACCATATAACATGGTTTCTGCCATATTATGGCATGTGTTTGTAAGTGGACAAAAAAGTGATTTCATTTATCATTCTAATTAGGAAAATACTTTTGACCATTGGTCTCACTGAATGTCATTACAACATCTACCAAGAAACCAATTCTATCATTCTGATGATAAATTTTTCTGGTTAAACAGTCATTGAAAACCATTAGATTTCAAACGAGTAATGTATTGGTACTCATAACATATTTTTTAGACCAAATCAAAAACTTAGCCAGGAACTTGTCTAAGAATGCAATTCAATCCTCTCCAAAGCCATATTTAAAGGGATTATCATGTTTGGAAAATCAATCCAATCCCGAAAATAAAACGGACCTGTTAACCCCCTCCCCCAAAAAAAAACTATTCAAATCTAAACCTGTAGCAAAATTTCATTACCAAATTTAAAGCTCAAACACCATCCACATTAGATGAACTAATTCAACCTGCATATTTAATTGAAGAAACAAACGTGACTCAATTCAAATTGATATATGCATATTTAATTCATACCGACCACATCTAATCGTATTTAATAGCAAACATCACTCTGAACACAATATATAGTGAAAAATATTCAAATCCACAAGCTCATCATGATATTTTGGTAAAACCTATTTCAAAAAATCCAATTCAATCTCTTTTTTTCATATATAACTATCATGGGGTTGACGTAAAAATACCGCAGATCTTGACAGGAGCTTCGAGCTCCAAGAGATTAGGCTGCTTCAAGAAGATGTCTTTGGATTGAAGACAAAGCAGCCTGATCTGTGCATCAGAAAGCTGCACCTGTTTTCCAGGTTTCCCTCTAGCTTCAAGCAGCCTATTGATAATATCATCCACAACCGCAGTTCCCATGTCCACTTTTTTACCCTCTTGTTGTAAAAGAAAGAAATAAAACAAATTCCTTTAGCTTTGATGTATTTGTAAAGGGGAAATAATGGTATGTGTGTGAGTGGATGATGAATTGGAAAAGCTTCGAATAAGAATTATATTCTTTAACAGTAAGAGAAGATAAGAAGAGAATCAGAGAAAAAGAAAGATGCGGAGTGAAGTGGATTGTACAAAAGAATTCATTCATACATAAATAATGCCTGCCTGCCGCCGAGGCCAGATCATATCGATGACGCAAAAACCAGGAACTAGAAGAAGATTTAATGTTCAATTATTTCTTTCCTTTTTTTTTATGAACGGTTTCAAAGTTGAAAACCAGGGCGGCAAGCGCCAAGCGACACCACACTAATTTAATTTTTTTATTTTTTTTATTAGGGGGTGACACCACTATCCACAAAATGACTCAATTATACACGACGGGGGGTTGAGATTTGAGAACGAAAAATGGAATATTTGGGCAGGGTGACTTTTGCCTCATTGTCTGCCATCTATGACCGTGACTAATGTTATTTTATTTGTTAAAAAGGTTTATATTTTATACCAGTATTTGTTTAGATTTGAAATCTACTAGATGTGCATTTGGCAAATAGGTTATAATATATATTGAGGTTTTAAAAAGTTATATATAAGCAAAATAAGTTAAAAGATAAATAAAGAGGTTTTTTTTTTTTTTTAATTGCGATAGTATTTGAATCTATGACGTCCGTTCTATGATAATTGCTCTTACTATCCGGCCAAGACACCATATAGTTTTGGTGGAGACGGGATTTGAACACAGACGACAAGAAACTTTACCAGTTGAATTAATTGGAATCCACATCTAAACAAAGAAGTTGAAGTTTAAAAATTATACACAAGTAAAATAAACAAAAAAAAAAAAATTAGAACAAAACAGACACGTTTTTTTTTTATTAAGGAACAAACAGACTCTAGATAAATATGTATGTACATTTAATATTTTGCATTAATAAAAGATAAGCAATCTTATAGTGAAATGAAAGTAATTATTAAATTTGCAAAAGATGTAGCAAAAACCAAAAGGCAAAAAGGGAAGAAGTGCAAGTAGCCAACTTGTATAAAATGCTATTGAAGCACCTCAAAAAAGCTTCCAAAAGAATGGTCACGGAAATCGACCCTAGATATTCAAGTACTTTGGGAATTTGTACCATTGATTTGAACCTAGTGGAAACTTCCTTCATATGTCTAAGCCAGTAATCTTTTTTTGCTAAATGTCTAAGCCGTAATCTTTTGACCAGGTTGTGTGTTCAATTTGATCTTTATATTATCCATCCATTTGTTTCTGCTGAAAATACCTTCTTTTTCTGTTTACTACTTTTATAAATATTTGATGCGCCAGGAATATTTGAGCTTGCCGTCAATGGAGTTCAAGTAGAGTCATGCTTAATCCAAATCTAAATTTGGCTCACATCGTTGCCTATACGTTAATGTTACTCTAAAATTGTTGAAGACTTATTTAGTACTATTGAGTGTTGCCTTATCTTTTTCCTCTCTAGTGTAGAATATTTATAAATTTGTGGAGAAATTATATTTATGATAATATTTATGGCCATTAAGTAGTGTGAGATAAGTATTCTGTTAGACACATAAGATAGAAAGTTTACATAATGACATATAATGTAACGTTTCGATAGTTTAGGGATGAAAAAAAAAAAAAAAAAAAAAAAAGAACTTTTAATAGTCTAGAGACGAAAGACAAACTTTATATAAATCTTAAGGAAGAAAACAATATTTTAGCCAAAACAATATTGTAAAACAGGTGTTGTTCACATTGTCTGTTAATTCATGGTTGCACCACGGTCCTCTCACTATGTTGTTGTTCTTATAATCCTTTAGTATTTGAAAGGCACCTTAATCCATAGATTTCACTTCTCCTTCTAGTTATCACTGATGACTGACCCTCTACGCTTATTCTAGAGTAGATTGGGCAAGGAATCCCATAGACTGATGTTTGACTATAGAGTTTTTGTTTTCTTCTTGCTGATTCTCTCATCTTTTAGCAAAACAATAAACAAGTTGTTGCTCATTCCAATTTGAGGCAAGATATTGAGCACTTGCTAACACCACAATTGTCCTCCTTTGGCTGCATTAGCTTCTACAGGATATAGGAATTGATTGCTCTACTACGGGTCTAATACAATGTAACAATCGAAGTGTTATCTAGATTGTCTACAATGATGTCTTTCATGAGTGTACCAAGCATATTGAAATCGATTGCCACTTTGTCTATCATTACTTACTTTAGGGTGCCTTGCACGCTTGATATGTGTCCTCTCAAGATTAGTTAGCTGACATCTTCTACAAAACTTCTCCTTGGGGCAATTATCTAGTTTACAAACTCAAGTTAATTTCGCCTCAACTAATACGAGTTTGAGGAGGTTGTTAGAATATAAGCCAAACGAAATTTAGGCCCAATATACCCTACTTAAATACACAATTCAATGCAATATATTATTTAGGGTCCGTTTGGGTTAGCTGATTCAAAAAGTGCGTTTTTAAAAAATAATGATTTTAAAATGTGCGTTTTGAAAACATAATTTTTAAAACCACAGTTAAGCGTTTGGATGACATTGGTCTAAAATTATTGTTTTGGATGAAAATTACCAAAAAAGACTTAATTATGTTGCTAAGGATATCTATCATTTTTAATGCATTAAATGTTAAAAAATACTTTAATATTAATAATAATAACATATTAATAAATTCATAGAAAAAAATATATTTTTATTAAAAACATGTTCACTATCAATAATATACATATTAAATTGTACACCATAAAAAAAAATAAAAAACTAACTAACTAAGGAATATATTATATACTCTGTAGCTCTATAATAAGTTGGCCCAGTATCCAAGAACTACACCATAGACTCTCTTGCCACCTCTCACATCAACTGAAGCTAGCCAGCTTTTTTGTTAACAATGTAAACTTTTTTGTTTGATATTTTTGCCAATCAACAAAAGGAGAAGGGCATTTTGGGCTTTCTACCTACTAGAAAGTCACGCATATCTACGTTTTTGAAAAAGCAAGGCAGAGCTTCAGTTTGAAACTGACGCTTTTTTGCGTTTTTTAAAACGCAACGTTGCTTATATCGCGCAGCCAAATGAATGGTTTTCTGCGATTTTATCTAAAATCGCGCGATTTCCCTTTGAAATCGTGGGGCCAAACGAGCCCTTAGTCTTAAGTCTTAGCAGTATAAATTCAAAATTTTCATATTTTCCTAGATAATTTAAAAAATACAAATTTTACAACTAGTTATTAAAAATGTTATCCTTTAGCTATAAAACGTTTTTCACAACACATGCTGTGATTTTTTACCAAAAGAAGAGAAAAAAACACACATGTTGTAGAATCGTTGGAGGGCCAAACCTTCAAATTTCAAAAGTCAAAACCCCTTTTAGAAGGAGCAAATGGGCAATACCAGCAACGGCAACCACAAACTCATCAGCCGTGGCCTTCATTGCTCGTGTATGGCATGTTCTTGGCCTCCACCCATTACAGGTTAGTTATTAGAATATCACATATCGCATTCAACACGCAGTTGTTCCAAGTTTTTGCTGTGAAAACTATATGAATATGACTCAACTCTTTGAATAATATATCCTGGGGGTTTTCTAATTCAATATTCATGCTCACTCAGTCATTGGTTTTGGGCTTTCTTCTGAGGCTATCAGTCAGGCGTAGAATTCTATAATTTAAATGATTTTTTTTTTTGTGAATTGGGTGTGAGAAATATTGTGGGGTTTACCTTTCTAGTGCGTCATGATTCTTGGGTTTTAAATGTTGCCATTTGAAGCCTCCCCAGATACTGCCTTGTTGTGTTTTAGGTGGTGATGAATTTGGAAGCTGACTTTTTAGGGAAGAATGACTTGTAGTTCAACTTTCTGCACAATAAAAATTTTGCATGCTATACAATGCTTGAATCAGCCAAATTTCTTATATTCTGGGCGTAATCATTTATATGTACACAGCTAAAAATATTCAACCTTTACAACATCAAACAAGACTTTCTAAAAATATTCTTAGAGAGAGAGAGAGAGAGTGAGTTTAAATTTTCCGTAAAACCACTAATTGGAGTTGGATACTGTATGATTTCCCTTATTTTATTTTTTGGATTCCTTGAACTGATTGATTAAGATGGCTAACAAAATTTGGTTTTGATGTAGGGACTGGAGTATTCAGTCCAGTCCTAGCACTTGAAGTTTGTTATTGATGAATGTTGGACTATGTGCTTTGAACAATGAAATTGTTGGAGGGCTTTAAGTTATATTTTTTTCTGCATATATTACAAATATCTTTTTTTTTGTCCATTTTTTTTCTCTGATGATGAACCTCTTGACATCTCTATGATTTGATTTGATGTGCAATAGAGTTTCATATTTCTCTCTTTGGTTAATGTATATATATGTGTGTGTTTTTAATTTTGTATCCTCAATATAATCGAGTGCTGATGATGCTTCTTGATGCATTAATTTTTTATGGACGTTCTTATAAAAAAAATTCTTTTATGGAGGCCACCTCCAGATTCATGCTGCTAATAAGGTTCTAGATCCAGCCAAAATAAAAGCGATGGAGGAATTATACAGGGGAATTTATGCAGTGAATATGAGACCTCAAGTGTCCAGAACATCATACGGTTTCAAAACTTTTAAGTTTTGTTCAAATCCTTTGACCTTTGGATTTTTTAACCAAATGTGTATATGTTTCTTTTGTTACACTATTCTCCTCCTAATTAAGAAAAGGTCATACCAAATGCACAACACTCCTTCTACTCCTAATTACTTAGGGGAAAACAATCTTTCTGTGCAAGTTCAATTTGGAATTTACAATCATTATATTAGAATCCCTTTTAATTGTTTTTCCCTTACCTTTTGCTTTCATTGATTGATTTTTCCAGCGTGTCCTTCTAAAGTGACATTAATTTGACATTTGTTTTTTGTCTTATCAAATTAGGGGAACAAACAAACAAACCTATTATCTATGGTTTCTAAAACATGTCATCGTGATTGCTGTGTTATTGTAATTTGGGACAAACTTTGGCTATAGTTTGAATCAATCGTGCTTCCTTATCCTCTTATATAGAATAAATAGTATATTACATTTGAATACTTCATTGGACAGGTTTTGTAGAAGTAGTTGGGTGTATAAACTATAAAATCAAAATGTGACGAGTTGGTATGCTGGGAGGAGTTACCTGAACGGTTGGGCAGCCCACACTTTATCTATTTGCTTTCTATTTTATGATTTTTTTTTTTTTGGTTGATGGTATCTGTAGTTAGACACCTGTAATGTGTTTCTATTAAACACTGTCGTTGATTAACCCGTATTTTCTTTAAAAGGTGAGGCTAGAGGGGCAAATAGAGTTTTGCTGGCTTTGTGAATAACCATAGGAATGCATCTTTTTCTACTTGGGAGTAATAGACTCCACAAAACACTTAAAATGCTTATTTTACATATATTATGAATATTTAAACAAAATTAATTCTTAATACTCCATGCAGAAATTGATTGTATGATCTGAGATGCTTGGGTACCAATGTATTTATAATTTGGAAAGAAAGGTAGAGACAATTTTTTTTTTTTGATAAGTAAAAATTGTTAGATATTAGAATGGGCTTTTAAGTTATGTGTCTTTTGGGCTTTTAGTTATGTTAGGCCCATTCTTGTCTTTCTCTTTTTGTGTAAGCTAACTTCTGAATATATATGTAGAGAGCATTCTATCTTTTGAGAGAAGTGTATTGTACAAAGTAATTTGAGATTCTTGTTGGTATCAGAGCTGTTTTTTTCCTTTTCACCATAACACAAACCCACCTTCTCCTTGAACTCACTGTACAAGCCTTTGGGCTGGCCTGAGTACTTGGGCTGAGCCATCCCTCGTCGCGACCTTCGTCAGTTCTGTTGGCGCCGGCTCTGTGACAGCGCAACCGAGGTGCGATTCACGTTGCAACAGGCCCAGGCAGCGCTGCAGTCCCACATCGCTTGTAGCTGCGCCGCCGTTGCTTCTCTGCCCTCCGTTGTGCCGCTGTTTGTGCCGCCGTCCCACTGATCTTCTTTGCTTCTGAATTGTCACAGAGATCTGATGCAAGATTTCGTTTGCAACAAAATGTACAGAGTTGTAGTCTGGCCTGTGAACAAATTCAGCAGAATTGAAGATCTCAAACTGCATATGCCCTAAGTTCTAATCTTCGAAGGTCTTTGATTTCTTCTCTTATGTTTTTTCAGTTATATGGAAGTTGATATCTCTATTGTTTTAATTGATTTATTTCTTTTAATGCAATTGGAATTTTTCCTGATGCATCGGATTATGTAGTTAAGATTGGTAAATTTAATTGCAAAAATAAACAAATAATTAAGTAAAAAGACAGGTCGTATATAAAAAACATCAAGATTGCTCTGCATACAATTTGGCAAGCACCTGATGTATATGGCCCACTGAGGCATTTGTCTTATAAATTTCACCAAACCATGATTGATTTGGCATATCATTTCAGTTTTGAGATTTTCAGAGTTCGAAGATTTTATCCATTGATTCTTCCCCATGCAAATGTTATCTGCTCAAAGTACACTTCACTTTTAAGAGTATTTGTCAAGCCTGTTAGACACAATATTTTTATGATTCCTTTTTTATATTCATTTGGGATTTCCTTTTACTTTTTGGGTCATAATGTTAGAAAGCATAGAAAGTAATGCTAGAAAACTCAATGGGAGACCTAGGGACCCTTGCCAATTCAACAACCACAGTAAAGGCGATGGAGTCGTCAAAATAGACTCCAAAGTATTTTCCTTTGCCTATAAGGCTATGACGGCAGGAGACATGATTCTTACTAGATTAAGGAGAGAAGTAGCAGGAGCTGATGGGTGGCCTGGATGGGTCTGGAGGGTGTAAAATGGATAGGGAAATGTATGAGTGAGGTGAGAGAATGGAAGGGCACGAGGGAGACATTCTTCAAGTTTTTCTGTGACATATACTGTGCCATCGAACTGGTGTGTAGTAAGAATAATGGTGGACTGTACGTGGAAATCTCTGAGTACCACAGTGGGTCAAGGAAAGGAGTTATAAGGGTACTGGAAGGGAGGAAACTCCATGGCAGGGATTTCTTCGAAGCTGTGTTACAGGTCCGTACGAGTTAAATTTGGGAGGGAAGGTGGACACCCTAACCAAGCTGGCAAAGGAGGAAAACTTTCATAATGACTTATCAAAATGGCATACGGCGAGGTGGAGCTTAGAGCCGTCATGGGAATCTCACCCCAAGTCTTCCTCAGTTAAGAGGAAGGAGCCTTCTGTGCCAAAAATGACAAAGGTAGTTAATGCTAAGGCTAAATTTAAGGGGGGAAATAGGCCACATCAGTGTTATACTGTATAAACCAGGCCAAGTTGGCCTTTCAAATTTCAAAATAATGCTTTTAAATGAGAATTGAAGTATCTGTTGGTAGATTTTTGGTGTCTTTTTAAAAAATGTAGAAAATGGTTTTATGTGGGTGTGCAGTGGGCTGTACGGCCCAAATGAAGACTGAGAACAGATTCATCTATGGGAGGAAGTGAGAGATGTTAGGCAAAAGTGGGGAGCGACGTGGAACTTGGTTGGATATTTCAATGTGATTAGATTCCCTAATGAAAGATTAGACGACAATAGATTCAATTCAGCAATGCTGGAGTCCTCAATTTTATTATAGAACTAAACCTTGTTGATCTACTGCTTGAGAGAGGTGCATTTACCTTGTCTAACATTTATAATACACCATCTATGTCCTGAATAGACTGTGTTTTGGTCTCAATGGAGTGGGAGGAGCATTCCATGGATGTCATTCAAATATTAATGCCATGCCCATTTTGGTGGAAGCGGGAGGTATGATGAGAGATGGTTGTGCCTTTAAAATTGAAAATATGTGGTTGAAAGTGGATGGATTTGTGGATAAGGTTTAGAATTTGATGGAATGGGTATAGTTTTCATGGACTTTATACTTGCAAGTTTGCTAGGAAGCTTAAAGCTCTAAAGGAAGATATGAAGGAATTGAACAAATGGGAATTCAGGGATGTGGGCATCAACAAAAGGAAAATGTTCAATGAGATAATACATCTTGATTAGAAAGAATGATGTAATGGCTTGACGTAGGGGGAAAGGGAACTAAGGGAGAATTTAAAATCTGAGATGGGAAGGCTGGAAAACTTGGAGGAAGTTTTGAGGAGACAAAAATTTTGGGTGGTCTGGTTAAAAGAAGGTGATAACAACACTAGATTCTTCCAAAATTCACATAGGAGAGCAAGCCACATTGGAAGCTTGGAGGTGGATGGCACTTTTTTCGAGGATGATTTGGAGGTGAGAGACCAAGTTGTCCATTTGTGTAAATCTTTGTATCAGGAAATGGAGGTTTGGAGACCATCAGTTCTCGGATTGGATTTTTCTTCGATTGGAAAGGTGGATAAGCCAATGTTAGAAAAGAAGTTTGAGAAGGAAGAAGTTCAACAAGCTCTTAAGGAAATGAGGGGAGACAAAGACACTGGGCCGAATGGGTTCACATTGGCTATTTTCCAACAGTGCTGGCAGGTGGTAGAAGTAGACATTATGGGTCTTTTTTCAAGGAAGACCTTGAAACTTGTAAGTTTGAAAAATCCCTAAATGCCTCTTCTATTGCATTAATTCCTAATAAGAACAATGCTATAAATATTAGGGATTTTAAGCCCATTAATTTGATTGGGAGCATTTACAAATTGTTAGTGAATGTGTTATCTTTATAGATTTCTTGAGAAAGTTTTTTACGAACTTTTATTATAGCATCTATAACTGCCTTCGGTTTAGGTGGACAACTTGGAAAATATACATCTACATGAATTAGCTTGTCGACTCCCCAAACATCCTATTGCATTGGCTTAATTTATCCGAAATAAATATACTCCAATTTTGAAAATCGCAACAAACCCCTAATCCTAATTGTTTTTATTTTTCTATTTTTTATTTATTTTATATATTCTATATTTCTTTTAATAGGCCAATAGGCTGAAGTTGGTGTTAGACAAGTTAGTATCAGAATCCTAAAATTCATTTGTAGGAGGGATGCAAATTTTTGTTTGGTTCTTATTGCAAATGAATACTTAGATAGTCACATAACGAGCCAAAGAGAGTTGTGTTTTTTTTAGAGTGTTGTGTTTTTTTTTTTTGGGAGGGGGGGGGGGGGGGGGGGGGGAGGTAGGGGAGGTATTAACGTGTGATAACCTCTTGAGGAAAGGAATCCCAGGAAAGGAATCCCTCTGGTAGAATGATGTTGCATGTGAAAGTGTAGTGGAAAGACCTTGGATTATTTGCATTGTGGTGCGATTGGATGCCAGTGGCCTCATGGCAATATGGCATTAGTGATATCACAAAGTGACATCCAATTGCCAGTGCCCAGTGCCAATGGTCTAAATTTATTTTAGGATATTTTACTTTTTTATATACTTATATAATTTTACTTGTGACTTTGTACAATGTGACGTTAGGATAAATAGATAATATGTGTATTGACAGATTACTCAAATGTTATATCTTCATCCAGATCATGAACCCTGTGGTGCGATTGTGTGGTCAATACCTTCAGAAATGAAATTTTTTTGATAAGGTGCTACAGTATTGTTAATGGATTATGGTTATAATGGGTTAATGCATCAAAACTCCTAGCTTGACTGTTGTCGGGTCAAGACAAGATAGTCTGTAGCAAAAGAACCACCATTTTCCTGTTTAAATTAGTTGTGTGGGCTTAACTCATTTCATCCTTGCTCTCCCTTTCAGTAGTTCGGTGATTATTTGTGAATATTGGGTTTTTACCCAACTAAAGAAAATTTTGGGCAGTAGTTTTGTAAAATAGTGGTGGATGAGTTGGCATTATTTAACACTATTATTTTTTATCAATGTACTATTAATTGGGATTAAATATCGCGGATGTTTTGTAATTCAATATGACACCTTTTGATAAGGAGGTCATTGATATAGTAGTAAAGATATATGTTGTTAAGGTGATTGTTGTAACCTATATTAAAATATCATGGAAATATATAAATCTCCTCAGTCTATGAAACCAACAGGGTGGACAACGGGGAGAAAGCTTCCTCCTGAGTTAGTCCCTGAGATCCTACCAGACATGTTTCAGCTACGAACATAGAAAGTTAAAAAACAACCTGGATGATTCTTCTCAATCAGAAACATGTAATATCATTATTTATCTAAAAAAAAAAATGTAATATCAAAAACAGTTGTAGTATGTATCTCTGCCTTAAATTTGATGGTATTTACTATAAGTGTCTTTTGAAGACCTTGCTTCTGAGTTTGACTTGAGTAGAATGAATATGCAAAACAATAAAGGATAATATGCAAAGATGTGTGTTTTCAGCCTATATCTATGGGTATTGGGAACTTTTTGTGAAGCAATATCCTTGTTCACAGAATAAATTAGAAAAGGGGGAGGGAGGGCAGGAGATTGATCACATGTTCTGTATCTCAAAACTGTCTCCCTCATGCCAATTCCATTCTGACTTATTTCCAGTTCATAGTGCATGAATATATGAACTTGAATGAATACCAAGCAGCCAAGTGCTATTATTGTCAAATAGCCATAATATATATATCTTTTATTTTTTTTTTTTTTTTTTTTTTTCTTTTTTTTTTTTTTTTCTGGATGGAGCTGGCTTATTTTAAGTCTGATGCAAGAGCTTGCAGTAAGTCCCATTTACATTTACTGTATCTACTTTGTATGTATATATATTTTTTATTTTAAAAATTTCCATTTACTTTATTTATATGTTTGCACACAAAAATAACTTTTGGGCCTATTAATAGTATTGGGTCAAGTTAAGTTATTTATTTAAAAGATCAGACTTACTGTTTGGGCTTAAGTGAGACAAGTAACTTTATTTAATTAGAAGCCCAGAGGGTTAAGGCTCAGTTACACCTCGAAGGTCAAGTTTAAACTGATCTAAAACAGTTACAAAGCAGTTCGATCTTGAGGAACTGTTAAGTAACGGTTTATTTGTAATCTGGAAACTTATGTGACAGGTGTTATCATCTCCAAGGAAGTTATTCTGTATTGAACCAGATCTCTTGATGATTTGAAATTCAAAATGAAGAAAGTAATTGTTCAATTGAAGAAATTGCTGCTCGAGGAAGGTATAAATAGGAGAAAAGAAAACAGTTACACCCCCTGCGTATTCTCCAGAGTTCAAGAGTTCAATTGTGATTCAAAGTGTGTTCAATTGTGTTCTAAAGTGTGTTTGAGTGTAATTCAGTGTGTTTGAGTGCATTTAGTGTGATTTCAGTTTGAGTGAGATTTAGATCTTGCAGTTTGGATCCTTGAAATGTGTGAGAGTAATAGGAAACTTCTCATTTTGTAAGTTTATGTTGTTCTTGTTCAGTTTGAAATGATTGTACTTACTTACTGTTTAATGTAAAAGATTCTTGCAGTTTATTATTATTTACTGCCTTGTTGAATTCGAAGTTGTTTGCATTTGTAGAGAATAAACAGTAGTTTGTTATCTCGAGATTGAATTTATTATCAAGTTTGTCTTAGAGATTGTTTAATACCAACTTTAACAGTAAAATTATAAGTAAATCAGTTAAGTGTTTACTATTACTGGATTGAACTAAGTCCTTTATTATTAAGGCATAATTCGGACCAAATACACCTTTTGATTTACAGAAGTTGGATAATGAATTAAGTGATCAGTTTGGATAAAACTGAATAATGGACTTAATTAATTTAGAAATTTAGTTTTGTTCAAACGCTATATCTATAATCTGTTACTTTCTAGCAATTATTTTTTTCACGACCAACTCCCTTTTATATCAGAACCCATGAATATTTTTAGCTAACGTTCTGCATGATGGGATGATCCATATTGTTGCTTGTTGAAATCTTTACTAGTGAGATTCAACTTGCCTTGACATACATACAAGCCTTCAACCATCAGAACAGGCAAAGGTAATGTTCGAGGCAACTAATCATGTAAATATATCTCTATATCTTTTCTTTGGCTTCCTGTTAACGGGGTTTCCCCTTGCTAACTGGGTTACTTGAAAGGCATGTGTTTGGAGAACTGGAATTGATTCGTAAATGTGTATGTTTATGGAAATAAACAGAATATATAAAATGTTATATTGTCTTTTACTTCAATAAACAAATATGTATCTTATAAAAAAAATTGGTTATAAATGTTCAAAGATGTGTTAAATAACAGAGTAAATAAATCCAAGATTTGAACTTCAATATCTTATGCCATATTTTATACTATTAAATCCATAAGCATCTTTTCGAATAGAGTATGTTGTCTGATTATTTGAATTAAATTTGAGTTGGTTGAGTTAATTGGCTCCAAGAAAAGGAATGTTGATATGGTTAAGTTAAACCACTTCAACATGATGAGTTAAAATTAAAGACAATTAGCACTGTTGTATGGGAAACATGTGATGGTCTATGATTTTGTAGAATTTGCAATCTGTTAAATGCTGTTAGCATGTGAAAGAGGGTTATAGGATTGTTGTATTAACCATGTTGGTACCCTTTTTACTGTTATGTTGACTGATAACACCAACATCTCCCATCCCATATGCGTCTCATCTTTGTCTAGTAGAATTAGCCTTTTATGAAGGACTGTAACTTTCTTGAAAAAAGATGTCTGGCTATTTTTTTTTTTTTATTTACTCGTCTCAAATGTCATCTCTTCCATTGGTTTGACTGGGAACACCAACATCTCCCTTATGCTAATTATCCAATAAGAACAAGGTCTCCACAAAAAGAAATGGCAATGGCCTTGGTATACACTAAAAGGAAATGCAAGTGTAGGCTAGTTGTTTAATCTTCTCACTTCCTCTTCGGAGACATCTTTGATAACTCTACTTGTTCACTGGCCAGTAGCATATTTGGGTATTCTATTTTTCTATTGACTTCTTGAAATTATTACATGGTAAGAGCTGGACTGATTTGGTTTATTGGTTTCACTTTGTAGGTACAGATTTGGAGGAATTTGATTTTGTGTCTAAGCATAGAATATGCTTTGGGAATATTTCTACTAAGTGGGTCCATGAATCAATGACCAGGATGTTTAATGCAAGGAATATGCTTTAGAATGCGACTGAAAATGGTTTATTTCTTGTATATATATTTTGCTGCTAATTAATTATATATTATGTCTCACTGCTGCAATGGATGGAGTCTATACTCTAAACGCTAGTTACATGATCTCTTTTATCATTGCTGCTTTGCAAATCATGACTGCATGGCCCCCAATATAATTAATCAAGAAGAATCTAAACCCTATTAATTGGTTGCCTTCAATTTGCCCAACGGTTCTGAGTATCTGGGGTCCCCCTTGTAGTTTATAGAATTTGTAAACATCGATTATAAATGTGGAACAGTAAGACATAATAACCGAGACATATTGTGTGTTGGTTCTTACCACTTAAGTAGGAATAGGAAAGAAATCTAAATTACTTTTGGACCAGGTATCAACAAGTCTGAACTCTGAACTGCCAAGTTGAGATCATTAACCGGGTCTTTCGGCTGTGTAACTGTAATCGTACCCCAAGTCTAGTAAGTCTTAATGTCAACATTCGAGTGGGAAATGGAGAATTGTAATATTGCTTACCTTCATCATTTCGACAAACATGTAACTGTCAATGTCTCATCGAAAAATCTTTAAAATCAAATGCACATGACTTCAGTAGTCAGTAGATATATTTTATGCTTATAAAAATGGCGATTTGATCGTCTTTTTCTTCCCAACTTTGCCAATCTGCATTATTGCATGTTGGATTTGCACTATGTCTATATATTAAAAGAGGACAAGGGAGCATAATTTCATATCTTCTATCTTATCGGATGCGACTGCTCATGGTAAGGTCTTTTATTTCTATTTTCAATATTTTTTCAAGTCTCAGCAAGGTCTAAAGCAAATAGAAAGTGATAGCTGCGGAAATTTGTTTAGGTAGGGAACCGTTTTCCACGTACCAAATTAGCTGCCCCAGCTGCATCTTTGTCGTATTGGCCATCTTTTCAATTTGATAGTGTTATATTTCTAAGAGATAACAGTAAAGTTCTCAGAACCTACTCAACTTGTGGTTAATCAAGAGGAAGTTAAATGATTTGAAGTGGAAGTTAAAATTATACGCGAGTGATTTACTGTAAAGGCTTGGACAACTTATAATACAAAACCAATCACATCATACATGTTTGGATGATATATTGGCCCTACCCCATTATAAAATGAATAGAATATTAGGTTTTATCAAGCAATTAACATTTAAGCAAATGTTCGCCATCTATTCAATTTGAAAGAGCTATGTTTTTCAGAGATAATAGTAAAACTTATGGTTTAATCAAGAGGAAGTTAAATGATGCGAAGAGGAAGTTAAATTATGCGGTGACTGATTTACTGTAAAGGCTTAGAGCCTTGGACAACCTATAGGTTATAACACAAAACCAATCACATGATACATGTTTGGATGATATTGGTCCTATCCCATTATAAAATGAATGGATTAGGTTTTATCAAGTGATTAATATTTAAGCAAAATGTTGATTATCATATCTATTTAAATTATTGATTTTATAGTAAAATCCAAAAATCTCATTTCAAAATAGATCGAATAAGAATTTTAGAAATTTAATGATAATCTCACCTTAATAATTCTAGAATATCCCTTAGGCCCCCCAAAACACAAGCCGCCAACTCCACTTGATGAGCTTCTTGAAAGGGAAGCCATTCCCATGAAGGCCATAACAATTAACTGAAGCCACCAAACCCAATTGACAAAGTTAAGGAGAGAAGCCACACCATCCGGCAATGGATGTCAAAGATGCCTCTAAATCCAATTATAATTATTTTATTATTTTATTCAATGATATTATTAAGATTTTAGGGAAAATCTCATTTTAAACCCTATAGTTTATGGAACAACAAATTGAACTTTATAATTTCAAATGTAACAAACTAAATTATGAAATTTTAAAACGTAACAATTCAAACTTAAAGTTTCAAAATAACAAATATTAAAACCTAAATTTCAAAAAATAACAAATTAAACCTTAGCTCATTAATTTAAGTGGAATGACATTATGTTTGAGGTTTAATTTATTACTTTTTAAAACCTCATGATTTAATTAGTTACTTTTTGAAATTTCAGAGGTTTAATTTATTACTTTTGAAATCACATGGTTTAGTTCATTACATGCTTAAATTATAGATTTAAAATTTAGTTTTTCCTTATTTTTTTATTGATCTGAGTACGGTCATATTGCTATATGTTAATTTATTAATAATTAATCTTGTGATAGCTTTTCTTAATTTAAAATAAGTAAAATGCCAAAAAAAGAAATCCATATGATTTAGGTCATTTTCATTGAGATTCCTTGTAATTTCTGCTCTTTTTTTTTTAATAAAAACCTTCACTTGTTTGTTTTTCTTCTTTCCTTTGCTTTGTCTTCTTTTTCTTTCCTAAGGAGCATCTCTGAAAACTAATATACCCATTGCTACTCAACCCATCATCCTGGTGAGACAATATTCTGTTGTCTTACATTTTGGTGAGACAGTCTTCCATTGTCTTACATCATGGTGAGATAATATTCAATTGTTTTGGTGAGACAGTATTCTGATGTCTTATATCTAGTGAGATAATCTTTTCTTGTCTTACATGTGCTCAAAGCTCTCATACACCAGTTTTTTCCTTAATCCCTATCCTATTATTTCCTTCTTAATTGGTCAGAATATGAGGAAGAGAGAGAAATGTGAGGTGAGAGAATGGATCCCAGATTCTTCACAGTGTGAGTCTAACATTAAGTCTACTTTGTGTCCTATGTAACCTTTGATTGTGTCATAAGAGATGAACAACATTTAATACTTTAGCATGCTGTCTATGACCATGAGTGATTGGGTCTAAAGGGATGTAATTGGGAAAGTGGTTAGGTTGAAGTTAAGTGGCATTAGGTCAGTGGCGGAGTCATGTTATAGCTTGGCTGGGCTATAGCCCAGTTAAGGTTTGTTTTTGTTTTTTTTTTGTTTTTTTTTTTTTTGCAATTAGCCCACCCTAAATTTTTTTCTTACCTCCACCTCTGCATTAGGTTGAAGGGAAGATGACTTGATAACACATTTTGGTTTTGTACTTGAGTCCAAAATTCATGTTGACTATGGGGAGTCTAGATGTGAATGTGGATACTTAATTGTGCAAAAAAATAAATAAGAAAAAACCTATTCATGAGTCAACTTGTGAGGGACCAAAGGATGCTCAATCTATGTGATCATATAGGTCCAAGGCTTAACAAGTTGGTATAGTATTTTTTTTTTTGCTCAATCTATAATGTGATCAGATAGGTCGAGGGCTTAACAAGCAAGTAATTTTTTTTAGGGGTTACACTATTCTTGTTTTGTGGAGTCTCCATATTATAGGTTAAACATATTGGTTATATAGATTATTTCACTTTATATTGTATGTGTAAAACAAATAGGATGGAAGCAGATGGAAAAAATATTTCAAATAAAGCTCATTATGGGCGAGTGTGAGGATGTTGGCATTAAGCCTTGCTTGGGTCCAAAGTACTTTACCTTAGCTCCTAGGATTTACTAGGTTTTAAACACACTATTCTAGTCAGACAGTAGAAAACCTTGAGATAATGCAAGAGCCAGACAAAAACACACATACACACACCCATAACCATCTAACACTAGGAAACTCTAGCCTCCATCTAGTTTTTCCTCTCTCTTGTTCTGGGTTTAACAATTGTGGGACTTGGTCTATAAACATATATGATATATGAGAATTGAGAGCTCATATCGTAGGTCTCGTACCAACGAGGCAACGAACCATTGGAGCACGAGGATCACATGGTGAAGCTCAGAGGACGTGGAAATGCACTAAATTAAAGTTCGTGCTCTTCCACTGCTTTTGGATTTGTTTGGGGGCTTTTGGCGAAAGCAACAGGATAAGGTTCTAAAACTAATATTTTTATGCTAAACTGTACATTAATGCTTTCCCACATGCACTAAATAAATAAAGAGGAGGAAAGGAGGTTACAGATATGAATATGGAATTATTGCTGTTGGTTTTTCCTTCTAATTCATATTACAAATGAACAAAAGGCTCAAAACTCAAAACTACTTTTGCTTAATCTCAAAAATTAAACATATGAATCATTGAATGACAGATATCGCTTACGTGTTACAGTACCTCTAGACTCTAGTATAGTATCTATCAAGGTCGCTATCTTAAGTGAGAAATGGAGAACTGCCGTCGTACACGTATATATAAAATTATATATGTTCAGTGTCAAACCAAACCACAAAACAAGCCACATTCACGGGCCCGGCATACAAAATCACTGGCCATCTTTGTTGTTGATTGGGGGGCCATCCCTTTATCCCCCCAACATCTTTCTATAAAGCTGTAAGAATGTAAGAATTTCTTGCATTGAAAAATTTTCTTCTAGTTTCTTCAAATTTATCTTTATAGGCACGTATCCTCCTAAGTCTAGGGTCATGATTCCGTCCATATACATAACAATGATTATACAAAAGAATTGACAAATGAATAGCCACTGTAGTTATCCTTATTGAATTCGTGATTAAAATGTCTTTTTTTTTTGTCCACTAATAATATTATATAATAGATTTTTTTTTTAGACTTTAATCATAACTCCAAATCAAGAAGGGAAGAACTTAGTTACAATAGAAGAGAGATTAGCCGATTTTTTTAGACTTTAATCATGACTCCAAATCAAGAAGTGAAGAACTCAGTTACTGCAATAGGAGAAGAATTAGCCAACAATGTCACCGAACTGTGAACTAGGGACAATTTTTATTTTATTTTTTTTTATAATATTTTCGATAACTTATATTAAAATGGTAAATTGTAATTTGGAACAATATCAATTTTACATAGGTCCATGCACTAATCACAACAAATTAGATCAATGGTTGTGAAAAAATTATGACACCTTTTATGTTCATAGACTTATTAATTATAAATATTTATTTTCTCTCTGAGAATTCTTTTATATGATTATATATCCTACACAGATAATAACTACCATGTCTTAGAGGCAACTAGAAATGGAAGAAAATTATAGACAAATCAAGCAATAAGTTTGCTCAAGTTATTTTAATCCTAATTTGAGATCAAAGAACTTGTCGAGTTAGTGCTTGAATTAAGTCCAGCCGCTAGATCAACAGTGATCTAGTGCTTGTGGAGATGGAACAATTGTTATATCATTCATTCATATTCGTTTTTGATGTACGTAGACCTAACTAAACTATGTAATTGCAATCACGTTATGTTCTGTGAGTTTTCTTGTTTGCTTCAATTGATAATTTGTTTTTCCAATGGATCTTTAGATCATCAAATTTATTTTTTTTAGGACGAAACAATAATAAGCAATCTTATGAAATATGTAAGTTGCGAATTCGACATCCTATGATAGTAGATTCTTTTGGAGTTATCTCAAGATCATTGGGCCTAATAATTAATATGTGCATGTCAAACATGGGACTTCACGTGCCCATGAGATTAGACAGACAAAACTTGGGATACCCATGTGATATATATATATATATATATATAATAGAGTCAATTCATAGCAACATAACTCTGTCCTAGCATTTTCTTGCTTTTGTTTTGGGTTTTCCTTTAGTGCAACATTCTGCATAAATCATACTAAAGTCTCTTGGAAATTGCAAGTGGAAAAGGAAGACATACGGGAAATTAAGGTGTGAAAGTTAGTGTTTTTATATGGCACTTGTAGTTAAATCAATTCGACTTGTCAATTTCTACTTTACAAAATTGCTCTTACTCATGTGAGATTTTAATTTGTGAATTGTATTCAAAATATAACGAGGTTACAATTTCTGAATAATTTTGGATTAATATCAATGGATAAAAAAATAAAAAATAAAAAAAATACAACCTTTTAAAACACGAGATAGACAAATTTAATTTGAATTCTCTTTTCTAACAACTGAGGGCCCAAAGTATTAATTTGAGTTATCCCTTTGCGATAACTGAGTGTCCAAAGTTGATCCTAACTTCGGCCAATTACCTGCCTCAGGCGCAACCTTACCTAATTGCTAATAGTCCAACTTTTCAACTCAGTGGATTCTTTTACTTCTTTACCTTTAAAAACAAATCTCAGTGGGTACCAAGTGGACCCTATTTTCATTTGGAGAATTTCTACAACCTACTGAACAAAAGTAGAACAAAGTATAATACACCATGTGTCGTGCGGACATAGGCCCAGGCCCATTATAAAAAGGCCATCAAATTTCTCAAGTTTTCACAACTGTAATTCAAGAGCCCAAAAAATGTCTACCAAACACTTGCTAGTGTTACTCCTCGCAGTGGTGCTTCTCACTACTCACTCTCTTGCTGATCATCACAACAAACCACCACACAAACCACCACACAAGCCTCCTTCAGCGGAGGAGACCTCCTTGGATGGAAAACCTTACAAGGGATCAAAGCCACCCCCAAAACATAAGCCACCTACATCACTTGATGGGTTTCAAGAGGAAAAAGTGCCAGTAGTCCCTATAAAACCACCACAAAAAGAACAACCAGTAGTCCCTATAAAACCACCACACAAAGAACAACCAGTAGTCCCTATAAAACCACCACACAAGCCTCCATCAGAGTCCTCCACCCTGGAACAAAACTTGGATGGCAAGCCTTACAAGGGATCAAGGCCACCCCCAAAACACAAGCCACCTACGCCCAACTGATCAGTGCGCCTAGCTAGGCTAATATATTAGTATATATATATGTGTAATAATAATAAGAGCTGCATGCGACTGATAATATCCTCTCTTCCTACTCCTGCACTGCTTATATGTGCATGTACCAGTTGCGCTGGCTTGCTGCTAGTACTTACTAGTGGGATATGTTTATGTTAATGTACTCATTCTAGTGTCCGTACCTGTCTATGCACTTTGTTGTTGTTGTTATGTAGAAATTTCATTGGCACCTATGGTATGATACGTTGGTTTGGGCTTTCTGATGTTGAAGTTTTTATGTGATCTTTGGTTTATACTTTATATGTTTATACTATACAAACACTAGTACAACAAATTCATCTAAAAAGAAGAAAAGAAAAAAAAAAAAAAAAAAAAAAACGTTGATTGATGCATAGCTACAAATTAAGAATAACAAACGGCACACTCCATAGCCAGATTTGAGGCTGGCCACAACAAACAAAGCTTAATATTTTTACAAATGGGTAATGATTCTCTCACAACAATTTACACTAATTTTTTCACGTCTTTCAAAAATTTGGATATATATCTACAATTTATAAATGTTAATGTTCACAATTTGTAGACATATATCCACACTTAGGTAGTATGTAGTATAAGTAATGTGAGATAATCATTACTATGTACATGAGTAACATCTTATTAAAATTTTAAATGATATGACAATCATTATTGTTAAACTTGCAGGGAAGTAATTAATAAAGTGCAAAAACCTTCAGGTCAAGCAAGGAAGTACACTTCCCTTTACAAATTAACACTATGCAAGCCAATTTCTTGAACAAATTTTATACCCTGGCCAAATCAAGCTGAAGTCTCCAACTTTATAGCATAAACCAAATTCATGTGCCCTTTCATGGGATAAAATGGGATTTGTGGTTTGGAACGTGTAAATGTGATTAGGTATTAGCCCATGTGTGAGTCCATGAAATAGGTACAGTCAAAGTGGTAATGACATCTCTAAAAAAGAAAATTATATAATACTCTCGGAGTACATTAATATCGTACTTTCTCATCTTACATGAATAAAGAGTCGCGCTAAGTAAATTTATAGTAGGACCCACCATTTATATGAGATGAGAGAATACGAAATTAATGTACTTCGAAAGTATTATATAATTACTCTTCTAAAAAGATGTAGGTGCAAGGAAATTTTTTGATTTATTTAATTCCCATTTACTAGCTATTATAATTTCAAGGATATGAATAATGAAACTTCAATCAACATATCTATCTATATATATATATATATATATATATATATATATATATATATATATATTAAAGTAGAAGACGTTGCCATCTTCTTCTACGTGGCATCTAAGACAACGTCTTCTACTTGCCATGTGTCAGTTTATTAAAAAAAAAATTACATCATTAATAAATTAAATACCCACTACCCCATAATAAAAATAACACAATTAATAAATTAAATACCCACTACCCCATAATAAAAACTACACCATTAATAAATTAAATACCCACTACCCAATTATATGCTCCAATTAAAGCCAAATATGTTACACAATGTATGTTATTTCAAATATGCATTTAAATTATAACTTGGGCATTTGTCCCAGTGGTCATTTCTCTCTTAAAAAAGTCTCACCCTTCTGTGAGGATGAGGGAGTGGGTTCAATCCTCTTTTTTTTATTTTTTTTCAATGTGTTAAATTTTTCTAAGATACGTATTAGACTTAAGATAACATTGTCATTTTTATCTCTGTGGACCAATTTGTTATATGATGGACTTCTAAGATCACAAATATTATTTATGTGATTATTAATAAGTGATAAGCCCAAAAAAAGATGAAAAGAGAAATAAAAGAAAGTCAAAAAAGGTAAAGATAGGATAAATATGTGACAAATTGTATTATTTATTTGTACTATCAAAGTGTTGTAAGTTAAACAAAAACGAGAAACCTCTGAACATTTAGAATCCCTATATGAAATAATTGAGGTTCACCAAAGTGATTGAAATTCATAAGTGAGTATTTTTTTTTCTAAGTCAATACAACCCCGGGTTATAAACCCCCATTGAGGGTGAGGGAGTGGGTTCAATCCCTCTTTTTTTTTTTTTTTTTTTTTTCTATGTGTTAAATTTTCCTAAGATACGTGTTAGACTTAAGATAACATTGTCATTTTTATCTCTGTGGACCAATTTGTTATATGATGGACTTCTAAGGTCACAAATATTGTTTATGTGATTATTAATAAGTGATAAATTGCCCAAAAAAAGATGAAAAGAGAAACAAAAGAAAGTAAAAAAAGGTAAAGATAGGATAAATATGTGACAAATTGTATTATTTATTTATACTATCAAAGCATTGGCGGACCCAGCACATGACCTGCCCACCCTCAAATTTTTTTTTTAAACCAAAATTACCATATTGGATGTTACACTTTGTGAAAAGTGGGGTCAACTTTGTAATTGTGCCCATCCTTAAATCTGTTTTTATAAGAAAATTATAGTATCGGCCTTACACTGCGTGAACAATGGGGTCATCTTTGTACTTATATAAAAAAAATAGGGTCATCTTTGTAATTTTAGTAGCATAGAAAAGAGGTTTTGAGTACTTGCAACTAGCCCACACTAAATTTAGGGTTGTTTGTGTGTGCCCCTTGACCTATAGCAGAGGGAGATGTGCAAATAAAACACAATATTAAATACATCATATAAGAGACAAGCAACACCAAAAGGTAGAGAAAGAGAGTGGGAGGGAATTAGGCGTGTACTCAATCCAAAATCCACATGAAAGAGAAGAGGAAGCTCTTGTAATGCTCTTCTACTCACAGATTTTGATGATTCTTTTCATCTTTAATAAATTAAAATAGTAAAGAATAAAAGAAAAAAATAGTACCTCCCAAAATTTTGTTGAAGTTTTGCATAGCAGGTGAGAAAGTTCATGTGCATTTTCACTTTGTAGCTCTTTTTTGCTAACAAATTCTCATTTTTAACTAACTTAAGAATTTAGGTCATAATTAAATATACAAAAATATATAAAATAGCGGTAATTCTCAAACGGTACATTTGTATTTATTTGTACAAAAATATATTTCTTTTGGTCTTAGATTTGGTTTGAGTTTTGAGATTTGTTATACTGATATGATTATCTGGTGTATATCAATTTTTGGCCTTTTTTATGTTGATGAATATTTAAATATATTATTATCAAACCATATGTATCCAAAAACATAATCAAAGTTTGAGATCAAAAGGTACCCACCCTAAATGAAATTTCTGGATCCGCCCCTGTATCAAAGTGTTGTAAGTTAAACAAAAACGAAAAACCTCTGAACATTTAGAATCCCTATATGAAACAATTGAGGTTCACCAAAGTGATTGAAATTCATAAGAGATCTGAAGTAAGTATTTTTTTTTCTAAGTTAATACAACCTCGGGTTATAAACCCCCATTGAGGGTGAGAGAGTGGGTTTAATCCTTTTTTTTTTTTTTTTCTATGGGTTAAATTTTCCTAAGATACGTGTTAAATTTAAAATAACATTGTCATTTTTATCTCTGTGGACCAATTTGTTATATGATGGACTTCTAAGGTCATAAATATTGTTTATGTGATTATTAATAAGTGATAAATTGCCCAAAAAAAGATGAAAAGAGAAACAAAAGAAAGTCAAAAAAAGGTAAAGATGGGATAAATATGTGACAAATTGTATTATTTATTTGTACTATCAAAGTGTTGTAAGTTAAACAAAAATGAGAAACCTCTGAACATTTAGAATCCCTATATGAAACAATTGAGGTTCACCAAAGTGATTGAAATTCATAAGCGATGTGAAGTGAGTTTTTTTTTTTACTAAGTCAATACAACCCCGGGTTATAAACCCCCATTGACTTTATGTTCAATATCCCTATTTGATGAAATATAATAAAAATCAGTATAATACATTTGATGAGATATAATAAAAATGATCATTTCTATTTTTAAGCGCAAAGAAAAATTATTTACATTTTCTATTTTACACTCTTTTTTTTTTCTAATTTTTTTTTTTTTCATTATTGTTATTATTTCTTCATTCTTCTTAGTTTAGTTGCTTTGTTAGGAACATATTTATAGAAAAATAATAAAAAAGAGCCGTGCATTGTGCGGGTTATAGTCTAGTTCAAATGAAGATGGAAAAATAGTGATCACAAGCCACGAAACACAAACCACCAACCCTATTCAATGAGGCTCCCAAGGGAGAGAAGCCATTCCTTGAACACAAGCCACAAAACCCATTTGAGGAACCTCCAAAAGGTAAGGGAGAGAAGCCACCACCAACACAAGCCACCACAAGAACCAAGCCAAGACGATTTGAGGGACCACCCACAAGGTAAGGGAGATAAGCCACCAAGCTTATTTGAGGAACCTCCAAAACATATGGGAGAGAAGCCACCAAGCCGTATACTTGGAAGGGGTAGTGACTTTTTTTTTTTTTTTTTTTTTTCTTCTAGGTGAAGTCATATTTTTCATTAAAAAAAAAAAAAAAGTAAAATAGATAGTTACCATAATTAACACATTTCTTATTTAGAAAAAAAAAAAAAAAAAGAAAGATAAAAAATCATTTTTTTTTTCCATGCATTGCATGGCCGGGGTTACTTACTAGTTCTTCAAATAGAAAAGGATTTTGTGAAAATTTTAAATTCTTTGTATTCCATTTTTTATTTATTTAGTTTTGGGATCCACTCCATAGGAAGTTGATACTAGCCCTGGTGGTGGCTTATTGGTAGGAAATTAGGTCGAACTTCTCACATTGCGGGTCTAAGGTTGGGAGTTTGATTCCTAGCATTCTCTATTGCTACGCGGGTGTTATCACACTATGTTTCTAAAGGGTTTAAGTAGATGGAGAACCACACCTATGAGCTCAATGTTTCCGCATTATAAAAAATATGTAGGAAGTTGATTTGTTATACCTGTTATGAAATTGTGAATATCACTAAAAAATGTTGGTTATTTTTTTTTTTTTTGGTATATTGAGTTATAGGACACACAAAAATGTGGATGTAATTTAATAAGTAATAAAATAACAAAATGATGGAATGTAAGTTGTCACCATTAAGCATTTAACAGTTGCATTATTCCCTTTAACTATAACAAAGCAACGATTATAATAAGGTTGGATTTTGATACTTTTCCCACAATAACAAAATGATGAAAAAAAATTTTGAGCTAATTTTACTTTTTTCCTTTTCAATTTTCACTAACTTTTAATCGCCAGTCATTTCTTTAGAAAACTGTCAGTGTCTGTTAAAAGTATCAATTTTGAAATTAGGCTTGTATGCTAAACTATTTCCGGTTAGGGATTAATTCATAATTTGGTTGACCTCGGTGGTTTTCTCTGAAAAGAGAGATCACACTGGTTTTAATGGTTTTTTCGTCGTTCTTTGGGTCCAAAGCCAAGACTGGGCTTCCTAATGGGTTTCTTTGAATCCGCTCTCATAGCGTGTGGGCTTCTCTCATGGATCATTTTTTCATTTTTTTATTTTTTTTTATTTTTTTATTTTTTATGATAAAAAAGGTAACCTCATAAGAAGAAATAATTAGAGTGGCTTTCCTATCTAGACGTGACCATAATAGTATCACATACCCATCCTTATTTGGATGTAATCATAATAGCATCACATACCCCATTAGATTCAGGCCTGCAAGCAGGGATCCGGTGAACCATACTTGACAACTATTATATCTCAGTCCCATATGGACACTAGTGGACAATGAGCACGGATGTGAGATTAATTTCCAAATGTTTTTTATTGAAAGATTCAAATATGAGATCTCATTTTAACAATTCATTACAGTCCTATTGGCAGCCATGTTATTGCTAAAGCCATCAGTTCGCCTGCATAAAGAAAAGTGGTTGTATTTTTTTTCCTACCACACACAAAGTTGATATAGAGACGAAAGAAACCATCGAGATAAAGAACATGTCGGTGCATTTTAGAAAAAAAGTATAATTTTTTAATGACACAACTTCATTTAAACTATGTAAGCATAAACCACATCAAAATGGTGGTGCTATTGATCAGTCCAAATTAAATAGTATTTGTACCGTGATTTTTCTGATCATGTGCCTCTAATTTCAACAGTTCACACTCATTTGTGATTCCGTGAATGATTAATTATTTGCTATCCTTTAAGCGGCTTAGTACAGTATCTCTTTTATACTTGTCTATATATTTTATACGACTTTTTAAAGTTTGATGTCTGCTCCGCCAGATGTTACTAGATATTTTTATAGAATACTGAAGGTTTTCACACAGACTTCACTAAGCCCCGCTGATGGTGCCCACAGCCCAGCACCGTTCAATTAAATAGGTTTGTATTTTAGAGTCACATGACGGGAGTTGTTTGCATCTTTCTTCTAACCACTAGTGCAATGTCTAGTAAAGTCGACATCCTAAGTGGGAATCCGAGAAACACCATTGTGCACTTTTAATTTTATAGTGTTTTTCGAAAGTAGCTAAAACTGTACGTTTATCAAGCCGACATGGCGACATTAAATAATCTAAGCTCAATGTCGGATTTCAATTCCATGTGATGAAAAATGTTGATAATAATGATAGAAGAAAAAAATCATAATAGCATCAATGGCCTTGTTTCCCAGTGGTACCTTTCCCTTCCCTCTCTTTCATCAAAAAAGTAAAAGAAAAGAAATCCTCGAAGCTTATGCCTTATTGCCCATCTGAATTGAACTTTTTTTTTTTTACACTGCTTGCGGTAACGTCATATATGATGTGGACCACGTACATATTAAGTGACCAATATATATATATATATATATATGGATTTATCTCTTCCTTTTTGGTGGTAATGATATCTATCCGTAGGATAGAAAAAATAAAAAATGAAGTAAGGAAGTAAGTTTGACTTAAGAGATTCTCAGATTACATGCAATTAAGAGATGGCTGCATGGAAAGCGAAGAGCTATATAGACGTTATTTGCCACTAACCTTCACCAGGAACAACCTTACCAGTGCATAGTCAAACTTTTGAACTCAATGGGACCCAATTGGACCCCCTAGACATTTATATTCAAGAAGATTAGATATTCGATTTGAAGTCTGTGTGTACCATGGTAGTGTAAAACTGTAAATGCATAATGCGGAATGACGTATGAAGTGACGTAATATAGGCTCTTAACCATTATAAAAGGCCAACAAGTCTTGTTGTTTTAAACCATCAAAGATTCAAGAGACCAAAGATGACTAACAAATACTGTCTAGTGTTACTCCTTGGAGTGGTGCTTCTCAGCACTGTCTCACTGGCTGATCAACATGAGCCTCCCAAACACGAGCACAAACCTCCTAAGGGAGAGAAGCCACCCCCAGAACACAAGCCACCAACCCCACTTGAAAAGGGAGAGAAGCCATTCCCTGAACACAAGCCACCAACTCCAGGTAATAATGAACCTCCCAAAGGTAAGGGAGAGAAGCCACCACCAGAGCACAAACCACCAACCCCACTTGAAAAGGGAGAGAAGCCATTCCCTGAACACAAGCCACCAACTCCAGGTAATAATGAACCTCCCAAGGGTAAGGGAGAGAAGCCACCACCAGAGCACAAACCACCACATCACCCCGGACACCTTTTAATAGAGTCATCTTCCCAAAGTTTGGATGGCAAACCTCCCAAGGGTACAAAGCCACCTCCAAAACACAAACCACCAACCCCACTTGATAAAGAAGAGAAACCATTCCCAGAACACAAGCCACCAACCCCAGGTAATAATGAACCTCCAAAGGGTAAAGGAGAGAAGCCACCACCAGAGCACAAACCACCACATGATCATCACCCTGGACACCTTTTACTAGAGGGTGATAAAGACTCACAAAAGCCACCCCGAAAGTTGAAGCCTCCAACCCCTGAAAAGAAGCCGCCAACTCCCTCTCACAAGCCACCACACAAACCTCCATCAGCCAACTGAATGCATAGCTAAATATTTAGAAATAAGAGCTACAACTTATGTTATACCTGTATTGTCAGTCAATGTTCCATATATGGAACAGTATCCACTAGTAGTGAGCTATGTTCATGTTGTGTACTCGTTTTAGTATTTGTAGTTTACTTTTACTTGCCTGTTGCTTATGAGTATTGACGTGCAGTTATACTCTTGGACTTTTATTTGTTCTTTTTTAAATAGAGATAAGATTAATATTTCATTGAGGAATATTTAGGAAGAAATGAATAGACGTGCATAACCATTCCATTCTTTCACATTTAACTCCCTAAATAAAAGACTAGATGGAAATATGACTTAAAAATATCATTTTTATTCTATTCCTTTCAGCAAACTGTAAGTAGCACAATACTGGTATTTAACAATTATATTACAACTTAAAGAGAATGGGCTAATAGAGACAAATTTAGCAAGAGAGTGGGCAACATTGTTTGCCTCCCTCTTAATTAATCCAACAAATCTTACAGTTTCTAAAGGACTTACACAAGGCTAGAATATCATTACAAGTTGAGCTAATTAACCAAGAACCCAAAGAAGATTTTCCATTAAGAGGATTGATCCATGCAGATTTGCAAGTCACCTTCAATGATGGCTGAAAGTAATTTTTCTGACAATGCTAACTGGATTGTCCATAAGACTACAGATGATTAAGCTATTGGAGGATCACACAATGGTATATCTTTTGCCCACCCACACAACAAATTACCATCACCATCCCGAGCAAGCACGACAAGCCATGAGGCTGTAGATGTAGTAGTAGCATCCACATTCAGCTTAATATATAACACCTTGTGAAGGTTTAAACCAAACAACTGGGTGATATGACACTTTAAAGTTTGATATCTTCCCCAATAAGATGTTACTCATTTTTTAAATAAATAAATAAATAATCTTATTTTATAGACTACGGAAGGTTTTCACACAGGCTTCACTTAAGCCCAGCTGACGGCGGCCAGTACTATTCAATTAAAACAGGTTTGTATTATAGTCACATGACTTGTAGTTGTATGTATCTTTCTTCTAACCGGTGCAATGTCTAGTAAAGTCGCCATTCTAAGTGGTGGTGCCTTTGGAAAGTAGCTAAAACTATACATTTATCATGCCAACATACATATCATCTACTCACAATTTAGAACTTCAATTCCATGTGATGAAATTGATGATAATAATAGAAGTTAATAATTCATAAAAGCATCAACCCAATGGCACCTATCCCTCCCCCATATCCGTATAACATGGGTTCAACCTGCTTTCCCCTCTTTTTTTTTTCCTTAAAAAAGGATAAAGATAATCATAGAAGCTTATCGTCCATCTGAATTGAATTGATTGATTTTTTATTTTATTTTTTGCAAAAATTCAATTTTTTTTTTTTTTGCTAAATGTGATTTTCATTAAAACATAGGGAACAAATTTCTAAACCAAGCTCCTTTAACAGATGGAGGGAGATTGTCTTATTACAATACAAAGGGAGTTCAAGGGTTAAGGAGATCTTAGCCGGTGAATGAGCCACTTGGTTCGCATCATGCCTAACCTGTTGAAACTTACAATAACTAAAACAAGAAACTAAATCTAATGACTGAGAGCTCACTGCACTAATTCTCCAATTGCTTGAGTCAGGATGCCCAGACAAGTCTTCAATACAATTTTTAGCATTGCTTTTCACAATTACTTTCTTGAACCCACAAGATGAAGCCAGTTTTAGCACCCAACGGTCAAATTACATCACTTAAGTTTGATCAATTTTCATTTAGTTCCATAAGTTTTATTTTTGTTATTTTAATCCCCTAAATTTGCTTAGTTATCAAATTAGTAATTTTCAGTCCAATGGGATTAAATACTTTGTAAATATCCTCGTCCTAAGTGGCACCATCAGCACCAAAAGCCTCATTGTCGGCGATCTCAATGTATAGAAGATTGCCAAATTGACCAACCGTATCCTTGCCGAAATCCTATCCAAGGACGAACCTTCCGACACGAATGACTCACCGTTAGAACCCGAGATAAATTGAGTGTGGTTTGGGCTTTGAAAGAGAGGAGACTGAGGTATTTGATGAGAGAGAGAGAGAGAGAGAGAGAGGAGAGAGAGAGAGAGAGAGAGAGAGAGAGAGAAGGAGACTTGCTCGAAGCGAGTTAAGAGAAAAGAGGACCACTAGCAAGGAGCAGCGACGAAGCGATGAGGAGCTCGAGTACTGGACATGGCTAGCTATGCCTTGGTGGGACAAAAGAAAAAGAAAAAGAAAAATGGTGGTTTGACCAAATTCTGGGGCCTAGGTGTAGTAGCCAGATGGTAGTGAGATAAGAGGTTTGGGATTTGAGTGGTAGTGTGGTGATGATCTGACCGAGTAATCATAAAAAATAATGATAAAAAGGTAGAAATAATTTACATTACCAATCATGTCCAAATGATGAAATCTGTTATTGATGAGATTTTAAATGTAAGATCTCATTATTTGTAAAATTGTGTGTATTTAAGAATCTCTTTATCGAAACACAAAATAACCGATAGATGGCTTTTCTTCGTTTCTTTTTCTTCCTTTGGTTAGAATGATATATCTACGCTTAGGATTTTAAGAAAATTGAGGAACTAAGCTTAAAACTCGAAAGATTCTAAGATTGCATGCAAATAGGGGACGGCTGCATGGAAAGCGAATAGCTAAATTCGTTATTTCTCAATAGGCTTCACCTGGGATAACCTTACCGGGTGCATTGTCAAACTTTTGAACTCAATGGGTCACCCTAGACATTCACAATTGAAATCTTGAAGAACAAAATATTCGATTTGAAGTCTCTGTGTACTATGGTAGGGTAAATCCAAAATGCGGAATGATGTATGAACTAACGTAATATAGGCTCTTATCCATTATAAAAGGCCAACAGGTATTGTTGTTTTGAACCATCCAAAAATCAAAGATTACTAGGGTATGTTTGGTAACTATATTTTGTTTTCTGTTCTTCAAACTTGTATTTAAGATGTTTTAGAAATTGATGTTAAATATAATATTTTAATAGGTTTGAGAACAAAAAACGTGTTTGGCAAGTGTTTTCACTAAGTTTGGAGTAATGTTTTTATTTATTATTATTATTATTTTTTGTTTGCAATAAACAAACCCCGTAACCCACCACCCAACATCGCCGGCCAACCATTACCACCGCGACCCACCCAAAAAACCACCACAAGCCACCCGGCAAGCCACCCCGACCCATCGGGGAGCCAAACACCACCACCCAACACCACCGGATGGACCAAAA
Organism: Fagus sylvatica; assembly: GCA_907173295.1. Lineage (NCBI taxonomy): Eukaryota > Viridiplantae > Streptophyta > Magnoliopsida > Fagales > Fagaceae > Fagus > Fagus sylvatica. Next base: position 9,501,410 of record OU015772.1, on the reverse strand, counting down.
ACCAACCACTACCACCGTGAAATAAACCCACCGCAAGCCACCCCAACCCACTGTGAGCCAAACCCCCAACAAAACCCACAACAAATTCACAACAAGTCCGCACCCATCAACACCAAATGCCCCACACCCATCAAGTGGGTCTCCAGATTTGCCATTGAAGATATTGTCGTTGAAGAGAACGAAGAGAGAGAAACACCTTGGTCGTGGCTCGCCAGAATCAGAGAGAGAGAGATCGAGAACTGCGCGACTCCACTGCGACCACCTTGACTCCACCGCGACCACCGCGAGCATCAGAGAACCCACCAAGAAAGAGGAAGGGTAGAGAAAGAGAATTCCGATGATGGAGAGAGGGGCTGAAGAAATAAATAAGAAACAAAAAATTATTATTTTATTAAATGAAACCAAATATAATTTCAGAAAACAACAAAAAGTTGTTCTCAATAAAGTGGATTTAAGTATCAATAATACAGTGTTTGTATTTCGAAACAAATACAGAAAACAAGAGCCAAACAAAATATTCAGTAATGGGGCCCGCGAATTTTTGGATTTGAATACAGAAAACTGTATTTGAGTATAGCAACCAAACATGCTCCTAGCAAATATTGTCTAGTGTTGCTCCTTGGAGTGGTGCTTCTCAGCACTGTCTCACTCAGTGGCGTAGCCACGTTTAGCCTTGGCTGGGCTATAGCCCAGTCAAGGTTTTTTTTTTTTTTTTTTTTTTTTTACCTATATTTTTTTTATTAAAAAAAAAATTACCTTAAATTAAGTAATTAGCCCAATCAAGATTTTTTTTTTTTGCAATTAGCCCACCCTAAAATTTTTTTCTGCCTCCGCCCCCGGTCTCATTGGCTAACCAACATGAGCCTCCTAAACACGAGCACAAACCTACTAAGAAGAGAGAAGCCACCCCCAAAACACAAGCCACTAACCCCACTTGACAAGGAAGAGAAGCCATTCCCTGAACACAAGCCACCAACTCCTGGTAATAATGAACCTCCCAAAGGTAAGGGAGAAAAGCCACCACCAGAACATAAACCACCACATCACGCCTAGGGTCAGCTCAACCCTTAAGCGAGTTAAGCTGCCGCTTTAGGCCCCCCCAAAAATAAAAAATAAAAAATAAAAAACCTTATAAATCAAGGCTCCCAAATTCAGGGCCGGCCCAAGGTAAGCCCAACAAGACTTTGGGCTAGGGCAACCCCCCACCCATGGGCAACTACAAAAAGAAAATATATATATATATATATATATATATATAATATATATATATATATATATATATATATATATTATTAGTATTAGTATAAAAAAAAAAATCAAAACAACAAATTTGGACCACATGCGTATCTTCCCTCAATTTCTCAACAGTTTCCTCTCTTCGTAATTCTCTGTTATGTCTCGTTCTCTATTGCAGTCTCTAGCTTGCAGATGGCAGGCAACACAAAAAAGAAAATGATGAATAGAAATAGAGGAAAAACAAGAAGAAGAAAGAGGAGAGAAAATAAAAAATAGCGTGATGTTCTCTCTCTCTTCTTCTTTTTTATTCATCTTTTTCAGTTTCTTTCTCTCTCGTCTTTTAATTTCGAGGCATGAATGTATTGATTTGTGTGTGGCTTCAGGCTTGTCAGCTTTCATTTTACTTTTTACTTTTGATATTGATTTTTTTTCATTATTTTTTTAAGTGGCTGGCAGCCACTTTCACCCATGCACAAGTTTTTTTTTTTTTTTCCAATTCTTAAGATATTTACAGTCAATTCTTAAGCCCCCCACTCCCAAGTGATGTTATTGTACTTGACAACTTGTCAGTTAATTTGTTCTTTTTTTAATTTTAATTTTGTTTTTTTTTTTAATTTTTTAATTTATTTATTTATTTTAACTTGAATCATGATGTAGACTTTTGCTTTTTGTCTTTTGCTTGAATTATGATGTAGATTTTTGTTAGACTTGAATCTCTTTTATAAATATATATTTGTATTGGGTTTGAACTAATATGATAGGTTAGTGACTCACATATTGTTTGCTATAAGTTTAGCATTTTAATTGGGTTGCCTTGTTGTGCAATGTGTATTAATGCGTAACACTACTTTGTTTTATTTAACAAAAAGAATGAATCGATTAAAACTTGAGATTCATACTACAACCACGATGATTCAAGAAAACCTCAAACGCTCAAGAAATTCGTTGGACAAGCGACAACTGGATAAGACCCAATACCTAAAGCTAACATCGTACAATACGATAATTTTTGTATATGAATGGAGGAAAGAAAGATGTGAAAAACGTTGTTCTAGGAGGGATGATACCCGTCGGTACGGGACTAAAATGATTAGTTTCAATAAATATTTTTTAAAAAACATTAATTTAATTTAGCATTGAATGATTAAGGCCCCAATTTAAAATTTTGCTTGAAGCCCCCAAAATAATTAGATCGGCCCTGATCACGCCAGACACCTTTTAATGGAGTCATCTTCACAAAGTTTGGATGGAAAACCTCCCAAGGGAAGTCAAGCCACCTCCAAAACACAAACCACCAACCCCACTTGATAAGGAAGAGAAGCCATTCCCAGAACACAAGCCACCAACCCCAGGTAATAATGAACCTCCAAAGGGTAAAGGAGAGAAGCCACCACATGATCAATATGAAATCCCCTGCAAAAATAAGGCAAAGCATACTGATCAATATGATTTAGTACATTAATTTAACATGCAAACTTGTTAAAAGATACATTATTCAACAAAATGAGAGTTGAGTGTGTTTTATAAAAAAAGATATATATATATATATATTATATATATATATATTTATGATACAACAAGCATGCGAGCTATAAAACAGTGATAACTAATCAATCAAGGTGACATGAGCAAGGAATACTTAGATTTGAAGTTTATATACCACTATGATGAAAGTCTTCCAAATAAGATCCCACTGAAAATAATAGCACCAAACCACTTGTTGGAAACAAATCTGCAAGCAAGCAAAGAATTTTGCACCGCAAGCGATCTGCAATGATAAACAAATTACTCTAGATAAAAGTTATTAATTTATTCAAATGACCATAACAATGCAAAACAAAAAATAATTAATTGAAATTTGGGAAGAAAAAAAAAAGGCAAAGAGAAACGAGCACACATCTACACCAACCTCTCTCTCTTAAGTAATTATACATCTACAGCAACCTCTGCAGCTCATCCATAAACTATATGATGTTACATGCAATATTTATAAGGTTATGGACAGGTGAACACAAAGACAAAATGCACAATGATGGCACTTAACCATCTTTTTCAAAACTTATGCTTATCTTGTAGCCACAATTTGTTTGAAATAGTTATCATATCTGATAGCAGATTATAGTTGAGACATGAAAATTCCATCTTGTACTTGCGATGCTGTGCAATTACTTGCACACACCTAATATATTTTAAAATCTATCACTTGGGTAAACATCTAAACCATTATAGTTAGCCAGGCCCCATTTTGGCCTCTGCCACATTCTCAGTATTTTGGCATGAAGTAGCTGCTGTCAAGAATCTCATATTCTCATGCACTTATCTTGACAGTTTAGAATTTTACCATTGCACCAGGCAGCATCCTCTCCAGATTAGTTTACAAGATAAAATGTAAAAACATCAATTATTGTTTTGAAGTACCAGATTCAAAGCTTTACTTTTAAAATGAAAATGCAGTAAATTTTAGAGGTCCAAACTGTTAGAAAAGCTAAAAGCTAAAGTATTTGAGAGAGGAAGTTTGGATTGAATAATTCTGATCTCATTGATTGAATGTAATTAACAATTCAATGATGTATATATATAACTGTAAGTGTAAAACTGATTCTATAACAATATGTAACTAACTATACAATCTGTTACTATTGATTATAAGCACGTGAAGATATTATTATCTACAGCTAAGATCTACAGCTAAGTATGTGCTGTCATTTAGTGTCACACGTGTGTCTCACATGAGTTGAGCAGGTTCTGGAGTGAAGTGGAAACACTTGCTAAGCACAGTCGTTTTACTGAACCTGCAATCTATGTGAAACTCTAACATCCCCCCGCAATCTAAGGCGGCCGGAACGGATGCAGCAGATTGGCACGAAGGCGATGGAAGCTCGGCGAAGGAAGACATTTGGTGAGGATGTCAGCGAGCTGATCGGTAGTGGAGATAAACTTCACGACGACATCGCGGCGAACCACCTTCTCTCGGATGAAGTGGTAATCGACTTCAATATGTTTGGTTCTCGCATGAAACACGGGATTTGAAGCAAGGGCGAGAGCAGAGAGGTTGTCACACCATAAAATTGGTGGATTAGGTAAGAAAAGCCCCAAATCTTTGAGAACCATTCTGATCCAAAAAACCTCGGCAGTGGCGGAAGCGAGACTCCGATACTCAGCTTCAGTAGAGGATCGGGAAACAGTGCATTGTTTCTTTGACACCCAAGTGATGGGAGTAGAGCCCAAGAAAACAACGTAGCCAGAGGTTGACCGGCGATCGATTGGGTCACCAGCCCAATCTGCGTCGGCGTATGCTTGAAGGTTGAGAGAGCCTGGTTGAAAGAGAAGCCCAGATGATAAGGAGCCCTTGATATAACGGAGGATCCGTTTGGCAGCTATGAGGTGAGTATCAGTTGGGGAGTGCATGAACTGACAAACCTGATTGACGGCAAAGCTAAGATCAGGTCTAGTGAAAGTCAGGTATTGTAAAGCACCAACTAGACTGCGAAAACTGGTAGGGTCAACAAGGGGTGTGCCTTGGTCTTTGGTGAGGCGAGAGGTAGATGAGTATGGAGTGGAGCTGGGTTTGCAATTTGTCATATCAAATCGTTGAAGAAGGTCTGAGGCATATTTGGTTTGGTGTACTGAGAAACCAGTGGTGTGGTAGTGAAGTTGAAGGCCAAGAAAATAATGAAGAGGGCCAAGGTCTTTGAGTTCAAAGGTGGTCTGTAGTTTATGAATGAGATTGGTTATGAGAGAGGGAGAGGTACCAGTGATGATGATATCATCAACATATAAAAGGAGATAAAGTGTATCATGGTTGGCCTTGAATGTGAAGAGGGAAGGATCGGCAGTGGAGGCATGAAAGCCAAGTATTTCAAGTTGGGAGGTAAATCTTTCAAACCAGGCTCTTGGTGCCTGCTTGAGTCCATATAAGGACTTATGGAGTTTGCACACATGATTTGGCCTGAGTGGATCAATGAAGCCTTGGGGTTGAGCCATGTAGACATCTTCCTTGAGAAAGCCATGTAGGAAAGCATTGCTGATGTCAAGTTGTCTGAGAGGCCAAGTATAGTGAGCAGCCAAGGTAAGAATGATTCGAACTGTGGTTGGTTTAATAACTGGACTAAAGGTTTCATCATAATCAAGCCCAGCTTGTTGATGGAATCCTTTAGCAACCAGTCTTGCTTTATATCTTGAAACTGACCCATCTGCATGTCATTTTACCTTGTAGACCCACTTGCAACCGACAATATTCTGAGAATTGTCATGAGGGACTAAACTCCAAGTACCTTGTCTGTGTAAGGCAGAGAACTCATCTTCCATAGCTGTAACCCAAGGTGTGAGGGCACTGGCAATGGAAAAGGAAGGTGGCTCAACATCAAGATAGTCCACTGTGGTAGAGGTAAAAGCCAACTTTTTCTTTGAAATGCCTGATTTGAGTCTTGTTTGCATGGGATGATTTTGGTTATTGTGTGTGTTTGTGGTGCTGGTTGTGTTTGTGATGCTGGTATGGCTATTGTGTTTGTTTGTGGTGTTGGTTGTGTTTGTGATGCTGGTATGGTTGGTTATGTTTGTGATGCTGGTATGGCTGGTGAGTTTGGTAAGGTAGTATTGTGTGTTTCTGGAAGAAGTTCTAGGGTAGAGGTAGTGGCTGGTGAGATAGGTATTGGGTTAGATATAGAGGTGGATGTAGTAGGTGGATGTGAATTGAGGGAAGGGATTGGGCCTAATAGTGAGGGGTGAGTGCAGGTTGTAAAGTAGAGAAGAGAGCTAAGCCAAATGTTGGTTGGTGAAGGGGTTGTGTCATTTGTGAAAGTGGATGATGTAGTATTGGAGAATGGAAAGGAAGTTTCATCAAATGTGACATTTCTGGAGACTATAAGTTTGTTATTAGTGGGATCAAGACACATATAGCCCTTGGAGTGAGTGGCATAGCCCAAGAAAATACACTCTTGTGATTTAAACTGGAGTTTGTGTTTATTGTAAGGAGTTAAGAGTGGATAACAGGAACATCCAAAGACTTTAAAGAAGGAGTAATCGGGTGGTGTGTGAAATAAGACTTCCCAAGGGGATTTGAGATGTAGGCTGACTGTGGGAAGTCTATTGATAAGAAATATAGAGGATGCAAATGCATAAGGCCAATATGACAAAGGTAGAGATGATTGGGAGATTAGTGTGAGGGCTGTTTC
>OU015772.1:9436731-9494900 GCA_907173295.1 Fagus sylvatica | reverse complement strand
TATTTATATATTTGTAAAACCTGCAGAGAATTAAGGGAAGAAGATGGCTGCTGAGGTTTAACACGTGAACATGCTCTGCTTGGGTATGTTTTGGGAACAACACCTTCATCCAAAGCCATGGAACACTCCATTAGAATGAAATGAAGAAGATACAAAAAATAAAACTTTACATGCTGGAAACATGTGTTCTTGTCTATGTGTTTACTTGTACACACCTTTTAATTGTGTATGCCAATGTCTATTCTTCTATATGAGTTTTATTTCTTATACAATAACAAGAAACAACTTGTTCTTTGTTGGAAGACAAATAAGATTTTAATATTCATTGTCACTGCTTTTTTGGTGAACTTGAATGAGGATGTTTTGGAGGTTGAAGGAAGCCTATTGTTCAGAAGTTGAATTTTTTTGTGGTTACTTTGCATTGTTTGACAATTGTGAAGTAGATTAATGGAAATATTTTTATTACTGGCACATGTTTTCATTGTTTGTAGGCACATCCCATTGGAGTTATATTGGTTTTTTGCGTCAACGAAAATTTTTTGCTTACATGAGTTTTTGGTGTCAACAAAATGTTGACGCAAAAGATGTTATATGAGTTTTTGGCATCAACATTATGTTGACGCTAAAAGATGTTATATAAGATTTGGTGTCAACAAATGGTTGACGCTAAAAGATATTAGTTGTCACAAAAAGGTGTTATTTTTTATGTCAACTCATCGTTGACGCAATGATTTTAAACGACACGAGTTATTGTATCACTATGCGTCAACCAAAATGTTGACGCAAAAAATGTTTTTTGCAACAACTTTTTATCTTTAGCGTCAACAAAGGTTGACGCTAAAAGTGATTTTTCTTGTAGTACGTAGTGTATTTGTTAGTTAGGTTTTTACGTAATGGATTGCCAAAAGAGACTTCATAATTATTAGATTAATAGGAATTTTATGTTTGGAACGAGATTAAATAATGTTAACATAACACCTAAGATATAAGTAGTGACTAACGAGCTTAACTGGTTCGGTTTTGGGTGTGCTCCCTAATGGTCATTAGTTCGAGTCCCTTCAGGGCCACCTACCCAAGGTAAAGCTTTGCGTCTATCGTGATACATGTGGCTAGTAACACCGGCTAGTAAGGTGTTACGTATCCCTATGAGATTAGTCGAAGTTATCAAAAAACTGAACAGTGAAGAAAGCAAGAAAAACAAGAAGAACAGAGAAGAAGAAAGCAAGAAGATTGTGGAAGAAACTAACTGAATCTTTCATTCACTGAACTAACTAAAATATGTAGAGAGGATTAGAGTATTTATACAAGGAAAATCTGCTAACAAACTCTCCTAAAGATTACTAACTGATCTTAGCTCTTATAAAACAATCGTATCTTATCTCTAATAAACCAATTGTGACAATACACGTGTGCAAAGGCTGAGATAAATGAAACGGTGAGTTTTACATAAGTCTTTTCTTTAATCAAAACTTAACTATAAAACAGAGACTTTGAACTGGATTGCATCATCTCTGATTTCTGGACTGCATCATCTCTGACTTCTAGAACTTGTCTTCTGCATCTTTCATTGACTTCTTCATCAAACTTTAATATGCCCCCTTAAGCAGGAGAGTGTATATTAATAACTCCCAACTTGGAAAGAAGAAAAGAGAACTGTGTAAAACCAAGAGGCTTAGTGAAAATATCTGCCAATTGATGAGAGGATGAAACATGCAGTGTTTTAAGTACTCCTACTTGAATTTTGTCATGAATAAAATGACAATCCACTTCAATGTGTTTTGTCCTTTCATGAAACACTGGATTGGTTGCAATGTGAAGGGTAGCTTGATTGTCATAGTAAAGGACTGATGCTTTAGAATGTGGAATGCAAAAGTCTTGAAGTAAAGCTAGGAGCCAAGTTATTTCACAAGTAGCTACTACCATGGCTCTGTATTCTACTTCAGTAGAAGAGCGAGAGACTACTGTTTGCTTCTTTGATCTCCATGATATCAAAGAATTCCCTAAGAAAATGCAGAAACCAGAAATTGATCTTCGTGTATCAGGGCAACCTGCCCAATCTGAATCATAAAATCCTTTTAGCTGCAATGCTGTATCAGAAGGGAAGAACAATCCTTGGCTTGGGGAATTCTTCAAATACTGAAGCACTCTATGAGCAGCATGTAGGTGAGGGAGTCTAGGTTCTGCCATAAACTGACTCAAACAACTGATAGAGTAAGAGATATCTGGCCTGGTAAGAGTGAGATAGAGCAGTCTTCCAATAAGCCTTCTATAGGCACTTGGATCTGTCAGTAAGGTTCCTTGATCCTTGCTCAGTTTAAGACATTGTTCCATAGGAAATTTAACTGGTTTTGAAGCAAGAAAACCTGAATCTTCCAATATGTCAAGAGCATATTTGCGTTGGCAAAGAGATATGCCTTTCTTAGATCTGGCAAGTTCAAGACCAAGGAAATATTTAGCTGGTCCAAGATCTTTTAACTTGAAATTCTGATCTAAGAACTCAGTGAGAGTCTTTACTGATGCAGCATCATTGCTTGTTATCAAAACATCATCAACATACACCAACACCCCAATGAAGATGCTTCCTTCACTCTTAATGAAGAGGGAATAGTCACATTTAGACTGAGTAAAGCCAGCAGCAATGAGAGTGGATGAAAATTTTGAGAACCATTGCCTAGATGCCTGCTTTAACCCATACAGTGACTTTGTTAATCTGCATACCAAATTGGTAGAAGTCCCCCCCTTGCTCTTGAACCCAGGAGGAAGAGCCATATAAACCTCTTCATCCAAATCACCATGCAAGAATGCATTATTTACATCTAGCTGAGTAACAGACCAGCCTTGAGCAGCTGCAAGAGCAATAAAGCACCTAACAGTAACCAATTTGGCCACAGGTGAGAAGGTCTCAGCATAATCAATGCCTTCTAATTGGTTGTACCCTTTAGCCACCAAACGAGCCTTGTATCTCTCTATGCTCCCATCTGACTTAAACTTTATTTTATACACCCATTTACAGCCAATTGGGTGTTTACCAGGAGGTAAAGAAGTCAAGACCCAAGTATGATTGGCTTCAAGTGCAGCAAGCTCTTTAGTCATGGCTTCACACCAATGTGGGGAAGAAATGGCTTCATGGTAGAACTTAGGTTCAACAGGAGTAGAGATAGCTAGGGTATAGGCTTTATGAGGAGGTGACAAATGAGAATAAGAAAGAGTACTCTCAATGGGGTATGAAGCATTAGAAGTATGTGAGGGAAGGGAAGAAGCTAGATTACAATGATAATCTTGGAGGTAGGAGGGAACATGTCTAGGTCTGGTGGATTTTCTAGTAGGTAAGATGGGATCTGAATGAATATCAGGAGGAGAAACAGATAAGGGACTACCTGAATCTGAGGTGGAAGCACTAGATGGATCTGACATGGGTAAATCAGAGACATTAGTGGTAGGAGAAGCTGGTGTAGCAGGCTCAGAATAAGAAGAGTCAGTGGATAAGGGATTGACAAGTTCATGATCATGTGGTTCATATGAACAAGTCTGTGGAATGTGTGATAAAGAGACATCATGACCCACAAAGGTTGAATCAGAAGAAGGAGGTTGTGTAATAGAATGAGGTGAGAAAAATGGAAAAATGTTCTCATGAAAAATAACATCCCTGGAAACCAAAAATTGTTCAGTCTGGAGATTGAAAAGTTTGTATCCTTTGGTTCCAAAAGGATATCCCACAAAGACACAGGGTATAGCTCTTGCATCAAATTTAGTTCTATGAGGGGATAAAGTTGATGCATAAGCAAGACAACCAAAGACTCTTAAATGAGAATAAACTGGGGGTTTATGCATGAGGATTTCAAAAGGAGTCTTATGGTGTAGAAGAGGACTAGGAAGTCTGTTTATGATATATGTGGCAGTAAGAATGCATTCACCCCAGAACTTGAAAGGAAGATGAGACTGAAACCTAATTGCTCTAGCAACATTTAAAAGGTGTTGATGTTTTCTCTCAACCACTGAGTTTTGTTGAGGTGTACCTCTGCAAGATTTTTGATGAATGATACCTTTGGTACTGAAAAAATCAGTCATGAAAAATTCCAAGCCATTGTCACTCCTAACTGATTTGATTTTTATATGAAATTGAGTTTTAACCACATTAAAAAATGAGATAAGGAGAGGTCTAGTATCACTTTTGGAATGCATTAGATAGACCCAAGTGCTTCTAGAGTGATCATCTACAATAGTGAGAAAGTACTTGTGACCATCTAAAGTTGGGACAGAATAGGGACCCCAAATATCACAGTGTATCAAATCAAAGTTATTTGCAGATATGTGACCTGCATTAGGAAATGGTAATCTTTTCTGTTTGGCCAAAGGACATATATCACAAAAAGGAATGCTTTTATTAGAGATAGGCAAATTCTGTACATATTGAGATAAGAAATGCAGCTTATCAAGAGCAGGATGCCCTAATCTATAATGCCAAAGTTGCATTGAAGTAGATTGCACAGAAGCAGGGGCAGAAACATTATTACTAAAATGAGGTACAGATTGAAAAAATGAAGAATGAGGAACAACAGTAGCACAACTGGATTTGTTCACTTGTGTCTGCAGCAGATAGAGCCCATTGTGCAACTTACCCAGTCCAATCATCCTCCAAGGGGTGAAGGCCTGGATAAAGCAATGATTGCTCAGAAAAATTAGACAACAAGATAAAGAGTGAATTAATTTGCTAACTGATATCAAGTTCAAATGAAAACTAGGAACACACAAGACATTAGTTAATGTCAGTGAAGGTGAAAAACTCAACAGTACCTATATGGGTGACAGAAACAAATTTACCATTAGACAACTCAACTAAAGCATTGATAGTGGATGTAACAGTAGTAAGACATGAAATGGAATGGACCATGTGATCAGTGGCTCCAGTATCTATGACCCATTGATTTTTACTAAGACTCATAGGGAATTTCACATTTGAAGCAAAAATTGAGTGTGAGAGGTTAGGGGTATAGACACTGTGATGATTAGAAGAAGAGTTGTAAATTGGTATACCTGACATTGAATGAATAGGTAAGGAAGAAGATGATGTAGTGTTGGCCATAGCCTGATAAGTGGCATTGGAAGTTGAAGGCTCTGGTGCTTTAGGGTTCAAGCTCTTGGTACTTAATGCTACAAGAAGCTGTTGACACTGTGCTTGAATCTGTGAAATCTGAACGGGTCACATTTCATCAGTTACAATAGCAGCATGTGTACCCAAGTTGGAGAGAGACACCTGATTAGCCACTGGACCCTTCCTTCTGGTCTTGTATCCAGGTGGATATCCGTGTAATTTGTAACACCTTTCCATGGTATGACCAATTAGTCCACAGTGTGAACAGGTGGGTTTATCTCTTTTCTGAAAAGCTTGTTTGGCAGGTGCAGACCTAGCTGTGTCAGTGTTGCAAAGCAAGGTAGTGGATTGCACATAGGGAACATTCAATTGACCAATGGACCTCTGCCTTTCCTCTTGTCTTATCAAGGAGAAAACCCTATCAATATTAGGCATGGGATCCATAAGTAAGATCTGACCCCTAACTTGAGTGAAACTCTCATTCAAACCCATCAAAAACTGCATAAGGCATGCTTGTTGATAATTTTCAAAGACTTGTTTCATTGCACCACAAGAGCAACTCGGAATACAGTTACAAACAGGAATTGGCCTATAGTTCAATAGCTCTTCCCAAAATCCCTGCAACTTGGTATAGTAATCAATGACAGAAACCTGAGACTGAGTCAAAGATCCAATTGCTTGCTCAACTTGGAACATTTGAGGTCCATTACTTTGAGAGAATCTTTCTCTCAGAATGGTCCAAATCTCATGAGCTGTAGGCTTATAAAGCATAGTAGCATGAATTTCTTTTGAGACACAGTTCAAAATCCAGGTAATCACTACGGTGTTACATCTACTGCAGAGAGAATATAGAGGAGAATTAATACCTTCCTGTGGTTCAATACTCCCATCCACAAAACCAAGCTTGTTCTTGATAGTGAGTCCCATCGCCATGGATCTGGACCACGAGTGGAAATTATCACCTATGAGAGGTTGATTCACCAGCATCAAGCTCGAATTATCATTTGCATGGAGGTAGTACGGACTTGAAGGAGAAGGATCATCCGAGGGATTGACAGCGGAAACGGTTTTTGTAGGAACAATTTCAGACGCCATTAGAGCTTCGAGACAAAACTCAAAAGAAGCTTAGGAAGGCTCTGATACCATATCAAAAACTGAACAGTGAAGAAAGCAAGAAAAACAAGAAGAACAGAGAAGAAGAAAGCAAGAAGATTGTGGAAGAAATTGAATCTTTCATTCACTGAACTAACTAAAATATACAAAGAGGATTAGAGTATTTATACAAGGAAAATCTGCTAACAAACTCTCCTAAAGATTACTAACTAATCTAATTGATCTTAGCTCTTATAAAACAATCGTATCTTATCTCTAATAAACCAATCGTGACAATACACGTGTGCAAAGGCTGAGATAAATGAAACGGTGAGTTTTACACAAGTCTTTTCTTTAATCAAAACTTAGGTGTAAAACAGAGACTTTAAACTGGACTGCATCATCTCTGATTTCTGGACTGCATCATCTTTGACTTCTGGAACTTGTCTTCTGCATCTTTCACTGACTTCTTCATCAAACTTTAATAGAAGTGCGTGTATCTACGAAAAGCTAGTAGGGACACCCAAAGTTATTATTGGAGAAAATTGAATTTGTATTTCCTCCTATTTAGGGATAACCCATATCAGTATATCACCATAGAAGTCTAGTGTGGATATGTTATTTGAATTAGAATTAGTTGTTATCTCTTAAATTCAATTTCCTCCAATAGTTATTAAAAAAATAAAATAAAATAAAATAAAATAACCTGTTTCATGTTATAATAATGGATAACCTTTTTTTCCCAATCTAATCTCAAGTTCATAAAGGCCAAAGAATCTGTAGAAAAAGATAAAGGATTTTTTTTTTAGACTAGAAAAGAGAAGATTTTATTAATCTATAAGATAACAACAAAAGAGACGGAACTTTTTATTTTAAACAATTTGATAACAAAAAAATTAAAATTAAAATAGATCGATAATGGATATAAGAGATCTATTTGCAATAGAAATTCAGGAGTTTTACTGCAACAACATAAAATTTCAGGAGTCTTAGTGCATTTAACCCATTATATAAATGTAAGTTATTTTTATTTTTTGCTTCTTATAATAATAAGTTATTTAATTATTGTCATCAAAACAATCATAAAAAATTATATATTATATAAACTTATGTCAAAATCATATAAAATCATATCCTCTATTATAATACAAGTTGTATCATGCATGCTTTGATGGCACCATGTGGATGCCCTCTCAATTTTATTGTTTTTCATTTTTTCCCTTATGTTGGGTGGTGCACTATTTAAAATAATTAACATAAATTCTCTCAGTGAAATCTCTATTGCCAAAGTTTCAAAAAAGTTTTAAAACTATTGCTTAGATTAAAAGTCAGCTACTAAGTTTGATTAAAATAAATAAATAAAGGTCAACTACTAGGAGTTTCTAAAAATTTTAAAAAAGTTTTATTATTTATTTTAATTATTTACCATAATTAATAATAAAAGTTGGGTCTTATACATTGCGCTTGCATTATGTGACTCAATGTAAATATTAAATGTTGTATGAGTTAGTTTTGCCATGAGATTGCTTAAAAGTGCTTTAATAGATAAGACAGAGAGATGAAACTGAATCATGTTTTGATTGCACCAAGTGGATGCCCTCTCATTTTTATTTTATTTTTTCCCCTTATGTTAGGTGGTGCGTTATATTAAAATGATTAACATAATTGCTCTTGGTGAAACTCTATCATGAAAGTTTCAAAAAGTTTAAAAAACTACTGCATAGAATAAAGTCAACTACTAAGCTCCATAACAAAGAAAAAAATAAAAGTCAACCATTAAGAGTTTCTAGCCATTTACGTGCCGTTCATTGCACAGGTTTTTTTTTCTTTTGGATAAATTTCGATAGCATTTGAAACTTATGGCATCCGCTCTATGATATAGCATGATACGAACCTAAGTTTCTTACTAGACAATAAGAGACTTTACTAGTTGAGCCAACTCTAACCCACCCTTGCACAAGTTTAATACCAGTAATATATTAACGGAATATATTACTCTCTAATTTTGCACAAGTCTAAATGGAAAGCTCCATAAGGGATCAATTGCTCTCTAATTTTGTACTAAGTGTCCTTCCAATATACGGTATCACTCCTTATGTTGCACAGACAAAATATACTATGACTATCACATTAGCTTGTAATAGTATAATGTTTTTTTTTTTTCCTTTTTGATATGAGTAATTTTATTATGTTGCACATAAACAAATTATCAAACTTTCAATCACGCTTTCATTGTTTTGGTAGCAGTTTCATCATCTATACAAATTTAGTGGCTGCGCGAGTAGCAGAAATCATTTGTTAGTGAATATTTGAAGGTCATAAAATATTATCAGAAAAATGAGAATGAAAATTTGGATTTTTCTAACCATTCATGGTGCAAAGGAATGAATCAAAGTCAATCTGTTGACATTTCCGATATCTCCGCAGTGCAACGATGCAGCAAGTGAATTTTATCGATTCGATTCTCCTGTTGCTATATATTTAATCGATTTTCTGGCTTTATTAATTACATGTAATTTAGTAGGATCGTCGAAAATGATAATAAAATGGCTGGACAAATTTATATCCAATAATAGAACCTGCATGCTAAGATTTGTAACTTGTAACTCAAATCTTCTCTTCCCCCATTATCGACTTATATAAAAATAATAATAATTATATAGAATCGGGCATTTGTATCAATTTTTTCCTCAGCAAATACCAATAATTGCTTGTGAGTAGTGATGTTTTAATTTCGTGTACAGAAAACATAGTGGACCTCAAATTACGCACGTCACAACTTTTTAATATAAATTACACAATGCTTGTCGTTGGAGCAAAAATGTATATGACATTCCGTGTTGAACTTGAGCCTCCATATTAATGTATAAATTTACAATTGTTGCTAGTTATATGTTTCTAAAGTAGATACATGTTTGACATTGCTCCTGAGAAAATAGATGTTATGTGGATATAATATTTCTTTAAAATTCTGTAAAAGGAATCATGTTTGTCTAACAGTAATCTTAGGAAGATATGGTGTAGTTAAGACGGAGAGATTAAAAAATAAAATTAATAACTCTTACTAAACAAAGAAGTAAGGTTGTGGCCAGTGAAAGTGATGACCTGAAGGTGGCATGCATGTGCCATTAGATGGAGGAGGTGAACTGGGTTTTCTAGGGAGCCGAAGGCACTATTAACAGATAGCTTTGCCACTCTCATCTTCATCCACAGCACAACCACACGTCCATCTCTTTGCTCTATTGGGAACTCAAGAAGTAGGTTCTCTTCTCTCTCTTGCTGTTGGAAAAGTTTCGTGTTTGACTTAAATAGCTTTCCCTATTTATTGAAAATTGCTTCTTTTTATTCTAGGAGTATTTTATTAAACAATAATTAAATACATGGAAATCGGCTTATGAATGCGAAAAAATCTTAACAAATAAATACCATATAATAAATATCCTTACTTGTTTGGATTTTTTTGTATTAAAATATCAATAACCATTCACCAAATTGGCTTTTTATTTTCCAAATTGGGGATTCAGATCCTCTAGAGTTCTTTGGATACTCTAAAAGGTAGAGTTCTTTAAAACTCAATCTTTCATTTAAAATAAAGGGTCAACACATTGCCACATCATCAATCTACTACTAAAAAGTTAAATTAGTATTTCAAATGTATTAAAACACTTCTTAATTGCGTCGCTTCTCTTTACAAACTACCGCCAAACTTCATTGCCAGAGAAGAAACTTTTATTTCTTTTATGTATTTTTTTTTTCTTTGTTTACAAATTTCTCAATCTTTTTATTCCCAAACGGTAGATCTATTAAATTCAACCTCTTAAAATTGCCCATGGATAACTATTGAAAAGCCAATGGATGCAAGTTATGTTTGCTCCATTTATGAGTTAAAAAGATTTGAAAAATTTAAGAATGAGAAGGAGTGTTTGGATTGATGATTTTATCGAAGAGAATAACATAATTTTTGTTGTGTTGATATTGCTCTAGAGAAAAGAGAGAAACGGAAAAACAAAAGAATAAAGATAAACAGTGTTTGATAAACGAGAGCAGTTGAAAAGTGTTTTAATGCATTTGAAATATTAATTTAGGATTTTAGTAATGGATTGATGATGTGGCAACATCTTACCCCTTTATTTTAAATGAAAGGTTGACATTTAAAAAACTCTACCTTTTAGAGTACCCTAGAAACTCTAAAAGATCTCAATCCCCAAATTGGTCATATATACATTACAAAAAGTTTTAAAGTTTGGAAGAAATAATAATAAAAAAAATCCATACGCTAGTTATCCTCCTTAGGAGACAAGGAGAATAATTTTGCATTCAATCAAAAAAGTAGAATAATTGAACGACTGTGAATTGTCCACATCGGAAAGGCCAACACCTTGGCAACCCATCACCCATTGCGACCTTCAAAAAATCAAATATTTATAATTTGTGCAAATCACGAGTAAAGACCATAAAATCAAGGTTAAATTATTGTTTTCGTCTCTGAACTTAAAAAAAAAAAAAACGTTTTTACACATGAATTTCGTCTTTTTTTTTAAAAAAGTTAGGACGAAATTCATGTGTAAAAACAAACTTTTTAAAGTTCAGGGAAAAAATGAACTTTACAAAGTTTAGGGACGAAAACAATACTTTTGCAAAATATTTTATCATTTTTTTACAAAATCATTGTACTTGTATTAGTTGTATATACTATTTCGGTTACTAATGTAACTTCATAATGAACACTTTCAAAGGTAAATATTTTCAAAATAACTAAGTTAATTTTGCAACAAAATTAATGATGAATTTATAATGGGCTCTTTGATTTTGTAATGTAAAATTCTTGTAAAAATTTAGCATAGAATCAATCTTAGAATATTTGCAAAACTTAAAAGAAGGATGAGTTATATTTTGATAGACAATGAACTACTAGATTGAAATGTAATAAGAAATAATTATTTTGTGTTTATATTTTGTTATTATTGAATACAATCATATAGTGTTAGTTTTATTTTTCATATATTAATTTAGTTTAGAAATTTAGTGATTTTTTTTAGTGGCCCAAAGTTTGTTTAATGCTTTGATGTCCAATGATAAAATCTTGATTTCATTCCTATCAAGTAACAACAAGTGAATTCCAGTTAGTTCGACTTGTGAAAAAAATAATTAGTGTTTTCGTCTGATGATAAAACAAACAATAATTATGGAGTAGACATCATAAGTCATAGGTGTTTGTTGCCAAACTAGAATTTCCAAGGAATGGTCGTCAATTTGTTTGAAGGAAACAAATAACTATGCTAGATGAAGGTCTAGTGCCTTAAAGCAAACTTAGAATCACAATCTGAATTCGATCTAAAAGGCTGACAAGTTCGGTGATTGCCTTTGCCCAAAGGACTTTAAAATAAAATGTAAGTAAGGAAAGAGAATGAAAGTAATTAAGCTAATGCAAGTAAACAAGAAAGTAACAACTAATTAAGCTAACTAAGCTAATTAGCTAAGCTAAGAGATTATCTAATTAATTAAACTAACTCTAAGTGGGCTAAAGTAACTAACTGATTAATTAAACTAAACTAATTAAGCTAATCGAGGTAGGCTAAAGTTACTAATTAATTAAACTAAACTAATTAAGCTAATCTAAGTAGGCTAAAGTTACTAATTAATTAAACTAAACTAATTAAGCTAATCTAAGTAGGTTGAGGTAACTAATGAATTAATTAAACTAAACTAATTAAGCTAATCCTAGAGTAATTAATGCTAATTGAGGTAACTACGCCTAAGTTAAAGTAAAACATGTTGCAATCGAGGTAACTAAAATATCAAATAAAGTAACATTAACATAAACGAGACATTCTTAATTAATTGAAAGAGTACTTACAAGCATGTAAAGCTAACACTAGAAATTACAATCGAAAGCTCTTTAAGTAACTAATCTAACAAGTGCTATTTGGGTTTGTTTGGGTGTGTGTGTGTGTGTGTTTGAAATGTACTTGGATTTACTATTTATAGGCTAACTCCAACGATTACATTCCAAGCCTTGATTAAGCCTTGATCTTCTCTTCAAATCTCATGAAAATAGCTTTTGTTACTTGTTAACTATTTCGATCGTGGTCTTTCTATTAGATAATCCAGGAATGTGCATCATGTGTGCCTTTCACTTCCCAGATGTCGTCTGTGTGGCTATGAAAATCAAACACCTGTTGCTCCTTGATCGATCCACGTGCTTCTTTACGATTGGCCCTTGGTTCTGGCCACTAACTCTGTCTACATGTCACCATTTGATTGGTTTGTAGTCTATTCACTACTCAGATCCACGCATTGCTTTTCCATTGGTTCACGTGTGTCCTTCTGTTTGGCTTGTGTATTGACCATTGTTTAGTCCACGTGTTACCATTTGATTGGTACCTTTGCCAACTCATATTCCATATCATTATTTTAAATTTCGTACTAACACATGCCCCTCGCACGTGACTCAGTAAAGATCCTTTACCAATCGTGTGAATTCAATGCTTCAGGGTACGCTTTGCCTTCTGATGATTATGTCAGCCTTTATGTGACTCTTAAATGACTGAAAGATAACATATAGTCGTTTCACTACTCAATAATCACTTCATCATTCCGACTTTCAAAATCCTACCAACTCTCAAACGTCTTTTCTCTTGAACCCTTCTTTGTCTTCAAGCCTTTTCTTTCCCCAGTTCTACTGCAAACCCTTATCATCACCCTCAATTTCTCATTTTAACCACTAAAATGGCTAAGTCTTCTTCCAACAATGATCCTTGTAGTCGTGCTACTTAGATAATCAAGGCACTTCCTACTTCTCAACCTATCACTGGTATCCTTATCCCTTATGAGAATACCCAAACCTCTTCTTCTTCTACCTCCACATCGCTTTGATGTGGTTTGGGTCTTTCTTTCTCATCCTTTCCCGAGGATCTCTCTCCAATCTTTCCTTACCATTCTCATTTTGCTTTTATTTATCAAAAAAGGCAAATGAAATGGGGAGAATGGGACACATTCACCACTTTTGTTACATGGTACAAGCTAGCTCCTAGTTGGTTTACCTGGGTAGCAAGAATGGCTCTTTCCAAGCTCGACAAATGGAAGACATTGGGGATTAATGAAGCAATTCGTGCTTCTAAATATGAAATCCTTATTAACCCCAGCCTGTTAACATCTCTTTTATGCTTCTGGTCCCCAGTGACCAATACTTTTTCTTTTCCTGAGGGATTCATGACCCCTACAGTGGCTGATATTTTTGCCTTGTTGGGTTTACGTCCTATAGGTGCATTGGCTCACCCCTCAATGGCCGTTGGTATAGGCCCTGACGATGACGTCCTCAATGGCGTATCCTTTAACTATAATGACTTCATCAAAGAGATGAAAGGTTCTGACGCCTCACTCGTTACTTACAAGGAAGAATGTTGCTTCTACTTGTTTTGGATTTATAGGTTCCTGGCTTGCACCTCCTCCAAATGGGTCATCAACTACTACCTGCCTATTGCTCGATGCTTGGCAAATGGCACTCCTGTCGATATGAGCTCATTCTTATTAGATGAGCTTTATCGATCCATGTTTCTACTCAGTACTGAGCCAAAGCAATCGCATGGTGGGCCTGTTTGGCTCATCCAAATGTGGGCTTACTCCTACTTCCCTTCGATCGCTCCTGAGCTTCATCCTACCATTGAGCCATGGCCTTATAGAGAAGTCTGGATGCACGCTAGGTACCCTAAAGAAGTTCTCTCCTTTCCTACTTGCTTTAAGCTCTTCAGTGACTCATCGAGGAGGAGGACACCTGAGGAGTTTATGCCTTTCGAGGCAAAGATGTATGGTTTTAAGGATTTCCACCAATTCTCGAGCCAAAGCTTCTTTAGAGTCCCCTGCGTGGGGCGCTTATCTCTAATTGAGGGACTTGGTGGTCATCAGGTCCTCCAACGCTAGGGTCGAGGTGTACTGCCCCTCGTTGATGGTAAGGCAATTTGGACTTGTCCAACTGTTGCCTGTTCCCCCAATCTGGACCAAGAACACAGATTGGACCTCTCGGGCCTTGATCACTAAAGACGAGGCCAAACAAATAAGTGTTCTGGCCAGGGAACGAGTTACAGGTTTTACCTTCACACCGTTCCAGGTTCGATCAGTGTCTTCCTCTCTATTCCACAGCTGGTGGGAAACTTAGATGACCCATTTTAATAATGAGGATGACCTGATTGAGGCCCTTCAGGGGTGTTGCCCTACATTCCTGCTGTACCAGCTTGCAGGAATCTTCCTCACATTTCCTTTACTTTGCATGTGTTGCTTATATTGTCTTAAGCATAATATTAATTTCATTTTCTTATTTCAGGTACTGGTATCGAGCACATGGCGAGCTATGTGACTCCCCAACCTCTTCAGCAAATCTCTCCTTCTAGGAAGAAAGTTGGTGGTGACCTTTCCTTTCAAAAGTTTGCCACTGCTGAAGTAAGTTCTGACCCTCTCATCAATCTTGTTGTTATAGTCACTGATAGAGTTATTGCTCATAATGCCGAATTTGTTGAAGTAGCCTTCGATTTGAAAAATTAACTAATGAAGTGTTGTCAGGCCAACTTGCTCCAGGATGTAGCTTTCAAGAAGGCAAAAGAAAGTCTCTAGCTTCAGGCTCCTATTCTTAGACTTCCAGCCCCTTCAAAGCAAGGGACTCGTACTTCAACCAAACGCAAAATTCCTGAGGTTGAAGAAGTCGACCCTGCTGTTTCCCCCAAAGGTACTAAACCTTCTGGCAAAAAGCTTGTCAAAACTGTGACTAAGAAGTCCACTGCTAAGAAGGCCAAGGTTGTCAAGGTAGTTCCTGACTCCTCGATTATCGAAGTGGAATCTTTGGAGGAAGAGCTAGATGATATTGCCACCTTGTCCAATTTGGTGAGGAAGATAGATGAACAAAAACAAATTCTTAGTGGTGTTATTGAGGCTCTTGAGGCTGAAGATCGACGAATAGCCCGAGAGTATAAAGAGCCTAAACAACTTGTTGCTGCCCTCAAGGCCAAGGCTAAGGCTGAGGATGCTAAGAGGAAGTGTCTGGAAGCTGAGATGGAGAAAAAGAAGCAAGTTGATAAGGCTGAGGATGAGAGAATTGCCGAAATCGAGAAAAGGTTAGACATAAAGAAAAAGGAAAATGCTCAAGCTGAACAACAAAGACAGCAAGAGCTTGAAAAGAAGAAAAAAGAAGAAGAAACAAGAAGAGGAACAGAAAAGAGAGGAGAAAGGAAAGAGGCAAAAGTTGTCAGAAGGAAGGCAGAACAGGTAGTGCCAAGGGAGGCAAGACTGACAAAGCAAACTGCAGGGGTAACTGTGGTGTTAGTGCAGCAGGTTACTCAGCCAGTTGTCGAGGTTAGGACCTCGATCGAGGCAGCGACTTCTTCCATCGAGGCTGCTGCCCCTTTGGTTAGTATACCTTTCACCTTAATTTTTGCTTCCCTTATGTCTTCATTTGTATACTAACTTATTCTTCCTATTCCAGGCTTAAAATATGCCAGAGGGTCTTGGGGACATTGACAAACTTCTTGAAGATGTCTCCTTGACCCTTCAACAATGTCAGACTTCTACCAAGACCTCTTCCACTCCTATTCCTTTGGAGCCCTCAAAGGGTCAACTCCAAGCAGCAATCGACCAATTGAAGGAGCTCCTGCAAAAACCTGTTGGTCTAGTGCTTCTGGATTCTAATTTGGTGAACCAGTTCCAATAAATGGCTTGATTTTTACTACCCACTCTTTTGTTCTAGGCAAGAGTGGCAGGGCTCTCTTGGGCTTGTTCATGCACAACCTGGACAGTACCATTTCTAACCTCTAGGCAGCCCAAGAAAAGAGGAATCAAGCCATTAATCAGGAAGCAAACCATAGGCAGAGAGTCTCCAAGCTTCAAGCTCATCAGCTTGATCTTCAAACCAAGACGTCAGAACTGAAGTCTATCAACCAGAAAGTGAAGTCACTCGAGGCTAAACTTTAACTTTGGAGATCCAAACACACCTAAAAGTGTTTGGAGCTTCAAACTGTTCACGCTGAGAGCCATAGATTAATTCAAGGAGTGGAGTTGATCTCCAGAGCTGAACAAGACATACAAACCCTTCAGTCTGAGATCAATGACCTCGAGATGTTGCCTTTGATGAGTTGGGCTGGTCTCCTTGCTACATTTAGAGAGTTGTAATCTTTTGTTTCTGATTTCTCTTTTCCCATCTTCTGAATATTCTTCAAATTTTTGGCTTTGTATATTTTTTAGGCTATCTTTAAGCCTTATTACTTTCCTTTTGTTTAGAACTTTTTATGTTGATAAGCCATTTCATTAAAACTTGGTTTGTAAGGCTTAAGGTATTTTTCATTTATTGACCTTATGTGTTTTTCTCCATTAACATGCATTAACTTATATGCATTCCCATCAAATAACTGGCTGACCAAGTAGGGCCCTTCCCAATTAGGTGACCATTTTCCTAAGTAATGATCTTTGGTCCTAAGGGGTAATATTACTTTCCAAACTAAGTCTCCTAAAGCAAAAGTCTTAGGTCTAATTCTTTGATTGTAACTCTTAATAACTTTTTGCTTTTGTAGAATAATGGAGTTTAAGGTTGCTACTTGTGCCTCATTTAAATCATCCATTTCTGCCATCATAGCATTCTCATAATCTATATGGCTCAATTGGTTTTGTTTAGCCACTCTAAGTGATTGGACAGTTACTTCAACAGGGAGTACTCCGTCGTGGCCATAGACTAATGAGAAAGGAGTTGTATTAATGCTTAGCCTTTTGGAGGTTTGATAGGCCCATAATACTTCTGATAATAACTCATCCCAATTCAAGGGATTATTATTAACAATTTTCCTTAAATTGGCTTTGATGATCATGTTGGTAGACTCTGCTTACCCATTTGCTTGTGCATAATATGGTGTAGAGTTAAAGAATTTAATGCCATACTCTTATGCAAAAGCCAAAACCCTCTATCCATTAAAAGCCATTCCATTATCCACAGTAATACTTTGAGGTAAACCAAATCGATGGACTATTGTTTCTTTTATAAATTTAATCACATCATATTCAGTTACATCCTTATAGGCTTTAGCTTCCACCCATTTTGTAAAGTAATATGTAGCCACGATTACAAAACAATTCCTCTTCTTTGAGGTAGGCCTTACTTTTCCAATTAAATCCATTGATCATCCTTTGAATGGCTAAGGTTTAATAATCAAGCTTAGCTCAGTAGCAGGCAGCCTGGGTAAGGGTCCATGTTTTTGACATGCCTCGCATCCATGGGCATACTCGATGCACTCTTTTAGGATTTTTGGCTAGTAATATCCATATCAATGGATTAGCCATTTCATTTTTATTCTTGATTAGTGTGCTCCACAAATTCTCTCATGGACTCTAGCCATTACTTGTATTGCTTCTTCTGTGCTTATACACTTAAGCAAAATTCCATCAGCCCCACGTTTGAATAGGCATTCGTCTTCTTCCATCAACACATACCTTCTAGCTTTAAGTTTCAAGGCATTGTTGCTATAGCCAATTGGGCTTCTTAGGTACGAGATGATTGGACTTCTCCAATCTTCTTTCCCTACTTCGAGGGTGAAGATCTTTGTTCCTAATTGCCTGGTAAATATTGATGATAAAGTTTTTGCTTTTAGTACCTCGATTTTGACTTTTTCATCTTCGATTGGCCTATACCCTGAGGCTACCTGGGCCATTCTATTGGCCTCATGGTTTTCGTCTTGAGGTATATGATGTAAAGTGCATTCTTGGAACTCTTGCAATAATTATTGGACAGACACTAAATATGGGGCTAACAGAATGCTTCCACATTTATATTGTCCCTTAACTTGATTGATTACTAATTGTGAATCACCAAATATTGTGACATTTTTTATCCCTATTTGTAGAAGTATTTCTAGTCCTAACACCAAAGCTTCATACTCTACTTGGTTGTTAGAACCTACTTTTTCTACTCTAAATGCTAATTGGGTTTTCACTCCTTGTGGTGATTCCAAAACTATTCCAACGCCTGCTCCTAGTTCAGCCCTCGATCCATCAAAATAGAACTTCCAAGGAACTAAAGCCACATATTGGGCTTCATTTGGCACATCCTCACAAGGATGATCAGCCAAAAAATCTGTCAGTGCTTGGCCCTTAATTGCTTTTTGTGGTACATATAGTAAATAAAATTCTACTAAAGATAAACTCCATTTGCACATTCTTCCACTTAAGATAGGTTTTGATAGCATATATTTAATAACATTAGTTTGAGTAATGACAAACACAATATAAGCTAACATGTAATGCCTTAATTTAAGTACAGAAAAATACAAAGCTAAACAAAGTTTTTCAACAGTAGAATATCTGCATTCAGTTGGATTTAAAATCTGACTTAAATAAAAAACAGCTTGTTCATGGCCATCTTCATTATCTTAGGCCAAAAGGCTTTCAATCGACTCTTGAGTAGCAGAGATATATAACTTCAGTAGTTTGCCTTCTCTTGGAGGAATCAACACTGATGGAGTAGTTAAATATTACTTGATGGCATCGAAGGCTTTTTGATGTTCTTCATGCCATACAAATGCCTCATGGTCTTTCAATTAAAGCAAAGGAGAGAAAACTTTGGTTTTTCCTGCCACATTTGCAATAAATCTTCTTAAAAAGTTTATTTGCCCAAGTAATCTTTGCAACTCATTTTTATTTGATGGAGGCTTAGCTTGTAAGATAGCTTTGGCCTTATTTTTATCCACCTCTATGCCTCGATTATGTACTAGAAACCCTAAAAAGTTTCCAGTCGTAACACCAAAGGCAAATTTTAATGGGTTCATCTTTAATTGATACTTCCTCATTCTTATAAAAGTCTTTTCCAGGTTTTTCAAATGCTCATCGAAGTTCTGAGACTTTACTACTATATCGTCTATGTATACTTCCATATATTTTCCAATCATGTCATGAAAGATGGAATTCATAGCTTTTTGATATGTAGCCCCAACATTTTTTAAACCAAAAGGCATTACCATCCATTCAAATGTTTCTATAGATCCAAGACATTTAAATGCAGTTTTATACACATCACTTTTTGCAATGAAGATTTGATTATAACCCGAGTGTCCATCCATAAAAGACAGGACTTTATATCCAAATGCCCCATCTACTAGCAGATCAGCTACATGCATAGGATACTCATCTTTGGGTGTGGCCATATTTATATTTCTAAAATCAATACAAATCCTAAGTTTGCCATTTTTCTTTAAAACATGGACTGTATTTAATAACCATTCGACATATCTAGCTAGTCTAATGAAGCCTGCTCGAACCAACCTTTCAATCTCCTCCTTTATTTTGAGGGTGATGTTTGGACCCATTCTTCTTGGAGCTTGTTGGAATGGTTGAAATCCTTCCTTGATTGGTAATCGATATTCCACTAGTTTCTTGCTTAGTCCTGGCAATTCTGGATAATCCCATGCGAAACAGTCTTTGTACTCTTTTAGGATCATCATAATTCTATTAAATTCTTCTGGTCCAAGGTGACCACTTACAAAGGTTACCCGTGGGTCTTCCTTTGTTTCTAGATTTATTTCGATGAGGGGATCCTGGACTTCCTCTTTGATATCATCCATTCTGATTGGATGGGTGCATATTTGTTCCTGGTTTATATTCCTTGGCCATTCCTAGACTGTATGTTACACTCAGCAAACTGAGAGTTTTGTTTCAACCTTTTCTCTGTTACTTATCGTACCAGGTTCCTTAGGGCCAGATCGATAGTCTCCTTTTTCTTTATATCAATGGGTTTATTCAACATCTTCAACATAATAATTGAGGCCATTCTCAATTTCTGGCCTTGTCTCTGTCTCTTCCAAATTTTGGCTGAGCTTGAATAAGTCATCCATTGTTAGAGGCTCTTCAGGTCCAACGGTTACCCTTGATGGGTTTCCATTTTGATCTATTCCTGTGAATTTGACAATGCCCACTAGTACCATTGATAAATTTCTTAAAACAAAATAAAGTGTATCGTAAGATTCATTTATTACCTAAGAAACTTGGTCAGTGTTAGTGATCATTACTCCAAGCAATCTCATATTGATTTCAAAACTCTTCTCATGGATCTAGGATTACCAAAAAATATATAAGAATATCATCATATCATCCTAATGATTAAGATGAAATCAAAAGAGCATATATGCAAAAAGTTCATTGTCAACCCCTTAGCTAAAAATTCCAGCAAAAAAACATTGGTAGGGTGTTCATTGGATTAATCTTGTATGCTTGAATGACCCCACTAAATGAAATTTCTGGCTCCATCGGACAATGACGCCAATTGACCTTTGTAAATAGATCAATTTTTTTTCCAAGAAAAAGCGATTTACCAATATATTGCCCCAGCTTTGACGCAAATTAAGCCTTTTAAATTTCAAGTAGAATAAAATATCTCCTATAAAAGGGACAAAGATATAAATTTAATGCTAAAGTAAACATAAAGTTTATTAGAAAAAAAGGCTTAGAAATTGATGTGATGGAAAATGTTAAACTTATCATCAATTTTATTATAAAATGTTTACAAATTGAAGGAAAATTATAGAATACTACCATTATATTTATGAGGTACTCTTTCCTCTCATGGATCATGCCATGAGGGAGGGAGAATCAGAGCAAGGCAATAGTCGATCCATGGTTGTGGATAAGGCAGGCGAGTTGACGACGAAAGTATGGCTGCACTCTCTCTCTTTCTCTCTCTCTCATCTCGACTGACAAGTGATAAAGTGGAGAAAACTTTTTGCATGATCTTGGCTGCCCACAAAAACAAGGGTTTTTTTTTATTTATTTTTTTTATTTGTGAGCAGTTATTGACACATAAATTTATATGTATAGATATATACATTAGGATATTTTCTTAAAAAAAAAAAAAAAAAAAAAAAAAAAAAAAAAAAAAAAAAGGAAGGTGGGCACATGGCCATCCAGATCACAAGCTGACTCTGCTAGTCTAATAGGAGCACACTGCACATCCTCTTATTCAAATTCAATGTTGCCTATGCCCAAAACTGCGTATTTGTTTCAATCAGCTGACTCCTAGTTAGGGGTGTAATTGGTGAGGTGCAGTGTTGTTTTTTCCGGATTTATGCATCTACACCTTCTAGTGCGGTTTTCCTATTACACGAATCTGCACCTGCACCTATTAAGATCGGTTTTGGCACGGTACGGTGCGGTGTAGGTGCGGTCTTGCGGTTTAGGCTAGACTCATTTGAGTCGGATTGGACCAACCCAAATGTCAATTTTAATCTAAAAAATCCACCTTTACAATAACTCAAAAATTTGGCTAATTATAGCATACAAATATAAATCATAGTTTCCAATCTCAACCTAAATATTTAAGAAGAAAAAAATTATAACATTCATATGTCATAGAATGAATCATAATTTACAATCTCAACCTGCACATATATGTCATCCTTATACAAATATAACTCAATCTTAACATTCACATACCATTAGCATACAAATATAACATAACATCACCTACATATACCAGTAGCATACAAGTATAACATACTAGAAGTGTAATCGGTGAGGTGCGGTGCGGTTTTCTATTGATTTATGCACCTACACCTTATAATGCGGTTTTTCTATTACACGCTCCTGCACCTGCACCTATTAAGATCGGTTTTGGCGCGGTGCAGTGCGGTTCTTGCGGTTGTGTCGGTGAAGCTTACACCCTTACTCCTAGCTACTTTGAAATTGGTTCTTCATTCTTTACCATGGCCAGTGGTAGCGCCACGTTGAGGCCAGGGGGTTCAAATGAACCCCCATGAGTCCTAAATGTTTTTTTATTTTATTTTTATATATAGGTAAAAAAAATTATATATGTAATTTTTTATTTTGTTAAATATTTATATAGGTATTGAATCTCCTGAAATAAAAATATTGAACCTCCTAAATTGAAATCCTATTAGACTCAGCCTATTAAACTCTTAAAAAAAAAGCCAAATAATAACAACAATAACAAAAATAGCCCAAATAATTACAATCGGTTATCAATAATCCATTTCTTTAGTCAGCCCAATCAGATTCCATTAAATTAAATTTAAAAAAAATCTAAATTTACTTGCCTTAAAGCATTCACAAGCACCTAAAACCCAATTTCAATTAAAATATGACTAATATACTTTAAAAATTAGTAGATTATAGGTGTATTTTTTGTTTATGCATTTAATGTGCTAATAATTTGGTATTGTTGATGATTGTTTATGTGTTGTGAGGTAAGACTTTATTCTTTTGGATATTCCTTGTGAGTGGTTAATTAATAGTTTAAGTGGTTAGTGTATCTAATTTAATTAATTATAAATTCATAGTTTAAATAAATTTAGTATTTTTTGTCTATATTTGTATTCACATCACATGCCAAATACTTTATAGTTTATCCTTTATTCTTTTAGTATTACCATGGACAAATTTTTTATATAAGAAAATCACTTATACTGCATGATTCTTTTGTATTTCTTTTATAAATTTATATGATGTCGATATATTCAAGTTTTTTAATGAAGTCACTAAAAAATTGTCATGGAGCCACCACTTTCCATGGCACAAGATATGGAATGTTTTGTGGCCCAGATGTCTTCTTTAGCGTGTAAGAATCATTTTACATTGAAAGAGAGTTCAGCTATCTGGCGAAGAAGAATATTCGTTTGAAATTTTATGTGAGATTTGCTAGAGGGGTCATGGGCCATGCTGTCTTATAAAAACATTAGTATTATTTTCTCTAATATAATTATGCTGCTGAAATTTTAAATATTTAAATATAAGTCATGTGACTATGATTTGAATTGAACAAAATAATCATGTTATAAATTAATCTTTCTATACTGCTGCAGCAATATAATCATATAATGAATAATTATTCAATACTCTCATACCATATAATAAATGCATACTCCCTAATTTTAAGTGATTATTCAATAGTTTTAAATTACTGAATTTAATTAGGAGGATCCACCATTTACGTGAAAGGGGGGACTGCGCATTTATTTGTAGTTGGAGACTACCGAATAATTTTTCTCTTTCATATAAATGATGAATTCTATTGATTAAATTTATGGTGTGATTTATCATTTATGTAAGAGGAGAGAATAAATATTTATTGTGTTCGACAATACTAAAGGCACCCGTTAACAAACTCATTTTTCTATTACTAGTGAATAAGTTAGGTACACAGTCATTATAGATGCAATGATGCACATGTCAATAAATGGTTACTGCCAAGTGAAAGCAACAATTTATGACTCTTCGTGGCATCCATAAATAACTAAGCTATATACACACCACATCCATTTGCTTGTTTTCTTTTGTGCTTAATTCTATAGTTGGGAAATGATGATTTGAACACGGGTTTTTTTTTTTGAAAAAAAAAAAAAATTAATGTCAGATAAGTTACAAGGATTTTAACTTTAATACATTTTAGGTGGATGAGAGAGATTTGAATCTTAGACGTTTCTTTATAAATGTTAGAATAATGGTTAAATTATTAAATTTACAATTTCTTAATAATTTAAACTTTTGAAACAATTGGTAATTTATCTTGGTATCAAAACAATGATCATGAATTTGAACTATTTCTCCGCTATACATTTTGAATTGAACTCCCCTAGTTGAGAGACAGAAATGTTCACTGAGCTAGAGGCAAAAGGCTTGCATACTCCTTAATTTATTTACTTAGTAATAAATAAATAAATAACACTAGAAATTAGTGGCTCAATCAGCCATCGAAAGAATATCCATCCAGAGAGAAAATGATAGGAAAAAAAAGAAATATATACTCCATTCATTTCTTACCCTGCTAATTTGCATGTCATTTTCCCTTAGAACACAGGTCTTGCTACTTCATTGGTTGATTCAAAATAAGAGACGCAATTTGCTAACTACTATTGTGTCGAAGGCATGCAGTGGCAAACATGTTACTTTCTTTCTATTTTTTTATTTCAGGCTCCTTTTCTATTGTTTGGAATGCGTCAGCACCTACGAGTCTTATTTTTGTGATGACATAAAAATGATGCAGATAGCTCAACTTGGAATTAATTAAGAATGGCAAGCAAAGGAACATTATAGTAGCCCCACATGCTGTGACAGATTAGGGTTGCTCTATGAAACTGGGCTCCTTGTTGGGCTTTGTTCATGTGCCTGTAGGGTAGTGAGGCCCCCAACTGTGTCCCAAAATGCATGTGCAGCAGTTGGTGGTGGATTAATCACTAGATCGCTGCCATTCATTATGACATATTTAATTACTTACAGAACAGAAGCACAAAGATTTGGAAGAAAAATCTTAGATGGAAACATTGGAAAGAGAACTAGTAGCTCTAATTTAACATGATAGGTGTAATGTTGAGTCAGAATGTGGCTTTGAAATTTTTTTTCTTTTTTTTTTTGAGATCTTGTGGAAAGAATTATGCTCAACACATTTTGCATGAGAGTTAGCCACGGAGCCAGAATTTTTCATTAGTGGGTGCAAATTTCAAAATTTATCACAATTATTTGGATATGTTGTAAATGGTTTTCATATGTGACAACACCGAAAGGTGAATTTCTCTTAATTGGTAAAAGACGCTGCTACTTTCACACCATGGTGTGAAATAGTGTTTTCACACCATGAATGTGGCAGCAGGTGATTGGGCCACATCAGAGATGGGTCCCGCGGGTCCCACAAGTGCAAAATCAGCAACTTTAATGAAGAATGCAATTATCTTTGTTGCCAAACGCACTAAAAATTGGGCTAAAAATTGGGCATGGGAAGCACGTGAGGCAGCCTTGCTTTTTTTTTTCCCTCCACTCCGCCTGGTCTTCTTCTTCAGCATGCCTGAAACAAACAGCCACTGAAACAGCCACAGCAAAGAAAAGTAAAAAAAAAAAAACACAACTTAGCCGAGAAGATCACGTCAATTCTAAGGTTGGATTTTTGAAGTTTTGCTACTTATTATTTCTTGCCAATAATAATGAAACAATAATCCTAAACATAGAAACCTTTTTTCTGTAAAACAGTGTTGCTGCCATTGTTGGTTGAGCTTGAGCTTGAACTTGAAACAAAGTCACCATTTGGAGCAGAGATAGAGACCAACATTTGAGATTTGGAGCAGCATTTAACGTGAGTTTTGGAGTTTTGGAGGTGCATTGTGTTGACACCCCATTTTGCTACCTACATTCTAATCCTTACACAAACTAGGGTTTTCACAAATTAAAATTCTAAATACGGAAAGTGCACAACTTGCCTAAATTAGGGTTTTAAACCAACAGTGTTTTTGACCATCTGATCGACAACTAAAAAGAAATCAAACAGATCTTTAAGTTGAGACAAATGAAATGACGTGTCATGTGTTCAAATCGGACCATAAGTGCAAATGTTATGATCAATTGAAGATTTAACGGATAGAGTGCATAATGATTTAATAATTCCGGGTACATGGGATTAATCCAAACTAATTATTATTGGTCCATTAATTGGGTTGATTTTAATTAGTGAGGTGTAAACATCTTATTGGCTTGTAATGATAAATAATTATGGACTCTACTACGTTAAATAAAATGAGCTTAAGTTGGATAAATAGTGTGATTAATTAATTAAAATATAAGGATTAATTGAAATAGATCAATTCAAATATTTTAAAGGGGTTAAGAAGATCACTATAATATCTGGTGTTTATCATAAAAAGTTGAACAACTTTGAACAAATGGATAAATACAAAAAAAGAAGTTGAAAACGTTTTTTAAGAACTCAAAGTACCGGCCGGCACTTTGATTGGGGTTTGAAGTACCGGCCGGCACTTCAAGCTTGTATTTGGCACTTTGATTGGGATTTGAAGTACCGGCCGGCACTTCAAGCACATTTTGAAGTACCGGCCGGCACATTAAAGTACCGGCCGGCACTTCGGACCTGGAGCACGTTGTTTTATCCCAAAATTATCTCCAAACTTGAATTTTGAATTCTCACACGTCCAAGTCAGTCCACAGCTGGTTGAGGATAAAGAATAGGGATTATTTGAAAATAAAAAATACAAAATTAAACAAATAGCTTCTCGTTTGTTTGGCTATAAAAAGGAAAGAGGGGTTCAGTTACAGGGGTCCCAAAGTTTGAGCTTTAGAGAGAATTCCAGATCATTCTGCGTATGATTTCTAAAGCATAAAACACCTCTAAATATTCCACCATTGAAAGACAGAGAAAAGCTCCCACAAAAAAATCCCTTTTGGAGATTCTACGGCGAAGCTCTGTTCACGGGTTGAAGACCATCAAGGAAGCACCATTGGAGTTCTTTTTTGCAGCTGGGCAGTAGACAAACTCCCCACCATTGCAGCCACACAGAAACTCTCTTGATCTTTGCTCTTCACCCCTTTTCAAAGTTTTTATTGTGATTAATTCTTTGTGTCTTCTATTAATCAATTCTTTGATTGCAGCCAAAGTTGAACATAACTCTGGTGATTCTAAAGCAATCAAAAGGATCTTCTTCCACGTGCATGCAGGTAAGCATTCTTGACTGAATTCTTTATTTGTTTGCCTATTCACATGATGATGACGATAATATGCTTATTTTTCACATGTAAATGATCTAATAAAGAACTTGAACCTTTAAAATGAATTTTATGATAAACCATGTTTTTGTACATTGAAATATTTGTTTTTGGCCAAGCTCTATCCTAGAAGACCGATTTTAATCGGGCAAAACGAGGTGCTTACACCTTCTCGTTTTGTAACCAAGCCCCCGAGCCTAGTCTTGAAGGTTCTAGATTAGTTTATTTGTGAATGTAAATTTCTACTGTACTATACTGTATTTAGGAAGCATTCAAATGTAATTTTCTTAGATTGTACCTAGGAAACAACTTTTGCTATGTAATTTTCTGTTTTGGACACTCAATTGTAATCATACAATCCAAATTGAATAAAGAGAAGTATTTTTTTTAAGAATTTTCTTGTTTTTCTTCCTTGCAAAAATAAGTGGCGACTCTACTGTAACATCACCTTCATTCTAGAGGGATGATCATTCGTCAGTTGGGTCACATTTTGAGGCCCATTTGACCCTCGGGTCGTGGTTCTCACAGTGGCGACTCCACTGGGGACATGTAGTGGGCTTAGCTTCGAAATTAGGATGGGCTTGGCCAAGCCTTATTATTTCTTTGTACTTGTTTGATTTTAAAGGCTTTCTTTATAACATGTTTCATGCATCATTTTGTGTGGGCCCAAAAATACATATACATGTGTGAAGCCCGGAAGCCCCGGTAGTTCTATCCATGGATCACAGTCTTCCTAGACCTGGGTACCCATGGTGAAGCTACCACCCCTTAGCGCAGTATTGACTATGATCCTTCTTAGTCAATGCGTTAAAGGATAAACTGTATCGTTTGGACCAACGCGGCATTCCTATGTCACAAGTTGGGAGATACGACGTCCTAGCTCTTGGGTTCCCTACAAGCCCACCTTTCTACCCATATAGAAGCCCATTAGAACTATCCCTTAGGTGCGGTCCATTAAGTACATACATGCTTGTTTGAACCCACCGTCTCTTTTGACTGCCGTTGCTTGCACTTGGATGAACCTTGTTTGCTACGAATGAGCCCAAATCCAACGTTTGGGCCCATTACAAGCCATTTATTTGAACCATGTTTTCCATTGATGAGCCCAAGCCCAACACTTGGGTCCATTATAAAAAAATCTAAGGCCCTACAAGTACTTAGAGTTGAGGATCATTGAAAGACAAGGTACAAACCCATGAGTTAAAAAGGTTCAAACCCACAAGCGTCAAAGAGACAAATTTTACAAGTTCACATCCTTCAAAAGGATCAAACCCACAAGCCCACAAGCTTCAATAGACAAGTTCACAAGCTAAAAATGATCAAGCCCACAAGCTTCAAATGGTACAATCCCACAAACTTCAAAGACAAATTCACAAGCTTCAAAAGCTCAAGCCTACAAACTTCAAGACACAAGCTTTATAAGTTCACAAGTTTCAAAAGTTCAAAGCCCACCAAGCAGTGGCCCACAACAATCAAGGTTTAAGGCTTCAAAGCCCACCAATCAGTGGCCCACAACACTCAAGCTTGAAGGCTTCAAAAGCTTAAGTTCAAAGCCCACCAAGCAGTGGCCCACAACAACAAGCTTGAAGGCTTCAAAGCTCAAGTTCAAAGCCCACCAAGCGGTGGCCCATAACACTCAAGTTTCAAAGATCAAGTTCAAAAGACAATCATACGGTGGACTACAACAACAAGGTTCCAAAGATTTGAAAACCAAGTTCAAGCCCACCAAAAGGCCACACAAGCTCAATCTCCAAAACAATCTCCCATTTAGCCACAAAATTATCACCATTCTCCATACTCCACAAAAGGCCCAACAAGCCAAACACTTAATTCCCAAACAAACTACCTACTCACATCTACCAAAAGGCCCCACAAGCCCGATTTCCTAAATAGTCACTCACTTACCAAAAACAAAACCACAAAAATTTCACCATTCTCCATACTCTACAAAAGGCCACTCAAAGCCCAAAACCCTAAACGGTCAGTCATCAAGCTTCAAGATTCAAGTTCCAGGCCGGACAAGACAACCATTCTACAAAGGTCACAAGCCTCCAAGATTCAAGATTCGAAATCAAAGTCATGAAGGTCACACAAGCCTCTTCCTCCAACACGACTGATTCATGGGCTTCCCCTACGTCAACAACCCACAAGGACATCAGCATTGCTTCATCAAGTCATCATTTGATTTTACATTTCTAAATTTAGTTGTGTGATTTTCATTTGAATTGCTTTGTTTGTCTTATTGGTATGTAGCATAGAATTTTGGATCAAGAAAAAAAAACATCTTTTAAAGATCAAGAATTTCTCCAAACTTTGCACCACAGATCACAAATCAAAAATTGAAAGACAAAAAAATAATCAACAATTCACAAAAAAAAACTCAATGGGCCGAACTTTGAATCACACTTTAAACAGGTTAAAATTCACTCAATTGAATTACACCTTAAAAGGTTAAAATTCACAAAATGAATCACACCTTCACAGTTAAAGTTCACACAAAATTGAATCACACCTTAAATGGTTAAAAATTCACACAATTACACCATACCTTCAAAGGTTAAAATTCACCCAATTCAATTACACCTTAAACAGGTTAAAATTCACCCAATTGAATTACATCTTAAACAGATTAAAATTCACCCAATTGAATTACACCTTAAACAAATTAAAGTTCACTAAAATGAATCACACCTTAAATGGTTAAATTCATATTTTTTGGATCACACCTCACACGGTTAAAATTCTCCACACATTTCACATAATTAAAATTCTCCCAAATTGAATCACACCTTAAACGGTTAAAATTCTTATCCAATTGAATCACACTTCAAAAGCTCAAAATCCACTCAATTGAATCACACCTTAAATAGGTTAACATTCATCCATTACACCTTAAATGGTTAAACATTCACCAATTAAATCACACCTCACATGGTTAAAATTCACTCACACCTCCCAAAATTAAAGTTCACTCAAATGAACCACACCTTAAACAGTTAAAATCCACTCAATTGAATCACACCTCACATGGTTAAGATTCACTCACAACTCACATAATTCAAATTAACTCATTACACCTTAAATGGTTAAAATCAACCCAAATTGAGTCACACCTTAAATGGTTAAAAATTCACACAATTACACCACACTTTAATTGGTTAAAATTCACCAAACTTTGGATCACACCTCAAATGGTTGAAATTCACCAAAATTGAATCACACCTTAAATGGTTAAAATTCACTTGTTTGAATCACACCTCAAATGATTAAAATTCACCAATTGCATTACACATCAAAACAATTAAAATCCACTAAATTGAATCACACCTTAAAATGTTAAAATTCACAAAATGAATCACACTTTAATGGTTAAAATTCACATTTTTTTTGAATCACACCTCACACGGTTAAAATTCTCTCACACAATTTCACACAATTCAAATTAACCCATTACACCTTAAATGGTTAAACTTTCCCAAATGAATTACACCTCACATGGTTAAAATTCACTCACACCTCAATGGTTAAAATTCTCATTTCTAAATCACACCTTAATGGTTAAAATTTACAAAATGAATCACATCTCAATGGTTAAAATTCACAAAATGAATCACACCTCAATGGTTAAAATTCACGAAATGAATTACACCTCAATGGTCAAAATTCACATTTTTGAATCACACCTTAATGGTTAAAATTCACATTTTTGAATCACACTCTAATGGTTAAAATTCACGTCTCAAATTACAATTGCTCAAAATTTGATCACATCATCAAAAAGAAACTTTAAGCAACAATCTTCAAGTCTCCCATGTTCTCACATCTTTTTGGAGAAGGAAAATTTTCAAAATTGTTTTTGCAAAAGTACTTTTGGAAAATCAAATTTTTGAAATCTTCTTTCTTGGGCAACAAATGACAAATCATAGGGTCACATCACTTGACCAATCAATTTGCACCTGAGAAGGGGATCATTTTCATTCAATTCATATAAAAATTGTCGCCAAATACTTGGAACAACAAAAAATGGATCCTAGAAAGACAATCAAGGAAATAAGGTCATTGAGAGATCTCGAGTCACTCCTTCCGAAATTCCTTCTAAATCAGGTCATGATTTGTCACATTCTTGCACGTTCATTCAGAAAAGTATCCTGATAGTTGGGTTTACCATGGATCATCCATGCAAAAAGAGAAATGAAAGCTTGTTAGGCCGAAAACCCAAAAGGGCGGCCTAAGCAAAAATTAGGGCTCCACAAAGAGAAGACAAAAAAAAATTTACTTCCAAGAAAGAACTCATCAAAAGAGCTCAAACACTGCATGCCAAAAGCAAGCTCTACCAAGGACAGGAGGCCATTTTTCATTAAACCCAAATATTCTTGCCAACACCCTACAAATGCAATCACTTGCTAGCCAATTTGGGCCTTTAAAAAAAAAATGAGCCTTTTCTTTCTTGAAACCCATAAACCAAACCTGGGGTGGGAATTTTAGATGTGAACAAAAAGGAGATCATGGATTTCTTTCTCAAGATCAAAGTGTCAAAGAAGGAAGAACAAAAGAACAAGTACATGCTCGACGGAGGCGTCAATCTTCAATAAGAATGAAGCAAATTGAGAACACTTGACACAAACGTCAAGCATACAAAAAAAAGGGTGTCTCTAACAAAGGATGCCAACACAAAGATAAGAAAAGTCAAATGCGTCAAAAAAAAAAATACAAAGAAGACGTGAAGGAAAAGAAGCAAAGGAAAGAAGTCACGAAGCAAATCCAATCCTTGGAGTTCACACTTGGGGGTACATTGGGGAATTTGAGCCTTTATAACTTTCTTTTCACAGCCCAAACCCGGCCTACATTATAACCGATAAACAAAGCCCTCCTTGAGGTTCTGCTTGCTCAAGACATGATGTTAAGCTCTTTCGTTATTCTCCATTGGAAGTATGAAAAGTGCTCGCTAGGTTGAAAACCTGAAAAGGCAGCCTAGGCAAAAGTTAGAGCAAAAGGAAAAAGAAAAAAGAAAAAATGATGGATGGTCCAAACACCAATCAAATCTCCCATGAAAAGATGAATCATAACAAATGGTTCAAACTCAGAGTTCACTTTCTTTCTCATTGCAAATAGTCAAGTCTCTTTCGAAGACTTCAATTTCAAGTCAAAACTTGGGGCATCCCCCTTTGTTTTCCAAGTGCTTCATCTACATCTCCAAACTAGGGGCATTCTCCCTAATTTGTCAATTTCTTCCCACAACATGATCCACACAAGATCACACATCTCTAAACTAGGGTCCTTCTGCTTAGTTTGTCAACTAAACTATCTTTCCTCAACATGATCCATACAAGATCACACATCTCCAAACTAGGGGCATTCTCTCTAGTTTGTCGGCTAAACAGTCTTTCCTCAACATGATCCAAACCAGATCACAAATCTCCAAATTAGGGGCATTCTCCCTAGTTTGTCAATGGGTCAGAATTTCAAGTCAATAGCATGTCTCTATCATTGCTCCAAACAATATTGACTTGCAAGGTCATCCAAACTTTTCAAAAATATCATTGCTTTTTCGTCATTTTGTTGATTCGGGAAAACTCTCAATCACTTCATCTCTTTAATTGCCTTCGAAGGATTCAGCCTTACAAGCTCCAAGAGAAATGCAAATATGTTTATAAGGGTTTAATGACTTTAATCCCCTCAAAGTGAAAGAGAACAGTTTTGTTTTGCAACCTTAGGGTTTGTCAATCATGTCTTCCCAAGAAAACAAAAGTTTCTCAAGATTGTCGTTGACATAACGGATTGCATCCATTTAAAAAAATTAGTTTTCAAAATGATTTACAAAGTTCATCTTTTCATTTTTGAAAGACTTTCTCCAAAAGAGGTACACAACCAAGAAATAAAATCAAGGTACACAACTGAGATCACAAGTCAAGTTACACAGTTAAGACACAAGACATCCAAAAACAACAAAAAATTTGGATTATTTGTGAGAACATAAAATCTTTCCAATACAAATTTGTTGGGTTGTTGCAAACACTTAAAATCATCCCCAATGAAAAACATTTTTCACTTCCACACAAGAAGACTACATATATTTTGAACTACCACACAAAAGGATTCATACACAACACATATAATTTTGCACCTTCCAAACAAGAAGTTCACACACCCCACATTTCGAACTACGTTCAGACCTGATCCTCTGTGATGGAGGTACGTAGGCAGCCTTCACTTAAGGCTCGGTCCTCACACCCACAAAACATTTTCTACATTTCGAACTACGTTCGGACCTGATCCTCTCTGATAAAGGTACGTAGACAGTCTTTCACTAAGACTCGGTCCCACACCCACACTCACAGTCCAATATCCATATCCACTTACACACTTATCCTCATCTACACACACTCATATTACCAGATTCACATCCACATTCACACATTCCATGATCTCAAAGCTGCAAACAATTAGCTTGTTCACATGACATCATTTTACATGTAAACGTTCTAAAAATTGAACATTGACTCAGTTTTTTTCATTTGCAGGTTTGTTGATCTCAACAAGTTCTCATGACTTGTTTAAACTAGGGGCATTGGCCCAAAGATTCGTCTTTCGTAGACGATATCTAACATGTTTGAAAAAAGAATAGTTCTTGTTTTTGCAGGAGAGTACGTGCCTACCCACCGGCTGAACAAGACACCAAATGCATCTTGGTTCTAGCAAGGAGATTAAAAAAGGTTGAAAAATCCGGAGTTACGCCTTCAGACGGCTAAAAATTTTCGGCATCATCTTAACAAGATTCTGACAACACACATGCTCGGGTTGTCTTGGAACCACGTAAAAAATATCCCGGCAAAGATTTTTAGGTTGTTAAAACACTTAAAATCAAATCCTAAAAAGTTTTCAAAAAATATCGGGTTGTTTCTTACAACATAAAATCATTCCTGATATACCCACTTTTTCAGGTTGTTATTGACAACATAAAATCAAAATCCTAAAAAGTTTCCAAAAAATCGGGTTGTTTCTTACAACATAAAATCATTCCTGATATATTCACATTTTTAGGTTGTTATGGACAACATAAAATCAAATCCTAAAAAGTTCCAAAATATAGGGTTGTTTGAAACAACATAAAATCTATCCCAACCCACTTTTTTAGGTTGTTAAAACACTTAAAATCAAATCCTAAAAAGTTTAAAAAAATATCAGGTTGTTTCTTACAACATAAAATCATTCCTGATATTCCCAATTTTTTAGGTTGTTATGGACAACATAAAATCAAATCCTAAAAAAGTTTTCAAATTTGTTGGGTTGTTACAAACATGTTAAAATTATCCCCAACATTCGGTCGCAAAACTCGGTGTCTTTCTCAAACATTGACATTTCGCTTTACAAGCTCTGCCAATGAGGGGCATTCTGTTGACACCCCATTTTGCTACCTACATTCTAACCCTTACACAAACTAGGGTTTTCACAAATTAAAATTCTAAAAACGGAAAGTGCACAACTTGCCTAAATTAGGGTTTTAAACCAATAGTGTTTTTGACCGTTTGATCGACAACTAAAAGAAATCAAACAGATCTTTAAGTTGAGACAAATGAAATGACGTGTCATGTGTTCAAATCGGACCATAAGTGCAAATGTTATGATCAATTGAAGATTTAACGGATAGAGTGCATAATGATTTAATAATTCCGGGTACATGGGATTAATCCAAACTAATTATTATTGGTCCATTAATTGGGTTGATTTTAATTAGTGAGGTGTAAACATCTTATTGGCTTGTAATGATAAATAATTATGGACTCTACTACGTTAAATAAAATGAGCTTAAGTTGGATAAATAGTGTGATTAATTAATTAAAATATAAGGATTAATTGAAATAGATCAATTCAAATATTTTAAAGGGGTTAAGAAGATCACTATAATATCTGGTGTTTATCATAAAAAGTTGAACAACTTTGAACAAATGGATAAATACAAAAAAAAGAAGTTGAAAACGTTTTTTAAGAACTCAAAGTACCGGCCGGCACTTTGATTGGGGTTTGAAGTACCGGCCGGCACTTCAAGCTTGTATTTGGCACTTTGATTGGGATTTGAAGTACCGGCCAGCACTTCAAGCACATTTTGAAGTACCGGCCGGCACTTCGGACCTGGAGCACGTTGTTTTATCCCAAAATTATCTCCAAACTTGAATTTTGAATTCTCACACGTCCAAGTCAGTCCACAGCTGGTTGAGGATAAAGAATAGGGATTATTTGAAAATAAAAAATACAAAATTAAACAAATAGCTTCTCGTTTGTTTGGCTATAAAAAGGAAAGAGGGGTTCAGTTACAGGGGTCCCAAAGTTTGAGCTTTAGAGAGAATTCCAGATCATTCTGCGTATGATTTCTAAAGCATAAAACACCTCTAAATATTCCACCATTGAAAGACAGAGAAAAGCTCCCACAAAAAAATCCCTTTTGGAGATTCTACGGCGAAGCTCTGTTCACGGGTTGAAGACCATCAAGGAAGCACCATTGGAGTTCTTTTTTGCAGCTGGGCAGTAGACAAACTCCCCACCATTGCAGCCACACAGAAACTCTCTTGATCTTTGCTCTTCACCCCTTTTCAAAGTTTTTATTGTGATTAATTCTTTGTGTCTTCTATTAATCAATTCTTTGATTGCAGCCAAAGTTGAACATAACTCTGGTGATTCTAAAGCAATCAAAAGGATCTTCTTCCACGTGCATGCAGGTAAGCATTCTTGACTGAATTCTTTATTTGTTTGCCTATTCACATGATGATGACGATAATATGTTTATTTTTCACATGTAAATGATCTAATAAAGAACTTGAACCTTTAAAATGAATTTTATGATAAACCATGTTTTTGTACATTGAAATATTTGTTTTTGGCCAAGCTCTATCCTAGAAGACCGATTTTAATCGGGCAAAACGAGGTGCTTACACCTTCTCGTTTTGTAACCAAGCCCCCGAGCCTAGTCTTGAAGGTTCTAGATTAGTTTATTTGTGAATGTAAATTTCTACTGTACTATACTGTATTTAGGAAGCATTCAAATGTAATTTTCTTAGATTGTACCTAGGAAACAACTTTTGCTATGTAATTTTCTGTTTTGGACATTCAATTGTAATCATACAATCCAAATTGAATAAAGAGAAGTATTTTTTTTAAGAATTTTCTTGTTTTTCTTCCTTGCAAAAATAAGTGGCGACTCTACTGTAACATCACCTTCATTCTAGAAGGATGATCATTCGTCAGTTGGGTCACATTTTGAGGCCCATTTGACCCTCGGGTCGTGGTTCTCACACATTGCACTGGTGCATTGACTGCACTATTCACGTGGTATGCATTTTTTTTTCCTCTTTTTCTTTTTTGTTAGTTGTGTATATTATTTAAGTTTATTTTTAGTGATAATCTGTACATATTGTTTTGTGTAATAAAAATTGAAAAAAAAAAATTATGCTTGTTTTAGGTGTAGCAAAATATTCATAATTATTGTATTATGGCTATAGATGTTTAATAGGTTTTTTCATGTTATTTTTTAATGATAATTTTAGTGAGTGTGTGTTGGTGTGTTTGAATGTTTTCTGTTATTGATACTAGTTACAATGTAATACTTTAGGTTTAGGTTGTATATCATTATTGGTACATGATAAATTATTTGGTAGAGTTTACATTACATGTTATAATTAACTTTGGTATTTGGCTTATAGGTTGTTGCAGTCATGAGTACACAAGAGATGGATGGTGTTAGATCCTTTGGTGCTAGTAATAGTTTTGTGGAGGATTTACCACAGCCTGTTGAGGGAAACATGCAGGAGGATACACCTGAGAGTGTGAGGAATTCAGTGATTGAACCAAGGGTTGGAATGGAGTTTGATTCACTTCAACAAGTCATTGAATTTTATAAGCATTATGCTTATTCGAAAGGATTTGCAACAATGACAAGGAATTTAAGAAAAAGGAAGGGCTTTAGTGAGACTTCTTACATAAACTTGAAGTGTAACCGAGAGGGAAGATATAGTAGTTCGGTTGATGATCCTTCCAAGAAGAGGTCGACAATAAAAAATGCGTGTGAAGCTGGGATCAAAGCTTCGATGGATATTACCGATAAAAAATGGAGGATATTGAGTTTTATTGAGGATCATAATCATGATTTGAGTCCTAGTAAATCCAGGCATTTTGCTACTTTTCAGCATATAAGCACGGATACAAGGAGGAGACTCTTGATTAATGATAATGCCGGTGTTAGGATAAATAGTAGTATTAAGGCTTCCGTCGTTGAAGTAGGGAGTTATGAAAATGTGACTTATAATCAAAGAGATGTTCGCAACTTTCTCGAAAAGGAATGTCGTTTAAAGTGTAAGGAAGGTGACGGACAAGCCTTGCACGATTACTTCGTTAAAATGCAAGCTAAAAATTCTAACTTCTACCATGCATTGGATTTGGATGATGAGTTATGTGTGCAAAATGTATTTTGGGTTGATGCGAGGAGTAGGGCAGCATACGAATCCTTCAATGATGTGATCACATTCGACAGCACATATCTAACAAACAAGTATGATATGCCATTCGCCCATTTTATTGGAATTAATCATCATGGTGAATCTATTATACTTGGTTGTGGGTTATTGTCAAGTGAAGACACGGATTCGTTTGTGTGGGTATTTAGGCAATGGTTGTAAAGTATGTGTGACATTGCTCCA
This sequence comes from Fagus sylvatica, assembly GCA_907173295.1. Classification (NCBI taxonomy): domain Eukaryota; kingdom Viridiplantae; phylum Streptophyta; class Magnoliopsida; order Fagales; family Fagaceae; genus Fagus; species Fagus sylvatica. Next base: position 9,457,514 of record OU015772.1, on the reverse strand, counting down.
AAAGCCATTATCACGGACCAATACCAAGCAATGCGGTGGGCCATTGAAATGGTTTTTCTGGAAACTATTCATCGCTGGTGTATTTGGCATATTACGATGAAATTGCCGATGAAGCTTGCTGGATTGGAAGCTTATCAAGATATAAAGCATTCTTTGCTTAAAGCCGTGTATGATTCAATGACAGTGGAAGAGTTTGAAGAAAAATGGAATCATACCATCACTTTGCATCATCTTGAGGAGAATGAGTGGTTGGCTAAGTTATATGAGGAATGGGAGCGATGGGTTCCTGCATTTCTCAATTCCAATTTCTTTGCGGGAATGTCATCAACCCAACGTTCGGAATCAATGAATGCCTTCTTTGATGGTTACTTATATAGCTCTACAATCTTGAAAGTATTTGTGGAGCAATTCGAGAAGGCAATGCGGAATAAGGTTGAAAAAGAGATTTTATCAGATTTTGAGTGTTTCAAAGGCAAGCTCGAGTGTTCATCATCATCTCCTATGGAGAAACAGTTCCAAGAAGCTTACACCCATGAGATTTTTAAGCAGGTGCGACTAGAATTTGCTAGGAGACAGGGTTGTATCGTAAATGAGCTTGTTAAAGGTAGTGATGAAATCAAATACAAGATTGAAGACGAAGCATGCCCAGGGAAGCTTTTTGAAGTGAGATTCAGTAGCTCCAAATGCTTGGTTGGCTGTGTATGTCGCATGTTTGAGTTTAGGGGGATATTATGTAGGCATGCCTTATTTGTGCTTTCCCAGCAACGTGTGACTGTACTCCCTGACAGGTATATACTAGACAGGTGGAGAAAGGATATCAAAAGAAAACACACTTATGTCTCCACTTGTACAGATGATGTACAACATAACCCTGTCTTGGAAAGGTACGAGAAGTTACATAGACTAGCAGTCGGTGTGCTTGAGATAGGGGCTGAGTCTGTAGAGAATTTCAATGTTTTAGAAAAGTTGTTAATTGATTTGAAAGACAACTTTTCTCGTTCATGTGATAAACAGCCCTCGTCTCAGAGAAAGAATAGTGTTGGAGCTGCTCCTGATGTTGTTAGGACTGAAGTTGTAAGGAGTCCTATGGTTGTGAAGCGTAAGGGTCGACCTAGGATGAAACGGCTAAAGTCATCAATGGAGGAAGCGGTTTCAAAACCAAAGAAGAAAAGGAACACTGCCGCTGCTAGGAATCTTGCTCATTCTACATCAACTACTGGGGTACATAATTAAAAGACCACACTTCTTTTAATATCCTAATCTATTATTGTTTATTAATTTTGGTTTAATTGTGATTGGATGGCCTAGGTTGGAGGTAGTGCTTATGGAGATGGCTCTACATCAAACATGGTAAGTATAGGTGATTTGCATTGTTATTATTCATATGTAGCAAAGATGTTATTTTGGGGCTTATGGTTGAATATATATATATATATATATATTTTTTTTGTATTGTAGGAATATCCAGTGTCCATGCCACATTCAAATGATGGAGTTATACACTTAACAAATCCAATGCCTTCCCAGAGTTTTGTGTCTGAGGTAAAGATATTTGTAATGTGGAAAAATTGGTTATTAAATCCTATTTATTGCATACTTATTGTACCATGTTTTCTTTTACAGTCAATGTCACAGACTCAAGCTCATGGAAACGAAGACCAAGCCTTAAACCTTACTTGATTAGATATATGTAAATAATTTTTTTTTTTTTTTTTGTTAAACGATCCTCCTTTTTTGTATTACGGAAGGATGTGTTGGTAGTTAGTTTTTTTGTATCATGGAAGGATCCGTCTCAATCTCCTATATCCTTAGCGTTGTTTTTTTTGCAAGAGGAAAGAGAAAGTGTAGGCTCCGTTCATTTCATTAATATACACATTTGATTGTATTGTTTTTAGCTAGAGTGTGATACGGACCCAAATTAAACCTCAATGACGACTAACCCATCATGGACGATAGTATTAAATTATCCAGCTGTATACAGTTTCAAACCCACATGTCAAACGTGCCAGCTCTTCTATCTCTCTGGAAAAGTCAAAGCATAATTAAAAGACCAAAATCAAGGACCAGAGCGGTTACAAATCATGACCGGACGGTTACAAATCTAGGCATAAAGGCTATTTAATGACCAATAAACGGCTAAAGGATTGGAGTTTCCCTATATAAACCCCAGGAATCCTCAGACTAAGGTAATTCACTCTTTTTCTCACCTCTATACTCTCTGAATCCGTGTTCTTGTTCAAAACCATTGTGTTCTTTGCTAACTTAAGCATCGGAGGCTCCCCCCACCGGACCACCGCCGGTGCTCCCTTTCACTTGTTTCTCTGTTTTGCAGGTACTCAATCGTCGGTGAGAGCATCGTCCATTCGAATTGACCAACCGTGCGAGCCCACTGATTTTTAGGCATTATCAGTTGGCGCCGTCTGTGGGAACGACTTAATAAGCCACTGTCGTTCTTAGAGCAAAAAGGGCCGCACACAGGTCGATAACGATCATGGAAGGAGCTCCCAACGACGGAACCAGCGCTGACCCTGCCATGACTCCGATTGAGAGGCAAATGCAGGTCATCGCCACCAGCATTCAAGACCTCGCTCGAGAAACGTCTCGTCAGAATCAGGAGTTGTGGCAGGCCATCAGGAAGGGGCCCCCGACCCCCCATGACAACAACCAACCTCCTCCGCGGGGTGGAAACAGGTCGAATGACCAGGAGGCTGACAGCCATCAAGTCACTCGTCGTAGGGACGGTGAGATTGAGAGAACTCCGCCCCGGAGTAGGCATAGAGCGGAAAGCGCAGGAAGTTCCGCTCCACCTAGCCAACATAAGACAGCTAAAACAACGAGGTCGTCCAAACAGCCAGAACGGCCAGACAGGTCGTCCAAGCAGCCCGAGCGAGAAGACCGACGGGGAAGCCCATATAGACGACCTGATCATCCAGAACGATCCTCAAGAGATCCGGATGATAAAACGGCACGATTGGAGAAAGAATTGCGAGAAATGAGGAAACAAATGGGGGACATGAAGAACAGCCTGAGAGCGAAAGCTGCTCGCAACCTAGACAATCTCGTGCACCGGGCTGATTCTCCGTTCATCCCAAGTATTGCTGACTTCCCGCTCCCATCCAGATTTAAGGTACCATTACTAGAAAACTTCGATGGGACCAAAGACCCATTCGATTACCTGGAAGCCTTTAAAACAATTATGCAACTGCAAGCCGTCCCCGAAGAAGTAATGTGCCGAGCATTCCCCTTGGGACTGAGGGGATCTGCAAGGGTATGGTTCAACAAGCTCGAGTCAGAATCGATCGGTTCATTCGTCCAGCTCAGCCGGGCGTTCATTGATCACTTCATCGGCAGCCAACGGAGGGGACGACCACCCACTCACTTGCTCAGCGTCAAACAAATGGAAGGAGAATCGCTAAGGACATTCGTACACCGCTTCAACGAAGAAGCGATGAAGATCGATCGTCCAAAAGAAGACGTCACGGTAACAGCCTTCATGGCAGGTTTACGAAAAGGGGATTTCCTTTACGAACTCTGCAAGGACCCCCCAGAAACAATGTCAGAGCTTATGTACGAAGCCACGAAACACATGAACGCAGAGGACGCCCTAGAGGCTATGGAAGACCCACCACCGAAAAGGCGTAAGGAAGCTGAAGATCGTGAACCTGAGCCCGCCAAGCAAAAGGTTCTGAAATTCACCGAAACCCCGGAACGTAAACGGACGACCACACCCCCCGTGAAATTCAGCAGTTTCACACCTCTGAACACACCTATCGACAAACTTCTCTTGCAGATACAAGACGACCCATCACTTCGGTGGCCAGGTAAAATACGTTCAGATCCTAACAGCCGACCTAAAAACTTGTATTGCAGGTTCCACAAAGATCATGGACACCTCACAGAAGAGTGCGTAGCCTTAAAGGAACAAATAGAGACACTTATCCAACAGGGCAAGCTGCAGAAGTATGTCAGTCGTCCAACGAACACCCGTCCATCGAAGCCTCCAGCACAGAGGGAACAGGCTGAACACAACAGGCCAGGACCCGTAGGAGAAATCAGAACCATCGTTGGAGGACCAGCATCAGGAGGAACCTCAAGAGCCTCAAGGAAAGCATACGCGAGACAAGTACACAACATCATGGTCGTCCAGCGCCCACCAAAGAACATCCGCCTCGACGACCAGATCATCTCTTTCAGCGAAGAAGACGCCAGAGGCACCCATCAGCCCCATGACGATGCCCTGGTGATAACAATTAATATTGCAGGTTTCACCACAAGACGAGTAATGGTGGACAACGGGAGTTCGGCTGATATACTCTACCTCCCCGCTTACCAGCAAATGCGGCTTGACAAGGACAAATTGCGCCCCATGGATGCACCACTCGTGGGATTCACGGGTGACAAGGTCTGCCCGGTCGGTATTGTGACTTTACCGATCACGGTTGGTACTCACCCAAAGACGGTCTCTAAAACGGTCGACTTCCTCGTCGTCAACTGTCCCTCAGCATACAACGCAATAATCGGACGACCGACCCTCAACCGACTCCGAGCCGTGACCTCCACATACCACCTTCTCCTCAAATTCCCCACTGAGCACGGGATAGGGGAAGTCAGAGGAGATCAAATAGCAGCCAGAGAGTGCTACCTTGCCTCCCTCGGACCAGGGGGACAGAATCAAACGATGAGCATAGAGGAGCAGAAGATTCTAGTGAAGCCTTCTGGGGAACTGGACAACATCGAGCTAGAAGATGGACGACCAGAAAGGACGACCAAAATTGGAGCTCACCTCCCCCCAGAAATGAAAGAATCACTCGTCCAGTTCTTAAAAGATAACAAAGATGTTTTCGCATGGAGTCACGAAGACATGCCAGGTATCAACCCTTCCATCATTTCACACAAATTAAATGTTGACCCCTCTCTCCGCCCAGTAAAACAGAAACGAAGAGTCTTCGCACCAGAACGGAACAACGCCATCATGGAAGAGGTGGACAAACTCCTGGCAGCAAACTTCATCAGGGAAGTGTTCTACCCCGACTGGCTTGCCAACGTAGTCATGGTAAAGAAAAGTACCGGAAAGTGGCGAATGTGCGTCGACTTCACCGACCTAAATAAAGCATGTCCTAAAGATAGCTTCCCTCTCCCAAGAATAGACCAGCTAGTCGACTCGACAGCTGGTCATAAACTATTAACATTTATGGATGCATTTTCAGGTTACAACCAAATAGTGATGGACGAGAGCGATCAAGAAAAGACGTCCTTCATCACCAGCAGAGGACTCTTCTGCTACAAAGTAATGCCTTTCGGACTGAAGAACGCCGGAGCCACCTACCAACGACTGATGAACAGAATGTTCCACGACCAGATTGGCCGGAACGTCGAAGTTTACGTCGACGACATGTTAGTAAAGTCCAAGGAGGAAGACGGTCACCTGGACGACCTCAGAGAGACTTTCCAAACGCTCCGCAAGTACCAGATGAAGCTGAACCCAAGTAAGTGTGCATTTGGTGTTTATTCAGGAAAATTTCTTGGCTTTATGGTTTCGCAGAGAGGCATAGAAGCGAATCCAGACAAGATCAAAGCAATCTTAGAAATGCAACCACCAAAGAACACCAAAGAAGTACAACGACTGACGGGAAGGATAGCCGCACTGAATCGGTTCATGTCTCGATCCACAGACAAGTGCCTACCATTCTTCAAAACACTAAAGAAGGCGTTTGAGTGGACCGACGAATGCCAACAAGCATTTGAAGAGCTCAAGAAGTACCTGACGGAACCACCCTTGCTTAGCCCGTCTAAGCAAGGCGAAGAGCTCTACCTGTACCTGGCTGTTTCACCAACTGCCGTCAGCTCCGCACTAATCCGGGAAGAAGCAAGACGACAGTTGCCCGTCTATTACACGAGTAGAGCGCTGAGAGGAGCCGAGGAAAGATATCCTCCTATGGAAAAGTTAGCATTTGCCCTAGTGACAGCTGCAAGGAAACTCCGTCCATACTTCCAAGCTCACACGATTGTGTTGCTCACCAACCACCCATTACGGAAAGCAATGAACAAACCGGATGCAGCTGGACGGCTTATCCAGTGGTCGATTGAGCTCAGCGAATTCGACATCGACTACCGACCACGAACAGCGATCAAGGCTCAAGCCCTGGCAGACTTCATAGCAGAGTTCACCTCGAAAGATGACGAGCCAACGGAAGACGTCGAACAGGCATCGAAGTGGACGGTGAACATAGATGGGTCGTCGACAAAAGACTCAGGCGGAGTGGGCATAGTCTTGAGATCCCCAGAAGGTGACATCATCAAACAAGCAATACGACTGCAGTACCCAACCACCAACAACGAAGCTGAATATGAAGCTCTTCTGGTTGGGGCTCAAAACGGCCAAAATACTGGGAGCCACAGAGCTAGACGTACGTAGTGATTCGCAGCTCGTCGTAGGACAAGTAAACGGAGACTATGAAGCAAAAGAAGGGCGTATGCAGCAATACCTACAACTGGTCCGACATCAAATAAGCCAATTCCGTGAAGTAAGGCTCTGTCGTGTACCACGAGAACAAAATACAGAGGCAGACCAACTGGCCAAATCTGCATCGTCATCAACGGTCGACGACAAAATCAAGACCGTCCAACAATCAAGCCTACAAACGACTGAGGTGAACCCCATCCACACTGAAATTTCTTGGATGACACCTATCATCTCATACTTACAAGGAGGAACACTACCAGACGACCGACACGAAGCCAGACGATTAAAGGTACGCGCTTCACGCTTTCTCATGTTGCAGGGAACACTATACAAGAGAGGCTTCTCCCTCCCTTACCTCAGATGCCTGGCACCAGACGAGGCTAACTACGTGATGAGGGAAATACACGAAGGTGTTTGCGGCGACCACTCAGGCGCACGGGCTTTACAAAGAAAGATCGTCAGAGCAGGCTACTATTGGCCGTCCATGAAAGCTGACACCTACCAATTCGTTCAACGCTGCGACAAGTGCCAACGGTTCGCCAACCTCCTACACTCACCTCCAATGGAGCTGGTACCAATGACGGCACCCTGGCCCTTTGCACAGTGGGGCTTAGATATCATGGGACCACTCCCAATTGGAAGACGGCAACTTAAGTTCCTCGTGGTTGCAATAGATTATTTCACCAAATGGGTAGAAGCTGAACCATTGGCAACCATCACAGAAAGAAACATCCAGAACTTCGTATGGAAGGCAGTGATCTGCAGGTTTGGGATTCCACGAGTGCTCGTATCAGACAACGGGAAGCAATTCGACAACCCCAGATTCAGACAGTTCTCTCAAGAACTGGGCATCCACAACCATTATTCATCTCCTGGCCATCCACAAGCCAACGGACAAGTCGAGGTCACGAATCGTTCACTACTCAAACTCATCAAAACCCGACTTGAGGGGGCAAAAGGACTATGGCCAGAAGAACTTCCGAGCATACTTTGGGCCTACAGAACAACAGTCAGGATACCAACAGGCGAAACACCATTTCGAATGACATTCGGAAGTGAAGCAGTGGTACCCGTCGAAATAGGACTGACGACATTTCGGACTTCAGCATATGACGGACAGGAAAATGAAGAACAACTCCGGCTCAACCTCGACCTAATTGATGAAGTCAGAGAAACAGCGGAAGCAAGAATGAAGAGATACCAAGAAAAAATGGCACGACACTACAACTCAAGAGTCAAGCCCAGGCAGTTGTCAATTGGTGACCTCGTCCTGCGAAAAGTCACCTTAGCCACCAGGAATCCTTCTGAAGGCAAGCTTGGTCCAAACTGGGAAGGACCCTATAAAGTCATTGAAGTACGACGACCAGGCACGTATCACTTAGAAGACATGAATGGACGACGCTTGCCGCACCCGTGGAACGCCGAACATCTCAGGAGATATTATCCCTAAAAAGAGACAAACCTTGTAAAGAATAGAGAATACTTTGAATAAAGAAATAAGGGTGGACGTAGGCACTATTGCCGAACCACGGTAAATCATGTGTGTCAACCCGTACCCACAAAACATTCTAAGAGTTGAACTGTATCGTCCAAACACGATCTTTCAGCTTAGACAAAGCACATCAAGTTAAACTGCATCGTCCAACACGATCTTTTAACTTAACCAATGTTAAACTGTATCGTCCAACACGATCTTTTAACGAACACCCAAAGTTAGACTGTATCGTCAAAACACGATCTTTTAACTTAACCGATGTTAAACTGTATCGTCCAACACGATCTTTTAACGAACACCCAAAGTTAGATTGTATCGTCAAAACACGATCTTCTAACTTAAACAAAGTTAGGCTGCATCGTCCAAAACACGATCTTTTAAATACCTGATCGTCGAAACTAAAAACCTTAAACTCAAATAAAGTTAAAACGGTATCATCCAACACCGTTCAAATCACAATCCTTTCAGCTTAGACAGAAACAATCTCTTAGCTTGGGCAGGTGATCAACGTCAACCTACACCGTCTAAAAACATTCCCCTAAAACTCAGACAAACTTAGGACACATCGCCCTACAAACATACTATGATAACATCATCCAAACATAATTTTTACAAGTTTGAATGGATCGTCTAAAAAACAGCACTTCAATTTAGAAAAATACTCAGAAAAAGACAAAACTAAATAAAACGCTCAAACATCCAGCAAGACTAAACCACACATCTATCAAGATAAGAAGTTCATACCAAAAATAATTCTGTGCACCGTCTTTAAATGACGAAACATGCACAAACCAAACATGCTGTTCAGAAATGTTAAAACGCCCTAAACACGGGCCCTACATTGTTTGAAAATTTTATACACCTAAAAAAGAAAAATTCACAAACTACTTAGAGGTTACATCCTCGTCTCCCGCCTGGTCCTGAGAAGCGTCCATCACCGAGTCCTCGTCGTCGTACGGCTGAAGAGCAGAGAAGTCCAGACCAGGGAAGCGTTGGACGGCCTGCTTCCTGAAGGCCTCGAAGCCAGACAGGAAGTAACGGGTGTTGATGTCCTCAAAGGCCTCAGACGCCCTGAAATCAGACACTGCAGCCTCTTTGGCCCCTTCAATCTGGCCAAACAAGTGTTTGAAATCAGCTTCGGCCTTGTCCTTAGCCTCAACCGCCGCCTTGATATCGTCCTCTCGTGCCTTCAGGTCCTTCCTCAGGTTCTCCGCTTCAGCCAGCGCCTCTTTCCTCTCTCTCGTCAGCTCCATGACAGCCCGCTTGGCATTCTTCATCTCCGCCTCGTCCGCAATTGACTTGGCTCGAAGAAGAGCAAGATCTTCCTCCACAGAAGCACACCGTCGAGCCATCACCATGGCCTCAGTCAACCCCTGTAAGCACACTCAAGTCAAGAACAAAAACACTAAGGAAGAACATGTAAAACAATAAAAAGACAGAGAACCGTACCCGCATAAGGGAATGAACCATAAGTAGCGAAAGGTCGTCTGTGTGGGCCACAGCGTACTCGTCCATGTCTTGAGGAGTTATGGCTCCTTTCGCCCTATCCATGGCGACGAGAGGACTCTGGTTGATTGTAGAGGCCGCAGTTGGAGGAGTCAAGTCAGAATCCACCAGGATGACAGGCGGATCTCTTTGGCCAGAAGGGACGGCGGTTGGAATGACGGGAGGTGTAGCGATTGGTGCAGAAGGACGTGAGGGCGCTTCCTCAGCCCGCTTCGAAGATCCCTCGTCAGGCTTCTTGCGTTTCAGGCTAATGGGAGCGGCCGCTACCTCTCCCGATTGGGCCATTTGCTTCAGACGGCTCTTATTCAGCTTCATTGTATTGATACCTGCGAACCAAAAATACACAAAGGTCAAAAGGACAACAAAACGAGCAAAATAAAGTCATACTAGTGCACTGACGAGAGAACCCACGCTTCTTGTTAGCTCTCTGTAAGGCTTTGACCGAGGAGCTGGGGACGGGACCAAGGGAGAAGGTGGCAAGGAAATCCGGCTCAATGAAGATGTTGTATCTTCGGTCTTCGATCTCCAGTATCCTCCAAATCCTCTCTTGCCAAACCGAGTTCAACAATGGACGATCTAAAGCTGCAAAACGCAAGAGAACAAGTCATATACAAAAACAATAATAACAATAATAATAATAATAATTTTTGCTAAAAAGTAGACACACACCGGACGACGAGGGGGTCCCCCAAGTCCTTCGGACTCCGACAAAGTCCCTAGGGTCTTCTTGCGGTAGCCTCTCCCAGTTGTCACCGCACACAAAGAAGTACCCATCTTTCCATATCCTGTCGGACGAAGGTAACCCCTGGACGACCCGGGAGTTTGCATCCCTATTCTTAAACGTCCAAAAGCCCCGGGAAAGTGCAATCTGGACGGGCTCGTAACAGAAGAGGAACTCGTCCACCGTGAGATCCTCCTCCCCATTACTAGTGACCCTCCACATAACCATGCAGGAGATGATCGTCCGCCAGCCGTTTGGGTTTATTTGCCCCGGTGCCAAGGAGAGGTAATCTAGAAGCTCCCTAACAAAGGGCTGTATGGGAAAACGAAGACCGGCCTTAAAGTCGGCCTCGTAGAAAGCTACGTCACCCTCATATTTAGGGCAACACGCTCTCTCGTCAGAGTCGGGAATTCTTAAGACGACGTCATCAGGAATCTGATAACGACGCCTTATCCTATCTATATCCTCGTCCCGCCTTATTTTGCTAAAGAAGGACAGGGCCTTCCAAGACCTATTCACCCTAGGCGGCTGACGAGAACCCGAAGTGCTAGGGACCGCGTCAGACGAGGCTCTCCCCACCTCCCCCCCGGCAGACTCGTCGGAGAGCCCCTCCGGCAGCTCTTCCGACAGCGGAAGAGACCACTCAGCCTCGTTCGCCGCCATCCTATTTCTAACAGCCTCCCAAGTGGTAAGGGCCGGGTGAACTATAGAGTAGAGCTCCGCCGCTAATCGGTGGAGCACACTATCGGAGGAAACGTAGCCTTCTAACGGAGGCGGACCTAAATTACCCTCGGCGAACCTAGAAACGCCTACAAAGAATAACTTAAAGGACGGACTGAACGAAGCCAGAATGTATTTGACCGGAAAACGTAAAGAACGAATCGGAAAAAGCTAAAGGATTGAAAAACTCACCGGAAAAGAAAGGAGAAACCCCAGTCGCTCGCCCCAAAACAAACTCTTTTCCTTTTCGAATGTGAAGGAAATGAAACTCGAAATCGGCATAAAAACCCTAAAACAAAAAACCCTTCGTATTCAAAAAACCGCCAAAAACTGACGAAACGACGCTTCGAGCGCACCGTCAAATCACGTGACGACACGTGTCATCTGCCGCCTGAAGCGACACCTTGACATTAATACAGAATCTGACGGAGCGGCGCCTCGATCACGCCGACCAATTATATGACGACACGTGTCATCTGCCGCCTGAAGCGACACCTCTACATTAATACGAGATATGACGAAGCAACGCTTCGGTCATGCCAACCAGTCACATAGCGACACGTGTTATCTGTCACCCGAAGCAACACCTTTACATTAACGCTAAGACGCTTCAAGCACGCTCACCAGTAGCGTGACGACACGTGTCACCCACTCCCAGAAAGACGACCCCTCGTTGGATGAAGTCCCCACTTCCCCAAAAATACGGGAAGTTCCTTGAAAACCCCCAACCCACTTCAGTACCCCGTACATCGTCATTTCATGACGACGATACGAAGTAGGGGGCATCTGATACGGACCCAAATTAAACCTCAATGACGACTAACCCATCATGGACGATAGTATTAAATCATCCAGCTGTATACAGTTTCAAACCCACATGTCAAACGTGCCAGCTCTTCTATCTCTCTGGAAAAGTCAAAGCATAATTAAAAGACCAAAATCAAGGACCAGAGCGGTTACAAATCATGACCGGACGGTTACAAATCTAGGCATAAAGGCTATTTAATGACCAATAAATGGCTAAAGGATTGGAGTTTCCCTATATAAACCCCAGGAATCCTCAGACTAAGGTATTCACTCTTTTTCTCACCTCTATACTCTCTGAATCCGTGTTCTTATTCAAAACCATTGTGTTCTTTGCTAACTTAAGCATCGGAGGCTCCCCCCACCGGACCACCGCCGGTGCTCCCTTTCACTTGTTTCTCTGTTTTGCAGGTACTCAATCGTCGGTGAGAGCATCATCCATTCGAATTGACCAACCGTGCGAGCCCACTGATTTTTAGGCATTATCAGAGTGGATAATTAATGTATTTTGTCGTTCCAATGCAATGATAATGGAAGTGCATACGTATTTGAGTTATTGCTAGTGGGTTATTCTAAGTTTTTTATGTATTCAGGTCATGGTGAATTTCATGAATATAGTAATTTTATGAAAGTTATGTTAGTGGTATACTTTGAACCAAGTTTGTAGAAATTGGCTAAGTTAAAACAGGTTTCTGGGTTGGTTTCTGGGTAAAGACAGGTTTCTGGGTAATATGGTACTGTGCACCAAGTTTGTAGAAAGTGTGGACAATTTTGTCCACACTTTAACAAAATTGTCCACACTTTCAGGCCAATAGGAACACTGTTCACGTATACTGTTCACGATACTGCTCACGTATACTGTTCACGTATACTGTTTACCATTGCTCTTCAAGTGTGGACAATTTTGTCCACACTTTGTTCAAATTGTCCACACTTTCTGGGGAAGAGTTTACTGTTCATATAAAACACTGTTTACGCATCTGACAGAAAGTGTGGACAAAATTGTCCACACTTTCATAAAATTGTCCACACTTTTATCAGAAAGAGTTCACTGTTCACGTAAAACACTGTTTACGTATCTGACAGAAAGTGTGGACAAACTTGTCCACACTTTTATCAAATTGTCCACACTTTCTGGGGATGAATTTTACTGTTCACGTTTAAAATGTTCATATGGATAACTGTTCACGTGACTGTTTAGTGTTCTAACGTGCATCAAATTGCATGAATTTGCATGGCCATTGCAAGAAAATATACACATTAATGTCCACACATTGATGCAAATTGTCCACAATTTCTGGGCAGACTTAAATGTTAAAATAAAACATTTTTCTGGTACACAACACATTTATTGAATACATTTCACTACATTCATTCATTCACATTCATTCAAATAAGCATCCTCATTCATTCAATCAAATATTGTCTAATTACAAAAAGTGGTAATGACTACACTACACATTTATTGAATTTGATACCATAATACAACAATAAGGCCCACAATTACAGCAAGTCCTATTGTTAACAACTTCTTCAACGATTGGATGTCATCACGATGTACTGGTTGGACCATATCACGCATGCCACGCATCTCTGACTGAAGTTGATGCAAGTCCAGTAACAGTTGTGATGCATCAAGCAATTGTGATGCATCAACCATGGATTTAGAACTGGTTGCTTGTGATATCTCTTCCATTCTTTCACAGCCAGCTCGTTGGTTGATGGGCAAACACCAAGAAAAGAAACCGCATCGGTTGGCAGCACAACAATAATACAATTTGTTTTTGTTTAAACTTGATTCTGAAATCCTAACTGATGCTCTTTTGCCACAAACACAGTCTAAATTTCTAAATCTCAGCCCATCTCTAATTGCACTATTTACTGATGAGGAAGACATCTTTGCTGCAAAGGTATTAAAATATGAATTTATATATTATTAGGTTATTAAAAAATCATATAATATAGTTTATGTCAAAAAGCTTAGGGTTTTGAATATTAAGGGTTTGAATATTATTTAAGTTGAATAAATCATAATTAGGGTTTTGAATATTAAAATTTTCAATATGATTTAATTTGAATAGAATATGATGCAATTAGGGTTTTGAATATTAAGGTTAATTGAGAAATTAAATCAAGAGAGAGAGAGAGAGAGAGAGAGAGAGAGAGAGAGAGAGAGAGAGAGCATACCGAGACCTGAAGGATTCACAAAGTTGAACAAATAAAGAGGAAAATTGAAAACAACCAGCACCCCACTAAATTTCGGTCACAACCCAGTACAAATTTGGTCACAGCCCAGTAACAAAATCACATCCCACTGTTCAGACACCTAACACGCAGAGAAGATGGAGTGAGATTGAGAAGTCTTGTAAGCATTTAATGCTCTCTGCCAACCCAAAGACAGCTAACCCGAAATTGAGAATGGAAGAAAGACGAAGAAAACGTAGAGGCAGACAGCTAAGAAGAAGAAGAAGAAGCAAGATCGGGTTTTGTAGCTGAAGCACTTGAGGACTCTACTTCTAGCCGAAGAACACAGCAGCAGTAGGGACGTGCAGCTCCAAGAAGAGGACAGTTCGGCTGATGGGATTGCCGTGTCCTTGTGATCAGAAGATCACATCAGCCCCATCAGCCCGTGTTTTGTTAACCAGCTAAGAATGAGGTGTTTTAGTTGTACTGTGTAAAATATCAGCTCTTTCAAAGCAAGTATATACACGTTGAGCTGTTTGTTTTAGTTGTACTGTGTAAAAAATCAGCTCTTTGAAAGAGGAAATATATGCCGTGTAACCAATTGTTAGTGCAATTGCAAATGCAATTTATATCATAAGTGTGTAAAAATTAAATAGTTGATTTAATAAATATTTATTTATTCAATGGATGAGATTAAAAGTGAATATTAAAACTTTTAATCTTAACCATTAAAGCCAATTGCATGCTGCAATTATGCAAATCCATGATCTCAGGTTTTTTATGCGATTGCATAGGTTGTTTAAAAAACTTTGTTGATATTAATACAGTTCATACAAGGATTATAAATACAATTTTAGAGGCTTTTTCTATTTATCACTTTTATTTTTTTTTAATTATTATCAACAAACAACAATAAAAGAAAAATAAAAATAAAAAATAACTATAGAAGACTTTTACTCCAATTAACAGTCTAGATATAGATATTCTCTTAAAAAATTTGTCAGTCAATTTTAATATTTTGTTAAAATTTCACACAATTTTACATGTAGCTATTTTATAAAATAATTACAAAATTCTATTTGAATTATGACCCTACATAGATTTGGATGGAAACAACAACCACACCGTGTACAAAATATATTTAATTTAATATTTTTAATTAAAATCAACAAACAACAATTAAAAAAAAAAAAAAATTAGACTACAAAGACTTCTACTCCAATTAATTCATCTTGGTCAATAATTTACACACGTGAAGGCTTCATTAGGAAGCCATACCCTATCAACTCACTTTTTGTTGTGTTGTTTGCTTGAAGTCCTCCCTGTATCGTTTCAAAAAATAAAAAATTTCTTAAGTTTATCACAAAAATTATTAGGTTGGAGAAGTTAACACAAAATACGTGCTAGAATATAATTACAAAGAAAAAAATAAATAAATAATCCACATTAATAAATTTTCAATATTCACGTGTGATGTTATCATCCAAACTCTCTCTATACATCATATTAGTGTTACACTAGTTTTAGAACTCCAACTTTGTTTACATCAAGCTTGTTGTCACCTACTAAACCAAATTTTATTTTTAAGTAACTAAATAAATAAATAAAAACACTGTTGTTCAAAATATAATTGATAAAGTGTAACAGAGAAACCCTACACACAAACCCAACCCATCATGGCTTCCCATTCATAGTCACCTTGAGGAAGAGCTTTAGCCTCGAGCTATCCTTTGCCACCAATGGTAGAAGTAATGGTGTGAAGGTCCACAAATTGAAGCTTTGGCAAAGGTGATGCTCCTTTGACAAAGAATCGGTAAAAAAAAAAGAATAATAATAAGTTTCTTTCTTTTTGGAAAATAATAGAACAAAAAGTACAAAGAATAATGTGGGTGTGCAAAACATTTGTTAAATTTCTAGACATTGATTAAAAGAATTGCAGAGGTTTTCAAATAATCTATAAAAGTTTTATAGATTTGGCACTTACAGTTTTTATGTTTTCCCTTATTTTCAAAATTGTTTCTTCTCAAATTGCGTTGTAGAATGATCCTTGTCAATGATTGAAAGTAATCTTTTGAATAAGACAAATAAATGGAAACAAAGTTAGTTAGTTACTAAGTATAAAAAAGAAAAAGAGAACAACATTTACTTCAATAGTAATAAGAAAGCAATACATATCTTTAGGTTCAAAACCATAGCATGCTAGGCTGCTAGCCGATTTTCCTGGTATTTTGCTAATATCCATATATTCGGTGTAGATAAAATGACTTTACATTCAAGCAAATATTCTAAAAAAAAAGAAAAAAAAAATTCTAATTATCTAAAACTGTTATACATGTGAACATACCTTTTGAGTGACTGTCTCCCTTTAATAATTCTTGATAAACTGATGTGAATACTCTCAGCTTTCTCTAACATAATACAATTGGATTTAAAAAAAATAAAAAATAAATTTAAATTGCTTCGGAGAAGGAGAAGATAAAGTGATGAAGTATTGTGTTTTTTTTTTTATTTTTTATTCCTTTGTTTTCAGTTTGAAGAAGGTTAATAGATATTGGTTAGGATGAGAGATGTGGGTTTTTGATCAGTGTAGTTGTGGAAGAGTAGGAGATTGTTTTTGTGGGGGTGGGAGTTATAGTTTTTTTATTTTTATTTTATTTTATAAATATATTTATTGTTATGGAAACTTGCAGTTATTTTTAAATTTATTTGTTTAATATGAATGGTGATTTTTTTAATGATTTTGAACTCAAACGAGGGAAAGGATTTTTGGTTTTTTTTTGGATAATTACTAAATTTAAGGATTTTGAAAACAGAAATGAAGGAAGGAAAACAAAGTTGAAACGGTTAATAATTTGATGGTTATCTTTCTATTTGGATAATGATAATTTTTTTTTTTTTTTTTTTTTTTGATGGTTACCTTTTAAAATTTGGTTTTTTTAAACGTTGAATGTGGGTGATTCTCAAAAAAAATAATAATAATAATAATAAAACGTTGAATGTGGGTTTTTAATTTTAGTTCAACGTGGGGAGTTATCAAAAAAACTTGGTGAATTTTTTTTCCTTGTAATCTTTTTAAATTTGATTTTTAAAAAATTGGAAAACTTTGAAATGTGGGAAGCAAAATAGAAAGTGTAGGTGCTTTTTTATTGCTAGTAATAGATTTATGCCTAAAAATTAGGATTTACTCTAAATGTTGCTTTCCTTAATTAACCCATATATAAGATGCAGTTTTTTGTTTAGTGTAGTTTGAAATATGTAAATATATTTTTTTATAAGGATATTTTTTACTGTACATTAAAGTGGACATGAGGGTATGAATGTTGCGTACTAGTATTAGATTAGATAATATATACATTAATATTTGAGGTAACTTAAAAAGCCCAAACCCATTGTCATATGTCATATAATAACCCATAATATATACAGTAAAATATAAGGTTACTTAAAAAGCCCAAACCCATTGTCATATAATAACCCATAATATAATACATATTAATATTTGAGGTTACTTAAAAAGCCCAAACCCATTGTCATATAATAACCCAATATATACATATATTAATATCTGAGATTGCAAAAAAAAAAGCCCAAACCCATTAATCCACTTAAACCAAACCAAAATAAATAAGAAAGAAGAAAGAAACCAAAAAAGAAAGAAAGAAGGCCGGTCCAACGTGGGAAATTTGGTGGGAAAGTTGGTCCCCAAAACGGCGTCGTGTGGGCTTTTGGGGGGAAATATAAATGCCAAAACGGTGCCGTGTTGGGCTTTTGGGGGGAAAATTCCCAAAACGGTGCCGTGTTGGGCTTTTGGGGGAAAGTGGTCCCCAAAACGGTGCCGTGTTGGGCTTTTGGGGGGAAAGTGGTCCCCAAACGGCGTCGTTTCTTCAAGCCTGCATGTCAGAAGCTTCCTCAACACGACGCCCTCTCTTCTGTCTCTTCGAAACTGAAACAAAACAAACAAAAGTGTAACTGTTTGAAACTGAAACTGAAACTCTCTGACAGTCTTTCCTCTCCCTCTCTTCACGTGCAAACATTCCCAAGAACAAAGTACACTCCTATCAAACACTCAAACTTCCCCAGCGTGACCCATTCCCTTGCACCCGTAGACACAACAGCACAAGGAAGTAAGAAACAATCTTCGAAAGAGAAAGGTGAGTTGACATTTCCATTTTCTTCTGTCATTTTTAATTTTTTTGTGAGTTGATACTATGCTTGCCATTTTGTGAAATATTTTGACTTTGGTTGAGGAATTTGCTAAGTGTGGACAATCTACGGGTTTTGTGGACAATCTTAGGGTTTTGTGTAGTCACTTTGTTTATTTTTTTAATTTTGATTTATGTGATCTGTTTTAGATACAATGAGTATTAGTATTGTACCAGTGACTTGTATCTACTGAATGAGTATGTTACCAGTAAAACTGTAATTACCTAGAATGTCTGGTGAGTTGTGCTTAAGGATATGTTACAGAGTTATTAGTTTTGTTCCCAAAGCCTGAATTGGCAATGGAATCCAATAGTTTGATTATCAATAATTATTTCTGTAAAGTTCTTCATTCTAGTGAAAGTTTTTACATTTGCTAGCTTGTGAGTATTAGAGGGTGAAGAAAAGAAACTTGATTAGCATCATACAAGTAAGATTCTTAACAGCAGTGTGGCAAATAAACTTAGATGGTTATATATACTTTTTATACAAACAACTATGTGGAGGATTGAGGAGCTTTGTTCTGCTTGTGGATGTTTTTGTGGTTCTGGACCTCTGGTGATGATTTTATGGTTTACAGATCATCATTTTAAATTTACATGTTATTCAAGCCCAAATCCATCCAAAAAATTTACTTGTCAACATGATAGCTTAGTCTTGTTGTTTCTGCAATCACTTTTTTCTATGTCTCCTGCCTTGCTGTCAACATGACATACTTGGTGTTGCATTGTTTGCTGGAAATTGTTAAGCTTGTCCTTGATCCAAGATATTTCTAATCATTTCATTTCTATAAACACTTATTATGCATGCTAAATTTCACTTTAGTTTAATGTCAATTACAGATTTACTACCCAGTCTAAAACTGATCATTTGTTTATAGATTTTAACAATATATAAAAGAACCATAATTTGAACATATTAATTTTAGTTAAGTCTATCTTTCATATTTGACAAGCGTTATAGCTTTGTGGAGGGCAGCACACACATTACATGCCTTGCCTTCTAATTAAATTTGAACTTTTGACCATCACCTTTTCAGTTCTTTGTACTTACTAGCACAGTCTCAAAATCCTAAGCTTCACTTGGTACATATCCCTTATGGCCTAATGAAACAATGATGTGGTCAAACTAAAAATTAACACGTAATTGTTTCGTTTAATATGTTAGGTATTAAAAACAATTAAGAAGATTAGAAGATTTGGATAGATGAGCAGTGGATAGAGATAGTGGAATGGCTAAGCTTGGTCCAAAAGTGAGACCAACTCTATGTCCCACCCATAATGTTATATATTAGGATTTTGCCATGGATGGTGAGGAATTGGGGTAAGAATCTGAGCAAGCATAAAGCCAAAGTGGAGCATCTTATCTTAGTTTTAACACAGTAGAAGGAATGGCAGAAGACAAGGAGTGGTCAATCTTTCCTTGGAAGGAGTGTGCTGTCAATTTCAGCATCACTTTTGAAGGGCCAACACACTCTTCACTCTCAAGTGAAGTTTCTGTGGGCAGAAAGCAGTGTTCAAAACATACATAAATGCATTCTTACTTCTTACTTAGACATATTACATCACATAGGCCACTAGTGATGCACCTCCCCCCCCAAAAGAGTTTAATCCAGGCAATTAAAAGAAAAGGAAGGGTAAAGAAAGAAGAAAGTCAAAAGGGGCCAGAAGTGGGTGGTTTAGAAGCCTTATTTGAAATTAAACTTGAAAACATACTTGATGATGCATGCAATCATCAGTTTGCTTCTATTCAAATATCTCTTTCTACTTTTTGGGCATTTGCTCCCACTTATGCTAAAGTTATAAATTGAATAAGGGAACTCTATAATAAGAAACAACAAAGACAATGTTACAAAAAGTTGTAACATAGAGTCATACCACTAGGCTCATATTGGAAAAAAATAATATATATATATATATATAGGAAATTACTGTAGAACCAGCTGAGAAACATGGAAAGAAAAACAAACCCAAATGAGTTAACTAAGAGAGAAGACAAATGAATACCTGTCCAGCCATGTGTGCCAAGTACTTGTATAGTAAATATAGTACTAGTGATGACTGATTATGTTTAAAACAACAAGGTCCAAATGAGGTCAAGTAGATAGGGACCTCAAATTTGGATAAATTGCTTCTACATTTCAATTAAAACTATTATAAAGTTAGTTCTATTATAGTTCAAATCAAGTACTTTGCAGTCAACCTTTTCCTTCAATTCTTCCTCCATCTCTTCCATCTTTTTCTTTACTGCCTTGTCATGCACTCCATGTTATTAATTTATTAACTTAGACTCTTTTGGATCTTTCTTTGCTAGCAGGAAGTGCTTGTGGGTCCTGAAAACAGAACAGCAACATCTAACAGAAGTTTTCTTAAGGGTTAATCTAACAGAACAGCCCAGACAGGTATACTTGCTTCATGGATCTATTTATTATAAATATCCATTCACTTTAATTGATGAAAGCAAACATATTGACTGAAAATTATTGTTAGTCTATCTACTGTGTCTGTGTTTAAATTATAAAAATGGCATCTGCATTATACAAATTATTACAATATCTTTTAAAGTGAGCCAAGGTAGATTGAGTTTAACAAAGTACTTTATGGAATGTTGTCACATCTGTTTTGTTTTTTATTTTTTTTTTTTTTTGTGTGTGTGTGGTCATAGGTTGACTTGAATGTGACAAATATGTT
>OU015772.1:9401346-9436631 GCA_907173295.1 Fagus sylvatica | reverse complement strand
AGACATATAATTACTATAACCGGGATTACATTTTGTTTTAATTGTTTTTTTCAATGTAATTCAAGCTAAAAACATAATGTAACATTTATTTTGCATAAAAAAATTTTGGGACTTTTATGATGTTTTTTAATATTTAATAATAAGTGGACAACTAAAATTGTGACGGGCTTGGGCAATCCCAAACCTCGGGGCCGACCCTTCTTTGTTGTACTAGTATTTGTATAGAATAAACATATAAAGTATAAACCAAAGATCACATAAAAACTTCAACATCAGAAAGCCCAAACCAACGTATCATACCATAGGTGCCAATGAAATTTCTACATAACAACAACAACAAAGTGCATAGACAGGTACGGACACTAGAATGAGTACATTAACATAAACATAACCCACTAGTAAGTACTAGCAGCAAGCCAGCGCAACTGGTACATGCACATATAAGCAGTGCAGGAGTAGGAAGAGAGGATATTATCAGTCGCATGCAGCTCTTATTATTATTACACATATATATATACTAATATATTAGCCTAGCTAGGCGCACTGATCAGTTGGGCGTAGGTGGCTTGTGTTTTGGGGGTGGCCTTGATCCCTTGTAAGGCTTGCCATCCAAGTTTTGTTCCAGGGTGGAGGACTCTGATGGAGGCTTGTGTGGTGGTTTTATAGGGACTACTGGTTGTTCTTTGTGTGGTGGTTTTATAGGGATTACTGGTTGTTCTTTTTGTGGTGGTTTTATAGGGACTACTGGTTGTTCTTTGTGTGGTGGTTTTATAGGGACTACTGGTTGTTCTTTTTGTGGTGGTTTTATAGGGACTACTGGCACTTTTTCCTCTTGAAACCCATCAAGTGATGTAGGTGGCTTATGTTTTGGGGGTGGCTTTGATCCCTTGTAAGGTTTTCCATCCAAGGAGGTCTCCTCCGCTGAAGGAGGCTTGTGTGGTGGTTTGTGTGGTGGTTTGTTGTGATGATCAGCAAGAGAGTGAGTAGTGAGAAGCACCACTGCGAGGAGTAACACTAGCAAGTGTTTGGTAGACATTTTTTGGGCTCTTGAATTACAGTTGTGAAAACTTGAGAAATTTGATGGCCTTTTTATAATGGGCCTGGGCCTATGTCCGCACGACACATGGTGTATTATACTTTGTTCTACTTTTGTTCAGTAGGTTGTAGAAATTCTACAAATGTCCACTTGGTACCCACTGAGATTTGTTTTTAAAGGTAAAGAAGTAAAAGAATCCACTGAGTTGAAAAGTTGGACTATTAGCAATTAGGTAAGGTTGCGCCTGAGGCAGGTAATTGGCCGAAGTTAGGATCAACTTTGGACACTCAGTTATCGCAAAGAGGATAACTCAAATTAATACTTTGGGCCCTCAGTTGTTAGAAAAGAGAATTCAAATTAAATTTGTCTATCTCGTGTTTTAAAAGGTTGTATTTTTTTTATTTTTTATTTTTTTATCCATTGATATTAATCCAAAATTATTCAGAAATTGTAACCTCGTTATATTTTGAATACAATTCACAAATTAAAATCTCACATGAGTAAGAGCAATTTTGTAAAGTAGAAATTGACAAGTCGAATTGATTTAACTACAAGTGCCATATAAAAACACTAACTTTCACACCTTAATTTCCCGTATGTCTTCCTTTTCCACTTGCAATTTCCAAGAGACTTTAGTATGATTTATGTAGAATGTTGCACTAAAGGAAAACCCAAAACAAAAGCAAGAAAATGCTAGGACAGAGTTATGTTGCTATGAATTGACTCTTTATATATATATATATATATATATCATGGTATATCCCAAGTTAGTGTCTGTGTAGTTTATCTCATCTAATCATCATGCACGTGAAGTCCCCATGTTTGACATGCACATATTAATTATTAGGCCCAATGATCTTGAGATAACTCCAAAAGAATCTACTATCATAGGAATATCGAATTCGCAACTTACATATTTCATAAGATGCTTATTATTGTTTGTCCTAAAAAAAATAAATTGATGATCTAAAGATCCATTGGAAAAACAGAATTATCAATTGAAGCAAACAAGAAAACTCACAGAACATAACGTGATTGCAATTACATAGTTTAGTTAGGTCTACGTACATCAAAAACGAATATGAATGAATGATATAACAATTGTTCCATCTCCACAAGCACTAGATCACTGTTGATCTAGCGGCTGGACTTAATTCAAGCACTAACTCGACAAGTTCTTTGATCTCAAATTAGGATTAAAATAACTTGAGCAAACTTATTGCTTGATTTGTCTATAATTTTCTTCCATTTCTAGTTGCCTCTAAGACATGGTAGTTATTATCTGTGTAGGATATATAATCATATAAAAGAATTCTCAGAGAGAAAATAAATATTTATAATTAATAAGTCTATGAACATAAAAGGTGTCATAATTTTTTCACAACCATTGATCTAATTTGTTGTGATTAGTGCATGGACCTATGTAAAATTGATATTGTTCCAAATTACAATTTACCATTTTAATATAAGTTATCGAAAATATTATAAAAAAAAATAAAATAAAAATTGTCCCTAGTTCACAGTTCGGTGACATTGTTGGCTAATTCTTCTCCTATTGCAGTAACTGAGTTCTTCACTTCTTGATTTGGAGTCATGATTAAAGTCTAAAAAAATCGGCTAATCTCTCTTCTATTGTAACTAAGTTCTTCCCTTCTTGATTTGGAGTTATGATTAAAGTCTAAAAAAAAAATCTATTATATAATATTATTAGTGGACAAAAAAAAAAGACATTTTAATCACGAATTCAATAAGGATAACTACAGTGGCTATTCATTTTTCAATTCTTTTGTATAATCATTGTTATGTATATGGACGGAATCATGACCCTAGACTTAGGAGGATACGTGCCTATAAAGATATATTTGAAGAAACTAGAAGAAAATTTTTCAATGCAAGAAATTCTTACATTCTTACAGCTTTATAGAAAGATGTTGCGGGGATAAAGGGATGGCCCCCCAATCAACAACAAAGATGGCCAGTGATTTTGTATGCCGGGCCCGTGAATGTGGCTTGTTTTGTGGTTTGGTTTGACACTGAGCATATATAATTTTATATATACGTGTACGACGGCAGTTCTCCATTTCTCACTTAAGATAGCGAACCTTGATAGATACTATACTAGAGTCTAGAGGTACTGTAACACGTAAGCGATATCTGTCATTCAATGATTCATATGTTTAATTTTTGAGATTAAGCAAAAGTAGTTTTGAGTTTTGAGCCTTTTGTTCATTTGTAATATGAATTAGAAGGAAAAACCAACAGCAATAATTCCATATTCATATCTGTAACCTCCTTTCCTCCTCTTTATTTATTTAGTGCATGTGGGAAAGCATTAATGTACAGTTTAGCATAAAAATATTAGTTTTAGAACCTTATCCTGTTGCTTTCGCCAAAAGCCCCCAAACAAATCCAAAAGCAGTGGAAGAGCACGAACTTTAATTTAGTGCATTTCCACGTCCTCTGAGCTTCACCATGTGATCCTCGTGCTCCAATGGTTCGTTGCCTCGTTGGTACGAGACCTACGATATGAGCTCTCAATTCTCATATATCATATATGTTTATAGACCAAGTCCCACAATTGTTAAACCCAGTAACAATAGAGAGGAAAAACTAGATGGAGGCTAGAGTTTCCTAGTGTTAGATGGTTATGGGTGTGTGTATGTGTGTTTTTGTCTGGCTCTTGCATTATCTCAAGGTTTTCTACTGTCTGACTAGAATAGAGTGTCTAAAACCTAGTAAATCCTAGGGCTAAGGTAAAGTACTTTGGACCCAAGCAAGGCTTAATGCCAACATCCTCACACTCGCCCATAATGAAGCTTTATTTGAAATATTTTTTCTATCTGCTTCCATCCATTTGTTTTACACATACAATATAAAGTGAAATAATCTATATAACCAATATGTTTAACCTATAATATGGAGACTCCACAAAACAAGAATAGTGTAACCCCTAAAAAAAATTACCTTGCTTGTTAAGCCTCGACCTATCTGATCACATTATAGATTGAGCAAAAATAAAAAATACTATACCAACTTGTTAAGCCTTGGACCTATATGATCACATAGATTGAGCATCCTTTGGTCCCTCACAAGTTGACTCATGAATAGGTTTTTTCTTATTTATTTTTTTGCACAATTAAGTATCCACATTCACATCCAGACTCCCCATAGTCAACATGAATTTTGGACTCAAGTACAAAACCAAAATGTGTTATCAAGTCATCTTCCCTTCAACCTAATGCAGAGGCAGAGGTAGGAAATAATTTTAGGGTGGGCTAATTGCAAAAAAAAAAAAAATCTTGACTGAGCTAATTGCTTAATTTAGGTTTTTTTTTTTTTTTTTTTTTTTTTTTTTTTTTTTTTTTTTTTTTTTTTTAATATAATAAAAAATAAATAAATAAATAAAACTTAACTGAGCTATAGCCCAACCAAGCTATAACGTGACTCCGCCACTGACCTAATGCCACTTAACTTCAACCTAACCACTTTCCCAATTACATCCCTTTAGACCCAATCACTCATGGTCATAGACAGCATGCTCAGTAGTGGAGCCACGTTAAGGCTTGGCTGGGCTATTGCCCAGTATTATTTTTTTTACCTATATTTTTTTTTTATAAAAGAAAAAAAAAATTACCCTAAATTAAGTAATTAGTCCAGTCAAGAATTTTTTTTTTGCAATTAGCCCACTCTAAAATTTTTTTCTACCTCCGCCCCTGAGCATGCTAAAGTATTAAATGTTGTTCCTCTGTCTTATGACACAATCAAAGGTTACATAGGACACAAGGTAGACTTAATGTTAGACTCACACTGCGAAGAATCTGGGATCCATTCTCTCACCTCACATTTCTCTCTCTTCCTCATATTTTGACCAATTAAGAAGGTAATAATAGGATAGGGATTAAGGAAAAAACTGGTGTATGAGAGCTTTGAGCACATGTAAGACAAGAAAAGATTATCTCACTAGATATAAGACATCAGAATTCTGTCTCACCAAAACAATTGAATATTATCTCACCATGATGTAAGACAATGGAAGACTATCTCACCAAAATGTAAGACAACAGAATATTGTCTCACCAGGATGATGGGTTGAGTAGCAATGGGTATATTAGCTTTCAGAGATGCTCCTTAGGAAAGAAAAAGAAGACAAAGCAAAGGAAAGAAGAAAAACAAACAAGTGAAGGTTTTTATTAAAAAAAAAAGAGCAGAAATTACAAGGAATCTCAATGAAAATGACCTAAATCATATGGATTTCTTTTTTTGGCATTTTACTTAATTTTAAATTAAGAAAAGCTATCACAAGATTAATTATTAATAAATTAACATATAACAATATGACCGTACTCTGATCAATAAAAAAATAAGGAAAAACTAAATTTTAAATCTATAATTTAAGCATGTAATGAACTAAACCATGTGATTTCAAAAGTAATAAATTAAACCCTGAAATTTCAAAAAGTAACTAATTAAATCATGAGGTTTTAAAAAGTAATAAATTAAACCTCAAACATAATGTCATTCCACTTAAATTAATGAGCTAAGGTTTAATTTGTTATTTTTTGAAATTTAGGTTTTAATATTTGTTATTTTGAAACTTTAAGTTTGAATTGTTACGTTTTAAAATTTCATAATTTAGTTTGTTACATTTGAAATTATAAAGTTCAATTTGTTGTTCCATAAACTATAGGGTTTAAAATGAGATTTTCCCTAAAATCTTAATAATATCATTGAAATAAAATAATAAAATAATTATAATTGGATTTAGAGGCATCTTTGACATCCATTGCCGGATGGTGTGGCTTCTCTCCTTAACTTTGTCAATTGGGTTTGGTGGCTTCAGTTAATTGTTATGGCCTTCATGGGAATGGCTTCCCTTTCAAGAAGCTCATCAAGTGGAGTTGGTGGCTTGTGTTTTGGGGGGCTAAGGGTATTCTAGAATTATTAAGGTGAGTTTATCATTAAATTTCTAAAATCTTATTAATCTATTTTGAAATGAGATTTTTGGATTTTACTATAAAATCAATAATTTAAATAGATATGATAATCAACATTTTGCTTAAATATTAATCACTTGATAAAACCTAATCCATTCATTTTATAATGGGATAGGACCAATATCATCCAAACATGTATCATGTGATTGGTTTTGTGTTATAACCTATAGGTTGTCCAAGGCTCTAAGCCTTTACAGTAAATCAGTCACCGCATAATTTAACTTCCTCTTGATTAACTTCCTCTTGATTAAACCATAAGTTTTACTATTATCTCTGAAAAACATAGCTCTTTCAAATTGAATAGATGGCGAACATTTGCTTAAATGTTAATTGTTTGATAAAACCTAATATTCTATTCATTTTATAATATTGGGGGTAGGGCCAATATATCATCCAAACATGTATGATGTGATTGGTTTTGTATTATAAGTTGTCCAAGCCTTTACAGTAAATCACTCGCGTATAATTTTGAATTTTAACTTCCTCTTCAAATCATTTAACTTCCTCTTGATTAACCACAAGTTGAGTAGGTTCTGAGAACTTTACTGTTATCTCTTAAAAATATAACACTATCAAATTGAAAAGATGGCCAAAACGACAAAGATGCAGCTGGGGCAGGTAATTTGGTACGTGGAAAACGGTTCACTACCTAAACAAATTTCCGCAGCTATCACTTTCTATTTGTTTGCTTTAGACCTTGCTGACTAAAAAAATAAAAAATTGAAAATAGAAATAAAAGACCTTACCATGAGCAGTCGCATCCGATAAGATAGAAGATATGAAATTATGCTCCCTTGTCCTCTTTTAATATATAGACATAGTGCAAATCCAACATGCAATAATGCCGATTGGCAAAGTTGGGAAGAAAAAGACGATCAAATCGCCATTTTCATAAGCATAGTAAATATATCTACTGACTATTGAGGTCATGTGCATTTGATTTTAAAGATTTTTGGATGAGACATTGACAGTTACATGTTTGTCGAAATGATGAAGGTAAGCAATATTACAATTCTCCATTTCCCACTCGAATGTTGACATTAAGACTTACTAGACTTGGGGTACGATTACAGTTACACAGCCGAAAGACCCAGTTAATGATCTCAACTTGGCAGTTCAGAGTTCAGACTTGTTGATACCTGGTCCAAAAGTAATTTAGATTTCTTTCCTATTCCTACTTAAGTGGTAAGAACCAACACACAATATGTCTCGGTTATTATGTCTTACTGTTCCACATATTTATAATCGATGTTTACAAATTCTATAAACTACAAGGGGGACCCCAGATACTCAGAACCGTTGGGCAAATTGAAGGCAACCAATTAATAGGGTTTAGATTCTTCTTGATTAATTATATTGGGGGCCATGCAGTCATGATTTGCAAAACAGCAATGATAAAAGAGATCATGTAACAAGCGTTTAGAGTATAGACTCCATCCATTGCAGCAGTGAGACATATAATATAATTAATTAGCAGCAAAATATATATATACAAGAAATAAACCATTTCCAGTCGCATTCTAAATCATATTCCTTGCATTAAACATCCTGGTCATTGATTCATGGACCTACTTAGTAGAAATATTCCCAAAGCATATTCTATGCTTCGACACAAAATCAGATTCATCCAAATCTGTACCTACAAAAGTGAAACCAATAAACCAAATCAGTCCAGCTGTTACCATGTAATAATTTCTAGATGTCAATAGAAAAATAGAATACCCAAATATGCTACTGGCCAGTGAACAAGTAGAGTTATCAAAGATGTCTCCGAAGAGGAAGTGAGAAGATTAAACAACTAGCCTACACTTGCATTTCCTTTTAGTGTATACCAAGGCCATTGCCATTTCTTTTTGTGGAGACCTTGTTCTTATTGGATAATTAGCATAAGGGAGATGTTGGTGTTCCCAGTCAAACCAATGGAAGAGAAGACATTTGAGACGAGTATAAAAAAAATAGCCAGACATCTTTTTTCAAGAAAGTTACAGTCCTTTATAAAAGGCTAATTCTACTAGACAAAGATGAGATGCATATGGGATGGGAGATGTTGGTGTTATCAGTCAACATAACAGTAAAAAGGGTACCAACATGGTTAATACAACAATCCTATAACCCTCTTTCACATGCTAACAGCATTTAACAGATTGCAAATTCTACAAAATCATAGACCATCACATGTTTCCCATACAACAGTGCTAATTGTCTTTTTAACTCATCATGTTGAAGTGGTTTAACTTAACCATATCAACATTCCTTTTCTTGGAGCCAATTAACTCAACCAACTCAAATTTAATTCAAATAATCAGACAACATACTCTATTCGAAAAGATGCTTATGGATTTAATAGTATAAAATATGGCATAAGATATTGAAGTTCAAATCTTGGATTTATTTACTTTGTTATTTAACACATCTTTGAACATTTATAACCAATTTTTTTTATAAGATACATATTTGTTTATTGAAGTAAAAGACAATATAACATTTTATATATTCTGTTTATTTCCATAAACATACACATTTACGAATCAATTCCTGTTCTCCAAACACATGCCTTTCAAGTAACCCAGTTAGCAAGGGGAAACCCCGTTAACAGGAAGCCAAAGAAAAGATATAGAGATATATTTACATGTGTTGCCTCGAACATTACCTTTGCCTGTTCTGATGGTTGAAGGCTTGTATGTATGTCAAGGCAAGTTGAATCTCATTAGTAAAGATTTCAACAAGCAACAATATGGATCTTCCCATCATGCAGAACGTTGGCTAAAAATATTCATGGGTTCTGATATAAAAGGGAGTTAGTCATGAAAAACATAATTGCTAGAAAGTAACAGATTATAGATATAGCGTTTGAACAAAACTAAATTTCAAATTAATTAAGTATTAATTTTATCCAAACTGATCACTTAATTAATTATCCAACTTCTGAATCAAAAGGTTTTTGGTCCGAATTATGCCTTAAAAAAAGGACTATATATAATAGTAAACATACAAAGTAGATATAGTAAATGTAAATGGGACTTACTGCAAGCAATCTTGCATCAGACTTAAAATAAACCAAGCTCCATCCAGAAAAAACTGAATAAATAAATAAAAGATATATATTATGGCTATTTGACAATTTCTTCAATTGAACAATTACTTTCTTCATTTTGCACTTGGCTGCTTGGAGATATAACACCTCATTTTCCAAGTTCTTAACAGTTCCTCATATTTTGTAACTGTTTTATGTTTAAACTTGACTATGAACTGGAACCCTCTGGGCTTCTATAAATAAAGTCTTGTCTCACTTAAGAAACAGTGTCTGAATAAATAACTTAACTTGGCAAAAGTGAAACATATAAATAAAGGGAGTACAGTTTAAATGACTTACTGATACAGAACATGTGATCATTTGACAATCTTGGCTGCTTGGTATTCATTCAAGTTCATATATTCATGCACTATGAACTGGAAATAAGTCAGAATGGAATTGGCATGAGGGAGACAGTTTTGAGATACAGAACATGTGATCAATTCCTGCCCTCTAATTTATTCTGTGAACAAGGATATTGCTTCACAAAAAGTTCCCAATACCCATAGATATAGGCTGAAAACACACATCTTTGCATATTATCCTTTATTGTTTTGCATATTCATTCTACTCAAGTCAAACTCAGAAGCAAGGTCTTCAAAAGACACTTATAGTAAATACCATCAAATTTAAGGCAGAGATACATACTACAACTGTGTTTTGATATTACATTTTTTTTTTTTTTGATAAATAATGATATTACATATTTCTGATTGAGAAGAAGCATCCAGGTTGTTTTTTAACTTTCTATGTTCGTAGCTGAAACATGTCTGGTAGGATCTCAGGGACTAACTCAGGAGGAAGCTTTCTCCCCCTTGTCCACCCTGTTGGTTTCATAGACTAAGGAGATTTATATATTTCCATGATATTTTAATATAGGTTACAACAATCACCTTAACAACTGTTAAAGACTGAAAGTGTGTATTGTATTATATGTATGATGTAGTACAAGAGAGAGCCTTTATATAGGCAGAGGTAAGAGTAATGCACAAGTAAAATGAGTGCTATACAAGACAATGTATTGGGCCTAAGACCCATTGGGCTTATATTCTAACATCCCCCCTCAAACTCATGTTGGGTGAAGAGACACCAACTTGAGTTTGGAAATAAGATCACGGAAACGGCCTGGAGGCATAGGTTTGGTGAATATGTCAGCTAACTGGTCCTGAGAAGACACTGAACAGAGTTGCAAAGTACCCTGTAGTAAGTGATGACGAACAAAGTGACAGTCAATCTCAATATGCTTGGTACGCTCATGGAAGACGTCATTGTGGGCAATTTGGATGGCACTTCGATTGTCACAATGGATCGGAACTGCAGTAGAACAATCAATGCCTAAGTCCTGGAGAAGCCAACGTAACCAAAGGAGCTCAGTAGTAGTGTTAGCAAGTGCTCAATATTCTGCCTCAGTACTAGAACGAGCAATAACTGATTGTTTCTTGCTGCGCTAAGAGATGAGGGAGTCACCAAGAAGAAAACAATACCTTGTAGTGGAACAACAGTCAGTAGGGTCCCCTACCCAGTCGGCATCAGAATAAACCTGAAGAGTGAGCGACGATTGAGATGAGAAATGAAGTCCATGAAACAAGGTGCCTTTCAAATACCGAAGAATCCGAAGTACAGCAGCATAATGGAGAGACCGCGGTGTAGCCATGAACTGGCTAACAATGTGAACGGCATAGGAGATGTCCGGTCGAGTGACAGTGAGGTAAACAAGACTCCTAACTAACTATCTGTAGAGGGTAGCATCAGGAAGTGGTTCTCCATCATGAGTATTCAGGCAATTGTTATATTCAATGGGTGTGTCAACAATCTTGCTGTCCGTGATTCCAGCTAGAGAGATAAGATCAGATGTGTACTTGGCTTGAGTAAGATAGTAACCATCGGAGGAGGAAGAGACTTCAAGGCCAAGAAAATAACTGAGGGGACCCAGATCCTTCATCTCAAAGTGCTGACCAAGGAAACGCTTAAGATCCTGGATGCCCTGCACATCATCACCAGTAATAATCATGTCATCTACATACAACAAGAGAAGGGTAATACCATGATCTGAGCGTTGGAAGAATAGAGCTGAATCATATGAACTAGTTGAAAAACCATGCTGAGAAATGGTGGAGCTAAACTTGGCAAACCAAGCTCGTGGAGCTTGCTTAAGACCATATAGTG
This sequence comes from Fagus sylvatica, assembly GCA_907173295.1. Classification (NCBI taxonomy): domain Eukaryota; kingdom Viridiplantae; phylum Streptophyta; class Magnoliopsida; order Fagales; family Fagaceae; genus Fagus; species Fagus sylvatica. The sequence goes on along the minus strand of OU015772.1, from coordinate 9,425,362 downwards.
CCCGACGTAAGCGACACACTTTGGGAGAAAAGCCTGGAGGTTGGGAGAAACCAGGAGAGAGCTGCATGTAGACTTCCTCAGTTAGTTCTCCATTAAGAAAGGTATTCTTCACATCCATCTAAAAAGTGGCCAATGTCGGGAAGCAGAAACTGTGATAAGTGTACGAACAGAGGAGAGGCGAGCCACCGAGGCAAATGTCTCCTCATAGTCAATGCCATACTCTTAAGTGAATCCCTTGGCAACAAGACAAGCCTTGTAGCGATCAACAGTACCATCTGATCGAGTCTTGATCTTGTACACCCACTTGTAACCAATAGCAAATTTACCAGCTGGCAAATCAACCAGATCCCTAAGTACCTGTCTTTAACAATGAATCCAATTCTTATTTCATAGCTTGCTATCATAAAGGGTCAGAGGAGGCCTCACGAAAGGTGTGAGGTTCATGTAAGGTGGCAAAGGCAGAAAAGCAGTGAAAGTCACGAAGATGAGAGGGAAGAGTACTTACTCGATGAGAGCGATGGGGCTCAGGAGCAGTAGTGTTGACAGGATTTGCAGCAGGGGCAGAGAGAGGAGACTCGTCGAAGGTAGGATTGGCTGTAGGAGACTTATTAGAGGACGGATCAGCAGGGGGAGACTCGTCGGAGATGGGATTAACTGACTCAGCAGAAGTGGAAAGAATCTCAGGGAAGAAATTTGGTAGAGGATCAGCCTGAGAATCAGAATTACCTGCAGAAAATAAAGGTAAGAAATAGAACATTTTGTGTTCCCAGAATACCACATGCCGAGAGACTCGAAGACGCTTGGCGACTGGATCAAAACACCGGTACCCCTTTCTTCAAGGCGATAACCAAGAAAACAACATAGCTGGGAGCGGGGTTGGAGTTTAGTGTGCTCATGTGGTTGAAGAAAAACAAAACAGATACAACAAAAAACCTTGAGTAGAATATAGTTTGGAGTTGTGCCAAACAACCGTTCATATGGTGTTATGTTTTGAACGATAGGTGAAGGACATCGGTTGATGGTGTACATTGCAGTGAGAGTAGCTTCACCCCAGAATGAGGCAGGAGTAGAGGCTGCATTGGTGAGAGCCCTAATAGTATCTAGGATGTGATGGAGTTTACGTTCAGCTCGTCCATTTTGTTGTGAGGTGCCAGCACAAGAGGTATGAAAAATAGTTCCATAGTGTTTAAGAATAGTAGAAAAATCAGTTTGTCTATATTCTCGTGCATTGTCAGAGCGAAATACCTTAATAGCTTTAGAATACTGAGTCTGAACCATTTTAGCAAAATCACGATATATTGTGAGAATTTCAGAACGATTTTTCATTAAATAAATCCAAGTGTAACGAGAAAAATCATCGACAAAAATAACAAAATATCTTGACCCCCCCACTGTGGGAACAGGAGAGGGCCCCCATACATCGGAATGAATAAGATCAAAAGTTGCAGAAGCAATAAACTCACTATTATGAAAAGGTAAGGCAGGTTGTTTACCGAGCTGACATGGCATACAATCAAATGGACTGGAAGAGACTGAACCTAATAGACCCCTAGATACTAAGGTTTGAATACGAGAAAGAGAAACATGACCTAGACGAGAGTGCTACAACTCAATGGAGGCAGAAGTAGCACTAACAGGGGCGGAGACTGATGAAGACGGAAGGTGAAGGGAAGTAAGCTCAAACAACCGTCCAACCTTACGTGCGGTCCCAACAATCTGCCCCGTCCGAGAATCCTGCACAAGATAACCACGAGAAGAAAAGAACAGGTTTAAACCAAATTCGGTTAGTTGGCCAACAGATAAAAGATTAAGATGCAGTTTAGGAACACAAAAGACATTAGAGACAGATAAGTTGGGGGTAAAGATGGAGCCGACATGACTAACAGTCATGGCGGAGCCATCAGCAGTGGTAATAATAGGTAAGATAGGAGGAGTGTGGGCACTTGTAAGGTGAGGATTGTCCGTCATGTGATTGCAGCAGGCAGAATCTAAGAACCATTCAGAAGAGATACCTGGTGTCACAAAAAGAGCAGGATTGGATGCACTGGAAGACAAAACTTGAACCTGACTGAAGAGGGCTTGCAGATCTGCTATGCTGTAAATAGGTGTAGTCAATGAGACAGGATCAAAAGATGCAGCATCGGATGATGGTACAGACTCAGAGGCAGTCAAGGCTGCAGAGCGCTGAAGAATGCCGACACGCATGTTATATCGATCAATAGTGTGACCGCGATGCTTGCAAAAGACACAAATAAGATGAGAAATCTTCTAATTTGATCGCCTGTGAATAGGCTTAGAAATTTCATTTTGAGCCATAACGAAACCTCAACTGCAAAAATAGACCACAAAAAAGAAATCAGCACGAAAAACTGGGTAGGAAGCACCTGGGTTGCAAAAGTCAACTGAAAAGTCAACGCTGGTCAACGGTCAAAGTCAACGTTAGTCAATGCTCGAAGTCAACGTTAGTCAACGCCAAAAGTCAACGCTGGTCAATGCCCGAAGTCAACGGTCAACTCTGGTAAAAAAGTCAATTGTCAACGTTGGTCAAAGTCAACGGTCAGGGCTGACGTGGCAGTGACGTGGTCTAAGGCTGATGTGGCAGGATGACGTGGTGCTAAGGCTGACTAGGCAAGAGAGACAGGCGCGTGGGCGCGTGGCAAACAGCTTGACGGCGGCCGAATCTTTGGGCGGCGTGTGATGGCGCATCCGGCAACCGATTGGGTTGTTTTTTGTGTGGTTAAGTCGAGCTTTCCGAGATCTTTCCAACGGCAGTGGATGTGTTGTGATCGGAGTTCGGTAGCGCGAGAACCAAGGGTGGCAGCAAGTCCGTTCGGCGAGGAATCAGCTTCTTGGCAGCGCAGGCAACCGGATTTCTGACGGTGGCGGCTGGGCAGTGCCGGAGACAGCTGAGGCAGCGGAATAACACCTGGAAAGACTAAAACTGCACAATATTAGAGCCTTAGCTCTGATACCATGTTAAAGACTGAAAGTGTGTATTGTATTATATGTATGATGTAGTACAAGAAAGAGCCTTTATATAGGCAGAGGTAAGAGTAATGCACAAGTAAAATGAGTGCTATACAAGACAATGTATTGGGCCTAAGACCCATTGAGCTTATATTCTAACAACAACATATATCTTTACTACTATATCAATGACCTCCTTATCAAAAGGTGTCATATTGAATTACAAAACATCCGCGATATTTAATCCCAATTAATAGTATATTGATAAAAAATAATAGCGTTAAATAATGCCAACTCATCCACCAATATTTTACACAAGTACTGCCCAAAAATTTCTTTATGTTGCGATTTTTGGAGTGCACCCAAGTGCAAGCTTCTCCTTTACTTTGTAGTTCCTAGCTTGACAAATGAGCATTTTTCTTTAATGACTCTTGAAGTTGTCTTTAAGTTATGATGTTGTTTCTGAGCAAAACAAAGTTGGGATAGCTCTGCTATTTCGAGACAAGAATGGAGTTTGGGGTCTGCATCAATCAATTAAATATAAATGAGGCATTGAGAGTTTTTATTGAAATAATACACGTAAATGAATAAATTATATGTTATGCAATAGTGTGAAAGAATTGTCATAATTCAAGTGTAAATTAAGGGATTGAGACTAGAAAATTATATTAAAGCCATATGAAACTAATGTTAATGAGTCATAATTCATGACTTATCACACACCCCCAACCTGAATTTTGCTAGTCTCTAATAAAACTAAAAACAACTAAAATAAAAATAAATCCTAACTTCACCACTTTCACTGGCACTTTCGATTGCATTTAGCATATGTAACAAGCCTTTAAACCCCTAGGTGTCCCTAGTGAACGAGTTATAAGCTCGTGAGGGCTTACTAGAACGATACCTACAAACGTTTTGTTACTTCAACAAATATGCTCAGTCTTGATTTTAAATTAAAACAAATGCAATTGTGTTATCAATGAGAATAAAGTATCACAAAAGCAATGGTTCTCATTCATGGATAAGCTTAAAAAGACAAACTCCATCTTCAGAATTTTTAGGAAGTTCAAACTAAATCACCTATCACTTATAGCTAAATAGTGGAACGCTACAGATTCTCTTTGGTGTAAAGTGAATTAACTTATAATCATGGGGTTTCAATATCTTTCCAATATAATGATATAGGACAATGGAATTCTCATTAGATAAATCAACCAAGGCATAATTTTTTTTTTTTGGACTGTGCAATGTCTAACTCCATTAAGCTTTCTAATTGACCCATGTATCGAGTGTTAGACTAGTGACTCCCGAACTAGTTGGCTCAAGGGGCACTAGGTGTAGAGACACCCCTAAAAGTTTACTAACTCGAGTAAAAAAGGCTACGAAGCTAAACTTAGCCACTCATATCTCAACCATTTGAATTGTTTACCTTTTTTTATCATAGGCTCTCAAGGCTATTTATTTTTTTTTTATTTATTTATTTATTTAATAATGCCAAGGTTAATCACCTAACAAGTCAACCAATTTAATTACGTAACAATTGGATGCATACTTCATACCCCACAAATTACATGTTCGTGCTCGTGCCAAATTCAAAGTGAAACAAGTGAGGTTTTCACTACTAAAAAACAAGTATCAAAGGACATAATTCAGATTTCCTGGTTAACTGATCATGTGTTCATAAATTTAAGCTCATCAAAGAAATTTGAATCAAGGTAGAGTTTCAACAAATTCTCAAAGATAACCCAAACAAGCATTTGAATATGACAAAATCAATTATTAAGTCAAGACATCATTGCATAGAATCACATCCTTTTTTTCTTTTTCTTTTTTTTTTTTTGTAACAATAAAGGTGGTTCTAACTTATCCAAAAACGACAAAGGAAACATCGTTTCTACACCCCCCAACCTAAATTAGACATTGTCCTCAATGTTAAAATTGTATGAATGAGATTATGAGAGACATGCCAATAAACGAAGCACGAGGGAGAGGTAAAGAAAACACCTGTAGAATTGCTGAATTTCCAAAGCTATTTCATACAATTGGTTAGAAACCACAAAACAAAAGAAAATAGAAAAGAAATATTAAAAAAAAAAACTACTATGTACAACAAGCATCTACTCCAGTCAATTCCCTTAAATAGGGTCTTTCGGAGGGGTGGATTCACCCTCTGAAATAAAGTTCTCCAGGAATGGTTTAAGATATTTCCAATCAACCTTAAAAGGCCTACCATTCTTTTGGTTCTCAATTCTTATTTCACCATGAGGATAAATGGTTTTTACAATGAAATGTCTGGTCCCTCTAGATCTAAGCTTTTTAGGAAGCAAATGGAATTTAGAATCATGAAAAAGCATTCTCTTGTCTATAAATTTTGGAATCTTCATATGAATCATGCCAATTTTCTTTCCATTGTTTCAATTGCAATTTCCTCTTTGATCTAGCCTTATCTGATTTAGAATTAAATCTCTTTATTGCTCTAGACAATTTATTTATAGCACTCTTATGCTTTCTCAAAACATGGAAACTCTTACCAGCTTGCAAAGAGTCGAGTTTAGAAGGTGTTACCTCAGGGAAAGTTTCCTTGGGTTCTATATCAATAGAATTGAACTCAACTGTTGGGGGCTCTAACTCCAATATGTCCTCTTCATCACTTGTTTCTAACAACTCTATCTCATGATTTGACAGCTCCTCTTTTTGCACTTTTCCATTGCTCACCTCCATTTCCTGTGCAAATTCAAAGAGAGAATTAGTGCATGAAATTTCAGAATTCTTATCATATGAATCAAGTGTTTCAATTAATTTAATGTCATGCATATCCTCTTCATCCTTAAGTTGATTACAAGTGTTAAAGATATTAAGCTCTACAGTCATGTTACCAAAGGATAATTTCAAGACTCCACTCCTACAATTTATCAAAGTATTGGAAGTAGCTAAGAATGGATGTCATAAAATAACAGGAATAGAAGTGCCTGCATGTGAAATAGGTTGTGTATCCAAAACAATAAAATCTACAAGAAAATAGAATTTATGAATTTTTACTAACACATCCTCTGCTATTCCTCTTGGTTTACGAATAGATCGGTCTGCAAGTTGTAGAACAACTTTGGTGGGTTTTAATTCACCAAGACCCAATTGTTCATAAATAGAGTAAGGAAGTAAGTTCACACTAGCTCCTAAGTCAAGCAATGCCCTATCAATATTAAAATTACCAATGATGCAAGAGATAGTAGGACAACCTGGATCTTTGTATTTCACTGAAGTGTTATGCTGGAGAATAGCACTTACCTGGTCTGTTAGGAATGCCTTCTTTTGAACATGATGTTTTCTCTTCACTGTACAAAGATCTTTCAAATATTTTGCATAAGGGATTTGTTGAATAGCATCTAACAAAGGAATATTTACTTTTACCTACCTAAACACATTCAAAATATCTTGATTTGTTTCCTTCTTTTTATGTGCAAGAAGAGCTTGAGGAAAAGGTGCAACAGGTTTGTATACTCTTTTCTCATCTTCTTTATTTTCCTTATTATTAGGCCCATCATCATCCTTAGTTTCTTGATTTTCCTTAGAAGGTAAAACCTTCTTAGGGATATCTTTCTCTATCACTTTTCCACTTCTAAGGGTGGTGATTGCCTTAACATGTTCTATGTGAGGGTTTTGAACCTCATTGACCACAAATTGAGTCTTTGGGTTAGGTTGGGGTTGGGCTGGAAAGGTCCATTTTTCCCTCACATTCAATTTTGAGTCAATTCGACCAACTGAGTCAATTCATCTGTCAAACTCATTCCTACACAACATACGTACTGAAAACTAATCAAATTGCACTAAAAAGACATTCAAATTTTTAAGTAACAGAGTAGTAGATTTTACTATAATAATATAAAGTAACTCTCAAAGAAGCTTCAACTAGATTTTTTGTGGGGAGGTTTATCGAATGAGTATAGGTACCATTTGGTTAATTGGCAGCAGATATGCACTCCTATCTAGGCTGGTGGTTTAGGCATCCGCAATGTGGCTGTTTTCAATAAGGCTTTATTGGGGAAGTGACTGTGGAGATATGCTACTGAACCAATGGCCTTATGGCATCGGGTTGTTGATAGCAAATATGGTAGCCAATGGGGGGGATGGTGTTCTAATCATAGTAGGGAGCCTTATATGGTAAGTCTTTGGAATCACATTCATAAAGGTTGGACTTGTTTTTCCCAATACATCGGCTTCAAGGTGGGGGATGGCTCTTGCATAAAATTTTGGTCTGATTCTTGGAGTAGGGATCAACTGCTTCGAGGCAGGTTTTCTACCTTATTCCGGTTAGCACATAATCAAGAGGCTTCAGTGGCTGACTATCTTCACTTCCATGGTACTCTTCCTGTTTGGGATGTGGAGTTTCTTAGACCAACCCAAGATTGGGAATTGGATGCGGTTGACTCATTCATGGGGTTTCTTTACTCTCTTCCCATGCGTCCAGGCATAATTGATTCAATTTTTTGGAACCTATCTAGGCATGCGAGCTTTGAGGTCAGTTCCTTCTATTCTGCTCTCTCCCAACCAGCTACTTCTCAGTTTCCATGGAGGTTGATGTGGAAGGCTAAAGTCCCATCTAGAGTGGCATTTTTCATTTGGACAGCTTCTTTGGGCAAAATTCTCACCACAGACAATTTAAGAAAACGTAGAGTTATTATCTTGGATTGGTGTTGTTTATGTAAGGTAGATGGTGAATCTATCAATCACTTGCTTCTCCATTGCCTTGTTGCCCGCGATCTATGGAACCTGGTTTGTTGTCTCTTTGGGGTCTCTTGGGTTATGCCTAGCGGTGTGGTGGACCTTCTTTTCTGTTGGAATGGCAGTTTGGGTAATCGTGAGGCTAGCAAAATTTGGAAAATGATACCTCATTACATTATGTGGTGTCTTTGGGGTGAGCGTAACTCTAGAATTTTTAATGAGGAGGAATCATCCATTCCTGCTCTGAAGTTCCGGTTTCTACAGGCTTTATTTGAGTGGTTAAAGGCTACTAACTTAATCTCTTCAAAGTCTATTTCTAAGATGCTTATGTTATGTTATTTTTTATTTTGTTCTCTTGTATTCTTCCTCCTGCACACTTCCTGTGTTCATGGAGTTTTCTCTTTTAATGAAAGTTTACTTACTTATAAAAATAAAATAAAGTAACTCTCAAATATTGAGAAATCTCCACCCCAAAAACTTTTTCACCTTTCCACTCAAGCTAAGGCAACTTAGATTTTTTTCCTCTTTTGTTCAATTTTTTTTTAGTACTTAGCTTAAAACTGTCCTAAACCCTTTCGCAACCCCAAACAACATGTTGAAGGCATCCAAGGCTAACCAACCTTATAATTATAATACAAAATACAACATACTTCAAGCAATCACACATTGTTTCTAAGGGATTAATGCAGAAACCGTAGTTACATGGATCATAGCTTTCTTTATAATACCAAACAGTGAAATCAATGCATAATAAAATACATCTATACAATAATCATGCAATTGGTCCTGCACATAAAATATCAACTCAAATAAATCATCCAATTGCAAGAATAAATTCGTCAAAGTCTCATTCTTTCAGGTAATAAAGGTTCTGTCCCACTACTAGGCAGTCCATTTGAATAGTGAATTTAACTATCCATTCACCATCCAATTTCCTTGATATTTCATTTACATGTTCTGTTAACATGTATATACCATTTGTTATTGTACTAGTCTAGGGTTTCCTAGGGTTTACTATGTATTTACTATACCGTACACTAGACTAGACCTATATATATTCTTTTATCTGTACATGATTATTCAGAATACACAATATACAGTTTATTCTCTCTGTCTGTCTGTGCTTCTCTCTCTAAACTTAACATGGTATCAGAGCCAAATTAATCTTTTAGCATTGTGATTCTTCAAACTAGTCTAGGGTTTTCTGAAAACAATTTTTCTCCAAAAACAGCCGTGCCTCTCTTCTCCTGCAATTGCTTCTAGAGACCTCCATTCATCCTATGCTGCCTACCGCTTTGATCGTCAGAGCTCGATTTCCAAAACCTGAAAAATCTCATTGCCAAAAAACGTCCCACGCGCCGCCACGCGCCAGTGAAGCTTCCGGCTTGTTTTTTGCTCAGATCCACGCGCCCCGACCCGACCCGCGACCCGACCCGCCACGCGACCCGCGTGTTCTATGAGCTGCTGACGTCAGCCCTAGCTGAAAAAAAAAAAAAAAAAAAAAGAAAAAAGGCTTACCCATTTTTTTTTGTTTTTTCTCATTTGTTCTTTTCAGGTATTTCCGATGGATAAAAATGAACTTCCCAAGACTGTTACCACCATTCTCAATGGGCACAATTATGTTCTGTGGTCCCAAGACATGCGCAGCTTCCTCAAAGGCCATCGTTTATGGCGTTATGTCACAGGTGAAATCCAAGCTCCTGTTCGTTCTAAGGATGAAGAAGACACGAAATTTGCTGATCGTCTTGAAGATTGGGATTGCAAGAATCACCAAATCATCACCTGGTTTCGCCACTCTACTGTACCTTCCATTCATCAGCAATTTGGTCGCTATGAAAATGCTAAGGATGTTTGGGATCTTCTGAGTCGTCATTATACTACTGCTGGCCTTTCTCACGAGTATCAACTTTGGGGTCTTCTTGTCAATATGAAACAAACGCCTAGGCAACCGATCAATGAGTTCTTTTCTGGTATGCAGTCTATTTGGGATCAGATGGAGCAGTCTACCCATATTGTTAAGGATCCTGCAGATGCAGCAATCTTAGCTACCAAACGAGATCAGTTTCATCTTATCCAGTTCCTGATGGCCTTGACTTCTGAGTTTGAACCAGTTCGTGCTACTTTGCTTCAACAGGTCCCTCTCCCTACTCTAGAATTTGCTATGAGTCAGCTTCTCTCTCATGAGACCCGTCTTCGCACTCTTCAACCCTATCACCCTGATGCGGTCCTTGTTACTGCTGCACGTCCTTCAAGCTCTTCCTCATCTAGGAATGGTCCGAAATATTGCAAGAACTGTTATAAGCAAGGACATCTTTTAGCTAAATGCCTGACCATCCAATATCGGTATTGTCACAAGATTGGTCACATTGTCTACAACTGTCCTACCAAGCCTCCCAAGCCAGGTCAATTAGGCATTCTTCCAAGGCCTGTTAATCACTCTGTTGCTGCTGCTGCTGAAGACTCAACCTCTGATCCCTCTCTCTCATCTATCCCGGTTAGTGAGTTAGGACCAATGGTCTTTACCATGGTCAAACAATTTTTGTCCTCCTCTGATAAGGTTTCCTCTGCTGTCTCAGGTAATACTTGGTATTTTGATTCTGCCTGTTATAATCATATGTCTCCTGATTCTCAGCTATTTTCTTCTATTATTTCTACTACTCATGCTCCTCTTATTCAAACTGCTAATGGCTCGCACCTTGCTGCTAGTCATACTGGTTATGTTTCCACCTCTACACTGTCTTTATCTGACACATATCTTATTCCCAACCTCACTCTTAATTTCATCTCTGTTGGTCAATTATGTGAACTTGGTTTTGACTTGTGGTTTGGTTCTTCTGGTTGTCGTGTGTAGGATCCTCGGACGAATCAGGTTCTTGGGACAGGCCGTAGAGTGGGACGGATGTTCGAGCTCGCTTCACTTCACCTACCTACCACATCGACACCCCCTCCGTCTCATGTTGCTTCTATTTTTCCTTTGAGTCTTTGGCATTTACGTTTAGGTCATGTGTCAGTTCAAAAACTTCACACTTTAATTTCTAGTGGTTTTTTGGGTCAAGTCAAACATGATTCAGTTGACTGTGTATCTTGTTAGTTGGCCAAACAACCAGCTTTATCTTTTAATAATAGTGACTCTTTTTCTCATGCCTTTTTTGACTTGATTCACTCTGATATTTGGGGACCTAGCCACACTGCTACTGTAGGTGGATCTAAATACTTTGTCATATTTGTTGATGATTTCTCTCGATATACATGGATCTACCTTATGCACAATCGCTCTGAATTAACTCAAATCTATCGCACTTTTACCCAAATGATCTCCACACAGTTTTCAAAAACCATTAAAATCTTCCGCATTGATAATGCCATGGAATATAGAGACTCTCAATTTCTTGATTTCATTCACACACAAGGCACTATTATTCAACGTTCTTGTGCAGGAACATCTCAGCAAAATGGTAGGGCTGAACACAAACACCGCCACATACTTGATTCTGTTGGGGCTTTCCTCATTTCTGCTTCATGTCCTGAACGTTTTTGGGGGGAAGCTGCCCTCACAGCTGTCTACACCATCAACCGTCTTCCATCCTCAGCTCTCCAAAATGTGACTCCCTTTGAACGTCTCTATGGTACTCCAGCTTCCTATTCTTCTCTTCGTGTCTTTGGTTGTGCATGCTTTGTTTTACTTCAGCCACACGAACATTCCAAATTAGAACCTCGATCTCGTCTATGCTGTTTTCTTAGGTATGGGATTGAACACAAAGGTTATCATTGTTGGGACCCTATCTCTTAACTTCTTCGTATTTCTCGTCATGTTGTTTTCTGGGAACATACCATGTTTAATTCCCTTTCCAAGTTTACAACTTGTTCCACCCCTTCCTTCTTTACTAATCCATCACTGCCTTTGTTTCCTATATCTCCTACTGATTCTCCGGTTTCTCCTCTAGCACCTCCACTAGCTGTGGATCCTGTCCTTGATTAGACTCCTGACCTCCCTCTTGCTGCTCCTCCTGCTGACTCTCCGGCTTCGCCCCAAGAACCTGCACCGCCTGTGGATCTTGTCACTGATTAGACTCCTCTCCTCCCCCTTCGTCGCTCTGACCGGGTAAGAGCACCTCCTGCTTATTTGCGTGATTATTCTTGAATTTTTCAGCTATACTTTTTCTTCATGAGCCTCACACCTATCGTGAGACCTGTACTAACCCTCTTTGGCAGCAAGCAATGACAAAGGAACTTCAGGCTTTGGAGAAGACTCATACTTGGGACTTGGTTGATTTGCCTCATGGTAAATCTGTCATTGGCTGCAAATGGGTCTACAAGATCAAGACCAAATCTGATGGCTCTATTGAACGGTATAAGGCTCGTCTTGTTACCAAGGGATATGCTCAGGAATATGGAATTGACTATGAAGAGACTTTTGCCCCTGTTGCTCGTATTACCTCTGTTCGCAGTCTTCTTGCTATTGCTGTAGTTCATCAGTGGCCTCTTTTTCAGATGGATGTTAAGAATGTCTTTTTAAATGGTGATCTCACTGAAGAAGTCTATATGCAGGCACCTCCAGGTTATTCAGATTGTCCTGACAAAGTTTGCCTCCTTCGTCATGCTCTTTATGGTCTTAAGCAAGCTCCTCGAGCCTGGTTTGCCAAGTTTAGCAGTATTGCACATCAGTTTGGCTTCTCATCTAGTTCTCATGATACAGCATTATTTATCCGCCGATCTGATAAGGGTATGATTCTTCTTCTACTATATGTTGATGACATGATCATTACTGGGGATGATCACTTTGGCATTTCTGATTTCAAGCTATTTCTCCACCAACAATTTGAGATGAAGGATCTTGGTCATCTGAGCTACTTCCTCGGCCTTGAGGTCTCTTCTGATTCCACTGGTTATTATCTCTCTCAGGCTAAGTATGCCTCTGACTTGTTATCTCGTGCTGGCCTGACTGACACTAAAGTTGTTTCTACACCCCTTGAGATGAATGCTCGCCTTACTCCCTTGGATGGCACACCTCTCAGTGATGCCACTCTCTATCGTCAGCTTGTTGGCAGCTTAGTCTATCTCACTGTAACCCGCCCTGATATTGCTCATGCTGTTCAATTGGTGAGTCAATTCTTATCTGCTCCCCATTCTACACACTATGCTGCAGTGATTCACATTCTTCACTATATCAAGGGTACTATGTTTCACGGACTTCACTTCTCTGCTCACTCCACCCTTGACCTCTGTGCTTATTCTGATGTTGATTGGGCCGGGGATCCTACTGACCGCCGCTCTACTACTGGATTTTGTTTCTTTTTGGGAGACTCTCTTATTTCTTGGCACAGTAAGAAACAACATATTGTGTCTCGCTCTAGCACTGAGGCAGAGTACCGTGCTCTGGCTGATACTACTTCTGAACTTCTTGCTCTTCGTTGGCTGTTGGAAGATATGGGTCTTACACATTTTTCACTGACTGTCATACATTGTGACAATCGTAGTGCTATTCAAATTGCGCATAATGATGTTTTCCATGAGCGCACCAAGCATATTGAGATTGATTGTCATTTTGTGCGTCATCATCTATCTGCTGGCATCCTACATCCTCTTCCAGTTAGCTCTTCTAATCAGACTGCTGACATCTTTACGAAGACTTTTCCTCCTAGTCGTTTTCGTGATCTTGTTTCCAAACTCAAGATGGCTTCTGTCAGACCACCTTGAGTTTGAGGAGGGATGTTAACATGTATATACCATTTGTTATTGTACTAGTCTAGGGTTTCCTAGGGTTTACTATGTATTTACTATACCGTACACTAGACTAGGCCTATATATATTATTTTATCTGTACATGATTATTCAGAATACACAATATACAGTTTATTCTCTCTGTCTGTCTGTGCTTCTCTCTCTAAACTTAACATGTTCTATTATATGTCTAGTACATTACTTAAAAATTACAATTCTATTTGAGTTTTATAAAAAATTATAAAATTCAACCAAGATAGAAGACTCAAATCTGCCAACACAGTTTTGAAGGTAACTTTAGATCAGTACCCACAATTCCTTATTTACTAAAATTGAATGGGGGATAATTCCATCAAGAACATATACATCCCAGGATTCCATAAAATTATTCCAATCACTCAAATTTCAAGTATTGGATTTATTATGAAATTTCTAACTGACAAACACAGAATCTGTCAAATTGACAGATTTGTACAGTTTTCTTATAAAATCACAAATAATTATCAAACAACCTTGTTTTCAAGTGCAATTTAATGTACGAGCAGTAGACATGTGATATAATAAGCGAAAAAAAAACCGTTTCTTAATTGCTCTTCTCAGAAATTCCAGAATTTTACAAACCCATACAGATGTACATATTCTTTATCTCGATGGTTTTTTTCGTCTTTATATCAATTTGTGTGTGGTAGGGAAAAAAATTCAACCACTTTTCTTTATGCATGCGAACTGATGGCTTTAGCAATAACATGGCTGCCAATAGGACTATAATGAATTGTTAAAATGAAATAGTACATAAATTGGAACTCTCTTTTGCTATAGGTGGTGGTATACTGGATAATGGTGATTTGGGGAGTGGAGGTCTCATATTTGAATCTTTCAATAAAAAACATTTGGAAATTAATCTCACATCCGTGCTCATTGTCCACTAGTGTCCATATGGGACTGAGATATAATAGTTGTCAAGATAGGAAAACCACTCTGATTATTTCTTCTTATAAGGTTACCTTTTATCATAAAAAAATGATAAAAAAAAATCCATGAGAGAAGCCCACACACTATGAGAGCGGATTCAAAGAAACCCATTAGGAAGCCCAGTCTTGGCTTTGGACCCAAAGAACGACGAAAAAACCATTAAAACCAATGTGATCTCTCTTTTCAGAGAAAACCACCGAGGTCAACCAAATTATGAATTAATCCCTAACCGGAAATAGTTTAGCATACAAGCCTAATTTCAAAATTGATACTTTTAACAGACACTGACAGTTTTCTAAAGAAATGACTGGCGATTAAAAGTTAGTGAAAATTGAAAAGGAAAAATGTAAAATTAGCTCAAAAAAATTTTTCATCATTTTGTTATTGTGGGAAAAGTATCAAAATCCAACCTTATTTATAATCGTTGCTTTGTTATAGTTAAAGGGAATAATGCAACTGTTAAATGCTTAATGGTGACAACTTACATTCCATCATTTTGTTATTTTATTACTTATTAAATTACATCCACATTTTTTAATTTTTTTTTGTTTTGTGTTGTGTGTGTGTCAGTGTGTCCCACATTTTGCTATAACTCAATATACCAAAAAAAAAAAAAAAAACCAACATTTTTTTAGTGATATTCACAATTTCATAACAGGTATAACAAATCAACTTCCTACATATTTTTTATAATGCGGAAACATTGAGCTCATAGGTGTGGTCACAGCTCTCCATCTACTTAAACCCTTTAGAAACATAGTGTGATATTGATAACACCTGCGTAACAATAGAGAATGCTAGGAATCAAACTCCCAACCTTAGACCCGGAATGTGAGGAGTTCGACCTAATTTCCTACCAATAAGCCACCACCAGGGCTAGTATCAACTTCCTATGGAGTGGATCCCAAAACTAAATAAATAAAAAATGGAATACAAAGAATTTAAAATTTTCACAAAATCCTTTTCTATTTGAAGAACTAGTAAGTAACCCCGGCCATGCAATGCATGGAAAAAAAATGATTTTTTATCTTTCTTTTTTTCTCAATAAGAAATGTGTTAATTATGGTAACTACCTGTTTTACTTTTTTTTTAATGAAAAATATGACTTCACCAGAAGAAAAAAAAAAAAAAAAAATAAAAGTCACTACCCCTTCCAAGTATACGGCTTGGTGGCTTCTCTCTCTTACGGGATGAACCAGGCCTTCGCTATCGCAAGAATATCGCGATCGAAGAGCTATCGCTCAGCCGCTGTGCATATTACGCCGTATTGCCCGAAGCGAATGGGGCATGCTGCAAGAACGTCGGTGAGTGGTAAGCGCAGGAGGCGTGCCAGAAGGGCAGCGACAGCAGTGTGGTTCCAGGTGCTGTCGCTAGATTGAGATCTGCAGGGTGGCGGGGACTTCGACTGCCTTGTATCGGGTGAAGAGAAGGGGGTGGTAGGCTTAGTAGGGCTCGAACCTACAATATAACCGTTATGAGCGATACGTTTCAACCAATTAAACTATAAGCCCCTACGAATCGCTACATGCAATTCGCTCACTTCGGGAAGAGCGGATGGAAAGAGGAGGCCTTTGCTCTATCTGCTTTTTCCTCAAATGGGTTTCATGGCTTGTGTTCAGGGAATGGCTTCTCTCCCTTGGGAGCCTCATCGTATAGGGTTGGTGGCTTGTGTTCCGTGGCTTGTGATCACTATTTTTCCATCTTCATTTGAACTAGACTATAACCTGCGCAATGCATGGCTCTTTTTTATTGTTTTTCTATAAATATAGTCCTAACAAAGCAACTAAACTAAGAAGAATGAAGAAATAATAACAATAATGAAATGGGAAAAAAAATTTAGAAAAAAAAAAAAATGAGTGTAAAATAGAAAATGTAAATAATTTTTCTTTGCGCTTAAAAATAGAAATGATCATTTTTATTATATCTCATCAAATGTATTATACTGATTTTTATTATATTTCATCAAATGGGGATATTGAACATAAAGTCAATGGGGGTTTATAACCCGGGGTTGTATTGACTTAGCAAAAAAAAACTCACTTCACATCGCTTATGAATTTCAATCACTTTGGTGAACCTCAATTGTTTCATATAGGGATTCTAAATGTTCAGAGGTTTCTCGTTTTTGTTTAACTTACAACACTTTGATAGTACAAATAAATAATAAAATTTGTCACATATTTATCCTATCTTTACCTTTTTTTACTTTCTTTTGTTTCTCTTTTCATCTTTTTTTGGGCAATTTATCACTTATTAATAATCACATAAACAATATTTGTGACCTTAGAAGTCCATCATATAACAAATTGGTCCACAGAGATAAAAATGACAATGTTATCTTAAGTCTAACACGTATCTTAGGAAAATTTAACACATAGAAAAAAAAAAAAAAAAAAAAAAAAAAATTAAAAAGGATTGAACCACTCCCTCACCCTCAATGGGGGTTTATAACCCGGGGTTGTATTGACTTAGCAAAAAAAAAAAAACTCACTTCACATCGTTTATGAATTTCAATCACTTTGGTGAATCCTCAATTGTTTCATATAGGAATTCTAAATGTTCAGAGGTTTCTCGTTTTTGTTTAACTTACAACACTTTGATAGTACAAATAAATAATACAATTTGTCACATATTTATCCTATCTTTACCTTTTTTTACCTTTTTTTGTTTCTCTTTTCATCTTTTTTTGGGCTTATCACTTATTAATAATCATATAAACAATATTTGTGACCTTAGAAGTCCATCATATAACAAATTGATCCACAGAGATAAAAATGGCAATGTTATCTTAAGTCTAACACGTATTTTAGGAAAATTTGACACATAGAAAGAAAATAAATAAATAAAAAGGGATTGAACCCACTCCCTCACCCTCACAGAGAGGTGGGACTTTTTGAAGAGAGAAATGACCACCGGGACAAATGCCCAAGTCATAATTTAAATGCATATTTGAATTAACATATATTGTGTAACATATTTGGCTTTAATTGAAGCATATAATTGGGTAGTGGGTATTTAATTTATTAATAGTGTATTTTTTATTATGGGGTAGTGAGTAATTAATTTATTAATTGTGTTATTTTTATTATGGGGTAGTGGGTATTTAATTTATTAATGATGTAATTATTTTTTTTAATAAACTGACACATGGCAAGTAGAAGACGTTGTCTTAGATGCCACGTAGCAGAAATGATGACACGTCTTCTACTTTAATATATATATATATATATATATATATGATAGATATGTTGATTGAAGTTTCATTATTCATATCCTTGAAATTATAATAGCTAGTAAATGGGAATTAAATAAATCAAAAAATTTCCTTGCACCTACATCTTTTTAGAAGAGTAATTATATAATACTTTCGAAGTACATTAATTTTATATACTCTCATCACATATAAATGGTAAATCTTACTATAAATTTACTTAACATGATTCTTTATTCATGTGAGATGAGAAAGAACGATATTAATGTACTCCGAGTATATTATATAATTTTCTTTTTTAGAGATGTCATTACCACTTTGACTGTACCTATTTCATGGACTCACACATGGGCTAATACCTAATCACATTTACACGTTCCAAACCACAAATCCCATTTTATCCCATGAAAGGGCACATGAACTTGGTTTATGCTGTAAAGTTGGAGACTTCAGCTTGATTTGGCCAGGGTTTAAAATTTGTTCAAGAAATTGGCTTGCATAGTGTTAATTTGTAAAGGGAAGTATACTTCCTTGCTTGACCGAAGGTTTTTGCACTTTATTAATTACTTCCCTGCAAGTTCAACAATAATGATTATCATATCATTTAAAATTTTAATGAGATGTTACTCATGTACATAGTAATGATTATCTCACATTACTTATACTACATACTACCTAAGTGTGGATATATGTCTACAAATTGTGAACATTAACATTTATAAATTGTAGATATATATCCAAATTTTTGAAAGACGTGAAAAAATTAGTGTAAATTGTTGTGAGAGAATCATTACCCATTTGTAAAAATATTAAGCTTTGTTTGTTGTGGCCAGCCTCAAATCTGGCTATGGAGTGTGCCGTTTGTTATTCTTAATTTGTAGCTATGCATCAATCAACGTTTTTTTTTTTTTTTTTTTTTCTTTTCTTCTTTTTAGATGAATTTGTTGTACTAGTGTTTGTATAGTATAAACATATAAAGTATAAACCAAAGATCACATAAAAACTTCAACATCAGAAAGCCCAAACCAACGTATCATACCATAGGTGCCAATGAAATTTCTACATAACAACAACAACAAAGTGCATAGACAGGTACGGACACTAGAATGAGTACATTAACATAAACATATCCCACTAGTAAGTACTAGCAGCAAGCCAGCGCAACTGGTACATGCACATATAAGCAGTGCAGGAGTAGGAAGAGAGGATATTATCAGTCGCATGCAGCTCTTATTATTATTACACATATATATATACTAATATATTAGCCTAGCTAGGCGCACTGATCAGTTGGGCGTAGGTGGCTTGTGTTTTGGGGGTGGCCTTGATCCCTTGTAAGGCTTGCCATCCAAGTTTTGTTCCAGGGTGGAGGACTCTGATGGAGGCTTGTGTGGTGGTTTTATAGGGACTACTGGTTGTTCTTTGTGTGGTGGTTTTATAGGGACTACTGGTTGTTCTTTTTGTGGTGGTTTTATAGGGACTACTGGCACTTTTTCCTCTTGAAACCCATCAAGTGATGTAGGTGGCTTATGTTTTGGGGGTGGCTTTGATCCCTTGTAAGGTTTTCCATCCAAGGAGGTCTCCTCCGCTGAAGGAGGCTTGTGTGGTGGTTTGTGTGGTGGTTTGTTGTGATGATCAGCAAGAGAGTGAGTAGTGAGAAGCACCACTGCGAGGAGTAACACTAGCAAGTGTTTGGTAGACATTTTTTGGGCTCTTGAATTACAGTTGTGAAAACTTGAGAAATTTGATGGCCTTTTTATAATGGGCCTGGGCCTATGTCCGCACGACACATGGTGTATTATACTTTGTTCTACTTTTGTTCAGTAGGTTGTAGAAATTCTACAAATGTCCACTTGGTACCCACTGAGATTTGTTTTTAAAGGTAAAGAAGTAAAAGAATCCACTGAGTTGAAAAGTTGGACTATTAGCAATTAGGTAAGGTTGCGCCTGAGGCAGGTAATTGGCCGAAGCTAGGATCAACTTTGGACACTCAGTTATCGCAAAGGGATAACTCAAATTAATACTTTGGGCCCTCAGTTGTTAGAAAAGAGAATTCAAATTAAATTTGTCTATCTCGTGTTTTAAAAGGTTGTATTTTTTTTATTTTTTATTTTTTTATCCATTGATATTAATCCAAAATTATTCAGAAATTGTAACCTCGTTATATTTTGAATACAATTCACAAATTAAAATCTCACATGAGTAAGAGCAATTTTGTAAAGTAGAAATTGACAAGTCGAATTGATTTAACTACAAGTGCCATATAAAAACACTAACTTTCACACCTTAATTTCCCGTATGTCTTCCTTTTCCACTTGCAATTTCCAAGAGACTTTAGTATGATTTATGTAGAATGTTGCACTAAAGGAAAACCCAAAACAAAAGCAAGAAAATGCTAGGAAAGAGTTATGTTGCTATGAATTGACTCTTTATATATATATATATATATATATCACATGGGTATCCGAAGTTTCGTCTGTCTAATCTCATGGGTACGTGAAGCCCCATGTTTAATATGCACATAGTAATTATCAGGCCCAATGATCTTGAGATAACTTCTAAAGAATCTACTATCATAGGATGTCGAATTTGCAACTTATATATTTCATAAGATGCTTATTATTGTTTGTCCCAAAAATAATTAAATTGACGATCTAAAGATCCATTGGAAAAACAAATTATCAATTGAAGCAAACAAGAAAACTCACAGAACATAACGTGATTGCAATTACATAGTTTAGTTAGGTCTACGTACATCCACAAGCAAAAACGAATATGAATGAATGATATAACTATTGTTCCATCTCCACAAGCACTAGATCACTGTTGATCTAGCGGCTGGACTTAATTCAAGCACTAACTCGACAAGTTCTTTGATCTCAAATTAGGATTAAAATAACTTGAGCAAACTTATTGCTTGATTTGTCTATAATTTTCTTCCATTTCTAGTTGCCTCTAAGACATGGTAGTTATTATCTGTGTAGGATATATAATCATATAAAAGAATTCTCAGAGAGAAAATAAATATTTATAATTAATAAGTCTATGAACATAAAAGGTGTCATAATTTTTTCACAACCATTGATCTAATTTGTTGTGATTAGTGCATGGACCTATGTAAAATTGATATTGTTCCAAATTACAATTTACCATTTTAATATAAGTTATCGAAAATATTATAAAAAAATAAAAAATAAAAATTGTCCCTAGTTCACAGTTCGGTGACATTGTTGGCTAATTCTTCTCCTATTGCAGTAACTGAGTTCTTCACTTCTTGATTTGGAGTCATGATTAAAGTCTAAAAAAATCGGCTAATCTCTCTTCTATTGTTGTAACTAAGTTCTTCCCTTCTTGATTTGGAGTTATGATTAAAGTCTAAAAAAAAAATCTATTATATAATATTATTAGTGGACAAAAAAAAAAGACATTTTAATCACGAATTCAATAAGGATAACTACAGTGGCTATTCATTTGTCAATTCTTTTGTATATCATTGTTATGATATGGACGGATCATGACCCTAGACTTAGGAGGATACGTGCCTATAAAGATATAATTTGAAGAAACTAGAAGAAAATTTTTCAATGCAAGAAATTCTTACATTCTTACAGCTTTATAGAAAGATGTTGCGGGGGATAAAGGGATGGCCCCCCAATCAACAACAAAGATGGCCAGTGATTTTGTATGCCGGGCCCGTGAATGTGGCTTGTTTTGTGGTTTGGTTTGACACTGAACATATATAATTATATATATACGTGTACGAACGGCAGTTCTCCATTTCTCACTTAAGATAGCGAACCTTGATAGATACTATACTAGAGGTACTGTAACTCGTAAGCGATATCTGTCATTCAATGATTCACATGTTTAATTTTTGAGATTAAGCAAAAGTAGTTTTGAGTTTTGAGCCTTTTGTTCATTTGTAATATGAATTAGAAGGAAAAACCAACAGCAATAATTCCATATTCATATCTGTAACCTCCTTTCCTCCTCTTTATTTATTTAGTGCATGTGGGAAAGCATTAATGTACAGTTCAGCATAAAAATATTAGTTTTAGAACCTTATCCTGTTGCTTTCGCCAAAACCCCCCCAAACAAATCCAAAAGCAGTGGAAGAGCACGAACTTTAATTTAGTGCATTTCCACGTCCTCTGAGCTTCACCATGTGATCCTCGTGCTCCAATGGTTCGTTGCCTCGTTGGTACGAGACCTACGATATGAGCTCTCAATTCTCATATATCATATATGTTTATAGACCAAGTCCCACAATTGTTAAACCCAGAACAATAGAGAGGAAAAACTAGATGGAGGCTAGAGTTTCCTAGTGTTAGATGGTTATGGGTGTGTGTATGTGTGTTTTTGTCTGGCTCTTGCATTATCTCAAGGTTTTCTACTGTCTGACTAGAATAGTGTGTTTAAAACCTAGTAAATCCTAGAGCTAAGGTAAAGTACTTTGGACCCAAGCAAGGCTTAATGCCAACATCCTCACACTCGCCCATAATAAGCTTTATTTGAAATATTTTTTCCATCTGCTTTTATCTATTTGTTTTACACATACAATATAAAGTGAAATAATCTATATAACCAATATGTTTAACCTATAATATGGAGACTCCACAAAACAAGAATAGTGTAACCCCTAAAAAAAATTACTTGCTTGTTAAGCCTCGACCTATCTGATCACATTATAGATTGAGCAAAAAAAAAAATACTATACCAACTTGTTAAGCCTTGGACCTATATGATCACATAGATTGAGCATCCTTTGGTCCCTCACAAGTTGACTCATGAATAGGTTTTTTCTTATTTATTTTTTTGCACAATTAAGTATCCACATTCACATCTAGACTCCCCATAGTCAACATGAATTTTGGACTCAAGTACAAAACCAAAATGTGTTATCAAGTCATCTTTCCCTTCAACCTAATGCAGAGGCGGAAGTAGAAAGAAATTTTAGGGTAGGCTAATTGCAAAAAAAAAAAAAAATCTTGACAAAAAAAAAACTTAATTTAGGTTTTTTTTTTTTTTTTTTTAATTTTGACTGGGCTATAGCCCAGCCAAGCTATAACATGACTCCGCCACTGAACCTAATGCCACTTAACTTCAACCTAACCACTTTTCCCAATTACATCCCTTTAGACCCAATCACTCATGGTCATAGACAGTATGCTAAAGTATTAAATGTTGTTTCCTCTCTTATGAACACAATCAAAGGTTACATAGGACACAAAGTAGACTTAATGTTAGACTCACACTGTGAAGAATCTGGGATCCATTCTCTCACCTCACTTTTCTCTCTCTTCCTCATATTCTAACCAATTAAGAAGGAAATAATAGGATAGGGATTAAGGAAAAAATTGGTGTATGAGAGCTTTGAGCACATGTAAGACAAGAAAAGATTGTCTCACCAGATATAAGACATTAGAATACTGTCTCACCAAAACAATTGAATATTATCTCACCATGATGTAAGACAATGGAAGACTGTCTCACCAAAATGTAAGACAATAGAATATGGTCTCACCAGGATGATGGGTTGAGTAGCAATGGGTATATTAGTTTTCAGAGATGCTCCTTAGGAAAGAAAAAGAAGACAAAGTAAAGGAAAGAAGAAAAACAAACAAGTGAAGGTTTTTATTAAAAAAAAAAGAGCAGAAATTACAAGGAATCTCAATGAAAATGACCTAAATCATATAGGATTTCTTTTTTTGGCATTTTACTTATTTTAAATTAAGAAAAGCTATCACAAGATTAATTATTAATAAATTAACATATAGCAATACGACCGTACTCAGATCAATAAAAAAATAAGGAAAAACTAAATTTTAAATCTATAATTTAAGCATGTAATGAACTAAACCATGTGATTTCAAAAGTAATAAATTAAACTCTGAAATTTCAAAAAGTAACTAATTAAATCATGAGGTTTTAAAAAGTAATAAATTAAACCTCAAACATAATGTCATTCCACTTAAATTAATGAGCTAAGGTTTAATTTGTTATTTTTTGAAATTTAGGTTTTAATATTTGTTGTTTTGAAACTTTAAGTTTGAATTGTTACGTTTTAAAATTTCATAATTTAGTTTGTTACATTTGAAATTATAAAGTTCAATTTGTTGTTCCATAAACTATAGGGTTTAAAATGAGATTTTCCCTAAAATCTTAATAATATCATTGAATAAAATAATAAAATAATTATAATTGGATTTAGAGGCATCTTTGACATCCATTGCCGGATGGTGTGGCTTCTCTCCTTAACTTTGTCAATTGGGTTTGGTGGCTTCAGTTAATTGTTATGGCCTTCATGGGAATGGCTTCCCTTTCAAGAAGCTCATCAAGTGGAGTTGGTGGCTTGTGTTTTGGGGGGCTAAGGGTATTCTAGAATTATTAAGGTGAGATTATCATTAAATTTCTAAAATCTTATTA